>CM053601.1:27060499-27081861 GCA_028646575.1 Pseudocheirus occidentalis | reverse complement strand
CTTGGGCAAGTCACTTAACCCCAACTGCCCTCCAAAAAGCAAAACAAAAAAAAAAAAAAAAAAAAGTAAGGACCCTAGGAATACATGGACTCTTTCTTCACATGGCCAATAGTATCCAAAACCCTGAGCCAGCATTATCTGTAATGGGGAAACACTAGAAGCTTTCCTAATCAATTTAGGCATAAATAAGGATGTCCACTATCACTACCATTACATCCTACAGTTCTAGAAATGCTAGCTACAGGAATAAGACAAGAAAAAGAAATTGAGGGTACAACAAGTACAGGCTCAGAGGCAAAAGGCATACTTTTTTTTTTACAGATAATAGCATAGTCTACATAGAAAACTCAAATATTATTCAAATAAAAAATAATTGAAATAATTAATTACTTCAGCAAAGTAGCAGGATATAAAATAAACTGACAAAAATCACCAGCCTTTCTGCTTATTACCAACAGAACCTAGCAATTAGTATTACAAAAATACATTCTATTCCAAATGATGATTGAATATATAAGATATTTCCACCTACCTGCACACATATACAGTTATTATATGAATGCATCTATAAAGCGCTTTTCACAGAAATGGTCAGACCTAAATAATTGGAGAGATTAATTGCTCAAGGATAAATTCTTCCACAGTAATAAGAATGAAATGCAATATCACCCCCAATAAAATTATCCATTTCTTACTGCACTGTAAGTGCTGTAAAAATAATAATAATAATAATAATAATAATAATAATAATAATAATAATAAACACAATTCATTCAGAGGAATGTTTGACCAATAATGAAGGAAATTATAAATAAGAGAGAATGACTATGGAAAAAAATTAGACACCAAGGATGACAGGAAGGTAGAGGGTTACTTAGGTGAGAGGATCCCAGATCAACTTTAAATACTCCAATCAGGACTTAGATAGAAATTATCATCTACAAATTATCCCATCCAACCCAGGACTGTACAGAGTGACTCCCGAAATCCTGCCAAGATATTGCATTTGATGTACTGGTGAAGGTTTAGGCTGAAGAACAGAAAGTAGAGCCCTTAGGGAATTCCCAGAACTCCCTCTCTGAGTTCTACATTGGTCAAGCCAGCTCAGCTCAGCTCAGCTTCAGCCTTCCCTTTGTGGCATTCTGAGCAGATATACTACGCTCTCAGAGTAAGGTGAATAGCTCAGGAGTCTGGCTGATGCCTCCTCCAAGCCCATGTCTGGTTGCTTCAGATCTAGGGAGAATAACCTTGAGGCATTCCAGGAAGAGTCAAGTTCAAACAGTTCCTGAAATTTGTGGTAGAAACCCCCAAAGATAGCACCTTCTAAATCCAGAAGCAAGTGAGGGAACACTAGACAAGAGCCTATAGCAAGGAGAGGTCTCAGAGCCCATCAAAGAAAGAGCCCCAGAGTCTCTTGAAGCTGAATTCTAGCCTATCTTATTATAATGAGGACCAGGAGGGCCTTGCCCCCACCATTCAGTTGTGGATCTTAACCCTAAGAACAGAGCCCATGATGAACAAATGAAGGAAAATTAAAACCTTTTGTTTGAGAGATATTTAGAGGCTAAGGTCCAAAGAAGATAGCAGCCTTACAATAAATACTGGAAAGCCTTGGAAGGGAAAAAAATTGTCCCAGCTATAATGAATGCAGAACAACCTGGAAGAAATTTAAAAAGATACACAACATGGAACATGCCAGAGAGGGAAGAATGGCAAGTAAAATTAACACTTCAGAAGAGATCATGGAAAATCTGACTTAACAATTGAATGACCTGAAAATTAGAATTGGCCAATCAAAAACAAGTACTTATTAAGACAAAAACTGATATCACAATAAAATCAAAAGAGTATAAATGCAGAAGAAATAAAGTATCAAAAATGACTGATCAGGAAAATGAGTCAAGGAAAGATAAGCTAAGAATTATAAGACTATCAAAAAGTATAATCAGAAATAGGTCTAGATAGCAGATTTCAGAAAATTATAAATGAAAACTATCCAGTGCTCTTAGAACCACAGGGCAAAGTGAGAAAAGGGAAAAAAAATCAATCAGTAACTTTTTTTTGTTGTTGTTGAGGCATTGTGGTTAAGTGACTTGCCCAGGGTCATACATCTAGTAAGTGTCAAGTATCTAAGGAAAAGTAGAGATACACATTTATTTAAAATGCTTATTAACTGAAAAAATTTTAACTTTAGAAAAGTAAAAGAAAAAATGGTAGAAAGGTAAGAGTCTAATAGAACCAGATTTCAAGCTGTTTTAAATAGTAGTAATAATATTATTGCTTATTTATTGGTTAAAATATGCAACATGATATCGATAAAAAGAGATTAGGTACACATAATCTGTACACCAACAGTTCTCAACCTGTGGGTCACAACGGTGGTCAAATGACCCTTTCACAAGGGTCACCTAAGACCATTGGAAAACACATATATCCGATGGTCTTAAGAACCGAGACACTGCTCCTCTATCTGTCTCCAAGCATACAATACAATACTCACATAAAATACTCACATACAAGTATTAATGGGTCACAGCATTAGGAAGGTTGAGAACCACTGCTGTAAATAAATGAAGGATAGTTCAATAAACCCAAAACATTGAGGTACGGACTCACCATTAGACAAAAACTAAGAAAACTGGAAAGTAGTCTAATAGAAATTAGTTTGAAATCAACATCTCACAAATTATACCACAATATTCTCCATACTGATATGGATTCTACATATAAAAGGTCACACCATTTAAAAACATGGGGGCAAATAGGGACTTTTCACAATTATGAATTAATGAAAGGGTTTTTGTTGTTGTTTGTTTTTGTTTTAATAAATGAAAGATTGAGAGAATCACAGGGTATAAAATAAATAATTTTGATAGCATAAATTAGAAAGGCTTTTGCATAAATAAAATGCAGTGGAAATTAGAATAGAAATTGTTAACTTGGGAAAACAATTATAAAGTAAGTTTCTTTCATGGAGACCTGATCCTCAAGTTATAAACAAATGTAAAAGAGTATATACCCTTCTCCCTTTGGTAATACTGAATTCTCTAAGTCACAAGGCTTCTTATAGAGATTCCAGAAGAGTGATAGCCATATATGTCCATCTCTGAAGAGTCAGAATCATGATTCTGAATAAATGCTGCTCAGTCTCCAGACAAAGCTATGAGAGCAAGTCTAATGATTTGAAAAAAAAATCAACCCATGGAACAATTCAGACCCTCACTGCCCTTTTCTACCTTATAAACTTCCAAATAATTATATTGCTGAAGGTTGGAAAGTGGAGGCAACTGATTTGTATCTAGAGGCAAGAGATAAGGACTGTCTCCCCATCAATCATTCAACTACAACCCTTGAAAAATAAGGAAATGGGGGTGGCTAGGTAGCACAGTAAATAGAGCACTAGCCCTGGAGCAGGACAACCTGAGTTCAAATGTGGCGTCAGACACCTAGAACAAAAACTAGTTTTGCGACTTTAGGTAGGTCACTTAACCTTAATTGCCCTCCAAAAAACAGAAGAAGAAGAAGAGGAAGAAGAGGAAGAGGAAGAGGAAGAAGAGGAAGAAGAAGATGAAGAAGAAGAAGAAGAAGAAGAAGAAGAAGAAGAAGGAGGAGGAGGAGGAGGAGGAGGAGGAGGAGGAGGAGGAGGAGGAGGAGTTTACACATCATTCACATGCATGTGAAAAAATAAGACATATAGACAAAGACAAAATTGGAAGTCTTTTTACTTTCATTTTTTCTTTGCTGATATATCCCACAAATTGATCTGAAGAAAACGGTGATATGTAGAATAAAGAGTTGAAATGATTGCTGCCTTAAAATCTAAATATAGCACAAACCTTCCAGAGAAAGAATTGCAGAGTTTGATTGCAGATTAAAGCAAACTACTTTTATTCTCTGTTTTGATTTGTTTTGTTTTTCCTTTCTTGTTCTTCATTCCATTGGTTATAATCCTTCTTTACAACTTGACTAATGTTTAATGTGAAGGTATTTGTAGAACTTATATCAGATTGCATGCCACCATGGGGGTTTGGGGGAGGAGGGAGGAGAGGGAAGAGAAGAAAAATTGGAACTCAAAAGATTGTTGAGCTGAATGTTGCAAACTAAAAAATGAATGAATGAATGAAATAATTAAAAAACAATAATTAGGAACTACCTAACTGCATACCAATAAATTTGGCAATTTGTTGAAATGGATATTTACAAAAATATGAGTTATCCATATTAACAGAAGAGAAAAAAATACTTAACCCCATTTCAGAAAAATAAATTGAATAAGCCATCAAAAAACTCCCTAGGAAAAAAACTTGTAAAAAAAATTTACAAGCAAATTCTATCAAACACTTAAAGAACTATTATTTATAATGCTATATAGACTATTTGGGCAAATAGACAAAGAAGAAGCCCTACCTAATTATTTTTATGATACAAATATGGTACTGATACCTGAACCAAGAACAGTCAAAACAGAGAAAGAAATTATAGACCAATTTCCCTAATGAATATAGATGTAAAAATTTTAAATATAATGTTAGCAAAGAGATTATAACAACTTATCATGAAGAAAATATACTATAACCAGATAGTGTTTATAGCAGAAATTCAGCGCTCATTCAATATTAGGAAAACTATTACCATAATTGACAATATCAGAAACAAAACTAATAGAAATCATATAATTATTTCAATAGATGCAGAAAAAAAGCTTTGTAAGAAAATATAACACCCATTTCTATTAAAAAACATCAGAGGGGGGCGCTGCTAGGTGGTGCAGTGAAAAGAGAAAGCACCAGCCCTGAAGTCAGGAAGACCTGACTTCAAATCTGACCTCAGACACTTGACACACTTACTAGTTGTGTGACTTTGGGCAAGTCACTTAACCCCAATTGCCCTCCAAAAAGAAGTAATAAATAAATAAACAAACAAACAAGCAAACAGATACATAAATAAATAAATGAATGAATGAATGATTAAATAAATGAATGAATGAATACACAAATAAGTAAATAAATAGAGAAATGAATAAATAAATGAATAATTGAATGAATGAATGAACAAACAAATAAATAAATAAATCTTTAAAAAGAACACCAGAGGGGATAAGAATAAATGGAGTCTTCCCTAAAATGATAAGAAGCATCTACCTAAAGCCATCAGCAAGCATTATATACAATAGGGATAAGCTACAATCATTTCCAATAAGATCAGGGGCAAAATAGAGTTGTCCATTATCACCACTGTTACTCAATATGGCACGAGAAACATTAGCTTTAGCAATAAGAGAAGAAAAAGAAATTGAAGGAAGCAGAATTGGCAAAGAAGAAACTAAGCTATCACTCTTTGCAGATGATATGATGATATACTTAGAGAATCCTAGAGAATCAAGTAAAAAACTACAGGAAATAATAAACAACTTCAGGAAAGTTGCATGACATAAAATAAACCCACATAAATCATCAGCATTTCCATGCATTACTAACAAAGCCCATCAGCAAGAGATTTAAAGTCACTGTAGACATTATAGAATATTTGGGAGTCTACCTGCTAAAACCAACCAAGGAACTATATGAACACCATTACAAAATACTTTTCACACAAATAAAGTCAGATAAATAATTAGAAAAAACATCAGTTGCTCATGGATAGGCTGAGTTAATATAATAAAAATGACAATTCTACCTAAATTAATTTACTTACTCAGCGCCATGCCAATATAACTACCAAAAAGTATTTCATGGAGCCAAAAAAATAATAATAAAATTCATCTGGAAGAACAAAAGGTCCAGAATCTCAAGAGAATTAATGAAAAAAAGAGTTCTAGGGAAGGTGGCTTAGCCATACCTGATCTTAAATTGTATTTCAAAGCAGCAATCATCAAAACTAATCAGCACTGGCTAAGAAATACAGTAGTGGATCAGTTAGGTTATGTTCACAAGATACAGTATTACATAATTACATAATATACTATTACATAATTACATTATGTAATGTAATTACAGAAATTTAAAACAAAGTAAATAAAGAGAAGTAGCGGTGGTGGCTTGGTTCCCCTGAAGCATGTTGCCTCCTGTCTCTACCTCAGGGTGCCTTGCCCCTTGTTCCATTGAGATGTTTGTCTGCTATCCCTCAATCCCTAACTCACTCCCCACTTATACCAGATTTACCAACTTGTTTTCTGGTCAGGACCTTATGAGAGCTTTCTGATTGGTTGATAGTTGGAACTAATTGCCAACTGTATAAACATAAACACTACTTTGAATCTGCTATCCTACAAACACATCTGTTTAAAAAGACAAATGAAGGCTGTGTAAATAAAAGCATTGTACTTCAGTTGCATTTATATACCATTAGGAGCAGACTGAGGATCCATCAATGGGGGAGACACTGAATTTGCTAACCATTTTCTCGAAATACCAGTATTTAAGCATTCTATTCCTCAGGGGAAAAGGCATTTCAAAACAACATGGTTTGATTCGACAATCTGATATAAGTACTACTTTAGAAAGAGATCTCTGGGAGATTGCTCTTAGTTGAAAGACTGGGAGCTAGGAAGGCAAAAGTCTGAATTCTAGATCCAGAGCTATAGCTTCTCTAATTCTGTTGACTTGAGCAAATCACAGAAAATACCATCAGATAAAATATCCTAAGATATCATAAAATTCTAAGTATTAGTGCTATAATAGAAAGGATTTATAGGAGAAGTTGTGTTTAAGGGGAAAAAAGAGAAAAGTAATGTACCATCAACCACTTTGCTACTTAGGGCATTGAAATAGTTACTTATTAAAATAGTCCCGTGTTGGCATAAGAAAAACATTAATATGTTTCCCAAGGGCTTCTATCTTATAACCAAGCCTTGGTTGAAGCTGTAAAAATATAACTTAAATAGCAAACTATACTCTTAATAATACACATGCAAGTAATTAACATTTTTCAGAAAATTAAAAACAGAATCTAATCAAGGTCAAAAATCTCATGAAATAACTTGCCCACCATTAGTTGTCAGTTTTGATAAAGCATTAATTAACTTTCCCCCTTTTACTCTTTTTCCCTAATTAGCTCTGCATTCTCAGACTTGACAGATTAGCCTTTCTTAACATCAGTTTCTGTATTTGAGAAATGAGGGGATCTATTAGTCTACTACCTTGTAAAATCCTTTCAAAGTAGGTGATATTTGCTAGCTGTTTTGCCTTTCTTCCCTTCCATTTTTTTTGGCCAAAATTCTAATCTCAAATATAGTGAAAAGGGTGAGAATATCCCAGAAATTTCTTAGTAATATATGTCATTGTCAGTGTCCAAGACTTGAGGATTTCTTCAAACCTGAAACAAATTCTCACCATGGCCACTTTATCTCAAACCATAGTCTCAGCCCCTTTCCCTAGGAGTCTGGCCAATCTAATGCTTTGGGAACCAATTACATATTTCATCTGATTGCTCCTTTCTAAATGGAATACTAGAAACTACCATCTCATTTGACTGAATCTAAGGCTATCTATGTTCTATTTCTGAGCGTCCAATCTAGAAATGACAAAACGGTGAACAAAAATTGTGTTGCCTCTCACCCAACAAAGGGAGGGGAGTTGATACTGCATTCCTTCTTCCTCCCCCTTACAAAAGGGGTACAGAGTTAGAAACAACCTCAGAAGTCATCTAGTTCAACCCTGGCCAAGCAGGAATCCATTTGATTCAATTGAAGCTTTAAGCTGATGTTCATGCCAGGTTTTATTTTCCCCAATGCATTCTCAATTAGTTTGTGACACAGGTAAAAGGTCCATCAGGCAAGATTAGGAACATGTAGGGTTTAAAATAGACACAGACAAAACACTCTGATTGTTGGTCTCTACCATTATCGGGACACTTCTATATGGAAGTGTTTCAAAATCTCACTAAAGAGTTATATAACCATTTCTTCTTTCTTCTTCCTTCCTCCCACTATCTTATTCCATTCCCTGTGGCATGATTTATCAAGTTAGGGTTTTTCACTCTTAAACACAGAATGGTTGATTGCATTACAGGAAATAAAAATAATTTTATATATAATAAATCTTGTGGTATGGAAATAAATTTTAAACATAAAGTAAAATACATTCCAGTGAGAAGAAGACTCTCAAAGGGTACAAGAAGAGACTTTCCTTAACTGCCTATAGCACCACTGACACACAGTTTCCCCTTGCAATTGGAGAAACTTGGTGATAAATGAATTTAACTTTGAGAAACCTCACTGGTAGGAGGGAAGTAGTTTGATACAGGGAGCTAAAGTAAGTAAAAATTTTAATAGTAATGACTTTTTTAACCTTGCAATTAAAGTATTACTTAATTCTAAATTCATTGTAGAACTTACTCATAAGAAATATGTGCCTCCTAAAAACCCAAAGGAAGACTCATAAAAGTGTAATTTTCAAGAAGAAGCAGTTAGGATAAGATTATTAATTAAACCCAAGAACAACGTATGACTAGTCAATCAATCAGTAAACATTTATTAAGTACCTATTGTGGGTCGTAAACTGCAGACTACTGAAAGTAAGATTCAAGCGCTATAAAAAGGATGATGATAATTATTATTATATAATAAATAATAAATAAATATGAATAAAATATTATATCATTAATAATAATTGTAGATATAATCTTTACAGATATTTTTATATTTATATATTTATAACAATATATAATTTATAAATTTTATAATAATATATAATAATACAGATATTATTATAGATAGTCTTTATAAAGTGCTTACTTTATCCCAGGCACTAAGCTAAATTCCTTATAAATATCTCATTTGATCCTAGCAACAAGCCTTCAAAGTAGGTACTCTTATTATCCTCAGGTCACAGTTGAGGAGAGACAAAGGTTGAGTAATTTGCCCAAGGGTATACAGTTAACATTTGAGGTCACATTTGAACTCAGATCTTCCTGATTTCAAATCCAGGGCTTCATCCCCTGTACCACCTGGTTGCTGGGCTTCTGTGGTCTATGTGTATGTATATGAAGGGGGCAATGATTGGGGAAATGAAGAAAATAAGAAATAGGGAAAGAAAAAGAAGTGAAAGATCTTTTGCCGTGTTTGGGTTGTCTGAAATCCCACTCTCCTGTGTTATAAAGAGCCATCTTTTATTTAATCATTGACAAAACAAATTTTAATTTAGATCTGAAATTTGTCTTTTGAGCCATTTAAAAGCAAGGTCAGAAAATAGAACCTTTGGGTTTTGTCCCAAATTAGTGATAATTTTTAAAATTCAAAATGCGTTATTGACACTAAAGAAAACCTACCTTTTTGAGTCATGGATTAGTACTTGTTATAACCCTATCTAGAAGATCAATGCTTCTTTGAGGTGCTAAGACATAGCTGAAGTGAAATTGAGCTAAGGAAAGAGGCAAAGAAGTTTTATAAAAAGAGGAAAAGGACCTTTATGCATAAAGATATTATAGCAATTCTTTTCATGGTGGTAAAGAATTAGAAATTGATAAGGGGACTCATCAATAATGGAATAAAGAACATTCATTGTGATTTTTGTATGTGACAGAATGTTGTGTTGTGCTTTAATAAAAGACAAAAGAATTGGTTTCAGAGAATCTTTAGAAGACTTGAGTTGCAAAGTGAAGTATGTAGAACCAAGGGAACATAGCACAAGGACCAGTTGTAGTATCTTACAGAGTTATTCAATTTATCCGTGCATATATGCTAACTAGAGTCATGTGAGGAAAATGTAAATTAGACTTACCCTTCTCAATGTATTCAATAAAATTTACTAATCAAAGGTTGCAAACAAGTTCTGAAAAAAAGCCACTCTGATGTTTTAGATAGTCTCCAATAAACTTCTTTTTTTCCCTCCAAATTTTCTTCTCTGCCTAAAGGAAGATATGGTGTCACACTCTGAGGTGGAATTCTGCCAAGACTCCAAATTTCTGTCAACCATCAGAACTACACTTGAGTCACAAGGAATTGCTCAAATCCCAAGTGCAGGAAAATGGAGGGGCTGAACTTATTCACAAGTTAGAAACACATAGATAACTGGGATCTCACCTGGGATTTTAGATTTTCAACTAACAGTTTCCAACACAATTTTATTGGTAGTTTACTTAGAAATTGCTGATAAAGTTGTTTAGAAAATTTTCTCATTGGTAGTCTTTCTTATGAGAGAGTCTACAAATGTTTATCAGTTGTTGTTGTTTTTCTTTTTAGAATATTCACCAGCTGTGTATTACGTCCCAAAGAGATGCTTATCTTATTGTTGAAAAACAACTTACTCAGGATAGCTCAGTCTCAAAATGGAGACTTTAAACAAAATGGAATCAGTTATTCTAAGTTGACCAACTTCTTTATTATACTAATAGAACTTGTTCTCCTCAAATCATCACTTCTGCTAAATTAACAAACATTATTATTACTATCACACTGAGATCCTAAAACTTATTCACTAGACCAACTACATTCCAGAGGACTCGTTAAATAAACCATCCTGCCTACCTCTAGATAGATAGGATCAGAATACAGATTAAAGCATATTTTGGGGGGGATTGGAGTTATTTGAAAAAAAAAATTTGCTTACCTAAAGTGCATCAAGTTTTGTTTTGTTTTGTTTTTTGCTATCTTAATGATGGAGGGGGAAAATATACAATATACAATCATGGGATTCCTCATTCTTAAAGGGTCATGGAGAAATGAGACGCAAATAGTGAATATGAATAAGCTGTAATATGCTACCAATGACAAATTGCTTTGGAGAAATGCATGAAGGGGCAGCTAGGTGGCACAGTGAATAGAGCACTGGCCTGGAGTGAGGAGGACCTGAGTTCAAATCTGACCTCAGACACTTAGTTATTAGCCATGTGTCCTTGGGCAAGTCACTTAATCCCAACTGCCCTCCAAAAAGAAAAAAAAAAGAAAAGAAAAAAAAGAAAGAAAGAGAAATGTATAAAGTACAGATAAATGTCAAGTTGGAAACAGGAGGATAACTCCACATCCCTTGCAATATACTACTTGAAGATTTATGAGAAGGCATCAAGACTTGTACAGGATGAGAATATTTTGTTTTGTTTGAGTTCTGTGCCCAAAAAGAAAGTACCTACATGCACAAAATCACAGATCTTTAATGATATCTTGCTTAATGCTTCACTTGATAGAAACAATATTAATGCTAGAGAGTTTAAAGAATTTGCCCCAAATAATCAAATTAGAGTCCAAGCTGTCATTAGAAGCTACATCTCTTCACTCCTACTTGCAAAGTTATTCTACTCTAATTTCTTCCTTTGCCTGGAAAGAGGAAAAAAACAACATAAATTTTAAATTAAAATGGCTCAATTGAGAAATACAGATACAAGTTCTAAGCAGAATTTTTAAAAGAGATTCAGTGTAGAGAAATGCAAATTGAAACAACTCTGAGGTACCACTCCCCACCTATCAGATTAGCTATTATGACAGAAAAGGAAAATGACAAATGTTGGAAGAGATGTGGTAAAACTGAGATACTAATGCATTGTAGGTGGAGTTGTGAATTGATCCATTCTGTCTGAAATACAATTTGGAACTGTGCCAAAAAAGCTGTAAAACTATGCCCAACCTTTGACCCAGCAATAGTACAACTAGATCAATCTCCCAAAGAGATTAAAAGAAAAGAAAAAGATCTACATGTATAAAAAATATTTATAGCAATTCTTTTAGGAGAGGCAAAGAAGTGGAAATTGAGGAGATGTCCATCAATCGAGTAATGGCTAAACAAGTTGTGGTATATGATTGTGATGGAATACTATTGTGCTATAAGAGATGACTCAGAAAATGTCATTTTGGGGTTATTTCTTGTTTTTGTTTTATTGCAAGTTAAATCTTTGTTACTAGCACTAATAATGATTAGATTACCATTCAAGGTGGGTGATGTTTTACCTCAATGTTAAGACCTGAATTAAAGTCAGAGAGGTTCTGTTCTCTAGCTCTGGGATCCCATTCCAACCATAAGGAAGGAGCCCCAATATCTGAGCATGTCTTTAGTTCATCACCTTTGCTTCCCACCATATCCCATTGCACAACTTACCTTTTAACCCCTGTTTCTCAGTCTTGATGCATCAGTAGCCAGAAGGCTCAGATAGATAAAGGAAGCCAGAAGCAATGGAATCATTGTTTTTCAGCAGCCCATCATGCCTTGGAATGGACCTATTATTTTATATTAGTCTCGTTAGCATTTGTAATCTACAAACTTTTGAAATGACTTTGAAGTGTCTTACATAATCAAATAAATGTCTAAAATAAACATCTGAAAATCAGAACAGAAAATATTTGTATAGGTAAGTATGTATACACATGCATATTTGCATACATATACATATGCATACACATATACATGTGTGTATGAATCTAGCGGCGCAAAATATCCCATTGACATGAAATATGTGCCTCGCAGATCTGGTGTAGCTCTAAATCCTCATAGTTGTTCTGTGTAAAGAAGAGAGGGGCTATATCCAGAGTGGGACAGTCTCCTTATTGTATACTCTTCCTATGTTAACGTGAAGTAAACCTACTTTATTAAATGTTCAAAGATCTGTAAGTGCTTGATTTCATTCCCAAATTAAACCTGAACTAAAAGAACAATGACATGGCATTAATCCTGCCTACAATAGGTGGGCACTGAATTAAAGTCTGAAATTCCAAGCACCCCCTCCAAGAAAAGTTATGTAAATAAATAGATGAACAAATTTCATTGGCTGATATTTATACACGTGCATTTGTCTGCAGAAGCAAGTTCCTTTCTTGGCACTGAATTCAAAGAATTTTCCAACTGGATCCTTATATATGGGACTATCAGTGATAAAGAAGAGAGTGTCTATAGCTTCACTTTTGTAAACAGTACAGAAATGATATGCAAATTGGAGTTTTCTTGTAAAGACTTTCTACAAAAGCTGAAGGAAGATGATCAAAATGATAGCTCAGTATTGCCACAACTCCCTGAGACAAGGTAGCCAGAGTATGTTGTAATCTGATGAGTTAAGAGAGCTGGGATGTAGTTTGGAGAATCCAGTAATAGATAATTAACATGTCCATTAGAAGATGACTCTCAAATAATTTTCTTAAGTGAGTAGTTGGCAAGTGCTCACTCAATTACTGGTTCAGATCTTTGACTGATGCTCAAAGTTCTTCATTGTGTGTTAGTTGAAGAAGGCTCTGTATGCTTTGTATACCAGACATCCAGGAATGCTATCATTCTGTTGTGAAAGTTTAAGAGCTTGTCTTTCAGTTATTCCCAGACAGATTGTCAATCTCCTTTCTCACGGAGACAGATCATCAGAGTAGGAACAAGATTTTCTTTTTAAAAAGGACTTTATTTTTAAATATTGGTTGAAGCACTTAAAAATGGATGGAGAACGGAGGAAACAAGGCACAGACTCGGCATCAGCTGACCTGTGATCAAGTCTTGGCCGAAGGTAAGGACCCAGAGATTTTCTAGGTCTACTTGTTTACATTGACTTTATATTTTAGATTTACTTATGTGTGCATATTTTACCCCTGAAAAGAATGTAAGCTCTTTGAAGGTAGGAGTTGTTTGTTTTGTTTTTGTTTATCTGTCCCTAGACCCTAGCACAGTTTCTCTGCTTAGTAGACTCAGCTCTTAACAAATGCTAGTCATTAGCTGATGGGTTGTGGCTCCTTCCTCTGTTAGATACAAATAAAATGAAATGTGCCTTGAAAATTAATAGTATTATGTAGATAGGAGCTGTTGTTATTCCTCCTTGGCTAGCACCCTGGAGTCCTCTATTACATAAAATAAATGTCTTCAAGCTCCAAACATTTAATACTATGTATTATTCATCAAACATCTCTTTTAAAAAATCATCTTAAGAGCCAAGGGATAACTGTTACAATGGAGGGGAAGAATAGGAAGGCAAAAGGGAAAGGGTCAACCTTACTCTCATTGAATTTGGCTTAGGGAAGGAATGACATACACTCTAAATTGAGTATCTTGCCACAACAGGAGAGTAAGGGGGATGGGGATAAGAGGGGGGATAATGGAGGGAGGGCAGGTTGGGGGGAGGGTTGTTAGAAGCACAGGCTTCTGTAAAGGGACAGGGACAAAGTAGAGAAAGGAACAAGTGGAGGGAGGGATAGGAGGGAGGGAAAAATAGTCTGTCTTTCACAGGTATGTCCATTGTGGAGATGTGTTGTGTAACTACAAATGTGCAGCCTGTACTGAATTGCTTGTCTTTCCAGTATCTTTCCTCAGTGGGTGATGAGGAAGGAAGGGATAAAATTTGGAGTTTAAAGTTCTAAAGTCAAATGTTTACATAGATAGATAGATAGATAGATAGACAGACAGACAGATAGATAAATATGTATGCATGTATGTATATTTATTTATTTCTCTCTTCCTTCCTTCCTTCCTTCCTTCCTTCCTTCCTTCCTTCTTTCCTTCCTTCCTTCCTTCCTTCCTTCCTTCCTTCCTTCCTTCCTTCCTTCCTTCCTTCCTTCCTTCCTTCCTTCCTTCCTTCCATGAAACTAGGAAAGGGTTATGCAAGGCACTGGAGTAAGGAGATTCATCTTACCTTAGTGGAAAGTCAGAGAATTTAGGAGACAGCAGATTGGGGGAGGGGGTATACGGAGGGATTGCTGTTTTGGGGTGGTGGGTAGGGGAAGGATGGGGAGAAAATTTGTAACTCAAAATTTCATGAAAATGAATGATGTAAACTAAAAATAAACAAAAAAAGCATCTTATTTGTTCTCCCTCCCTCTTTTCTCTTACCTCTCCAATACATCCTTTATATAATGGGTAGATCTGACTATTTGACTCCTCATCTCAGGAAGCTTCAGTAGCTGTTTGGCTTCAACAACAAAATGAAAAAAACCTGTCAATTTGACAGAAGTAGACATTCAATCTGACTTTACCCTACCTTTCCAGGACAATTTCCCATTATTGTTTCTCATAATATCCTAATTCCAGTCAAACTGGTCTACTTGTGGTTGTTGTCTGTAAACCACTTGGCATTTCATCCATTTCTGCCTTTGCCAAGGTTGTGCCCTCGTCTATAGAAAATTTTCCCTTTTCATCTCTAACTCGAGATAGATAGATAGATAGATAGATAGATAGATAGATAGATAGATAGATAGATAGATAGATGGAAGGATGGACAGATAGATAGGTAGGGAGGGAGGTAGATAGCTTCCAGGCAGAACTTTGTATTTACTTATCTGTCCAGGAATTATTTAGTAATAATAAAAAAAATGATGATGATAGCTAACATTTATATAGTGGTTTAGGGTCTGCAAACTCTGCAGAGGACGTATAAATGTCATTTCATTTGATCCTCACAGCACCCTTGTAAGGGAGACATTATCATAATCATTGTTTCACTCCTTCCCTTTTTTTTTTTTTTTTGCTTTTTGGAGGGCAGTTAGGGTTAAGTGACTTGCCCAAGGTCACACGGCTAGTTTTTTGTGTTAAGTGTCTGAGGCCAGATTTGAACTCAGGTACTCCTGACTCCAGGGCCGGTGCTCTATTCACTGCACCACCTAGCCACCCCTTCACTCCTTCTTTAATGTTCATATAAGGGAGGTATCCAGGCCAACCATCTTTTCATTTCTCACCATGCCCCTAGTCTGTGTATCTTATGCTTTCCAGCCCTTTATGTATGGTCTTTCGCATTAGAATGTAAACTACTTGAGGACAGGGCTTATCTTCTTTTTTGATTTTGTTTGTATTCCCAGGACTTAGCACAATGTCTAGCCCATAGAAAATGCTCAATAAATGTTTAGTGACTGAGTTATTCCTGGTTCAAATTCAATGTTCTATTTGATAAATCATCTGTGTTCATATGTTTCAACAATGCCTATCAGGGTTTCTGACACATAGAGATACGGGTAGGAAGAATAGTTGTGTTTTTATTGATATAGGGAACTCCCAGGTAAGGAAATTCCCTTACCAGTGCAGGTTGACATGTTTTCTGAAATTCAGAGTCTTAGAGATTTGTCTAGAGCAGAGGTGTCATTCTCTATGCCAAGGACCACAAAACTCCCAATTCCAATGCAGTTGAGAAATTGTTTAACAAAATAAATATAATAGAAAATCTTATTGTCCAGTCATTTTTCTGTTGTGACTGACTCTTCATGACCCGCTTTGGGGTTTTTTGGCAAAGAAACTAGAATGGTTTGTCATTTCCTTTTCCAGTTCATTGAGCAACTGAGGCAAATAGGGTTAAGTGACTTGCCCAGAGCCACATAGCTAGTAAGTATCTGTGACAAGTTCTGAACTCAGGAAGATGAGTCTTTCTGACTCCAGGCATGGCAATGTATCTACTGTACCACCTAATTGCCCTGTAATGTTATTATTTTCATTATGATTGTGAAATAATAGATAATGTTGATTTGTGGTTTTCCAAATAAATCTGAAGCCCACAAGGATCCATTTCCAGTGGATCTGACACCACTTGCCTAGAATACTGAGAGGTTAAGTGTCTTACCCTTTGGATATAGCCAATATTTGTCAAAGAGATAAACCAGGTCTTACTGGCTCCAAGAATAATCTTCTATCTATCCACTATGCCACAAAGTTTCATGAAATAAATACTTATTGCACTGAACTGAATTCAAAGAGAATTTCTGGGAGATATAGATATCTACGATTTCATTGGTATAAGAAACTTCTGGTGAGAAAGGTTCCTCTGTGAAAGCAAACTGGCTTCTGCTTTGCAACTTGAGCAGCCATGAGAAATTACCTGGGGCTCTGTATGTGTCAGAAGTGGGAACTGAACACAGGTTTTCCTGACCACAAGCTTGTCCTCTAATGACCATAATGTCTCATAAAATAAATATCATGAATTACTGGGTAGGTTGGATGATGTTATTTAATATTATCCATTTAAGCATTGGAGAATATCTACCAAATTTGGTTATTTCACAATCATAATAAAAATAATAATGAAGAAGGAAAGGGTAAGAAAGATGAAGAAGATAAAGATGATTATGGTAAATGACATTTATATAACACTTCAAAGTTTGTAAAGCCCTCTGTATACATTTTTTAAAAATGATGATGCTGAAATGCCGTGACAATAATTAGCCTAACAGTTCAGCTGTTACATCTGCTCCTACTTAGAAATAACAGACACATCATCAGCATAGTAGACAATGCCTGGATGCTTGTTTCTATAGCAAGAGGAAATGGTTCCAATTTACTTAATTGCTTTATCAAGTTGTCTAAATATAAATTGAATTGTAAGGGCTAAGAAATGACCCTATTAGATCCTGCTGTGACAGTTAGGATTCAAATTTCTCCTGTTCCTATCCACTCTGATTTTAGCACTAAGGGCATTGATAGGATCTTTGAAGGATACTTAATAGCTTGAATTCTCTATCTAGATTGTATGGTTTTGCCTCCCAACTATTATGTGGAATACAAGACTGATAAGAGATCAATGAATGTGGCAAAAGAACTGCATTGTTCTTTATCATTATCTTGATTTGATAAAGTAAAGTATGGCAAGAATAGAAATGGAAAAGCTGTGCTTGAAACTCACCTTCTCCTTGAGTAAGCTAATGCTTAAACAAGACTCACACTGGCAATTTCCTAGTTAGGAATGACTTCAGTGGTCTTCTAGGTCAACCTATTTCTGAGCTATGATTTTCTCCATGTATAGCAAGACCAAGTATTCTGCCAACCCATGCTTGTCATTATAGCAAGGTTTTGAGATTTCTAACCAAACTAATCACTCCTCTCTGGACATTTGCCATATTGTTCATTCCCTTCCCAAAACATGATGCCAGTAAGTAGTACCCCATTAGAGAGCTTATTCTGCTTCTGAAGTTTTGTTGTTTTCCTCAAATCTACCAGTTTGTTACTTCAATCAACTGCTCCTAATTCTTTCCTCTGAAGCTATATAGCATTATACAATTATTGCAATTATTCTCATTAACAACTCTAATAACTCTTCTGAATAACAACCCTTTAAGTACCTGAAGATAGTTATCCTGCCCACTCTAATTCTCATCTCCAAGCTAAACACCCCTGCTTTCTTCAGTCAAAGCATCTAGGCAGTAGGAACTCAGTATAAAGAAAAAGCAGCTTTGCCTGAAGGCAATGATCGCTAGGGAGGAAGTTGTATTTCTTCTCCAGAAGGCGGCACTATTTTGTTTTAACAGCTGCTACTCCTATGCCTCCTTGCACAGTCCTTTGGCAGTATGTAATAGAACATCCCTAATGCACCTTCTCACCTTCCCCTAAAGGGGAGTAGTATGCCCCCTTAGTCATCTTGATTGTACTCACATGCAGCTGTCCTTTGTGCTGCAGTTCTGCCCCCATATACCACTAAACAAACTTGTACCAAGTACATTTATGGCATGTCATGGCATAGTTTTAAGACTTCTGATTAGAAGGGTAGTTACCATTATCTGAGTGTACACCACATTACCAAAAATCCTTGCCAAAATATGATGTTAATAAAACAATCATGATGTAATAAAAAGAGTAATATATTTGGAATCAAAAGAACTGTGCACCAGTCTTAGCCTTGCCACTGTGAAATTTTGAGCAAGTCAATTAACCTCTAAGGTTCAGTTTTCTTCTCTATAAAACAAGAGGCTTGACTAGATGGTTGCTAAGGTGCTTTCCAGCTCTAACCCTATGACCCTCCAAACCAAACATAATGCTATAGATATGGCTTGACCAGGGCAGACTACAGTAGACCTATGAGTTTAATCCTTTTGAAAACATTAATTTCTTTGGCTGTTCCTAGAGAAAAACACCTAGAGAAAAGTTATGGCATTAAATTTACCATATCTTCTTGAAGGTTTTTGCAAATGTGTAATAAGCTCTAATAGGTACTGCAAAAGGTAAAGAGAAGAGGTTCCTTTTTTCTTTTTTTTTCACTTTTGAGTTTTAAATTCTCTCTTCCCCTTCATTGAGAAGGCAAGCAAATCCTCATAGGTTACACATGTACAATCATGCAAAACATATTTCCATATTATCCATATGGTAAAAGAAAACTGATTAAAAACCACCAAGAAAAATAAAGAAAAAGTATATTTCAATCTGCCTTCAGACACCATCAGTTTTGTTCTCTGGAAAAGGATAGTAATTTTTCATGATAAATCCTTTAGATATGTCTTGCATCACTGTATTGCTGAGAATAGCTAAGTCATTCATGGTTGATCATCTCACAATATTGCCCTTGCTTTGTACAATATTCTGGTTCTGCTCATTTTATTTGGTATCAGCTTATGCAAGTCTTTCCAGGTTGTTGTGAGAGCATTCTACTTATCATTTCTTATAGCACAATAATATTCCATCACAATCATATGTTCAGTCACTCCCCAATTGATGGACATCCCCTCAATTTCCATTTTTTGCAACAATTAAAAGAACTGCTATAAATATTTCTGTGCATATAGGTCCCTTTAATTTTTTTTTTGTTTTATATATCTTTGGGACATAGACCTAGTAGTGGCATTGCTTGGACAAAGATACGTGGTTTTTATAGCCCTAAAGAACTTTTCAATAGACATTCTATATAGCCAATTCAATTCAATCCAACAAGAATTTCAAATGCACCTACTAAGTTTAAGGTACTGTTATTGATACCCCATATATAAACTCAAAAATGAAAATCAAGACCTACACTTGAGGGTCTTATGTTCTACTACAAGGATACACTGTATAAAATAATAAGGCACATATGCTATCCTGAGGATGGAGAGGACTCTGATAAGGACTTCTTATAAGGAATGATAATTAGGTTGAAATTAGGATAGTTGGTGATTTTAAGAGGTGGTGCTTAGGAGGGATATAAAGACAGACTGGCTGAAGGGCAGTGCAGTCATTTAGGTGAAGGACTAGAATGAAGTGCAATACTCACAGACTATAAAATCAAATAAAACAACTCACGACTAAGACTTAAAGTAACTCCTAACTGCTAATTCAGACCAAACCCCATTTGCCTCTATCTTAGCATTCACTGATGGCAATGGAATCATCAGGTCAGAAAGGCATCCTCCACAGAGTCTAATGGAATTGCATAAGACTTCCCAAGCACCAACTCTATAGAGGCTGCTAGATTTTTTATACTCCTAATCCTCCAAACCAGCCCAGTCCTGAACATTGCCTTTTTGTCACCTTAAAGGGGAACCATACTAGTCTATATAAAATAAAAGCTGTTCGTATCATTACAAGCACCAAATTCAGCAAACAGCAAATAAAAGAGTTTGGATTAACCTTAGAGTGTATGAAGTTAGTAAAATGTAATATCTTTGGAAAGGTAGGTTGGGTCCAAATTTTGAAGGGGGTTAAATACCAAACTTAAGATGTTGTGTTTTATCCTGAAGCAGATCTCTCAACATTTAAGGTTTTTGAGAGGGACAGTAACATGGTCAGATTTGTCTTTTAAGATTATATTGACAGATCTATAGAAGAGTGAAATGATTGGGATCTGGAAGTTCAATTAGTATTATACACTACAGAATCTCAGATCTAAAGCTGGGAGGATGACAGAATCAACTGTAACACCATGCACCAGCAGATTCCCAAAAGAATGCTACTGTGAACAGCTTTTAAGGTTTGGATTACACAGTAATAGTGAACACTCTGTTTATTCCATTACAAATCAAGGTTCAGTACAATATTCACAATATAATATTCTCAATATTACATCTTATCACAGAAAGTCACAATATAGTGTTCATAACAGCTTAACATTAGAATGGACACACAGTTTTCACTACAGTTGCTACAATATTTAGAACAAGGAACAAAAGAAGAATCACCTGGTTTCCCTAAGGGGGAAACCCTTTTCACTTAATCATTCAATCAATTCAATTCACAATATAACAAAAGAATAATCACCTGGTTTCCCTAAGGGGGAAAGCCTTCTCACTTAATCATTCAATCAATCAATTTACAATATGTCAATCTTCCACTCATGGGGCAACCATTAACTCAATCAGTCACTATACAATAATCAAACTTCACTCTGAGGCAAACATTAACTTAATCAGTCACTCATCTAGCAGTCAGTCACTAAACTAGATTCCCAATTACTAAATATCATCAATCACTAGTACAGTAATTAGAAAACCACACAAACTCTCCAACCCTTGGTTTCCAGCAAACCTCAGTTTCATCCAAGCAGAGCCCTTTTCTTCATTTTGATTGTGAGTGATCTCTCTGATTCCCTGGATCCCCTTCCATGGTTCCAGCTCCCTCCTGAATCTGCCAAACAATCACCTGGATTCAGAAGCAGACAGCTGCCAGGTTCTCATCCAGTCCTCAGAGGTAGACAGCTCCCAGGTCCTTGTCCAGTTCTCAGGGCAATCCTTCGCACACACTGAAGTTTACAGGGTTCAGCACATCTCAAACCCTTCACCACTTCTCTTGCCTGGAATTCAAGGATCAGCC
>CM053601.1:27035635-27059999 GCA_028646575.1 Pseudocheirus occidentalis | reverse complement strand
TCTCTTTCCCTCTCTCTCCCCTCCCTCCAACTGGAGCCACATTCCAATTCTGTCTCTCTGTCTCTAGAATTCTCCTTTATATATAGCACTGGCCTCCTGTCTCAGCCAATAGCCTTCTTCCATGTCAACAGGGGAGTTAACACCTTCTCAACAGTGGACAGGGTTCACACCCTTCCATACTTAGGCCTAAGTTACTAAGTATCTGACAAACTGATTGCTATTACATCAACTAATCCATTCTATTGTATGGATGAGAAAATTAAGGCCCACAGAAATTAAATGCCTTGCTAAAGACCACATTAGGTAGTAAGTGGCTGGGATTTGAACTAAGGTCTCATTACTCCAAGTTCAGTGCAATGGTCCCAATAAGAGATGATGAGGGTTTAAATTAGGCTGGTAGCCATTTTGAGTGACAGAAGGGCGTAACTGCAAAATATATTGAGAAAGTGCAAAAAAATAAGACTTAGGAACTGATTGCATATGGAGATTGAGGGCAAAAGAGTATTTGAAGATGACCCTGAGTTTGCAAAACTAGATGATGAAAAAGTACATGGATCAGCTGGAAAGAATGTGAGACCTAGAATTACATGTAATGGGTCTGAATCCAGACTGTCCTTTCTACCTGTATCATGTTACGCAAGTCATTTAAACACCCTGGGTCTTATCTGTAAAATAGTAGGTGGTAGGGGTGGAGTAGATGAATTCTGAGGTCCCTTTCAACACTAAATCTATGATTTTGCAAAAGATATAGAGAAAATTAGAGGAAAGGCAGGTTTAAGAAGGGACATTTCGGACTTGTTGATTTTGACATATCTGAGGTATCCAAGTAGAGCAATCCAACTTAAGATATGGTACTAGATTTCACTGTAGAAAGAACAGGGCTAAATCTGTAAATTTGGCTGTCATTTATATATATATATATAGATGCTAATTAAATTTTGGGAGCTGGCAACATCCCCAAGAGAAAAGATATAGAGTGAGAGGGGCCAGAACACAGTTCTTGGGGGCCGTGGATGATCCAGTGGAAAAGAATGAATATGGAAAGCAATTTGGAACTATGCCCAAAGGGTAATCAAACTGTGCGTGCCCTTTGATCCAGCAATATCTCTACTAGATCTGTATCCCAAAGGGATCATAAAAAAAGGGGAAAGGACCTACATGTAGAAAAATACTTTCAGCCACTTTTATTGTGGTGGCAAAGAATTGGAAACTGAGGCAACGTCCATCAATTTGGGGATAACTAAGCAAGTTATGAAATAGAAATATAACGGAATACTATTGTGCTATAAGAAAAGAAGAGCTGCCAAAAGACTCATGATGGAAAAGGTTATCTACATCCAGAGAAAGAATTATGGAGTCTGAATGCAGACTGAATTAAACTACTCGCTCTCTCTCTTTTTGTTTTGTTTTGTTTCCTTCTCATTGTTCATTCCATTGGTTGAAATTCCTCTTTACAACTTGACCAATGTTAGGTGTGAAGGTATATTTTGAGCCAATATCAGATTTCATGCTGCCATGTGTGGGGAAGGGGAAAGAGAAAAAAAAAGGGGGAGAAAATCTGGAACTCGAAAGCTTGTGGAACTGAATGTTGTAAAGTAAAAGAAAATATTAAAAAAAAAAACACAAGTTGAGAAGAAGAGGAAAGAGGAGCATCCTGGAGCCAGCAAATGATACAAACCAGACTTTGATTCATTTATTGTTTGGTATATTATCTATACTTAAGAAAATGATGGAGAAAATATTAAAACACAGATTAAGCTTTTAAAAAAAAAAGATGAAGACTTGGCAGATTTCAGAAAAATGTGGACTTACATGAACTGATGCTTAGCAAAGTGAGAAGAACCAGGAGAACATTGTACACAGCAATAGCAACATTGTACCATGACTGACTATGACAGACTTAGCTCTCCTCAGTAATACAATTATCTAAGACAATCCGAAAAGAATCATGATGGAAAAGACTATCCACATACAGAGAAAGAACTATGGAATCTGAATGCAGATGTACACTATTTTCACTTTATTGCTTTTTTTCATGTTTTTAAACTTTTCTTCTGATTATTTTTATAAGAAGACTAATGTGGAAATATGTTCTACATGGTTGTACATGTATAACCTACTTCAGATTGCATGCTGTCTTGGGGAGGGAGAAAAATTTGGAACTCAAAATTTTACAAAATGAATGTTTAAAAGTATCTTTACACGTAATTGGAAAAAATACCATTAAGGAAAAAAAAGAGAGACTAAACGAAGTTAAAAAGGGAATCTAGAGAACAGTGTCCTAAAAATAAGTGAGGATCCTAAGTGAATTGGAAAAATATTATCATCAGAAGGCTTACCCCAGGTCAAAGAGGGCTTGAAGTTGTGATTGATGATTAATTGGACTCCTATTTTATTTTAATCAATATGAATAATTTGACATAATTCCATAGGGGTGGTGATCATAAGTTCTAATAGTAGGCCTCAAAGATGTGAACTGTAGATTGTGAGGCCCCACTTTCCTCATCCCACTGAATCTTCCTTAGAGTAGTACATTACTCAACTTACATTCTAACTCAAGATAAAAAGGGGCTTGTATGTTGGCTAACCTTTCTCTAGCTGTCATAAAGGGGGACTTAGCCTTTGGTCAACCCCTTTTTCTGCTAGAAAGAGAGATTTAGACTTTTGAAAAACCTTATAATCCTATGATTATTTTATTCTAAAATATTCTCCATCTCTCTCTTCACTAAACCTATAGACTTAATAGGCTTTCTATGGAAGTCTGGCTTAGTTTAAGACTAGCTATTCATAAAGAAGGGAACCTAATTCTATAATCAAAGTAAAAACAAATCAAAGTAATCAAAAATAGTTGATAACTTTGTCAATACTTCACTATTAATATTCACCCAAATGCCCTGCACTGTGCTTCCCTCTTGCCCATATCTAAATACAGCTTTTCCATGTAGAAGGGTATTTCACAATTCCCTTTATATATAATCTGTTTCTTCACATACTCACATACTGTTCATAGGCCTATTCCAGTAGTGAGTAACCATCAAGTCACACTGATAGTTATCAGTTTTCCTTTTTTAAATAGGGTCTGTGTATTGATCATGAGAGTTATATGTGTCCACATAAGGGGATATGACTCCACCTACCTTTCTTAAAGGGAGACTTTGATTTCTGCTAAGAGGGGAGCAGGAGATTGCAACCTTTAAGGTAGACCACTCTGCTCTCCTTTGTGAGAACATTGGGCTGGAATACTAGGAATCTTCCCTCTTACAAATTCATTAAGAGAAAATTATGTTTTAGGTTGAACCCATTATCGTTATTACTTTATGGGTAAAGTGTGTCACAAGCTGTATATATCAAAAGATTAATTCCATTCCCACCAAATGCTAGTTTCACAAAGACCACCCACTTATTCAAACTGAAAAAAATTAGAGATAAAAATGTACCAGATAATACAGAGTGAATGAGCGAGCTGTCCCAATGGGTGTCAAAAATCTCATTTCAACAAAATGAAAGGGTCCTCAGTTTCATTGAAGAGAAAATTCCCCAGTCTTTAGTGTGCTAAGTCAAAGATCAGGTGTCTTCCCTTCTCAATTCAATACCTTCTTCAGAAATTCCTCGTCTAGAGCTAGAAATCAGTCTTTACATACATAATCTGAGTTAAATCATTTAACCTATATAAGTCTCAGTTTCCACTTCTGTAAAAATAAGGGTTAAATTAGATTATCCATTCTTTTTTTGCTTTTGTTTTGCAAGGCAATCGGGGTTAAATGAATTGCCCAGGGTCACACAGCTAATCAATTTCAAATGTCTGAGGTTTGACTTGAACTCACGTCCTCCTGACTCCAGGGACAGTGCTCTATCTACTGTGTCAGCTAGCTACCACTATCCATTACATTTCTTGAACATGTTCTCTTTTTTGTTTGTTTTCTACTTGATTTTTCTTCCAGGTTGCTCAGTGCCTGGCACAAAGTCAGCATTTAATGAATGTTTATTGAGCAATCAATTGATCTGCATCACTTAGCTAACATGCTAAGCTTTCTGTGGACCCATTTTTCTCTGCATTTCTCCTCTTATGTAGTGATACTTCTCATAAACTTAAGCCAAATTCTTTCCTAGCATTTTCAAATGAATTTATATTTTAATTAGGACAAGTTATGCCTCACTATTTGGCAAGGAGATCATGTCTTTGCAGGTTAAGGCAGTTTTATTTTATTGTTGTGATGACTGCTTTATATTTTTTAACTTCTATAGGAAGTGGTGGTAATCACAGAAAATCTTTCCTTTTTCCCTTTATCCATTTCAAATTTTTAAGCACAATTAACTCATATGAACATATCAGATTCAAGCTTTTGTTCCTTCACATAATCTGTCCCATCATTTAACCATCCATGAGCCTATTTCAGTAATGGTCCATACTGACTCTTTACCATCTCTATTTTTTCCTTTTACTTCAGTATTAATTTTTATTTCTGTCCTATCTAGCTGATGGTCTTAAAGCACAATGACAGATAAATTTGAAATGACTTTAACATTGACAATTATTCATTTCCCGTCTTTTAAGTCAGTATCTATTTGAAAATGTTCTCTAGTAGTTGCCATGTTCACAGTCCTGTGACTGGCTTCCGAAAGAAAACACATCTGATGTTCAGCCTTCTCCATCATCTGTAAGGTTTTTTCTTCTTTTATATTTTAATCCACAACCACTGTTTCCAACCTTTTTATTTTCTTAACCTAGTTTTTCTTTACACTAGTGAGCTCAAAACCTACCTTCACAAGGAAATCAGAGAACATCAGTGGACATGTGAGTTTTGTTGGATGATTGTGTGGCATTCTTCAAGAATTTTTCTTTTTCTTTTGTTTATGCTCACCAAGAGTAGCTGCAGACAAGGGGACTAAATGCCCCATGAAAAAAAGGTTTCTTGTCTTTGCTCACGTGATAAAAACAGTTCTAATGATACTGTTTTTTTTTTCTTCAAACAAATTTTCTAAGCCATCCTTCCATTTACCTGGATTGTCCCTAAGATTTCTAGTTCTATTTACAGTAGAGTATTGGTACTGACATGGCATAGTTACTCCAGTAACGATGTCATCCTTTGGTTGTTTGATGAGGGTCTCATATTTAAAGTATCAACAGTTAAATAAATGTTTGAGGGGTAGGGAGAGGGTGCAGCAGATAAGAGTCTTCACCTAGAGTCACAATTCCAATGGGGACTCAGATTTTTACTAGCTATGTGGCCCTGGACAAGTCACTTAACTTCTATTTGCTTCAGTCTCCTCATATGATAGCACTTACCTCCCAGGTCTTTTGTGAGAATCAAATAGAGATAACTTTTGTAAAATGCTTAGCACAGTGTCTGGCACATAACAGGTGTTACTTATAATCATCATAGTTATTGTTCAGGGACATAGCAAAGTGGGTGATTCTTAATATGCTTGAAAAAGTACAGCTGGGACCTAATGATAACTTTCATACAGCATGTTGAGTCCTCTGTAGTTTATAAAGCACTTTTTAAAATTATATATTAAATCATATTGAATGAATATCTCATTTATACCTTTAAATTTCATCACATAATTTCTCATCCTCATTTTATTGAATAAGAAACTGAAGGTCAGAAAGGTAACAGAAAGCAAAGTTTTCTGACTAATTCTAATATTACACTGTCTTTCTCTATATATTTTTTTACTGTCACAACTGAAAAGTACTATAACTCAATAGAAATAGTCATTTCATGTCCAGCCAACTCCTTCTTTGCATTTATAATGAAGCATTATATTTGAATTTAGCAGAAATGGGTTTAAATCTTTTTTTCTGCTACTTACTATCTGTATGACTTTGGGATATTTATTTAAATTCTCTGGGCTTCACTTTCCTCATCCATAAAATGTGGGAATTGACCTAATGACCTCTAGGTGTAAATTTCATGAAACTAAGAAAATTTTTAAATGATCTAAAAATAGGAGACTCTTTTTGAAACTCTCACTTGGTGGGTTTCATTACCTCGATTTTATAGGTGAGGAAATCAGGTCAAGTCCCCACTTGGCTGTAGACAAGGCTCTTATCCTCTCTTAGCCTATTACCTTACCTCTAAAATGGGGGAGATCATGTTTGCCTCTGAGGGGAAACTTCAATCATTCAAAACAATTACCATCTTTTCTCACAGAATTGTCCACAAGATCACAAATAGAGAACTAGGGAAAAAACTCAGAGATTATGAATTGAGGAAAATTCCTTCTACTTGAAAAAAGGAGAAAACTGGGACCCAGACAGATGAATCACCTTATTAAATGGGGTAATGGCAAGCAAAGAAGTACTTAGCACTTTGTTTCAGCTATTTAATTATTTAGCATCTTGTTTCAGTTCAAGTTTCTTTTAAGCCTTGCCCATGATTGTATCAAGTCTCTGTTAAGAAGCAGAAATTGTGAATTACAAAATTGTGAGCCCCAGAATTTGTGAACCCCTGTTTCTGATGCAGTAGGAAGGGGAGGAGCTAATAACCATATATAAGGAGAAGCCCAAGCTGGGAGAGAGTAAAACTGAGAAGAACTAAGAAGAGAACTCTTGTGGTGGTTGAGTTGAAAAGGAAAAAACTTGTGGTATTCTGGCACTCTGTCTGTTCTGTCTGTGTTGATTTTTATTTGTGATACTTTGTACAGAAACCCTGGGACCTTACTAGAATCCCTGAAAGAGGATTTTCTAGTTGTCTGTTTACAGAAGTCCTAGAGGAAGGCTTTGGAGGTCCTGGGACTTTACTGATGATTTCTGTTGACCTCTCAAACCTTGTTGGTGAGTCTGTGTTGATTTCTATGTTGATGATTTGCTTTGACCTCTTGGACCTTGTTTGTGGGTCTCTGTTGATTTTACAAGCAGATAGTGAACTGATGGTGCCTGTAATGTGTATGAATATTATTGTGGCTCTGTTAAACTTTTTTCTTCCCAGTAACAGGAACTGTGAAGGACTTGAGGTGAACTGGACACTGTGAGCTTCAATATGGTATGGGAACTGGACAAGACAAAGAACTGGACGAGGAGCTGAACAAAGAACTGAGAGCTTCCTGTTTTTGAATCCAGGTGACACTTGGGTAGATTCAGACAGGAGCTGGGACCATGAAGGAGGAACCATGGAAGCTGAGAGCCAGCCTCCAGTCAAGATGAAAAGATCTCTCCTTGGGTACTTGATGCTGACTGAGAAGATAATGATTTACTGGGACCTATAGGTGGAGAACTTTGGCCTTTGTACTTTGTGTCCCTTAAGGAGGCCTGCTCCTTACTAAGGGAGGACTTACTAAACAATAACTTTTGTTTAAAACTATGTGACCACTTTGGTGAAAACTATATGGCCACTTTGGTGATAACTCATTATGTCATAACATTGTGGATACTGTACTTTGGTTTCTGTGAATGTTTTGCTTTAATTTACTGCTGAATAGAGAGTTCACTATACTATGTAATCAGAACCTTAAAGCTGTTCACAGCAGCCATCCTTGGGAAAGCTGTTCATGCTTGGCTTTACAAATCATAGTAAATAACAAAGTTCAAACTTGGACACATCTGCTCTGACTCCAGTTTCAATGTTATCAGGATACAATTAGAGGATGCATATTAAAGTGCTCTGCATAGTAGAAAATTCCCCACATCTGTCTGACACTATTTTCCTGCCTTTAAATCTGAGTAGGAAATACATGGTAGTATTCTATTTTCTAAGAGCTATGCTTTCATTATGATGGACATCAGTGCTTCCAGTAACATGGAGCAAAAGAAGCACTCTAGGCCGTACTAGGATCTTAATGAGTTGCCTTTGGGCCCCAAAATTTATAAAATTTATAAAATTGTGGTCATCTTCCTGGTAGAGAGTGTCTCTAAATTTACCTCAGCCAATCTATAGACTAAAGGGCGTAGGACCTGTAAGAGCTTACATTTCAGAAGTATGGGGAAATAGCCTTTGAGACTCCATACAGTGACAAAGAATCAGAGTAAGATGTTAAGGGATAAATAGTAACAATTACAATCATTCATATTTATTTATATGTTGTTCTATAGAGGATTTTCCTTACCAATAGCCTTGTGAACCAGAAAGTGTATGTATTAACCCAGATAATGAAACTGAAACTTAGTAAGGTTATGGATGGTCCATGGGTCACACAGCTTTTATATATTGATTGGGGTTAATCCTCTAAGTCTACCAATAAACTGTGTGCCTTTGCCTCAGGGTAGAGAGTTTTAAAATTTAATTGTGTTTTTTTTAATGAATGGAAAGTTGTTTTCTCTCCATACTACTTCCCTCCTATCCAAACAAATAAATAAAACATTCATATCAATGCAATATGCAGAGTCAAGCAAGACAAATTCTCATATGTCCCACACTATATAAAAACTAGCATATTTTTTTAACCATGGAAGTAATCCATATAAGAGTTTATAACCTGGTGTCTGTAAATTTTTTTAAAAACAATATTTAATAACTGTATTTCAATATAATCGACTTCCTGCACAATCCAATATATTATTTTATGAATTTCATTAAGCCCACAAGCATTTATTAGGCACCTAAATGTATGCCAGGCATTATGTCAAGAGCAAATTTCTAAACAGCATCCTGAGAAAGAGTCCATGGGTTTACCAGACTGCAAAAGGGGACCATAACTCTCCTACCCCTCCCCTTGAAAGATTAAGGGTCATTACTGGCTTATGAACATACACACATGTATTCACATGATTCCCTCTTTTCTGGGGAATGTTTTCCTCATCATATACTGGCACCCCTCAGCCCTATGTTCTATTCTTAGCCTTACTGCTTTTCTCCGTCCCGCAGTCGCCTTGTTTGTCAAAGACAGAAAATCTTTTCTATCAGCATCACTGGTTTATTGGATGGATCGCTAGATTCAAAAAGTATCATAAGGATCTGTAGATGAAAGGTCCACAGTTTGACATGAATTAATGAGAAATAAATATCTCCAGAGAAACCATATAAACATCTTTCCCCTTTTAGCTACATATTTGCATATAAATGATAAACAGCTGCTTTTCCTCAAGGATTTTAATATAAAAAAGTAAATCGTTTTGGTCTATACATCTCTGCTAGTTAATAAATCAAGTCCTTGTATTTTATATCTTGCCAACACATTGATACTGTCACCAATGAATACTTTATAACATGTCATAAACTGGGTTCCATAAGAAAGAACTTTCAGGCTTTATGTCTGTAAAAAGCAGAATATGTATGGATTTCCCATTGGAAGATGTCCAATGAAGGGTCAGAAAATGAGCTATGCAAAGGACCCTGTCAGCTTTCTTCCTGCATCCAACCTTTTGGAACAGTATACACTAAGAACATTGCTCTGAACTTCAAAACTCTGAGGGACTACAGACTCTGTCTCATAATCTGGCTGCTATGGAAAAGACCTATTATTTAGATGGCTTGTTTTCTTTAATGTATCCGCAAAGTAGAATCAATTTTCCATGCAGAGTTCAGCTAAAGGAGCATCTAATTTATAAACAGTATATGGTATAGAAAAGACTCTTTTTATAATATGCCATATAATCACAGTTCACCTTGTTTTATGCATTGGACCAATGCCTGAGAAGCTGTGGGTAAAGCTAATGTATTGAATCACATTGTAAGTGCTTAACAAATATATGTTGATGGATTGCATTTTTTTAAAACTTCCATTACTTTAGCAATGTACTCCCAATGGAAGAATTACACTCCGATACTTAATTAAAATATCACTGAAAATCACTATGCTTTTCTTTTTAAAAATATTAGTGATATCTTTTGTTATTTTATGATCATTTCCAAATATTCTCCTATTCTTCTAACAAGAGAGATAGCCTTTGTAACAAAAAAAAGAAGAAAAAGAAAAGGTAAAAAGCAGTTCAGTGAAACTAGTCAATTCATCAAACACATCTTATATATGTGCCATTCTTTAACCATCCCCTCTCTTCCCCGACTCCTCATCCCATGTATAGTCCAGCTCAAAGAAGGAAGGGAAAAGGAAGTAAGAGTTTCTAATTTCTTCTTCAGGAACAAGTGTGATTACTATAATTACAAATCATTTTGTTATGGTTGATGGTCTAGCTTTATCATTCATATCAATGTAGTCCTTATGTATATCATTGTGGTGGTTGGTTTTTAGCTAGTTCTTCTTACTCAGTTTCTTACTCAACTTAGTTCTTCTTACTCAGACAAGTCTTCTATCATTTCTATGAATTTTTCAAATTCAGCTTTTATTGGTGGTGGTGGTGGTTGTGGTGCTGGTGGTGGTTGTGGTGGTGTATGTGTATGTGTGTGTGTGTGTGTATGTGTGTTTTATTTTGTTTTTATTTTTGTTTCTTGCAAGGCACCAGAATCTTACTGCACGTGTCTGTTAAAGTTTGTTTAGCTATTGCTCCTTTAATAAGTATCTGTTTGGTTTTCAGTTCCTACCACACAAAGCACTACAATGAATACTCTGGTGTATGTGGACCTTTGATTTTGCTGTCTGTTTTGCTGGCTACTCTTTGGGACATATGCTTAGCTGTGATATTTCTGACTCAAAGTATTTGGATATTTTAGCAACTTTCTTAGTATGATGCCTATTTGCTTAGCATTCTTTGCAAGTTATAGCCTGCCTTTCACTCTGAGGTAGAAGTTAATTAAACAGATGGAAAACCCATAATATTGAACATGCATTCAAAGCCATTCTTACTTATCTAAGCAAGCTACGGCACAACATATGAATATAATGGAATGTTAATGTGCTGTAAGAACAATAAAAATAACGAATGCAAGAAAGTAGGGAAATAACCTAGATGAAATGATGCAGAAAGAAGTAAGCAAAATTAAAATAAGCAATGTACATAATAACTACAATAGAAATGGAAACAACAAAAGAAACAAAATGGAAGGTTCTAAAGTTAGAGAAATAAGAAGGCATCTCTCCCTCTTCTTCACAGGATTGGGGAACTCCAGGTGTGGGGCATTCCACATAATGTCAGATTATTTTGATGAGTTGGTTAATTTTAACATCTTAATTAATTTAATTTAATTGAATTAATTTAACAACTGCTGGATTGTTTTCCCCTCTTTTTATTCTTTGTCACAAGTAATGGCTGTCTGGCTGTTTTATTAAAAGTTCTGATTGACTCTATGAACTTGAATATTATTTAAAGAGTCAGATTGGGAAGAAAAGAAATATTATTCCATACAGCACCAGACCCCTAGAGAAAAGGAGAAAGGCCACTGCATCAAGTTTTTAGTCTAGTCTTCTGCTTTTTGCCACGGAATCACCTCCTAGTACCCCTCTTATGAACTTCCAAGGACCCTGGGAGTACTCCACTCTGAGGCCAAACTTCCACAGACAATCAAATCTTACCTGAACTCATCTCTCAACAATTTACAAAATGTCCTGCCACCGCCCTCCCTAGTTCTAGTTTCACATTGCAGTAATTCTATTCTGAACTCATACTGTATCATTATTCAAACTCATTCTCCATCCTTTTCCATTCCATTCCTCCATCCATTCCTCTGAACCAGGTATGTGCCAGAGCTAACTCAAACAGACTTTAGAGAACTGATTGGTAAATTTACATTTTATTACCATCTCAGAAATTGACAACCTCTACAAATCGAGACTTGATTTATTGTTTTCCTGATTATCTAGACTTTAGAAAATGATGGAAACTGGCAATAAATCAAAGTAAAATTAAAATAATAACAACAGCAATTCAATAGCATCAATTTTGTCAGACATGCTAAGTGCTTAAAAATATTTTCTCATTTCATCCTCATTACAACCCTGGGAGGTAGATGTTATTATTATTCCCATATTTTCAGTTGTAGATACTGAAGCCAACAAAGATCAAGTAACTTGCCCAAGTTCACACAGTTAGTAAAGGTCTGTGGACACATTTGAAGTCAAGTTTTCCTGACTCAAGACCCAATGTTCTATCCACTGTAATACCTAAGTACCCAGGAGAAAGTGTGATGAATTATACATTATTGTTTCTCCTAGAAAGCTCATTATTAAATATTATTAGAACACTTTTGCCTTCAACCCAGCCCCTCTAACATATCATCCTAAAGCTGTCCATTGTTTCCAGTGTGCTCTCTGTAATGTCTGTTCCAGTGATAACAAACTCACTTTCTTCCTACTTTCCTTTATCACTGTTCCCCTCTCCTGACTCTTACTGAAACTTAGTTCTCTGCTAATGACAGAGTCTCCCTTTCTAGAACTGACTGCACTGAGGTGGAACTTCTGTTTACTACTTCTAGGTTTTCCTCCTACACCCAGTGATACATAATCTTTCCTCCTTTGAAGACCTTCAATCCATATGTTTCGTTGGCCAGTCATTTTTCAGTTGTGTCTGACTCTTCAGGACTCCATTTGGGGTTTTCTTGGCAAAGATAGGGAAATGGTTTGCCATTTCCTTCTCCATCTAATTTTACAAATGAAGAAACTGAGACAGTGTTAAGTGACTTGTCCAGGGTCACACAGCTGGTAACACAGGAAGATGACTCTTCCTGATTCTAGATCTGGCACTCCGCTCTCTGTGCCACCTAGCTGCCTTAATCCATATCTATATCCAATCAGAATTCTAGTAACTATTTTCTACAAACCTCCAAGGTACTTCTTTTCTTTTTTTAGGCCGATTCATAATCTTCTTTTTTTTCTCCCCAACTCATGGTCTCATGTTAGAGAATGTCAGCATATGTATATACACTAACACTTGCTGAAACTCATTTCAACTTACTCATTTCATGTGACCTCTACTCATCTTTAGCTGTACAGGAAAAATAGCCACACCTTGACCTTTCCATTTCCAGTAAATGTCACCTCTACAATCATGAAATTCCCTTATTTGAGAAGACTTTGTTATCATTCCACTTCTCCTGTCTTGCAACCCCAAACTCTGTTCTATATATCACACACTGTAAGCAGACACCAATGGGATCCAAATATAGACCCCAAGAGTATCTGACTCTAGAAGCGTCTTACTTTGGGAGTGAGACAGGCATGGCCCTCAAAGAGTGTATGTTCTTACTGGGATCATAAGTGTCCTCACAATCATCTTGGCAGCAAAAGGGAATTTTGATATTGTTGTCACAAGGGTAGCAAAGCAAGAGGAGTGCAAGCAGGCCATTCATTCCAGAAGCAATGATATTACTGATTGTATTACTGATCTCATGGATAATCTGGGAAGGGGGAGTGATGATGGTAATATTTCTGAAATCAATGGTACCCTAGGGACGTTTTCTTTCCCCTAGAATTCCACTCCTCCCTACATAAATTTCTTAAGTTTTCCTGATCCAGAGGTAGGCAGAAGGGGTAAAGGCTAGATGCAGGATTTTACTAGTATAATGAACTCCCAGGAGGGCAACTTCTTATATTAATGGACATCAGCACCTTCTCTAAAACAATCTTGGAGAGATGCCAAGGGTACAGAGAGGTCTAAATGATATCAGAGGTTGGATTTGTATCAAGATCTTCCTGGTTTTAAGGTCACTTTTCTCTCCACTTCACAAGACAGCCTCTCAGATGAAAGATAATCAACTGATTTGTTTTTTAAAATACATTTTAAAAAAATTTCCACTCCAAATTTTCCCTCTCTTATCCAATGAGAAGGATACTTACATATATGTATGCATTTATATATGGGGTATACACATATATGAGTGTATATGCATGTGTGTATATGTATATATATATACACACACACATAAAAATATATATTATTGTTCAGTCATTTGAGCTGTGTCCAACTCTTCATGACCCCATATGGAGTTATCTGGCAAAGATATTGGAGTGGTTTGCCATGTCCTTCTCCAGCTTATTTTGCTGCTGAGAAAACTGATACAAACAGGGTTAAGTGACTTGCCCAGGGTCACAAAACTTATAGGTATCTGAGGCTACATTTGAACTCGGGAAAAGGAGTCTTACTAACTCCAGGCCTAGTATACCTTGTTAGTTGCCCTTTTCTATACATACATACACAAGAGAGCATATGTGCGCACATATATATCTGCATATATGTATTTGTGTATATGTATGTATACATGTATGTACATGTATGTATAGTTGCAAAGCAAATGTTCACTTTAGCCATGTTCTAAGGGGGAAAAAAGACAGAAAAAACATGTTGGTCAGAGTTACTATGTCTTTCACAGTTGATTATTTTTATAATATGCTATTACTCCATAATTTGTAGCCCTGGTTCTGCTCACTTCACATTGCATCAGTTCCTACAAATATTCCCAGGTTTTTTCTGAAACCTTCTCCTTTATCATTTCTTATAGCACAATAGTATTTCATCATATTCATATACTTTAACTTGTTCAGCCATTCCTCCATTGATGAATGTCCCCTCATTTTCCAGTTCTTTACTACTACAAAAAATTGCTGCTAAAAATATTTTTTTGTACAGAGGTTCTTTTCCTCTTTCTCTGTTCTCACCAGAACAGTTCAACAATGGAATGGGTTGCCTAATTGTATTTATTGCCCAGGGTCAATGTCTAATTCAGTTGTGAGTTCTGTGTAGTAAACAGTGACCAAGTAACCATGGACTTACCAGGATGGTATCCTCAGTTTATAGTTGAAAAAACTGACAACAACAAAGGGTTAAGTACTTGCCCAGGGTCAGTAAGTGTCTGAGGCTAGATTTGAACCCATGTTTCCCTTACTCCAAGACAAGGATTCTAAAAGTCATGAGAAGTAAGTAGTTTAAGAAAGTGTATGCTTAAGCCATGGTTCTCAACCTTCCTAATGTGGCTGCTGAAACCCTTTAATACTTGTATGTGGGTGTATCTGCATGTGGGCAGACCAGCCTGGAGATTGATAGAGGAGCAGTGTCTCGGTTCCTAAGACCTTCGGAAATATGTGTTTTCCAATGGTCTTATGTGACCTCTGTGACCCCTGTGAAAGGGTCGTTCAACCCCCAAGGGGTCATGCCCCACAGGTTGGTAACCTCTGGCTTAGCATGTTTGAGGTAAAGTTGATATGTATATTGAAGTCCACAACATAAAATTCAGGGAGGAGAGAAAATTTGCATACCAGATCTCAAACTCATTGGAGAAAGAACGGAAATGACTTGGAAGCCTCTAGATTACAGCTACCAAAACTTTGATTGGGTGATAGACATGAATTTTCTGAACCTCAAAGGAGGAAAGGTTATGAAGTGAGGGCCATAGGAGGAGACTCTGGCAGTGACCATGAGGAACAAGGAGTATTCCAACTTTCCTGCCTCAGTTTGCTGCAGGGAATGACCAAAGGTGCATCCAGTACTGGTGAACAAGGCTGTGTCACCAGAGGGAAGGTAAAACTGATTTCTAGAAGATGGAAGCAGTGGGAGAGGAAATGATTTAGGAAGAAGGGAAGCTTGTTGCCTTTGGAACAGGCACAATAGAAGACACACATGGTTGGGGAAGGTGGGATGCTTGGGGAGATGGGGATAAAGAATTAAGTGGTGAGGGATAGGGAATGGGATTTGATTGATGACCAGGTGGGATGTATAGTGTATGACTAGCTTCGAAAATGTTCATTAGTGACTGAAAAATTAACTTCCTCTTCTCAGAGGAGCCTGGAAATGATTCATGATACTTCTTTCTCCCTCTGTCCCACTCACCTCCTCCTCCTCCTCCTTCTTTCCTTCAAGAAACAGGTACAGCAGGAGATGGAGGCCCTGAGGTCAAATGGAAGGTCCTTCCTCTTTGTGTCCCAGGTTTGGAAGAATAGACTAGAGATTTCACTTCGTTAAACTCTGAAATTTTATACTGTTGAAGTTCATATAATGAATGTTATTGAATAGTATATCTTGTATGACATCATAGAACTAGACTGAATTATAGATGTCATTTTTCAGACAAGTAAACTGAGGCCACAGAGGTAAAGCAAATTGTCCAAGGTGACATGTGAAATAACTGGGAGAGCCAACTCTACCCCTCTTCCACAATGGTGGGTGACTTTCTCATGAATTACTGAGACTGTGGTATCTGTTCAAGTGTGAAAATCTCTAATCAAGAGTTTGAAAGATCCCAGAAAGAAAAAGAAGCCCAGAGAAAGAACACTGATCTTCAGAGAAGGGCAGAGATTGATGACATGAAGACAAGACAGCATACTCCATACTTAGTAAGTACTGACTAGTCCACTTTGTCTGGGATATAAAGTCTGGTAAGGGGAATGATTAGAGATAAAATTGGAAAGGGAATAAACATTTATATAGCATTTAAAATGTACCAGGCACTGGGCTAAACATTTTTCATAAATATCATTTCATTTCATTCTCACAACAATCCTGAGAAATAAGTGCTATTATTGGCCCTATTTTACAGATGTGGAAACTGAGTCACACAGCTAATAAGTGTATGAGGCTAGACCTGAATTCAGATCTTCCTGACTCCAAGAGCAGTATACTACTTGTAGCTACTTCAAAAAAAGGAAATGTAGGTAGAGATCATAATTATGAAGGACCCAGAATGACAAGTTAAAGATTTAATTTTGGTAGCAGTAAGAAGCCATTGATGATATTTTTTCTGAGCAACGTAACATGACCAGAACTAGATTTTAGACTCTATTTTGTGACTAATTTACCAGGATCTCTGAATACTATATAGCTGAGCTATAGTCCTGAGCTATAGCTGAGGACAAATTTAATTTTTCCCCCCTCCTCCTTTCCCTCTTGTTTAGGTAAAACAAAGGAGGATTAGATGAGATGGCCTCTAAGGTCCCTTCCAATTCTAAATCTATGATTCTAAAAAAGATAAGAAGTCTCCAATTCCACTTTTTAATCACTTTTACTAAACCAGTTGTTTTTTGAGTCATGTATATTTTCCCCCAGATGGAGATGAACATTTCAACAATACTTTCTTAAGACTTAAGGTTTTTATATTGTTTCCCGTATACACACACACACACACACACACACACACACACACACACACATATATATTGCACATATATATATATATATATACACACACACACATATATATTGCAAATTCATACAAAACAGGAAAATGGTGAAGTCACTAAATGAATTTACTGCCCACAACCTAAAGTATCAACCGAAAATAAGAAAGTCATTCCTCTTTTTTTCCCTTAAAGAAACCTTCTGGGAATTAAACTCAGATACTGAGAAAATGGTTTAAAAAAAAAAAGAGCAATAATGTCCCTTTATGGCCCCAAGCAAGTCTTGGCCTCTTTTAAAGAACGTTTTTTTTTTTTTTAATGCTTCAGCTAATACGTTTCTGACTGCCATGCACACTTCTCACCTGAAGTGAGACCATCAAACTCATTTCCAAGCCACATTGGAGGATAACAGCTTTCCACCACTCTTGACCTAGGCTGAATTGGAACTAGTGACCTAGAATCAAAAGGTGCTATATTCCATTACCAAATAGCCTAGACAGCCAGTCACCCTGAGTTTCATTTCTTTAATCGTTTTTATTAGGAGCAATCCCACTTTTAACATCAAACAAGTTGAAGGCTCTCAAGAATGTTCCCTGACACAAATTACAGCGATTGTTTACCTTCTCCTGTTATAGAGGCAGTGTATCCCCATGTGGGAGATTCTCCTTGAATTATGCCAGCTGCCTCCCCATCAATGCCTTTGCCTCTGCTTTTGCTCTCCGATATCTTCTCTAAATGGAATCTGATGTGGGTGGAATGATAAGTGCCTACTCAGCCGCATCAGCTGAGATGCTTTAAAGACAAAGCCTCTGACAACTGCCCATCATAACAAGGTTATGTTGATCCCAAGTGTGGAGCTTTGCAAATAGGTCCCCAAATCCACTCACCGCTTTTCTTGTGATCCTTTGTTTTTTCTCTTCTTTCCTCCTGAGAGCTCTGTGTTCTACAATCCAACCAAATGTCTCTGCCCCTTTACCCTTTATCAGTAAACTGAATGCCACAGTGTTAAGAGCTGGAACTATTCCCCCCACCCCCCAACTAAGTCTTTTCACAGACATGTTTTTCAGGATGCCTGTCATGTCTATACTGATGTGTGAAATAGAAATACCGAGATGGCTAGAGAGGGAGAAATATCAACATGGCTATATTCATGAGAGTTCTTCATGAAGACACACGTCCATAATTAAACACAGCAAACATTTCCCAAGGACAAACCTCCCTAAGCCAACAAAATCAAACTTGAATTCCCCTGTGATTTACTCCATCAACGACTTCATAACTTTGGAGAGCCAGAAAGAGATTTAAAGGATACTTCCAATCTTCTCATCATAGTTTATAGGAATCAAGATGGTGGTGGAGTTCAGTGCTAAAAAGAAAGCACGTGAAAATCATAGCAGGAAAGTCACTAATGTACATTCCTGGCAAAGAAAAAAATCTAGACTTTTCCCCTTACATGGGTGTTAAGGTATATTTCTAGAAATGCACAAGGTCTCCAAATTCCTCTTTTAATCATTTTTCTTAACTCAAGTTTTGAAAGCATTTAAAAAACTTTTTACCAATTTTTTTAATGCAGTCTTACCTTAGGCAGACCATCTCTATCTCTTCTTCCTTTCCCTCTCCCCCCTCTCCCCTTTTAAAGAAAGACTATCTTGTCCAGTTTGGAACTGCAAGACCTCCTCAGATTGGCACAGGAGCTTTGTTTGGCTTTTCTCTTAAACCTGGGCCCATTCATTCCATCTCAGGCAGCCTGGTGGTCCTGATTCCTGAGAGGTTACCATATTAACATGAAACAGTTCATGTTAGTCCATCATTGTTTAAAACTACTGAGCTCAAGAAACCTATCAGCTTCAGCTTCCCTAGTAATAAGTTTGACAGTTATGTAATTTCAGCTAACACACCTAGATCCTAGTAAATTTCAAGATGATTCCCTCTCCCTTTCCCTCTCTCTCTCTCTCTCTCTGTCTCTCTCTGTCTCTCTCTCTCTCTCCTTCCTTCCTCTCTCAATTGTCTGTCTCTTTATCTCTACACACACACACACACACACACAAACACACTTTTGTTTTTGCTAATTCTAGATGTGTGATTCCATCCATTGAGTGGATTCCCAGTGTGGAAACACCCTCCATCAGCAAACTCTGCTTAGAAGACTAAGAGGTTATATGATTTGCCAGGTGTGACACAGCTGCCTCAGTTTTCTCAGCACCAAGTCAGAGATAATTAGAGCACCTACTTCCTGGGATACTTGTGATGTTCAAGTCAGATAATACACACTTATGAAGTTTTGCGGGAAGAATTAAATCCAGGTTTCCTGATTTCTGACTTCATCTAAAATACCACGCCAGCCTCTTACTTCCATAAATTATTGGTAATAACAACATGAGAAAAATATTTCTAACAATAATTGAGACTATTTCTATAAATGGTGGCAATAATACTTAAAAAAAATAACGTTAAACTAACCTTGTGATGTCAATTGTGGGGCAGCTCCTACCATCTCAGACCAGATCCTACTGTGCTGCATGGGGACTTGGAGACTTGGGTACTGAGAGGTTAAGTGGTTTGCCCACTTAATTCAGACAATCAATCAATAAACATTTATTAAGCACCTACTGAGTCCCAAGGCACTATGCTAAACACTTGGAATCCAAAAAGAGGCAAAATATAGACCCTGCCCAGGAGTAGTTTGCAATCTAAGTGAGGTAGCCCATAAGTCAATAATTACGTGCAGACAAGCTCTATACAAGATAAACAAGGAATAATTAAAAGATGGAAGTAACTAGAATTAAGAGGAGCTGGGAAAAGTACTGTAGAAAATGGGGTTTCAGTTGGGACTGGAAGGAATCTAAGATAGCCAGTAGGCAGAGATGAGGAAAGAGAACCTTCCACCCATGGATGTGGTCAGAAGAAATGCACAGGGCATGGAGGGTCTTGTCTAGTCAGTATGGCTCACAGTTGCAATTCAAATCCTTGTCTTTCTTATCCTGAGGTAATTTCTCCATACACTCCATTGCAGATCCTCTTTTTGCCCCACAGGTTACAATTTAAAATCTTCTTGGTAGCTTAACTCTGGGGAAGGCTAATAAATAGATTCACATAGTAGGTATTCAAAGACTTGTTGACTAGTTACCTTTTGGGGCTTTTATTTCTTCAGTGATGTGTGATGAATGAAATGAAAATCAAAAATAATGAAAAACAACAACAGCTGGTAAAAATTCACACTGAAAATCAGAGCATTCCTCTCAAGAATTAGTTTGCTTTCAACTTTGAACAACTAACTCAAAGTAATTCACTACCCACAACCCTTTGCTAGAAGTTAGTGAGGCAGAAATTGGTCCTGTATTTCATATTCATTGCTGGTTCCCTATCAATTTTGTAACTCTTGTTCATTCCTCATCATAAAGCAAATCAGTGAGGAGCAGATAGAATTTTTTAATGTTCTCTTTGCATGATATTTTCCCTACTTCAAAACAATCCATACCTTAGCACTCCAATCAGGGATGCATCACATAAAACTTCTCACAAATATAGCACAAAAAAAAATACTAAAGAGGAACTCAGATCACACAATCTCACAGGTAGAAAATGTAGAACATTTCATCCCTTCTGACATCTCTAGACAAATGACAATTGGTAGGATAGGTCTGACTCAGGTCAGCAATCTGTTTCAGGTTTGATGTTGGAATAAAATAAGATACTATCAAGTCACTGAATAGCTTAAAAAAAGAAAAAGAGGTTTACTTAGCCCTAATTCAGCAAGGATACACAACGAGGACACAGGGGCACTTAGTTTCCATTGACAACTTCTGCCACCTTTCCACCTCTTGTTCCTAGTTCTCCCCTTCCTGGGCCATCTCCAGTCATCTTGATGACTATCTGATCACTGGACCCAGATGGCTCTGAAGGAGAAAGTGAGACTGGGGACCTTGCACAGGCCTCCCTCACTCAAATCAAAGCCAACTGCAGATCAGGTCACCATTTCCCTGACATCACCGTCCTCTTCAAAAACAAAGGACCAACACAGCCTGTGAGTAGTCCGAATGGGGACCCAGCCAGTGGGTAATTCACGTCTTCCTCTCCTTCTCCCACTGCATCTCTTCTCCACAGTGAATGGAATAAAAGTGAAAACTCCTCAGATAACATTCCATAAATGTGAACAGAATTGTAATGAGGTACCAAAGACTTGGCAACCTAGGCTGGGAGCCTAGGACCCTTGCCTTACTTCCCTGATCTTAAGTTGAAGGTTTTGCTAAGCTTATCTAATGTGTAGGAGGGGAAAGCACAGACCTTGCAAATTTAACCATAGGCCTGAATGTTCCAGACTTGTTTCCACTGACCACCATCTGACCTATACAAATATAAAATTGGAAATCCTGTTGCAGAACTTCAGGAAAGTCACCATGTCCTAAAATCCTCACAATTCATAAAATATTGTCTGCTTTCATATTTATATTGATATTGTTAGAACATTTATCTTCTGCTTTCATATCTAAGGTGATACTGATGGCATATTTTGCCTGTTTTTATGTCTGCTAGATATGTACCTTCTGGTTTTTTTTTTTATATTACTAACATTTCATCTGCAATGTTAGCAGATTTCTATGGTTAAGATTGAGCACCTCAGCTCCTAATTAACGGGAAAAGGATAGAATGAATGGGGGGGGGGGGGAAAGAGGTGATCTTTGGGTATGTAACCAAGCTTTGCATTTTGTATTTTGATTCTCCTACTAGACTGCCTCTAGTGGTGAGGCCACCCTGCTTGCAAGAAGAAATAACTAAATAAATCCTTCGTGTCTCTACTTGGCAATATCTCTGCTTATTTTTATTTGGGCAAGGGTCATCTTGTCCCACATAAAAGGAAGGTACATGTTGATGGTCAGAAGCTAATCAGTTACCTTGGGGTTTACTGGCTAGAGTTCTTCCTTCGTTCCTTCCTTCGTTCCTTCCTTCCTTCGTTCCTTCCTTCCTTTCTTCCTTCCTCCCTTGCTCTCTCTCTCTCTGTCTCTCTGTCTCCATCTCTGTCTCTCTCTGTCTCTGTCTCTGTCTCTCTCTCTCTCCCCCTCTCTCCCTCTCTCTCTCTCTTCTCTCTCTCTCTGTGTCTCTCTCTGTCTCTCTCTCTCTCTCTGTCTCTCTCTCTGTCTCTCTGTCTCTCTGTCTCTCTCTCTCTCTCTCTCTCTCTCCTTTTTCTTTTCCTTTTTCTCTATTCTCTAAGACCAAACCTTAAACTCATTTTACTCTGGAGCTCATAGATTGGACCACACAGCAGGTCCCTGTCCAATGACCACTTAATAGCTCTATTTTGGGCCCTCCTGGCTCCAAGTGCATGGCAATAGCAACTGTTTCTCTTTTGACCAGCAAGCCTGAGGGTCTTCCCTTCCCAGTTTGATATATTTTTTTTTAATTAAAGAGGCCATGCATTGACTTACTTCTTAAAGGGACCTATTCACTGAATGGGCATTACTTCACTTAAAGTGAGAAGCTGAAAAGACCTTAGCCTAAAAGGGCCAGAGTCTTCCTTTGCATCCTGGGTCATCTCACTGATGAAATTCTGGCCTCTGGACCCAGATGGCTCTGAAGGAGAAAGGCTGGTGACCTTGCACAGCCCTCCCTAACTCAAATCAAAATCAACTGCATGTCATCATTTCCCTGATGTCATGGGTCTCTTTGAGAATGAAGGACAAACACAACAACCTGGTTCTCCTGTTGGGGCCAAGAAGCATGAACTCAAAACCTTATGATATATTTCAACCCTTCAGATAAAAGAGAGATAGAGAAAGAAAAAGAGATGGAAAAAAGGAGGGAGACAAAGATTTGGACCATAACATCATTCACCTAAAACTGGATGACTCTGCAGAGGCCATGTAGTTATACTGTCTCATTTTACAAATAAGAAAATTGAGATCCAACGTGGTTCATGACTCACCCAAGCTCACAAAGGTAATAAGTGCAAGCAGTAAGATATGAATCCAGATCCTTTGGCTCTAAGTTCAGCATACTATCTACCATTCTTCATGAAACTAAATATGATATTAACATTTGATTCGCTACACCACAGTGTAGACTCATATTCAATTTACTTTTTACTTAGTCCTTTAGAACTTTCTCACATGCATTCTCATCTATGTTTAACTTCCCAATCCTGCACTTATACAGCTCATCTTTTGAACTCAAGTTAAAAACATTTATTGCATTTCATCTTAACAAATTTAGCCCAAGTCTTAGCCTTTTAAGACTTTTTTAGAACTTTACCTTGTCATCCACCTTGCTCACTGTCCTTCTGAAATTCATTTCACTTGTGAATTTGAAGCCATCAGTCCCTTCATTGATTTCATTGGTGAAAATATTGGACCAGACAGAAGCCCGAAGCATTTCATTAAAGACCTCCATATATGTTGGAATTAATTAATCAATGACTAATTTTGTATTTCTGCATTTCAGTGACTTTCACAATCCAACCAACTATGCTACCCTCAATCCTAGATTATTGCCCACATCTCTCCAAAAGAAATAGTGAAAAGGCAGTGTGCTCTCTCACTAGTGATCCTTTGAGACCAAAAAAATAAGTCATTGGGTTAACTAAACACTACTTGAAACACAAATAAATTTAATTTTGTGTGAAAGATATGGAGATAATCCATGAGAACTAGAAAATTAAATGGACATGAGTTGTGAGTGATAGTCTCTGGGAGCCGTTTTTACCTCAGACCTAGCTCAAAAGAAGTAAGGAATTATCAAAGAAAAGGGTACTTTGGCTTATAAGGAAATGGTTATCATTAATAGGAAATGGTTACAGTCCAGGGTCAACTTCTACCCATGATCCTCCTTGTTCCTTCACTGGAAAAAAATAGCAGATCAAGCAAAGCTCATGAAGAATGAAGTGTCTTTAAGATCCAGTGAGGCAGAGAGCTGATTTTGTGTGTCCTTTTTTCCTTTATTCGAGTTCTTGGGATTGTCAGAGACCATGTTAACAGTGTAAAGTCTTCTACTACACATAGTAAAAATGGAATCTTGATAACTGAGCTATCTCTGTGGCAAGTGTTACTACTGGTCACTAGAATCCCCAAATTCACATTTGCTCCACATCCCAGAGACTTCCCACTTAAAATTCTGTCTATATCACAGGGTATCCCCATGCTCCTCAATGTTACCTCTTGCTTACATCAAGGTAGCAAAGCTGAGTAACTGGGAGGGTAATAGTACCCTCACTGGAAACAGGTAAGTTTAGGAGAGGGATAGATTTAGAGAGAAATATAATGAATTCTGTTTTAGACTTGCTAAATTTCAGATGCTTGTGACTTATCCTATTTGAAATGTTTAACTGGCAATGGATAAGGTAAAACTGGGGCTCCAGAGAGACTATAGCTGGATATATAGATATTGGAGTTATCTGCATAGAGACTATACTTGAACACATTAAAGTGGATGAGGTGTAAAGCCAATCAGCAGTAGATTTCTGAGGGAATGCTACTGTGAAGAGCTTTTAAGATTC
>CM053601.1:27011280-27035135 GCA_028646575.1 Pseudocheirus occidentalis | reverse complement strand
CACACTGAAGTTCACAAGGTTCAGCACACCTCAAACCCTTCAGGACTTCTCTTGCCTGGAACTCAAGGATCAGCCAAGCCACCAACAAACAAAGTCCCATCCTGTTCATATCTGCAGTCAGCCACTCAGGAACCAAACCCAAAGTCTGTCTTGTCTCTGAAATTCTCCTGCTTATAAAAACTGGCCTTCTCCCAAGTCAACATGGTTCAGGGGAGTGTCTCAGCCAATAGCATTCTTCCAAGTTACAGGGAAATTCCCCCCTTCTCACCAATGGACAGAGTTCTGAAAATTCACACCTTATCACCAATGGGCAGAGTTCTATACTTAACGCTAGGTTACTAGGATCTACTTAACATCTGATCAAACAAATTAATTCCCATTACATGAGGTCAAAAAGTAAAAGACTATAGAGATAAAAGAAAAGGGGGCCCAGAACAGAAGCTAGAGACATAACTAGAGTCAATGGATAGGACATGGATGAGGATCTATAGAAGTAGGCTGAGTCTAATAGGAAAGAAAAAAAAAAAAGGAGAATATCTCTAAAACCCAGAGAAGAAAGAATGGCCATGAAGAGAGTATGATCAACAGTGTCAAATGCTGAAGACTGGAGAAGATGTGTGATAAGTGAGAAAAGATTATCAGGTTTTGTCAATTAAATCATTGATTGGGAAGTATGTAAAAAGGAGCAGAGGAGAAAGATGGTAGGAGCAATCCAGTAGTGGTTTTTGGAAAGGGATGATTAGTAATGCGTCAGAGTAAAAATATATTTATTATTAATAAAAATTAAATTAATAATAACATTTTTAAAATATTTAGAGCTGAACTGATTGTTAATCAGTTAATATCAGGATGGGAAGATTAAAAAAAAGGAAAAGGACCTATTTGTACAAAATACATTTATATCAGCTCTCTTTTGGTGGTAAGGAATTAGAAATTGAGGGGATGCCAATCAATTGGGGAATGGCTGAACAAGTTGTGTTATATGATTGACAGACTACTATTGTGCTATGAGAAATAGGCTGCTCTCAGAAAAACCTTGAAAGACTAACATGAACTGTTATAAAGCGAATTAAGCAGAACCAGGAGGGGGTTGTAAGCAGTAGCAGAAATATTGTTTGATGATTATCTGCAAATGACTTAAACTATCCTCAGTAATGCAACTATCCAAGATAGCTCTTAAAGACTTTTTATGAAAAATATTATCTATCCCCAGAGAAAGAACTGATGTAATTTGAATACATACTGAAGCATACTTTTTTACTTTATTTTTCTTGGGTGTTTTTGTCTATATTTTCTTTTACAATATGACTAATGTGCAAATACATTTTGCATGACTACACATATATAACCTATATCAAATTGCTTGCTTTCCCTATGAGGGATGTGGGATAATTTGGAATTCAAAAGTTTTCAAAATGAATGTAAGAAATTCTTTTTACATGTAACTGGGAAAATAAAATACTAAATAAATAGTTTAAATTTTTAGAAAAGATTGGGAAGGGAAAAGAAGGTGAGCAGAGTAGAGAAAATGGCCTAGGAAAATATTAAAGGCCTAGAGTTCACATAGAGGATAGAGGATTTCTTAGAGAAGTGGGGCAAGGCACATTTCTGAGTTCTTAAATATGAAAACGGAACATATCCAGGATGGTAACATCAAGTATTTTATCACCTTTCACAGTGGCTGAGGTTCCTAGTGTAAAAGCAGGAGTTAGAGTGAAGAGGAGTATAAGCCAGTGTAAAGCCAAGCCTGAGCAGCTTTCCAGGGATCTCCTGCTGTGAACAACTTTCAAGGTTCTGATTACATAGTACAGTGAACTCTTTATTTATTCAATAACAAATCAGAGAAAAACTTTCACAGAAAATCAAGGTATAGCATTCACAATGTTACAACTTATTGCAGAAAATCAAAATATACTATTCACCATGTCACAACTTAACAACTTATCACTAAAACGGCCACATAGTTTTCACCAAAGTGGTCACATAGTTTTCAACAAAGTCCAATCACTTAGTAACTCAGTCATTTAGTAACTCAATCATTCAATCATCCTTAAGGAGGCTTGACTAGATTGTAGAGAAGGTGAAAGGAATGTGTAATGAGACTGGAAAGGTAGACTGGGGCCAGGCTGGTAAGGACATTCATTACCCAAAAGAGTAATTCAGAGTTGCTCCTAGAGGTAACATCAAGTCACTGGTTTTTTGTTTGTTTCTTTTCATTTTTGTTTTTTTCTTCTTCTTCTTCTTTTTTTTTCCAAATAAGAAAATAGCATGGTCAGTCCTGTGCTTCAGAAAAATCGCAGTGACAGTATATGGTGGATACATTGGAGTAGGAAGAAACTAGAGACAGAAAGATTTATTTGGATGATGTTGCAATAGTCCAGGTGATAATGTTCTAATTTATAGAGGTCATGAGAAGGGGACAGATCTAAAGAGATTTGAGGTGAGGTAGAAATGGCAAGATTTAGCAACTGAATACATAGGGTAAGAGCAAAGCATTGAGAATGATGCTGATGTGGCAACCTGTAATGGTTATGGGATTAGAAGAACTTCCAAGCCCCTTGAAATTGCTGATGTAGGAGGAAGGGGTGGGGCAGGAGGAAGCTGGAGCCAACCTGAAGCCAACCTGGAGCCAGTGAGGTGACTGGAAGGAGTGGTGGTGGCTGTGGCGTGAACTCTTTTTTTTTTTTTTTTGAGCCAGCCAGAATTTCTGCTAAGGACTTCTGCTAAGGCCTGCCAGGAACAGGAACTGCAGGAGGCCAGAGCTGCTGGGAGTGCACTGCATGGATGCTGAGCAGTTGCCATGAGTGATGAGAAGAGGATCTTTGCCTGAAATAGTCTGTATTTGAGAAGGGGAGTGTTTGCTGAATTAACTATGTGTGCTAACTCCATAGCTACTGTGATGGCTTCGACTTTCTGGTTTGGGGACTCAGTTTTCTGGTATTTGAATATATGTTCTAGCTTTGTAATTCATCTTGAGAGCCTGTTATATTTTGTGATTGATAACCATATCAGCATATTTATACTTACCATAGGCATTGTGAATACTGCATTGTTGATATACAACCCTGAATGATTGCCCTGCCTTCTTTCTTCATCTCTCCTCATCTTCCCACAGGAGCTCAAAAATCCAATTATTTCACCTTCCTTTTCCCTCTATCAAAGTCAGTTAAGTATTTTCCTTTGTAAGCATCCACTATAACAATTTTTGGGCCCTTGTGAACCTTCATAACCCTGGCACTGTAATTATACTTTTTTTTTGAGGCAATTGGAATTAAGTGACTTGCCCAAGGTCACACAGCTAGTTTTTGTGTTAAGTGTCTGAGGCCGGATTTGAACTCAGGTCCTCCTGACTCTAGGGCTGGTGCTCTACTCACTGTGCCACCCAGCTGCCCCTTAACATTGGATTCCTGATAGCATCTATTGCTCTTGTGTGAGATTTCCCTATACAATTTCAGGCTATGAGATGATCTTCTACCTTCTTGCATTTCTGATGTCTCAGTATCCAGGGCATTCCTAAGGCTATTCCCATTTTTCATAGAACCGTAGGTTCATAGCTTCAGAGCCCAAAAGAAACACAGACTTATCAATACCAGTGCTTTCATTTTATAGATAATAAAATCAAGACTCACAAATTAGTGACTTATTCAAGATTCCACAGCTAAATAATTGTTCAAAAGAAAATAAATAAAAGTATAAAAATATCAAGAACAAGATTCCACAGGTAGTAAATATCAAGGCTGAAGTCTGATCCCAGAAACTCTGACTACAAACACCCCAACTCTTCCATTATTCCATAGGACCTCTTTCTTCTCTTTTGTTTAGAAATTAGTAAGAACTTTTACCTTAGTAAAGAGCGATGCACTGAAGTGATAGTGGTAGGGATATTTTAACTACACATAGTTAAAAGTTCACCTGTATTGCAATGGATTGATAACAATACCAAAGGAAAACTTTAAAGAGATCATAAAAGCCTCCTCATTATTTTAATGAGTTAAAAGGAGATCCATTTTCCATAAGCACTTTTCCTGTTTACTGTCCTAATGTACTTTATAATACTTTAATATGTCATAATAAAAACTGACATTTATGTAGTGGTTTAACATTTGCAAAGTGCTTTACAGACATCATCTCACTGGAGCCTCACCACAACCCGGGGAGCTAGGCACTCCAAGTTTCATTTCACTGATTTTGGATATAGGGCAACTGAGTCTTAAAGAGGGTGTATGACTTGCCCAAGGTCACAAAGTTGGTGAGTTTCAGAGGCAGAAATTGAGTCATTATGCTATGTTTTTGTTATATAAAGCATTCTATTAACTGACAATTTGGGATATATTTTGCTTCTTGCTTTTTTTTTTTTGAGGGGGAAGGCAGGGCAATTGTGGTTAAGTGACTTGCCCAAAGTCACACGGCTAGTAAGTGCTAAATGTCTGAGGTCGGATTTGAACCCAGGTCCTCCCCACTCAAAGGTCTGTGCTCTGTTCACTGTGCCACCTAGCTGCCCCACAGGGATATACTTCTTAGGAAAAACCCTACAAATTTTAACAAAGCAAGGCACGCAACAACCTTCTCTGTATAACTGACAGAAAATGGACACATTCATGTAATTTTAAAACGCAGTATCAATTGCTGCCTAAAAAATTAATATATACAGGTTAGTGAACTATCAGGAAACCCAGCATTAGCTGATGAAATCCTCCTCATTTCAAGGACTCTTGAATTAAACCCAGGGACACATTTATAAAGAAGCCACTTGGCCCATTCCTACTGGCCAGCAAGCACTTGCCTTGAGAATATTCACTTTCAAGGAATGTCAAAGAAACAAGAGACTTCAATGGTTTTCTTTTTTTAGTAAGGAAAGGGACCAGATCTCCTCCCAGTCTTACCCCTCATCACCAAGGATACATGTTACAGTTTCTTTGCTTTACACTAAAAAGAAGAAAAATCAGTAGGTTTCAAACACTATACCAGCTCTTGCAGGTCAGAAGTTTGTGGTGATTCTGTTTTGGAAACTTTTCCACTAGATATTAAAGCAGCTAATGGACAAAAACTGATCAAGGGCTGGGGTAGGAAAAGACTTGAGAAATAAGCTGGTATGGATTCAGAATGTAGGAAAGGAGGGGATCTCAATGTCACCCAAAACTGGGCTATTGATTTTATTTTATTTTATTTATTTATTTTTTTTTGCTTTTTGGAGGGCAGTTGGGGTTAAGTGACTTGCCCAAGGTCACATGGCTAGTTTTGTTTTTGTGTGTGTTAAGTGTCTGAGGCCGGATTTGAACTCAGGTACTCCTGACTCCAGGGCCGGTGCTCTATTCACTGCGCCACCTAGCCGCCCCCTGGGCTATTGATTTTAAATGAGCCACATTAAAGGTAAAGTCACTTAACTTTTATTTGTTCTGTTTGGTGTAGGGTGAAGGGTCAGACATAGTCCCCAATGCAGGTTCTGCCATACTAGCTGCATTACTTTGCAAACCATAAAGCATTAGTTTGTATAACACATTTATATGGTAATGATAATAATAATGCGTTTTTACCATTCTTTTTTTTCCCCTGGAAACAGTCTTGATGACAAAACAGAACTAGAGACAAAATGAAGGCACCTGTCACTTTAAGGAAAAAGAAAATGTCACCTTTTATTTCCAAATTAGTTCAGAATTTCCTGTTTTTCTTCAATAACTTCCACACTGAGTTTCTGTGATATAGATTATTGAAAGATTTTTTTTAACATTTTGTTTTAGATACACTAATTTTTTTTAGCAGCAGGAGCCCCAAGAAATTTTCATTCGTAATTATATTTTGCTTAGATCAGAGATTCCCAAATTTATTTGCCTACTGCTATCTTTAAAAAAATACCCCGAGGCATCCTGGAAATCTACTTTATTTCACCCTTTAACATGTTTTGTTTTTTGAAATTTACTTCATTTCAAAAAATATAATGTATATAGATTTAGATTTTTAGTGATGTCTTCAATTTAGTAATTTATTGTAAATTTGTGGGTTTTTTCCAATTTTGATGATGCAATATTGCATCTTGTAACCACATAGTATCACACCATAAACAAGTCATTACAAGCTCATATATTCCTGCTGATGCATGCTGGACTTCCCATCAATGCTTGATAGGCTCACCTACCAAAACTTGCTTGTTTAGACTTGTTGGTGGATTTGACCATTGATCCATTATGATTTGCATCTTGTACATTTATTTGGAAAACAATGTAATCACTACAGCTTAACTCTGTTGCACAATGGATGAAACATGTAGGACAAGTTTTTTTCAAAACTTCCTCCTCTTGTCTTTTTCCCTTATGCCTTCACTACCCCCTTATTTTAATTCAATGTCTCCCAATTGTACCCAAGGCTAATATTGCCTACCTGGATCATTCCAGCATACCCACCCTCCCCACCCCCCAAGAAGCAGTATTGCCCACTTTGGGAAGACTGATTTTTATGGTATAGACTAGTTTACATTGATCCTAAAGTGAGTTTACAAACTATACCAACCATTGATGGAAGGGCACAGACAAGATTTCTGTTGGGCAGGCAGAGTATGTAATCTATGCAACAGAAAATTTGGAGTTGACTGTGCTATTAATGGGTAAAGAGAAGAATAAACACAAAGGTCAGATCTTATTTTCCACCAAATATTTAGTATTAGACTTGGTTTTGTCCTATTTCCTATTCTACCATTCTAAGGTGGTGCTATTCTCTCTGTCTGCAAGGCACTTTGGAGAAAGTGTGCCACCGTTGCTTTGTACTCCATAGGCAAACCCAGTTCCCATTGATTACTTTCAGTTGACAAATGACATAAATATTAGTTACCGTCCCTGTCTGTGTGAGAGAAGCCCAAATGCATTATGTCATTGTACAGAACTGCATATGAAATCAATAAACTCAAGGAAAATGGTTATAAAACTGCAATTCTTTAAGTCAAGGGAAAGTAAATTGCTTATGCTGCCCAGGTAGTTTGGGATTTGTTGCCTGTTTCCATAAGAGAGATTTTCTTTCCAATAACTTCAGGCTCAGAAATTACAGTTAGTCACTGTAAGCCTCAAAGCCTGATGCATTAATCTTTATATATGTTCTTTTCCATTGCATCTTGCTTTATTTATGGAAATCATTTTTCTGAAGTAATACCATAAGCTATACAACTTGTTTTCATGAGGAATTGAAGTTTTAAAATATAGATCAAAACAGAACAAGTGATGAAATCCCATTTGAAAAGTACCATGCAGAAATTACAACTATTTATTGGTCATGATAAATGGTGTTGTTTTTCTTATAGGTTGGAATTTTTGGTATGGCTACAAATCATTGCTTAACCTTCTGGGTGATGCTTTAAGATATGACATTTTGGAGGGTTACCTCTTTAATTCTGATCACATGTTTGCTTAATGGATTGAATCTTGCAGCATGCTGCCACATTTATCTCTAATAATGGTTAGGAGACCCCTTCACAACACAGAACATGGGGAAATGATACAAATATATATTTTAACACTCCATCTCTTTCCAAAATGCTTCAAAGAAAAAATATCTGATTAGAGTTATGATCGTAGAAGTGCTGTGCTGAAGAATAAAACAATCTGAGACATGTGTGTGCACATTTGTTAATAATCTCACAGAGGAGATTAATGCTTTGTTCATTTTATGAGAGACATCATTTCATTCTCCTGTAATTACCTCTACACTAAGGTGATCATTATCCCATCTGCTTCAATTCATGAACTTGGCATCGACTTTTCTTTAATTAAAGGCCATTGAAGAGGACAACTGACAAAAAGAATACTCAAGATACATCTGTTTTACATAATATACATGCTGCCTCTTCCAAAAAAGCAGAAATATTTACTGGGAAAGTACAGTCATGTAAACAGTACAAAACATTCCTCCCTCCCCATGAACTGAAGCACACTCTCTCCTCTACCTATATACTCAGTCCCTGGGAATGTGGGGTCAGACTTAAAGAGGTCATTTTAATGTATTCCCCACCACCAATAGCAGAATGGTAGCTGATGGGTGAGTTGCTCCTTTGCTTGCAGAATATTGTAACTGGATCCTTTTAAATATGTAATACAGTTATCATATTAGTTTCTTTTTTTCTCTTTTTTTTCCTTCCCCACATCCTGAGATGGCTACCACTAAACACAAATGTGTGTATGTGTGTGTGTGCATATATATATAAGTATATTATGTATGTATATATTATATAATATATATTTACACACATATGCACATATGTACGTGTATGAATAAATATATATGTAAATAATTCTATACATACTTCGATTCATCAGTTCTTTCTCTGGACACAGATAGTATCTTCTTTCATATGTCCTTTGTAGTTAATTTGGATATTTATAATAATTTATGATTTATATAATAAGTAGTATTTATAATTATGATACTCTTTTCTAAGAAATCTGAATTACCATGACTTTCTTGTTTTTCTTTCTTTCTAGTCTATTCTAAACTGTATTTTCCCATTCCTGGACTATACACCTGCTTATACCTTATTCATTTTCTTGATGTCTCTCTTGAGGGAAATAGCTTCTCAAATGCTTACCAATTTTGATCTCTTTCCATTTTTATGTTTACATATTATTGTATTTTATTACATTTCTAGATCTTATCATATGCTCACTTCCCTGGTGTATTTATTTATTTGTTTGTTCTTTTATTTATTTATTTCTTCTTAATGGAACTTTTGTCTGTTCTACCTCTTTGAGGACCATGTCATATGGGAGTCACTAAGGTTTAAGGGAAAACAAAGTTGTGGTAGGGACTAAAAATGTGATTTCATTCAGATTAGAAATTCTTAAACGAACAAACAGCCATTACCAATGTAAGCTGGCAATCTCTCTGCAATTTATCCTCCTGGAACAATGAGATACTGAAAATTGCTAGAGGTCACACAGTCATTATATATTACAGAGGGACTTGAACTCAGGTCTTCCTGGTTCTGAGGCCACTTACTTATTCTACTATGCAATGTTTCTTCCAAGATCAAAACAAAATGAAATGGAATATGAACAATGTGTTCTTTCTTTACATTTTATGAGCTCATAATGAAAAAATGGAAGAGATAAAGGGAACCATAAAAAATAAAGTCATTTTATCTTCAACTTTAAATCAGCTAAAGGCACAGAAATAGGTAGAATCAAAGGCAATGAAATTTATTGTATTTTCCCATGTTAATAAGGAAAAGGAAAATCTATTTAGAGAAGAAAAACATTTATTAAAGGTAATCGGTAGCTGAATTTTGTAAAAGCAAATGTCTGTGCTTGGAACTTGTAAACTCTTTTAATTTGAAGATTTGCAACTAGTTAATGTGTGTGATGCCCCCAGCAACTAGTATCTACAGCGACCAACTTGTTTCTTTATCTTGCTCTTTGTAAAACATTCTGTGGGGCCAGAGGCTAACAATAGATGTTCCTTTAATTGCAACATCTGCTTCCTGTAGCAAGTCAGCCTTGCATTAGGAGCTTTTTGCTTCCAGTCAAACTTTAATTATGAGGAAGTAAGACACATGTATTTGTTTGATGATATGTTTTCATGGCAGGGGGGTAGTTTATAGCATTTCTTACCAAGATATTGAATCATAAAACTGAGATATTGACACATTAGCTTTACAGATTGAGAAGAATGTGATAATTTTATAAAGCCTTGTATCATAAGTAAACCTGAATTCTTAGAAATTATGTCAATAAAGTGCGACTAAAGTGATATCTATATTTATATATTTGAAGGAATATCATGCGGAACATGTACTCTTCGGACTGCGAAAGCAGACCCAGCAAAGACTGATAAAAGATGAAAAGAAGCAACTTGAAGATTGAGTTCAGGACAACATTTCAACACAATTAGAGCAAACCAAAGGAAAACTAAATATTTGGTGGTTTCAGAGAGACTTCTAGATTTTGAGATGGAACATGTGTGTATATGTGTATGTGTGTGTACATAAACTCTTTTTATATGTATATGCATATCTATCTGTAACCCATTCATTCATACATTCTTTTATATAGACAAACAGATAGACAGACAGACAGATAGAGAGATAGAGATGATAGATAGATAGATAGATAGATAGATAGATAGATAGATAGATAGATAGATAGATAGATAGGTATATAGGTAGGTAGAAAGGCAGGCAGGCAGGCAGACAGACAGACAGACAGGTAGGTAGGTAGGTAGACAGACAGACAGATATGATATGATATGATATGATATGATATGATATGATATGATATGATATGATATGATATGATATATGATATATGATATGTTATGATATGATATATGATATGATAGATACATATATGGATGCATATACCCATATAACTAAATCTGAGGGTTTTCTTCCATGCTATCTTGGTAGTACTATGGTGTTCCCTACTAGGTATGCACAGCTAATTTCAAGTTTTGAAGAGGATATCATGATTTTACCAGTCTTGATCATTTAACAGTAAATACTTCATAAATATGTGATTCTCAAAGTGTGGTTCAGGGATTCCTAGGATCCCCAAAACCCTGTCAGGGAAGGTCACTGTTACATGACATCCTTGTCACATTGGTACCAAATTGTCCCACATTTTTCACTCAAAGCATATAAGCTTGGTCTAAAAGAGCAAAACTTAAAGTATAATGTGTCAAATTTCTGATCTTCTCAATCATATTCCCTCCACCCACCATAGGTACTTTTTCTTCCTCACTCCCCAACTTTTCAGTTCCTTTTATGTTTTTTCTTCCTCCATCAGAATGAAAATTTTTTTATATCAAAATTAATGTTTTGTTTTCCCTTGGATTCATATTCCCATCATTTAGCACAGGACCTTGGACAGGGTTAGGACTTAATAAATGCTTATTGATTTGACTTCCTCAATTAACCAACCGCATATCTTTCTTTCTTTCTTTTTTTAACTTGGAAGGATAAAATCATTGCTCTGAGACTAAACATTATCTTTCATGACCTGGAAAATAATTTGAATTTCTTCCATTGAAGCAGAGGCATTGTAGCATATAGCAGATAGAGAGCTGACTTCAAAGATCAAGAAATGTCTGTTCAAGAAACATACTATCCATGGGATCCTGAGGAAGTCATATAACCTCTAAGGACTCTGAGCCCTCTCATACTAGACACTGCTGACCTTCATTAGCTAAGAGAATGTCCTCATCTGAGAGGTCTTCATACCAATGAACTCCCAGGTCTATTCCTTACCCCCTTGAAGTGAAAATTGATATTCTATTAAAAATCACTGCTTATTAGCTTGTCCCATCCAAAGTAATGCAAGGTAATTCCTTTGATTTCAGTGATATTTATTTATACTAACACAAAAGTTTTGTGGAAGGAATCTGTTTTAGCACCCTCTGATCCCAGGGATAAAAAATAAGATAAAGAATAAACAAACAAACAAATAAATCATCATATCCAGAGTGTGGTCACATAATTGGAAAAGTTAGCAGAGAAAAATGTTTAAGTCTTACTTTCCTGATAAATAAAAAAAAATTTACATACAAAACTCAATCTATATGATACTCTTTTACCCCTGAAGTTTCTGGGAGAAAGATTTTATATACTATGAATTTGAATTATTTAGTGAAAAATTAGCACCACATTTGTCAGTTTCATGCCGTGAGTAGAAATCTTGAGCTTATTATCTATGCAAGCAACCTGACAGCACTATTTTTAATAAGTGCAATTAAATGAGGTACATGAATTACTTTCTATCAACAAACTATTCTTGGAAAAGGAACACTTTAAACAGTGTCAGGCTCACTGGTATTTTAATGAATATGTTTCTGTTAGCAGATTTCTTCTGGGACTGAAATTATATGTGTGTGCGTGTGTGTGTGTGTGTGTGTGTGTGTGTGTGTGTGTGTGTTTGGAGAGACAGAGACAGAGAGAGAGAGACAGAGACAGAAAGAGACAGACAGAGAGAGAGAAACTCTTTTTCTTTGTTTAATGGGTTAGAATGAAGAAAGAAGCAGTGATAGAATTTTCCAAAATTTTGTATTGATTTTTCCCATAGTCAACACCAAGGGATTTATGTTATGGTTCCTTACCAAAGGGTCCTCCTAACTATGTTTGTTTTCTGGGCAACAGTCAAGATAAGAATAAAGGGCCTTGTCACTATGAGGTTGGCTATCTGTTGGAGAATTATTTGACCATGGCAATCCATGAAACACACCAGGCCTGCACGTCCCACTTCCATTTTTGAAGTAATGGTAACAGAATGGTAGAAAAGGGAGCAGAAGGTGCTAAAAATCACAGTTTGTAGCCCATCTATAAGCATCAAGTTAGACATTGATACTCTTAATTTGAGATTCTTGTGAGAGCTAGAGTAATAAGCGAACACACTACTGAAGCAACTGAATTGTTTCTTTTTTTTTTGACATACTCTTTGTAAACTAAAGTAGAAGAAAAACATAAAGTTACAACTAAGTAGAAGGATGGCTCACAGGAGCTCTTTTTAGGTACAAAGGAAAAAAAATAAAGGAGTTGGTTCTATCATGCTTCCAGAAGCATCAGGAATCATCATTCCAGGGGATGTTTGATCATCTCATCTTACAGTGCTCAGTGTAAATATTTGATTTTGTTTCATTATTTTCCCTTTTGCGTCTGGGATTTTGCATTCCACTTCTATCCTGCTATTTTTTTCAGAGAATTCTTGGTTATCAGTAATGCATTTATCTTTTTACGTTTTTTGCTCTCTTCTTAGACTTGCTCATTCCTTACTTTCTCCTTTCTTCTCATTTCTGGCCTTATTCCTTTGAAATTTCCCCTTAATTCCTGGATTACTTTTCTGAACCATTCTGGACGCGTTTGAGGAAGTCGCACCATTGCTGGAAGCCTGGCTGAATTTGTTGATATCTTTACTGTTCTCAGAAATTTGATTAAATTAAAAAAATTCTTTTCCAGAAGAATGGTTCTTTTCTTCCAATGTACATTTATGTCTCCTCAAAATCTGCTTTTGTCTAGCTTTATCATCCACACTGTCAATTATTCTATGGTATTCTTGTTGAAAACTTGATTCTGAGAGACAACTCTTTTCCTTTCTGAAGATCCACAGTTGCTGGGCCCCTCATTTCCCATGGCTACCAGTTCTCAGCTTCTATTCCCTAATCAGGACACCAGGGTTGGGTGGATATTATTGTTTCAGTGGGTGTAGGTGACTACCAGCAGCATTGGCTTCAGAGTCTATGGCCACATAGGAAGGTCAGTTTTTCACTAACAGTGCCACACTTGTAAGAAAGAAACTCTTCTCTCCAATTGAGTTTCTTCAGTGCTTAGAATTGTCCTTCATGGTTGTGGTTGGGGGTTGGGGGAGGGCATTGGTAAGAAATAAAAGGTTAAGAAGAGTAAGAATATACCAGAACCTTGCTAAGACAGATATTATTTTTAAAATAGTGTTATGCATGTATATCTGTGTATATATGTGTGTGTGTATTATATATATTATATAGATATATATTTCAATTACATGTAAGATAGTTTTTAACATTCATTTTTTATAAGACTTTGAATTACAACTTCTTCTCCTTCCCTCTGTCCCCTTCTCCTTCCCCAAGATGACAAGCTATTTGATATAGGTCCTACATCCATAATCATGTTAAACATATTTCCCCACTAGTCATATTTTGAAAGAAGAAAAAGAAAAAAAAGGGAAAAATAGTACGCTTTGATCTGACACAAATACTCTTAAAAGCCTTTGTGTTTACATCTTTTTTCATCTTTTCTTCTGGTGTTAGATTTTTTTTTTCCTTCTGTCAATTTTGTTTTGTTTTGTTTTATTTTATCCAAATGATTAATGAACTTGTGATATAATTGCTTTAGGGAATTTCCAGGGAGGGAACTCCCTCTAGGAATGCTTGTCTACACCTCAACTATAACTTATCCTCTTTGAGAGCTGCACAAATATGTCTAAAGTCCACACTCATTTGGGAGCAGAGGCTCCAGCTAATTACCTCTCCGATAGGGCTATTTCTGTTTCAAAAACATATACGCTAGATCCAGGAGCTCATAACTCTTTCTTCATTGTTTGGGGGTTTGGTTTCCATTACTCATTTTTCCAAAATTGATATTGGCTCTTTGGACTTTGCAAATCTCCTGATCGATTGGGATTTCCCAAAAGTGGTCTTAGTTCTGAGGCATGTGTAATTCTCTCCCCAGCATCAAAAACACCTGGACAGAGCTCTTTTAGTGTTTCCTCACCCTGACCTGTAAGTATATTCATAAGAAGTGATCAAGGGTAGAACCTATGGATAGTCCACTACTAACTATTAAGGGTTAGGGCAATCCCAAGACTTTCAGCAATCTGACTGGAACACCTGCCAGACATAGCTATGTGATCTGTAGTGATGGAAAAAGACTGCTTAGTGGTCCAGAAAGTGAAAGATTTTTGTCTCTGTTATTTGACTCTTAATCCAAGAACTCCATATAAAAGCAACAAAGTGTAACTTGAAGATGTTTCTATATTTCTCATTCAAAAGGTCTTATTTTGGGGTGGGTAGGTGGCTCAGTGAATAGAGCACTGGACCTGGAGTCAGGAGGACCTGAGTTCAAGTCTGGCCTCAGACATTTAACACTTACGAACCGTGTGACCTTGGGCAAGTCACTTAATCCCAATTGTCCTGCCTCCCCCCTCCAAAAAGCAAAAACAAAAACAAAAAACCAACCAAAAAAAAAAAAGATCTTATTTGATCAACATATGACTAAATTGTGAGTAAATGACAAAGTTTTTGTGCCAATTTATTAAGGGTTATGCCTCTTATTCATAACAAAAAGCAAATACTTATTTACTCTGATACGGCTTCTTTTTGGAGATTGATTGCAATTCAACTTGTTCCAAAGGTTCTGAATATGCTATTCATGCTTGGTTTGGGAAAATCTGAAGAAGCATGACTGTTCAGTTTCTCAGGACAAGAAGAACAACTGAAGACTGATATCTAACACACTAGTTAAAATTAATAGAAGGGCCACTTCTGTGGTGACATGATGCTTCCTGCAGCTCAGTGTGTTTCCAGGTGGATTCCTACTGAATGTTTAATTGGGGCCAGAGCAGGTTGTTGTGATGGGTGGATAATAGATGTACACACACAGCCAGGGCACTCCTGTCTACGGCGGCCTAACTATACTGCTTCTATGGAAATGCATGACAGCTCTAGGAAAATCAAAATCCCCTAAGTGTTGAATCTTATCTTGTATTTGAGTCACAAAATCAATGTGCTGAATATAACAGAAGACATTGTCTATTTTGTGGTAGCCTCCCTGAATAAGATTTACAACTCCATAAAGCCCCACATGGTCACCCACAACCAATTTATCACTTTAGAACCCAAATTGTGGTAGACTTTACACAAAGTAGCACTTTTGATAGACTACAGGGATCTCATGAATGATCAATATAAAGCTGTAAGCATATACAACCATTCAGTGCCTCTTGTCTCATGACAAACAATCAAATGATAACATAAAAGACACTTGTTTTGTTTTCTCTGTCTTCATATATAATGTGTAGTTCTATCATTTCAGCTCATAAGAAAAGCTTTGTTAGAGAGGATAGATTGTACTCTAGAAGTGGTAGGACACTCAGGGGATGGGTAATCTCTCTTTTTGGAAGCCTCAAGAAATTCTGGAAGGGTGATAGGGGATAGGTGGCACATCAGCTAAGAGGAAGAAATGGTTACATACTACACAAACCCACGTGGGTAAACTTTCCAAGGCACACAATGGTAGTTCTGGCTATGGATTCCCCATAGCAGGCAGATCTAGTGGACATAAGTCAATTTTATGAGCATGTGTGAGATCAAAGAGTTCAGAGTCTGAATCTAAGGTCAGAAAAGGTCTTTATTTTTTCTCATGAGAAAGGACTCTGCCCCTAATTGCCCACATGGCATATGCAAGGAGAGAGAGCAACAGGTAGAAACCAGCCCATGGTTATATAGTCTTCTAATGCAGAAAACCCAACCCCCTCAACTGGCCTTCACTCTTATTGGTAGTGGGGCTGACCCACAACTTAAGTGCTGGAATCTTTCTAAGACAAAGGACCCGGAAACATGTGGGTGTCCAATGAAAACAGTCTTAACCTTATTTGGCACATCTTATGCTGAGTTGGCTCTGGCAGAGGGTCTCCATTGTCCAAATCCCCAGATGGCTTGAAGGTCAGGTGCCCTAACCCTAGGCCTAGTGAATACTGAAGCCATTTTAGATTTGATTTTTCAGAATGGGGAAGCTTCACTATGAATTATCCCTCACAAGCACAAGTATTGTTTTAACTCTATAGTAATGATGACAGATAATCTTTCAAAGCATGCCTGGGTAGTGGATGTAAAAGACAAGATGGGTCAAGAGGTGTCTCAAATTGTTAAATCAATGCTTACCGCAGGTAGTGGCTCAGGAGATCCAGACACAATCATTTAACAATTCTTTTGCTTAGTCTATCTAGAAGCTTTTAAGCTAATATAACGCCTTCCATTTTGTCAGCAACCATAATGCCAGGGAAAAGGTGTGGTGAAATGTTTCAATCAGACATTGAAATCAACAGGATGTTTAGTTTAGTTTTTGTTTTCAGATCCAAAAACTTTTCAATATAGTAACATGTTTTGACACTTTTAGATATCTACAACCATTTCCCATCACCAGACAGTTCATGTTGAGGTCAGGGAACCCTAAAATGTTGAGGTCTAGAGTTAGGGGTACACCAGGCCCTAATACCAATAGGCCGGGTCCTGCTGAATGAATTCAACTCAAGTCTTCTCTCGGCCAAAGTAAAGCAAAGTTTATTAAAGGTTCTCCATAATGGGTAGATGCATAAGGAGCCTCAGCATCTCAGACACTTGTACTGGACAAGCAGGCCAGAATAATATGACACAGAGTAAGTCTGTGCTAGATAATTCTCAATTCTGAGCTCTCTTGGAGGCAAGATGGAGCTTATCTATTGAAAGGTTGTAGGAGGAATCTAGGGGCAGTCTACAGGAGGAGTTTGTGGAGGGTTTCCAGGAGGAGTCAAATAAAGTCAGACTCCATAATGAGATTAAGGGTGGGAAATAGCTAGAGGCTACCTAGAGATGACTGGAGGGCTGGGCTAGATTAAGGGCAACAGATTTGGGCATAGATATTCTGGGAGGATCAAGGGTGGGTAGTAGCCAGACAATGGAGGGGTAGGCTAGTAACAGAGCTATAATGCTCCCAGAGCCTGTACCTCATCATGTGTGTGTGTGTGTGTGTGTGTGTGTGTGTGTGTGTGTGTGTGTATTCTTGAAAATTCTTTGCTGGAATGGAAAATTCTGTATGAAAAAAGTCCCTAAAGAAAAAAAAAAGAAAACGAGCATCCCCATTTGTGCCAAAGGCAACCATTGGAGACTATTTAAGATAAAGGGCAGACTTAAATAATACAAGCAGGTTTTCACATTGAAAACATTTAGAGTGATCAGTGTTATTACTGTTGGTCATTGGTCTGTGATTAAGTCAAAAGACCATGATGAAACTACAAGCACAATTATGAAGAAAAGCTACAAAAAGAATAAACTTGGATCAGGAACCTGTTTACAAAAGACGGAGGAAAACAAAGGAATTCTTCAGACAATGCTAGCAAATGCAAAATGAGAATATTTTAGTCCAATAGAAGCAGGCAAATAGGTTTGATCAATCTATGAAATCTACAAGATATTAGAATTGGTACTCCAGAAGGAAAAGGATATGAGCGCACAGCCAAAAACATCTTACAAAACAAAACTGAGTACAATGCTATGGGGTGAAGACGTGGTGGTAGTGATGAGGCAAATACTCTGGGAACCCCCTAAAATCTTCCCACTTGATTCAGTATTCCCCTGATGCCATAAGCCTACCATTAGCACAAATTCCAAGTCTCTAAATTACCCTTAGCCTAGCCTAGCCCTTCCTGATCTGCAATCACCAGGTAGCCTTCAGCTACTTCCCACCATTAATCCCATTCTTGTAGCTCCTAGAGTCTGACCTTTAATCACTTAAGTCCCATCAAGATCCTCTTTGGACTCCCCCTCATGACACTCCCTAAGACCCCTCCTCCCAGACCACTAGATCAACCACTTGATCCCTCCCACAATCTTTCTTTAAATAAGACCCATCCATGAAGTTGCTCAAATTCCTTAAGAGTCTAGCTCAGTGGTTCTCAACCTTCCTAATGCTGAGACCCTTTAATACTCTTATGTGGGCATATCTGAATTAGGGTAGACCTGCCTGGAGATGGATAGAGGAGTGGTATCTTGGTTCCTAAGACCATCGGAAATATATGTTTTCCGATGGTCTTAGGCAATCCCTGTGACCCCTGAAAGTGTCGTTCAACCTCCAAAGGGGTCGCAACCCACATGTTGAGAAACTCTAATCTAGCTGATAGAGGGGTTCCTTAAGAGTCCACCCAATGTGGCAGATGATTAATAAACTTTGTTTTATTTTGGCTGAAAGAAGACTTGCATGGAATTCATTTGGGCAGGACCTGGAGTTGATGAGGTGTAGGCTCTGGGACCCCCCCCCCCTTTTTTGAGCTCTCCTTGATTCTTTGAGGTACAGTCTCTGGGAAAGTAAACCTTCCCAGGGAAGACATTTGCCTGAGGTCATGAGCATTAAGTTGTGGCTCTGCCCAAGTCTTTAGACCCCCTTTGTTCCAATAGTTTCCCACCCTTAATGTTCCTGTTCCTACCCTTGAATTGGTCTGGCCCACCATTGTCTATGGTCTCCAGGTAGCCTCCAGCAACTTCCCACCCTGAACCACTCATTACTGGAGTCTGACCTCATCTGACTCCTGCTGAAGACCCTGCCCAATCTCCTCCTCTGGACCACCCCTAGATTCCTCCTTATTGTATATAGAACCCCATCTTCCCTCCACGGGTGGGAGAACGCCATGGAATAGTTTGGCATAGACGTGCTCTGTGAGAGCGCCATGAGATACCTTAGTATAGACTTTGCTCTGTGAGAGCACCTTTAAATGGCCTAGTACCCCACGTGGAGAACTTGAACTTTCAATAAACTTTACTTTTTCCTTGGCTGAGAAGACTTGAGTGGAATTCTTTCCGCAGGACCCGGTATGTTGGTATTTTGGGGTCTCAGGCAGCCCTAACCCTCTTTGGGCTCCTCTTCAGAGTGTCCTGTATAGTATAACAATTGCTATTTGAGCTCAATCTGAGTCAACAAACCCAAACAATGATCAACTGAGGCTTGGGTTGGGGGGTATAATTAGTCACTTGGTGAGAGCCAGAGTTATTTGGGCTTAAGGCATAGTTAAGTGTCTCCATTTTAATCTGAATGGACTTTATCAAAGTCTGTTTTAACACAGCTCTGTTTCAAGAAATGTATATTCCTTTAGGCAGAGAACCTGTATGTTTGATTCCCATGTGGAGGGTTGCTGCTGCTACTGCTGTTTGTCCTTCATTCTCAAAGGGGTCCATGACATTAGGGAGGTAATGCCTTGATGGGGAAGTGAATTAGATTTAAGTGAGGCAGGGCTGTGCAAAGTCACCAGCCTCACTTTCTCCTCCAGAGCCATCTGGTTCCAGTAGTGAGATACAGATCAGGACCACTGAAGATGACCCAGGGTACAGTTGGAGACATTGCCCTTTTCAAGCTAAGGTCTTTAACTGGTGTCATTTTGACAGAGGCAACACCCATTTGGTGATTAAGGTTCAATACAAATGAGGCAAAGAATGGCCTCTTAAAAAAAAAAAAGATCTGGGAGAGGAAGACCACAGTGTTTCTGGTCAAAACAAACTATTGTTATTTACATTACATTCATTCTGAGCCAGTTTGGGCCCAAACAATGATCAAATAGGACTTGGTCTGGGACCAAAGTGACCTGTTGTTAAGGCTGATCTTTAAGAGAAAACAAAGCAAAATAACAACAAGGGAAAAAAAAAGTTTCAGAGAAACTGGTGGAAAAAAAGGAAGAGTATATATAAATACAGTTGGTGACTAAAATGCATTTCACTAAACAGTGGAATAGGAGGGAAAACAGAAAAAGGAGAAAATGGAAGTGCAAGAAAGGAGAGTATAATAAAGGAGGATCAGTTCTAAACAAAACACATTCTAAATATATAGCTCTTTTTGAACCGGCAAAAATGGGAACCTGAGGGGGTCCCCATAAATTTGGGAGTGGATGGACAAATTATGGCACATAGTAATGGAATACTATTGAGGTGAATTCTTATTAGCAATCAGGATTCCAAAGGACGACTGATGAAACATGTTACCTACTTTCTGAGAGAGAGATGAGGGACTCAGAATGCAGATTTTTTTTTTTCAAATCGCCAATGTGGGAATTTGTTTAAATTGACTACACATCTTTAATGAGTTTTGTTTTCTTATGTTCTAAATTGGAGAGGGGGCAACAAGAAGGTGAGAAGACAGATCTTCATAATTCACACAAATACTAGATTTCTTAAAAAAAGAAATACAGTCCTCAAAGGTACGTCATATTTTCCCCAAAGATAGAACTATTGAGATAGGAAACCATATAAAATCTAAACTCTACACAGTGAGAAAAAAACGATATCAAATCATCACAGCCTGGAGCAAACAGAGTAATTCCATCAGCCCAGACTATAAGCATATGTATGGAAGCAAAGCTTAGCTATGAACTTGTTCAAGAGTATGTCAAACCTTTCATAGGAATCTCCCAATTCACTGTGAGAGAAGACCCTGGGGTCATCTTTTGATTACCAATCAGTGAGGCTCCACATTTTACTCATGTGATGGGGTGGTGGGGCTGAGCAAGGAGGGGGTAATTCTCTGTATTTTATGCCCAAGTGATAGAATGTTAATGAATCTAACCAAATCCATCAAATAGAATTTAAAGCATCTGCTATATGCCAGGCACAGTGCTAATTACTTAAGTCTGGACGTTCTCTCAGGTTTTGTGTTAAACTCTTTCTTCTTTCTCTATATTTTCTCCCTACTTCATATCCCCTGTCTCTGATTTATACTCCACAAAGGAAATAAAGTGATTTTCCTACAGTATAGGTCTAACCACATAAAATCTAATGGTTATACTACAGTCCAAAATACAAAATACTATGATACATGTTGTTGATGTCAAAATACCTCCAGAGACTGATCCATCATATTATTCTCCCCTTTAATTATTTCAAACCGAATAATACTCAACTCTATATAAACAGTAAATTATAAAGGAAAATGATATAATCACATCAATAACTCTATCACTTCTGTTTCCACCTAACTCATTATGACCCTGAATGATGTTTCCTCTATACCCAAAATCAAAGCTGCTACCTGTAAAAGGACTTTATCGAATCTCTTTGATGAATGGCACTAAATTACAGCCCAGTCTTCAGCTGGGGAATTTTACAAAGATAAAGCATCTGGCATCTTGTATTGGGTTCTTTGTTTGAATTAATTGAATGATCATTAGTGGTGAATGCACTGTTGGGGGTTCAAGAACATAAGTACTAAAAACATGTGGCCCTTTGCAAGAGTATGTAAAACCTCTTATAGAACTCCTCCTCCTCTTCTTTTCTTTTATTTTTCTCTCTTTATCTCTGTCTCCGTCTCTCTCCCAATCATGTTTCTAGTACTGATGGTCCTGAGCCTCCACCAGTGTGTTCCCCATTAATAATCAATTAGTTAATTCAAACAGAGGACATACTCTACTCTTTTCTATACAAGATTCCAAGGGAGAGTAAGTTAAAAATTTAAAAGTACAAAGGCATTAAGGCATATGTATGGAGAACACACGGTACAGTGGTATACCTCCCAACTCCCGGCACTAGGATACATTTTTGTCTTCCACAGAGTCCTCATCTGTTGAGTCTATACTTGGACACTTTTTAAAAAAAAATCCTTTTCTTAAAGTTGTTTTCCAGTATTTGTCTGTCTCTGTCACACTGAAGCCATTTGTAGCACCATCAACTACCCCACTCGCCTTGTTGCACCCAAACCCAAATACACCACCTGATTTGTGGCCCACTATTCAGCCCCTTTATATTTTTGTCTTTCTCTCTATCCTACACCCTGTAATAGCTTGAAACAGCTTAAGGCATAGTCCTGGGTATTGCCCAAGGTGTGTAGTCCCCTGACCCCCTCCTTCTTGAATCAGCATTTTGTATATTCTCCCTGAATCAGCATTCTGTACCAGGACCAGTCCCAGGGTTATGTTGCAAGACTATCTTAAGATGAGACCACCCTGTTCCATTCTACTGACCAAGCAGGGTCCCCATACTCTATACCTAGAAGATGACCCAGCCTGTTCTGGAAAATTGACTATTTTCCACGCCTCCTTACCCAATGACCCTCCACCTTGTTCTAGGAGGGACCCCCATGTTCCAGGAAGGTTGCACCCTTGCACTATATTCCCAAATTAACCCTGAGCTATAGATCTAACCAATGGCTGTTTTTGGCTTCTGTATGTCATTGCTTATGATAGTTGCCCTCCCTGATTGTGGTTTTTGTGGTTTTAGGCTCTTTAAACACTGTTTGTATCTTCAGTAGGGGCTACCTGATTTGAGTTTACATTCTGGGTAGTCTTGAGCTTGGTCAATAAATCCACACCTAAATTTACCTTGAACCCAGGTCTTGGCTCGCTCTTATTCTCTACACAACAGCCTCTCTGCCATTGACCACTTGCATTTAGTTCCAATGAGATCTCTGACAAGACCTCTTGATCTTTCAAACTCACAAGGTTGCATTAGTTTATATAGTTTTGGAATACTCATTCACCTATGATCAAGAAAGAATAAGAAGAAACAGGTATGACCAACCATATGCTCACAGACTCATTCATCAGATGGGAGACAGGGCTATCTGACACTGTTCTCCTACCAACTTTCAGGACTATATCAAAGTATTTCTGCCCTATGTAAAGTCCTAAAGTAGTAGTTCTCAACCTTCTGAATGCCGTGACCCTTTAATACAATTCCTTATGTTGTGATGATGCCCAAGTATAAAATTATTTTTGTTGCTACTTCATAACTGTAATTTTGCTACTGTTATGAATCATAATATAAATATCTGATATGCAGGATGTATTGTCATTGTTTCAAATTGAACATAACCCACAGATTGAGAATGGCTGCCCTAAAGGGAGTTCATCTACTCATTTCTTTTTGTTTTTTGGAGGGGGAGTGGTAGGGCAATTGGGATTAAGTGTCTTGCTGAAGGTCATGTGGCTAGTTTTTTTTTTAATTTCCATTACCTTTCTTTTATTTATTTATTTGTTTGTTTGATTATGTATTGAAGATTTTCAAAGTACATTATTTTTCTTTTTTTAAATTTTCTTTTCTTTTCTTTTTCTTTCCATTTATTTATTTATTTATTTTTAGTTTACAACATTCAGCTCCACAATCACGTGAGTTTCTTTTTTTCCAATTATTATTTTATTTTATTTTTAAAATTTGTTTTCTTGTTTACATCATTCATCTTCATGAAATTTTTGAATTACAAATTTTCTCCCTGTCTTTCCCCTACCCCAACCCTAAAACAGCAATCCCACTGTAAAGCCCCTCTCCTGATCTGCTCTCTAACTTTCTGGTAGGGCAGGGAGGGTCTCCCTACCCCAGCCCCTGTATATCTTAATTCCTAGTTGTAGGTAGTGCGAAACTTTAAATTCTAGATTCTTTCCATTCCTCCATTGTCCCCCACCCCCACTGGAAGGACAATCGATTCAATATAGGCTGTGGATGTATGATTATACAGGACATCTTAATAATGGACATATTGTGGCAGTGATCATATGTCCCTCCTTCCCATCCCTCCCCCCCTTGTTCTGTTCTCTACCCTGTCCCTGTCTCTTTCTTGAAGTGTGTGCTTCCAGTCTCCCTTCCCCAGACCCTGCCCTCCCCTCTGTCATCCCCCCTCTCATCCCCAT
>CM053601.1:26995362-27010780 GCA_028646575.1 Pseudocheirus occidentalis | reverse complement strand
TTTTTCCAAAAATGTGTGGTTTTGATTAGACATAAATAACCTTTTGTAATAGAATAAAAACACAATTTTGATTTAATATCCTAAAAAGCACATTGTTGAGTTTTATGTCAGTCCAATTCCATTTAAATTTATTAAGTACATTAATGTGTAGGACACCATGCAAGCATGACATAGGGGACAAGTATATGGCTTTGGGACCCAGAAGAACTAGGTCTAAGGCCTATCTTTGACTCATTAACTGTATAATTCTAGGTAAGTCACTTTACTGGTCAGTGCTGTAAGTAACTATGATTATAAACTGTAGTGAAAGTGAGGGGTGATCCACCTTTTCAGTCTTCTTATATGTTCTTCTTTGCAGTGTAAGACCCAGTTTTATTTTATTTTATTTTACGTTATGTTATGTTATTTTATTTTATTTTCCATTCCTCACACATGGTAGCTCCATCACCCTTCTCTGTGCCTTTCTTTGTACATATTATCAATATTCCTGTGCTTGGAATGTTTTCCCCCTTAAAGTTTTACTCACAATATCTGACTTCCTTTAAGAATAAGCTCAAATACCACCTTCTCTAGGAGGCCATTCCTATTTCCCCCAGGATGTTAGTATCATCCTCTCTAAGGTTATCATTCCCCTATTGGTATTTGCCTTCAATATTCTGATTTATGTATGTTGTCTTCCCTATTAGAATGTAAGCTCCTCAAGGAGAGGAACCGTTTTACATGTCTTCATTGTATCCCCAATTTTCAGTTTAGTTCTTGGCACAAGCTACTGCTTGTTGATTGATTGATTTACTATAGAATAGTTGTGACGTAGGGAAAAGCAGAAATGCTGAACTTTAGAGTAGGGAAATAAAATGAGTTCAATTTTGGACGTGTTAAATTTGAGATGTCTACAAAACATCCAAAAAGGCATTTTTAGCAGCAAGTTAGTGGAATTTGATTGGAATTTAGGTGAGAGAACTGGGCTGGATCCATAGATATGGGAGTCATCTACAAAATAATTTAAATTAAGTTGATTAGAGCTGATGAAGTCACCAAGGAAGAGAATGGTGAGTGAGTTGTCATGCTTTCCTTGCATAAAAGATAGAACAATGTAACACAAATGAGATTACAAATATAAGAATTCAATAACAGTCAAAGGTCTGGACTTAAAGTGTTATTTCTATATCACCTTGGAAGTTAGTTTCAGTTGGAGTGGGTCAGGGGACCTGTTCAGTCTTGCTCTTTTTAATATTTTTTAATTCATTACTTGGATAAAGGCACAATTAGTAGCACAGTCACCAAATTTGCAGAAGCCCAAAGCTTTGAGGAATGCATAACACACTGAATGACAGAATCAGAAAAAATAAGATTTTAAAAGGTTGGAACATTGGCTTGACTCTAAGATGAATCAATGGGACAATTGATGAATCAATCAATAAACATCTATTAGGTACCTACTACATACCAGATAGTAAGCTAAGTGTTGGTGATACCAAAAGAGGCAAAACACAATCCCTGCCCTCATGGAACCTACAATCTAATGGGCGAGACAGCATGTAAACAGATATGTACAAAGCAAGCTATATACAGAAGAAATAAGAAGTATTGATAGAAGACCTTAAAATAATGAGGAGTTGGGGAAGGCTACCTGTAGAAGGTGCCTTATGAATTGGGGCTTAAAACAACTAGGGAATTCAGTAGTGAGCAACAAAGAAGGCTGAACATTCTAAAACACAGGGGACTGCCAGAATTGAGAGATGGAGTGTCTTATTTGTAGAATGGCTAGAAGGCCAGTGTCGCTGAATCAAAGAGGTGTCAGGGAGTAAGGATGAAGAATAATGAAAAGGTAGAAGGGGGTTGAAGGTGTAGGGTTGAAGGCCAATCACATTTTATATTTGCTTCTGAAAGCAATAGGAAGCCACTAGAATTTATTGGCTAGGCAAAATATATGAATGGGCTTACATTCTAGGCAAATCACTTTAGTGACTGAATGGAAGATGGATTGGAGTAGGAAGAGACTTGAGGGAGGCAGACCCACCAGGAGGTTATTGCAGTAATCAAGGCACAAAGTGATGAAGACCTGCAATAGAGTGATAGCAGTAGCAGAGGCAAGTAGAGGTGGCGTTTGGGAGATGGTACAAAAGTGAAATCAAAAGACCTTGGCAACAGCTTGGATATTGGAGGGGTGAGAGTTAGCAAGGACCCCCAGATGAATCTTAGGTTGTGAGCCTGAGGGACTGGGTGAATAGTATTATACTCTTTAGTAATAGTGAAGGTAGAAGAGGAGAGGGCTTAGGAAGAAAAATAATGAGTTCAGTTGTGGACATACTGAGTTTAAGATGTTTAGTGTTTGAAATGCTGTTGAAGATGCCAGAGTGGAGATCAGCAGAGAGATTGAGAAAGGAAAGGCAGATTTGAGAATCATCAGCATAGAGGTAATAATTAAATCCATAGTAGGTAATGAAATTACAAAGTGAAGTAGTTTAGAGGGAGAAGAGGAGGGGGCCCAGGACAGAACCCTGAGGGACACCCATGGTTAGAGGGTGTGAACTGGAGGAGAATCCAGAAAAAGGGGAAAAAAAAGCATAGGTTAAATAGTTAGAAGGAAAACCAGGAAAGACTGGTGTCCCAAAAACCTAGAGATAAGAGAGTATCAAAGAGAAGAGAAATATCAACAGTATCAAAGACTGCAGAGAAATCCAGGAAAATGAGAAGTGAAAAAAGGCCATTGGATTTGGCAAGGAAGAGGTTCCTAATGGGATTGGAGACCCCATTAGGGAAATTAAATGATATGGTTGGAAGTAAAATCTTAAGTATTTAAGAAGACAGTGAAAGGACAGAAAGAAGAGACACCTATCTACAAGGGCAGAGGAGATATAGAATGATAATTGAGATAGAAGGATGAATAAGGGCTTGTTTGTTTGTTTTGACCATCAGGGGAGACATGGGCATGTTTGTAAGCAATAGGAAATGAGTCAGTAAAGAGAGAAATATTGAAAATAAGTGGAAGAGTGGGAATGACATAGGGGGCAATCTGTTAGAGCAGATGGGATAGAATAGGATTGCTTGAATAAGGAGAGGGTTTAGTCTTGGTAAGGCAAAGGCTTCATCAATCCATCATCACTTCATCAAGGGCAAAAGAGTAGAGAGTGACAAAGAGTGATAAGAGATGAGTAAGAGAGGATGAAGGGAATTCTTGATGAATAGCCTCAATCTTTTCTATAAATTACGTGGTAAGCCTCATAGCATAGAGTGAAGCAGTAGAGTGAGCCATGAGGGGTTTGAGGAGAGATGAAATGGTTTGGAAGAGCCATTGTAAAGAGTGGAATGTTGTTAAGGAGATAAAGTAGGATTGCCTAGCAGCAATGAGGGCCCAGTCGAGGTTATCTAAACATTTATTTATAGTTGACCTAGTCAGAACAGTTGCATGATTTTCTCTATCTTTATTGAGCAGCATGTGTGTAGGAATGGAGGTGATGGATGGTGGGAGTGATGGAAGACTGAGTCTTGGCTAGACATGTTTGGTGATATGATAGGGAGCTCGGGAGTCAAGAGAGGAAGACAGTATTGAGTCGACTTAGTTCACCAAGGAATCAAAATGGGGAGAAAAAGAGAAAGTGACTAGTTCAGATAGTCTGGGAGAGAATTGATGGGTCAAGGAATTAGAGATCATGGTGTGGACAAAGAACAGAGTTTGCAAGAAAAGGTGAAGAAAAGGATGAAAAACAAATAGGTTATGATTGTGTGAGGGGATTTCAGAATTCTTGAACATGGAGGTGGTACATTTGTGGGTGATGGAAAGATCAAGGTATTGCTATCTTTACATGTGACTGAAGTGGGATAAAGGAGTAACTCATGGAAGGTGAGTAGGTTGAGGACCTAAAGGGTTAGGTAAGGAGAATCAGTTGAAGTCTCCTAAGGGCAGGAGTTTGGAAGAAGACACAAATTATAAACCAAATATCAAACTCATTGAGGAAGGAAGGGAAATGACCTGGGGCTTTGTAGGTAATAGCTACTAGAATTTTGATTGGATGGTAGATGTGATTAACATTAACCTCAAAGGAAGAGAGGTCCCTGAGTGATGGAGGGAAGAGGAGAACCTGGAACTTGCAGTATGGAGCAAGAAGCATTCCAATCCTCTACCTCAACCAGAGATGAGGAGAATGAGTAAAGAAAGGTGAAGTTATTAATGGAAAGAGTGTCCAGGGAGACTGTAACATCAGAGTAAAGTCAGTCTTCAGCAAAAAAAAAAACAAAAAACAAAAACTGATTTATGAAAGGAGTGGAAAAGGAATCAATTTAAGGTGAAAGGAAGTTGGTGCTCATGGAATCAGCATTCCAGGAAGCCCAATGGAAGGAGTGGATGGAGTTAGGATGAAACTTTGGTGTCAGAGGATTGGGAGGAATGGGAATTATGATCAGGTGTTTGGGATGAGAAATGGGGTTTGAGTGATGATCTACACGAGTTCACCGGGATGTGACCAATATGACCAAGTGCAAGAATGTTCACTCTTGAGTTGATAACATCACTCCTCAGAGGACAAGAGTAGTAGGAGATGAGAGGTTATAAGTTGAAGGGAAGATTGCTCATCTTTGTACTAGAGGTTCTCCATATCCCAGTTATGTGATTGGGCTGGAAACAGGAAGTGACAAATGCCTTGTGCTGGTACATATGGAAGTGGTTGCTTTGGGGCAGATGGAAGATGCCCATCCTGGCCCCAGCCAGGCTTTCCTCTGGGCATGCATAGTACCCAACACAAGGTGGAAGGCTCATGACATGTACTCATCTATAGACATTGTCTGAAATCTTCTCAGTTAAGGATGCTGGCTATGAGGCAGAAGCAGGAAGAAGTAGTCTCCCTGCACAGATGTAAGATGCCCAGCTTGGCCCCTTCCCCTGGAAGGGACAAATGTAAAGTCTTATGTTTAGGTTCAAGAAATTGACTTACCAATTATAAAAGGGAGTTTGGGCATAGTTAGAGACTGGTTGTTCTGGGGGAAAAAAGAAAAGACCTGAACGTTTAAATGAACTACAAGCTCAGTGTGAATAATGACAGATTTTTATATGTATACGTGTGTGTGTGTGTGTGTCTTAAAATTCCTGAAAGACTGTCGTGCGGAAGAAGTATTAGATTCCTTTCATTTGGTTCCAGATAATGGAGTTAGAAGTTGGGGAGACAAATTCAGGCAAACAACAAAAGCAAGTACAAACCAGAAAAAAATTAAATAAAAATAAATACAATTAAAATAATAAAATTTAAATTTAAATATAAAAATAACAAATAAATGAATAAAAAATAAGCCAAAAGGAACAAAACCAATTCCCAACAACTTATAGCTCTTCCAAAGTGGATTGGGCTGCCTTGGAAAGCAGTAGCTCTTGTTTCATTGAAGGTCCTTGGGCAGAGGCTAGCTTATTATTCATCAAATATACCCCTGTTGGGGTTCATTTTCAGATACTGGTTGTACTAGATCAATACAAACTTCCTTTCCAAATCTGAAATCGCATAGACCTCTGATAGCACTAAAAACTTCCACAGAAAGAGCCTTGGTTGAGAATCAGTATATCAGGACATTATTTTCCCCTTTTCATCTCATACCCAGCTCCGTGATACAAATTTTTGCAGAGTGGTACCAAGGATACACATTGGGCCTATAACCCAGGGGTCAGTGAATTAAGTCCATCCTTGCTAAATAGACTTTTTCTTTCTGTCTGAAGGAGATAAGCACCATAAATCATAAATGTTCCATGTCTGGCATTAGAGATTTAAATTTAGATTTAAATGCAGGCTCTGTTATTTACTATCTGTATGACCTTGAGGAAGTCACAGCCTCTCTAGGTCTTAGTTTCTTCATTTTTAAAATGAAGTTTAGCTACATTATATTAATCATGTTCATTTCTAATGATCAATGTGTTTGAGAAAATAATGACCTGGAATGCAGCTTGGAGGAACTGCACATAGTGATGAGAGGAGCTTGATGATATAATGGTCGAGAATAAGTTAAGGAAGAACAGTTAGACAATTAGGAGGAGGATAAAGAAGAAGCTTTTGGTTGTCAAAAAAGATTCTGTGGTAGGGAGACCTATGGGCTACTCGTGATTTGGGCATTGAACTTTCAGGAAGTAGGTCCATCCTGTGTCAGGTCCAAACTCTAAAAGAAAGGAATTAGCCTTCTCCTTATTTCTCTCTAGTTCATTGTCCCATCCTAGAACAACTGCAAGAAAATCTCTAAAACAAAGTTCAAATGTCTTTAATGTCTAGACTGTTTCTCTCAAGTGAGTTATAGAGTCTCTCTTAAGAAAGGTACTCTGAGTACAACAAGAAAGAGTACCAGTGTGTTTATTTCCTGCTTCAAACACAAAAGACTAATAACACAGGCTTTAACAGATACAGGAAAAAAAATGCAACAACTCATCATACACATTATACTCTCCCAGAAGGTGGAAGAAAAATGTTATAGGAGTGCTGAAATAAATCTTTCACTTTCATCTTATACCCACACTATCTGAGCAGTTCACAAAACCCAGAGCTCCTGACCAGCCAGGGTATGACATAGATTTTTTTTTACTCCTGGGTATAATATTCCTCCTTGGAAGAGATCTTTCTCCTGCAAGCAGCATTATTATTGCAGCAATCACCTCCTAGTAGGCAGCCGGTGTCTGACTCAAAAATGATCACATGGAAGAAAGAGAGAAATTCCCTCTCTCCATAAGGAAGGAGTGAGCACTATAAGAGACCTTACAGAAAAGTTGCCTCAAAAAAGGGTTAAAACTACTTTTTCTCTGCTTATGGACCACAAAAGGCAACTCCTCTTCACTCAGTCACTAGTCATCTCTGAAGCAATCCTAAGAATGGGGTTGGGATGGAACTTTGGGGTAGAAGGACTAGGGGAATGGGAATGAGCTATCAGTTTGTAGTGGATAAGCAGTGGTCACTAATACAGAGTAAGTATTACATCTCTATAAGATGTGTATCCCCCAGCAAGGGGCCAGAACCTGTCTAATAGAAAGAGACTGAATATCATGCCCAGCTTGAGGGCACGTGTCCCAGCCAGCAACTCAGAGAGTTTTCTTGATCATGTCTATTAAATAGGCATGACCAAATCAGTAAATTGGAAACTTTTCAGTATCATAACTAGGGCTACTTTGACTGAGTCAATGGAGTGAAATATTGACCAAGAAAGCAGAAGAAAAGCAAACAAAAACAGAAGAAAAAATCCATTAAGTGATATGGTTTCAGGGACAGATTTTATTTTTCTTTAAACTATTTATTTGCTTATTTTTCATTTTCAGCACTTATTTTTATAAGACTTTGAGTTTTTTCCACCAAAAAGTATATTTTCCCTTCCCTCCACTTCCCCCTCCCAAGATGGTGTGCAATCTGATATGTTATACATGTACAATCATATTAAACATATTTCCACATTAGTCACAGTGAGAAAGAAGAATCAGAAAAAAGGGGACAAAAACCATGAGAAAGAAAAAAAATAAGAGACAGAAAATAGCATACCTGATTCTGCATTCAGGCTCTGTAGTTCTTTCTCTGGATGTAGAGAGCATTTCCCATCATGAGTCCTTTGGAATTGTCTTAGAGCATTGCTTTGCTGACAAGAGTTAAGTCTGTCAAAACTGGTCATTGTATAAGGTTGCTGTTACAGTGTTCCCCTGGTTCTGCTCACTTCACTTAACATCAGTTCATGTAAGACTTTGCAAGTGTTGCTGACATCTATCTGTTCATCATTTCTTATGGCACAATAATATTCCATTATTTTGTTCAGCCATCCCCAAATTGATGGGCATCCCCTTAATTGCCAGTTTTTTGCCACCATGAAAAGAGCTGCTATAAATATTTTTTGTATGTGTGTATCTTTTTCTTAGTAAAGCTTTGTGGATATTGGATATGTCAAAACCTCCAAATAAATCAAATTAGAATAAAAGCTAAGTTAGGAATAGAATAAAACAATGATTTATAAAATGTACAGCTAGTGTTCTACCTCTGAAATGGTATGGGGGATGTAGAGGGATGAGATTCAAAGAGAGAGAGAGAAGAGAGAAGTATCTGCAGAGAGAGAGAGAGAGAGAGAGAGAAGCATCACTTATATTAAATATATATGACAATACTGAAAATACCACTGTCTGCCTTATGAATGTGGATAAATCTAACATGTTTCTCCTTTCCATTTATATCCCTTCTAATTATGTGAAGGCTTATCATATGAAATGATAGGATTAGGGTACATCATTGAAATCTGGTAGTACCTATTATTATAAATTATCCACTGCATATATCTTAAATGTTCTATATTAATGAAAAATAGATTGGCAGATTGGTGAGAAAACTAGCCTCTGTATGAAAAAACTAGTTTCAGATCCCTCCTCTGATACACAATAACTGCAACTCTGGGCAATTCTCTACCCTTCAATACCCCTGGGCAATATTTAAGGTTATATGTAGGAGGGCAGATGCTGTATTTCTGGAAGTCATTGAATTGGGAGGTTCCTATGCCAACAAAATCACAGATCTATTGCAAGATCTATAGTGTAGTCTATATATATAGAAACAATATCAGTATCAAACCATTGCATTTTATTGCTTGCTTTCTTAATGGGTGGGAGAAGGGCTACTGGGATAGGGGTAGATTTAGAACTCATTTTTAAATATTAAAAATTAATAAAGATTAAATCAGTGTTAGTATTACATAATCTATGTGATCAAAACCTTTTTTTCCAACACCCAGGCATATTAGGTACCAAAATTGGCAATTTTCCTCTCAGTGATTATTTTGTAGAAAACTGGTGACAAGATTTCTAACCCCATTATTCTTCCTCTTTCCCCCATTGGCTAATAATAATAAAAGCCTTTAACGAGGGGATCAATGTGCTTGGTGATTTGCTGAGTTAAGCCTGAAAATATTTTCCCATGTCATAGTCTACGTTGTATTATGTTATCTTAATGTAATTGCCTATTTTAAAATAAAAATGCTGTCAAATATATGCGTGCAGAAAACACTTGTTTTGGTTCAATTTCGCATATTCTAGTGCAGAGGTCCTGCTTTGCGTCAAGGGCTCTCTGGGAGTCTAGAAATACAGAAATAAAAATAAATACAATAACAAAGAAAAGCAGTGGTATTGAAATAAAAATATCAAAATTTAACAACAACAACAAAAAATCATGACCTCTAAAAGTCCCTTAGACTATCCTTTGTGAAAGCTGGAAGTGAATATATTTCTGTGATAATACAGGATCTAATTGGTACTAAACAAGGTGGAATATCCCTTTGTGTCCCTCTCCCTTTCCTCATCCTCTTTCCTTCCTTCTATCTCTATTTCTCTTCCTTTTCTCCACTTCTCTCTTGAGAAATACAACTTTTAAAATCAATGCAAAATATAGACTTCTGCAGATATGAAATAATGGTGGAGACTCACCAATACTTTTTCAAGGCATGTCAAGGCAGAAAAGAAAATAATTGTGAATCACTTACCACTAGCACTTTTAGTCTTGAGATATTTAGCAAACAACAGAAAAGGTGCAATGTTTATATAGCAGAAGAATGTTTCTTATACCTTCTTTTACAGTGTAGCTCTCTTGAAGTAGAGAGGGACAGGGACAAAAGGAAGGAAAAGAAGGAAGGAAAGAAATACTAAGCCCCCATTACATAAGAGATACTGTGCTAAGTGTTTTATAATTATTATTTCTTTTGATTATTACAACAACCCTGTAGGGTGTAGGTGCTGTTAATGTACCCATTTTATAGTTGAGGAAATTGAGGCAGAGATTATGTGATTTACCCAGGGTCATCCAGCAAGTAAGTATCTGAGGCTGGATTAGATCTCAGATCTTCCTGACTAAAGACTCTGGGTTCTATCTACTGTGCCACCAGGCTGCCTATAATGGGGAAATATAGGTTATTTTAATAACAAAAAAAGCAATAAAAATTTATCTTAAAGAAAAAGAGAACATTGTTGTTACTCAATTTGAGTTAAATTGGAGAAATGAAGGGATAGTCGTTTTTTTCACAAAAATAAAAAAGTGAAGCTCTCGCGTGCAAAATAATGGCTGTACATGAGAAGTACAGGAAAAAATATTTAATGAGATCTGGTCTGGTGAAAGCTCATTCTTTACCAACTTGGAAGTCTCAGATAAGGGTTCATCGAAGTGGGAGTATTTGAGTTGGGTTTAAATGATGAGTATGCCCATATGGACCAAATTTTAAAAAATGTAACTTTTTGTAGCAGAAAGGAGTAGAAACTAATCAAGCTCCTATTTATTGGGGAAAAATCATTATATATTATATTCATATAATGATGTAGTATTCCATTTCCCAGTGCTCTTAATTTTCTCTGGCTATCTCCTAAGCATAGAATGTTCTCTCTGCTTCATCTCTGTCCCCTCCCTTCCAGGGCTTCCTTCAAGTCTTGGCTAAAGTCACATGGTTTGTAGCCTTTTCAGATTCCTCTTAATGCTAATGCCTTCCCTCTGAGATTACCTCTAAATTGTTCTGTCTAAACTTTAAAGCTTGTTTAAACAGAATAGCTTACATATTCTTTCCTCTATTAGACTCAGAACCCCTTGAGGGTAGGCACTATTTTTTTTTGTCTTTGTATTCTTATATTATAGGAATCACTTTTTAAATGCTTGGTGACTTGACTATTATGACATTAGAAATGACAAAAGGGGTGGTTTCAGAGAAACCTGGAACAATTTGTATGAACTGAAGTAAAGTGATGTAAGTAGAACCAGTACAGCAATTTATAAAGTAGCAGCTACATTGTAAATACAATTTTGAATGACTTAAGAATTTTGTTCAATCCAATAATCAACCATGATACCAAAGTTCTGGTGATACCCATTTCCTGACAGCAAAGTGATGGACTTGAGATATAGAATGAAGCAAACATTTTTGTACTTGCACAATGATTTTGGACACAATGGTTTGGATTTTCTTTTTCAAGTGGAGAGGAGTGGGAAGTAAATACTTTCTCATTGAAAAAAAAATATTAGGTAGAAGTTCAACAGTTGTTGATGAATCATTGAAATGAATGCATTAGGGCATAGAGAATGACCTGGAAAGACTTACATGAACTGCTGCTGAGTAAAGTAAGCAGAACCAGGAGAACATTGTGCTTATTATGCACAGTAAGACTGTGGGATGACTGATTTTGATAGACTTAGCACTCCTGAGCAATGCAATGGTCTAAGACAACTCCAAAAGACTCATGATGGAAAATGCTGTCCACATCCAGAGAAAGAACTTCAGAGTCTGACTGCAGATTGAAGCGGACTATTTTCTCTTATTTGTTTGCTTTTTTTCTTTCTCATGCATTTCTCCTTTTGTTCTGATTCTTTTGTCATAACATGACTAATTGGAAATATGTTTAATATGATTATACATGTATAACTTATATCAGATTGCATGCCATGTTGTGGAGGGAGGGATTTAAAACTCAAAATCTTATAAAAGTGTATGTTGAAACTAAAAGTTAACTAATTAATGAATTGATTGATTAATTAAAAAAAAGACATAAGGAATGGAATGACCAAAGGCATTTTGAAGAAAAAGCTCAAAAAGTCCAGGAGATGAAAAATAGCCTCTGATGGTTGTAACATAGAAAATAAATTGAGAAATGTTATGAGATAAAGCTGAAAAAGTAAAGTGAATTCAGACTGCACAGTACTTGCCATACCAGGCAAATAAATTTGAAATGCATTCAACAGATAATAGGGAACCACAGAAAATATTTGAGTACCGGGACCTGATAATGATATCCATACATAATGAATATTTAATATGGCAGCAGGCTATATTCGAGAAGGGAGCGAGCAATTATGAAAAGACCAGTCAAGAAACGATAGTAATGAGATCTTGTGTTGGCAGGGGAGATAGAATAGAATTGTAGTCAAAGGACTTGGGTTCAAATCCCACTTTTGCTACTCACTGTTTATGTTTATCTTAGGCAAATAAGAACTTCTTTTGGTCAGTTTAAATGGAATATATTCTAATATATTGTAATGATATAACATTAATATGATAATATTATCTAGTACACACATTCACACATATATCACTGTAAAATTAGCGGGTTAGATTCGATACCCTCCCAGAACCTTAGGGGACAGGTAAGTGCTACAAACTGAGCCTGGAGTCAGGAAGACCTGAATTAAAATCCAGCCTTAGAAACTTCCTTGTTGTATGATGCTGGACAAGTCACTTATTCTCTATCTGCCTCAGTTTCCACAGCTATCAAATGGGGATAATAATAGGACCTATCTCCCAGAGCTGTTGTGAGAATCAAATGAGATAATATTTGGAAAGCATTTAAGTTCTTGGAGCATAGTAGATATTTAATAAATTCTTCCTTCCTTCTTTCCTTCCTTCTTTCCTTCCTTCTTTCCTTCCTTCCTTCCTTCTTTCCTTCCTTCTTTCCTTTTTTCCTTCCTGTCTTCCTTCCTTCCTCCCTTCCTTCCTCCCTTCCTTCTTTCCTTCTTTTCTTCCTTCTTTCCTCCCTCCCTTCCTTCCTTCTTTCCTTCCTCCCTCCCTCCCTTCCTTCCTTCCTCTCTTCCTTCCTTCCTTCCCTCCTTCCTTCCTTCCTTCCTTCCTTCCTTCCTTTCTTCCTGCTTTCTTTTCCAGCTCCATTGTACCTACCATTCTTCCTTCTTAGAATTTTTTAAGATTGCAGAATTAAAAGAAATCAATGAAAAAATAAAAACACTAAACCAGACTGGACCGACCACAACTTGAATTGGATATTTTGAAATGTTTCTAGAACTGGAAGAGAGACAGCAGGCTGCCAGGTCCGATTTGGCCTATAGGATGACTGGTCATGGACTATCAATAGTTAAAAATGGGTGAACAGAGAGCATAAAGGAGGCTCTTCCAGCAGAAGGTGGCAACCATGCAGAATGCTCATTTAGAAAACAAAACAAAAAAGCCTAGAGGAGCTCCCATGGCACTAATGTAAAGAGTTAGGACCACCCTTAAGGCATTGTATTGGGCCAGAAGTTTTGGCTGGTGATCTCCTAGATTCAGTGTTGGCAGTGATATCTCTTGGAGAGGGCAGAGTGACTGGGTTGACCAGTGGCCCATGATTTGCTGATCATTCTTGCTCTTTCAAGCTCTGCCTTATCTCATCTTGGGATTTAGACACATTTTTTTCTTTTCAGAATTACTTTGGAGCTTTCATATCGGTGAATTAATTTTCTAATATCTAGTACAGAGGGGGAAAATTATTTCTTTTTATAGCTAGTTCCCTTTTACATTCCTTTCTTTGCCCTACCCCTTCTCAATTAACATGAAGACTTCTTTTATTTCATATGGTTGTAAAACCCAGCAGGCTTCTCTCTTAATCAGTGCTGTCTAGGTTCATTGCCTGAGGGCCTAGGTCATTAGTAATAAAGGTCATTAGTTGATGTTTCCAACATACAAAGACTGTCAAATGATACCCTCATTTAATCTGCCCATGATTAGAAACAGGCTTAGGCTTGTACTATTTAGTGCTTCTATTTTCCTGTTGTTGGAAAGGAAAATGCTTAGTTCTCCGAAACAAAAACTCTGCCAAATTAGTAGGTGCTTCACAATAGATTTGAAGGAATGGCAAAATACACAAAGGCACTGAAACCTCAGATGTGGCAGAGAAATGCAAGTATTCAGTATCCAGGGCACCCCAGCTCCCTTCAAGGATCTGAATCAAACACTAAAGGAAAATCCCAAGGAGCCCTTGGCTGCCAGTATATCACAACTGTCCTCATTACATCCCAGTACCATCTGAGATCCAGCATCCTAATTGAAAAGGCACTTTGTAGTCAAAAAGCTGTGTTTGAATCACTTGGAAACCTACTGTCTTCTGATTTTCTTTCTGGCAAGTGTTTCTGGGAGATCACTGAGCTTATTAAAGAGTTCAGGGGTCAGAGGTACCTGACTCAGAGAGCAGGCACAATTCTGAATGGAAAAATAGCAGTAAGCTTTAAATGAGATCTTTCAGAGAACGAGTTTAGAGTTTATGCAGGTCTGGTTTCCTTAATGTCCATTCTGGGGCTCCCATTTCAAACTCAGTACCAAACATATAGGGTGGGCTAAATAAATGTTTGTTGTGGTTGATGATTAATATGTATACTTTTCACTATGATTAAATGAAATCCATATTTCCCACACCCCACAGAAGTAGGAAAACTTGTCTCTTTAATAAAGGTTTGGAAATTCAGAGAAGTATAAATAGGTAGTTATGTTTGAAGTGGCCTTTAAATATCCTTTAGGGGATAAAGTGTTTATGATAACTTTGGTCTATCCTTCTTTGCAATCCAGTAAGAATACTTGAAATATGGCTAGTGAAAACAATTACAGCTCTGTTCCTCCATTCCTGCACTTTTCTCTTTAGAATTAGGTTGTGTAATGCATATTATTGTACTGCTGTTATTCAATTCTTTGGGTGATAGAACAGTGGTAATTTTGTTCAATAGCCAGCCCTCTGTTCATACATACCAGGAGATGTGTAAAACAGGGAGAAATGTGTTCATCAAAAAGGTCCATAGTGATGGAGAGGATCCAGCAGAGAATCTAAGTTGAAGAGAGATTTATTGTTGGTGAATGGTGATATCTTTCAGATGTTCTTCTTTTTAGAAGACATGATGATAGCATCACGCCCTCAAGCATTGCACCTCTAGGAATGACTCAAATAATGACCAAAATCTTTGCCTAAGCTTCCATATAGAAAAAGCTAAATGGATGCACAATGTCTATTGCCCAGATAATTGCATACAGTAAGATGGATAGGTTCTGAAGTTTGTCCATCACTGGGCATTCTTTTTTTCCAGATTTTTAAAACAAATTATTTTCTGGTTTACATCATTCATTTCCAAAAGATTTTGAGTTACAAATTTTCTCCCCATCTTTCCCCTACACCCAACGCCAAAACAGTGATCACACCATAAAGCCCCTCCCCCAATCTGTTCTCTTTTGTGCCCTCCTCCAACACCCCTCTAACTTTCTGATATGGCAGGGAGGGTCTCCCTACCCCAGTCCCTGTATATCTTGATTCCCAGTTGCATGTATTATAGAGCTATAAATTCTAGATTCCTTCGGTTCTTCCCTTGTCACCCACACCCACTGGAAGGACAAGCAATTCAATACAGGCTGTACATGTGTAGTTACCCAGGACATCTCCACAGTGAACATATTGTGAGAGGTTCATTCTATGTCCCTCCTTCCTATTCCCCCCCCTCGTTCTGTTCTCTACCCTGTCCCTGTCCCTTTACTGAAGTGTGTGCTTCCAGCAACCCACCCCAGACCCTGCCCTCCCCTCCATCATCCCGCCTCTCATCCACATACCCCCTACTCTCCTGTGTGGCATGATGCCCAGTTTAGAGTTTATGTCATTCCTTACCTAAGCCAAAATCAATGAGAGTAAATGAAAGTAAAGTTTTAATAGTTATCCCTTGCC
>CM053601.1:26893201-26994862 GCA_028646575.1 Pseudocheirus occidentalis | reverse complement strand
CTTATAACTGTGCATTGCTGAGAAGATTCCAGTTTATCAAGGTTGGTCATCACACATATGATGTGTCTGTGATTGTGTTCAAATTTTTCCTGGTTCTGCTCTTCTCACTTAGCATCAATTTATATAAGCCTCTCCAGGTAATTATGAAGTGCATCTCCTTCCCATTTCTTATGGCACAATTGTATTCCATTACATTCATATATCACAACTTGTTCAGCCATTCCCCAATTGATGGGCATCCCCTCAATTTCCAGTTTTTTGCCACCACAAAGAGAGCTACAATAAATATTTTTGTACATATGTGTCCTTTTCCTACTTCTATGATCTCTTTGGGATACAACCCCAAAAGTGGTATTATTGGGTCAAAATGCATGCAATTATTTATAACCCTTTGGGCATAGTTCCAGATGGCTCTCCAGAATGATTATATCAGTTCATAGCTCCATCAATAATGCATTAGTGTTCCAATTTTTCCACATCCTCTCCAGCACTTGTCATTTTCCTGTTTTGTCATCTTAGCCAATCTGACTGGTGAGATATGGTACCTCAAAGTTATTTTGATTTGCATCTCTTGAATCAAGAGTGATTTAGAGCTTTTTTTCCATATGCTTATAGTTATCTTTAATTTCTACCTCTTAAAATTGCCTGTTCATATTCTTTGACCATTTATCAATTGAGGAATGACTTGTATTCTTATAAATTTTACTTAATTCCTTGTATAATTTCCATTTTAGAAATGAGGACTTTATCAGAGACACTGGTTGTAAATATTCTTTTCCAATTTCCCACTTCCCTCTTAATCTTGGTTACTTTGGCTTTGTTTGTACAGAAACTTTTCAATTTAATGTAATCAAGATTATCCAGTTTGCATTTTATAATGCAAACTCTCCAAGTTTTCTTTGGTCATAAAGTCTTCCCTACTCCTTAAATCTGACAGGTACACTATTCCTTGCTTCCCCAGATTATTTACTTTACAATGTCAGCCTTTATACCTAGATCATGCACCCATTTAGAAACTGACTTTGGTGTACAGTGTTAGATGATGGTCTATGCCCAGTTTCTGCCGTATTGTATTCTAATTTTCCCAGCAGTTTTTGTCAAATAGTGAGTTCTTATTCAAGAAACTGGGGTCTTTGGGCTTATCAAACAGTATATTACTCTAATCATTGACTACTGAGTCTTTTGTACCCAGTCTATTTCATTGATCCTTAGCCAGTACTAAGCAGTTTTGATGACTGCTATCAATATTCTTTTTTCTTTCTTTTTGGAGGGGGGAAGGTAGGGCAATTGGGGTTAAGTGACTTGCCCAAGTCACATGGCTAGTTTTGTGTTTAGTGTCTGAGGTCAGATTTGAACTCAGGTCCTCCTGATTTCAGAGCCAGTGCTCTATTCACTGTGCCATCTAGCTGCCCCACTAGTTTTTTTTATGTTAAGTGTCAGAGGGTGGATTTGAACTCAGGTTCTCCTGACTCCAGGGTTGGCACTCTCTTCACTGTGCCACCTAGCCACCCCAATCCACTCATTTCTAGCTCAATATCCCCTGAGTCATTAGTTCCTCAAACTTCACAGTACATTATTTTTGTCTTGCTAGTATACTACAGCCCCTTATTTATGCTTGGCCTAAAAGCAGGACCCTGGATTTCCACACGATAGATTAAAAAAAAATTCAGAATAATTACATGCAGGTTCCCAATTGTTACTGCCCTCATGCCATATAAATTACAAATACATACAGAATTGGTGAAAAGTATTTAGAGAAAAGGACTCTAGTGATTTGGGGGAGAGATCAGGAAAGATTTCATAGAGGAAGGTTGAGCCACTATGCTTAACCTGGAATGAAGAGAGGTTGACTCTATTCAAGACTTCTTGGGAGATGCTCTGTCACCTCAGGGATCATCTATAAAGGACTGGGTCCCTGATCCCTGTGGTCATAGGCAAGATATCTCTGAAGTCCTGATGTCCAACACTTTGCTTTTATCAATACCATGGTAGTATGTATTTTGTATCAACATTTAGTCAGGGAGTCAAAATAATGAACATGATTTCCTCATTGAGTACTGGCATGTTCCTCAGTCACACCAAATGAGCTCTTGGCATCAGATATGGCTTCTTTGATTATTCATCAACAGGTAATCAAGAAACTCATGACCCAAAGAATGGAAAAATTCAGTAGCAGCCTCAGGAGTCATTCTAATTGTTTTGCCAGCTGTTTCTTGGTTCAAGAGTAATGCAGCCATCTAGGCTTTTTGCAATCTTGCTTGTTCTTTTGAAAATATATCTGGGTGGGCATGTTGGCACACTCTTGTGATCTGAGCTACCAGTGAACCTGAGCCTAATGGATCACTTTAGCTGAGGAGGTCTGAGCTTCAGTGGGCTAAGCTGCTTTGAGGCAGCTAGCAAGCACAGTGGAGAGATTGTTGGGCCTGGAGTCAGAAAGACTTGTTTCCCTGAAGTCAAACCTAGCCTGAAACTCTTACCAGTTGTGTGATCCTGGGCAAGTCACTTAACCCTGTTTTTTCTCAGTTTCCTTGTCTATAAAATGAAGTTGAGAAAGAAATGGTAGGCCACTCCAAGAAAATCCCAAATGCGGTTATGAAGTGTCAGACATAACTGAAAGTGACTGACCAGCGAGGTAATTGAGTGTCAATGCTAAGGTATCATTAATAAAAAGAACCCCTAGGATCTGGAAGTCAACAGGTTGCCTAGGAATTTGCTGACTAAAACACTTTTCTGGACTTTTTTGGTCCTGTTGCAGCCCAGGTCAGACTTACTTTTGTTGTTATTCTCTTCCAAGGACAGTTGACTTATTTGAATTATTTTGATGTGCCATGTGTACTAAAAGTCTTAATGTAGATTAAGCTATTAAAGCTTTGAAAAATTTGTAATATGGTCATTTTTACCTTATGATTTTTGTGATCAACAAATGTTTAACAGTGGGATCATTTATTCTCTATATATTTCTGTTTATAATGAGTCCATTGTTGAATATCACTAACAAAAACATGCTCATTTCTAACTTATACTCTCATTTTGGATGGTTTGGATATGTATAAGTGAATAATAAGGATTTCTAGCAGTAAATAGGTCACTGGTTATTCTTTTTCTCTCAATACTCTTTTTTTAGGACCTAATAAGATTCAAGATTTTTTTGATGACTTTGATGCTTTCTCCTCCTTGAGAGACGTTTTGTATCATTACCTCAACACCTTCCCAATTGTGTTGCCTTTGACACAGATTTCTTCCACATACATTTTATTTAATCAGGCAACTTCTTCATTGCTGTTCCCTTTGCTGTCATTTCTCCTCATTATCACACTTGGGACTGTACAATTAGGGTCCAAATGTGTTCCATTATCCTTGATAGAGTATGATTTTTGCAAGTATTTTCTGTCATTGTTCCATTTGTGGTCCTTTAATTTTTATCTTTGAAAATGGCCTTGGGATAACCTTGCTTATTTGGATATCCTCACAAGCTTTCTGCAAACTGGTTTTATCCTCTGCTGTTTCCCTTTACTTTATGAGATGATATGGCTTGTAATTGTCCATCATCCTTCTTCATAAGATTTTACAGAAACGCTTATATTCTAACCCAATATGGTCTTTGGCAGTGATCACTCTCCATTTGGCAAGGAAAAAAGGAATTTGCTGACTAAAACACTTTCTGGACTTTTTTGGTCCTGTTGCAGCAATTAATTTACTTTAACTTTGGATAAAATTACTACATTCAGTGTCATTGTCATTTCTGTTGTTCATTTCCCAGCTTTGGCTTCCAATGACTTGATTCAATAGTTCAGGATAAGCTGTTTCAACTGTGCCCCATCTATTTTCTCCCTATTATTCATTCTGTCCATTTTTAACAATTGAAATCTAATATATCAAGAGTTGACAGCATGATATTACACAGACAGCTGTTATAGAGATAACTTCTAAACCAAGAACAAGTCCTTTCCTGTCTGTTTATATGTAATCTATTTCCATCTTTATAGATTTATTTGAAGATTTTCATATCTAGTACCCACCAATTCTTTTCTTGAAGAAAGTATTCATGATATAGGGGTTTGAGGCTTCTGGGAAATCTCCAAGTCTTTGACTTATCTTGTTTATTTTCTTCTTGAATCAGACATTCCCCCCAAACTCCTCCTCATCTGCATCTTTCCACCCATATTTGCATTATAATTACCAAGTATCAGAGTGCATATTTATTTGTGGTAGTTGGCATAATCAAGCTTTTCTCAGAATTTCTCAACAGTTTCATCCTCAGTAAACAAAGTTAGTATATAAGCTATAATTATTTGAATGGGCATCTTTTTGCAAATGTCATATTCCAAGTAGATAAAAATATACTTCTGGCTCAGCTCACAGGTCTTCTTTAGGATCTAAACACCCTCCTTACTGGCAATACCATAACTCTTGGTGGAGAATGAATATATTATCTTTGCTTTACTCATACTATTGCACAACTTCAGTCTGCTCACCAGGCATCAGTTGATCAGGGTAATGATGCCGTTCACCCAACAGGACTGTGCCTAATCCTGATGCTGCTAAACTATAGGGAAGAAGTATGGAAAAATGGCACCAATTGCTAGGAGCTCAACATCCTGAAGATACTTGGTCTATTTCATCAGTAGAGCATTTAAAGAATTAATGGAAGGAATGTTCCAGATGTTAATCTATCTCTCAACATTATAAATATGTATGTGTGTATATATATGCATATGCATATGCACATGTATATGTATATGATCACAGGTGTGTGCATGTGTATGCACACACACATACATGTATACAAGTATGGACACATACATGTATGTGTATGTATGAATGTGTGTACAGATGTTTTTATGTATATATGTGTGTGCGTGTGTGTATGCATGTATTGATATCGATGTAACAGTTTCCTACCTTGTGGGTGGAACTCTGATCACATTTTCTCAAGCAGCATTTATCAACACACTGAGTAGCCATAATAAGATTTTGAATTATGTTCAATGTACGTAAGATTTTTAAATTTTACACATATTCACATTTGTACACTATTCCATGACAAAAGTATCTCTAAAGTGCCTTTCCTGGTCAGATGAGCCCTGTAAGTATAAGCACTATAAATAAAATGTGGGATGTGAGCACATGTTTATTTCCTGCATTAACAATCATACATATAATTCTCAGTGGTTTCTGAGTCTGGGACTAGTCCCAGAATAGAAATATGTTGAGCATCCTTCTGGACAAAGCAGAACAGATTATACACCATCTACAGCTGGATGGCTCAGTGGATAGAGCACTGGGCCTGGAGTCAAGAGGACCTGAATTCAAGTCTACTCTCAGACATTCTCTAGCTGTGTGACCTCGGACAAATCCTTGAACTGCTGTTTTCCTTAGTCCACTGGAGAAGGAAATAGCAAACCATTCCAGAACCTTTGCCAAGAAAAGCCAGAATGAGATATGACTGAACGACTCAAGAATAAAGTCATGTAGTAACTGCCTCCAGAAGACAAACATCAGTAAACAAGTGCCACAGAATTTCTGATCCTGGCAGCACATGTCCCAAGTCTTTACCAGAGACTCATGCCACACCAAACAGACAGATCTGAAGGATAAAAGTCTTATAATGGGGGCGTCTGATGGACAATTTTTCTCTTTGCATGTTTTCTAGGAACAACTAAATAAATGTAGGCAACTGATGTCATCCAAAAGCTGTGTGGTGCCTATCACAGGTGTAATCCACACCCAGAAGCATCCTCAAGAGGGCAGGACTTTGATCATCATTCCCAAACGTTCTTCAAAGTGACTTACATGATTGAAGCAAAATTCCTGCAGAGTCCAAAGCCTCAGGGCCCAATGAAGCAATACAACCCCTTCGAGCAATCTAGATGCTGTTTCATATTTGAGGATGTACAAGAGTGGTTCAGACAAACATGAGTATGGATAGAATGAAATCCCATAAGGTAGTGCTATCTGGGATCAACCACCTTGCAAAACATAACCAGTTTCAACTTACTATGTACAACACCTCCTGTATCCTGCACCAGAGTGTGAAAAGATGATTTGCATATTCAGTAGAAACAATATCAACTTTTTAAAATCCTCTAAAAACAATGCCAGGCTTGTAAAATTCCAAAAAACAGGATGTTTTATTTTGGGGGTGTAAATGTGAATGCTAATATGAAATTCATAGGTTCTTACCCCCATCAACTCACGTATACTATGTGTGTATGCGTGTGTAATACTGTAGAAATGCCATTTGAACATTTCCACCACTGACTTCAGAAAATCCAAAGAGGTAGAGATGTTTGAAAATTAGTGGCAGTCACCATAAACAGAAACAGAAACGACACAGCCAAACCAGGGGCATCCCACAGTAGCCAGCTTTCACTTAAATTTCTATACACGTAAAGGAGAATAATAGCCCCCAAGAGGACAGGAAAATTATCGAACGTCACTGAGCTGTAGACAGAGTAAATATTTCCATGAGATGTTACACGGGGGGAGGGGACTGTGTGATAGGATAAAAGATGAATTGAGTGACGGGGAAGAGGAATGTTAATAACATCCAAAGAAGGAGGTAAGGGACATCATAGTGCAGAGATAAGCCTCACAATTTCTCAATGATCTCACAGTGGGAAATTCTACCACTTCTTTGTCAATAAGAGGGCAGTAGGGTCAAAGAATTTTGAATAATCTTGTGGGAGCTTATTATTTTGACTTGAAATTTAGAGGAGAAACATTGCTTATTTTTCTTGGTTGTGCTGGAAACCAGGATAAGTCGAAAAGTCGAAATCTGCAAATGTTCAAATGGCATTCCTATAGTATTACACGCTCATTGTATATGTGAGCTGAGGGGCGTAAGAATACATGAATTTCATATCAGAGTTCACATTTACACCCACAAGATTATTTTATATGCAAATGTTTACATGATCATTTGCTATCATTTTTCTCTCTAAAAAATTTTACTTCTGCTTGCAATATAACCAGCCACTCAAGGCATAGCATATATATTTCTGCATACATACATATATGGGACATATATAAACACATACACTTATACATACATATTTGGAAATTGAATATGGTTCATAGGGAACAGTTTATTCAAAACTGTGTAAATGTCAAATTATATATATGTATATAATGATAAATAATATTGCTGGGCACTTAAAGCCTTTTCAGTCAACAGCTGTAACATTTCTTGCAAACATTACTTGCAATCCTAGCATAGAATAGAGGGTAAATTGCTCACCTTCAAGGAGGTGCATTAACTCTTTCAATTCCCCAGGGCACCATTTAGCAAATGACTTCTCTAGTGCTCTAAATGGTACCTTGTTGCCCTGAAAGAGACACATTAATCTTCACAACATCCCCAAGAGTATGTAGATCAGGAAACAGTATTTCTTTGGGCATTTCCCAGCCTCTCGGACGTTTAGTATCTCCCGTGGATTATCCAGATGAGTTCATCTCTCTTTAGTTCATAAACTATTTTACACTACCAAAAAATAATTTAGTTAAGAATTAAAAACCTGAAAGCATGAATCTACTGATGACTATGCCTATCCTATTTGTGAGACGATTTGGTGATGGCCATGGTCATCATAGATTCAGAAGTGACACAGAACCTAAGGACCACCCTGTGCCCCCAGTCTACAAATGAGGAAACTACCTCATAATGAGGTCATGTGACTTTTCCAGGCTCATACAGCCAGTGAGAGTCTGAGGATAGACTTGAACCCTTGTCTTCTTGACTCCATCTCCAGAGCCCTATCTCTGACACAAGCTGACTCAAAAGGACTAAATCAAGACATTCAGATTAGGAATTTATCCCTCAGTGATTCATTTGTAAGAGACAACCATTTTTCTTCTACCCAGCTTCTCAGAATGAGAAAAAGGTCTCTTAGGGTCATCTTCTAATCCCGTTATTGCATTTAAACTATAGGTAGAAATTGAATTATGAGCAATCATTTTGTCAGTGATAATGTTCCAGATCCAGAGGAGTTTATTTGTTTAATTCTTAAGGATAATTCGGAGTCTGAATTTACAAAGTGGGGATTTCTCATGTTAGTTTTTAGAGGACAGTCACCTTCTGATGTATAATTCTAGCCCTGTATTTATATCTTTCTAGGTAATTGGTAGGTTCTAAATGTTTACAACCTGAAATGATTTGTTGTTTGTTGTTGCCGTCATACAGATATGGCTTTGTGAGCTTATCATTAAACTGTGAGCTCCTTGAGATCAAGAACATTTTCTTTGTTTGTTTTGGGGTGTGTGTGTGTGTGTGTGTGTGTGTGCCTTTCCTTGTGTCCCCAGAACTTAGTACAATATCTGGGATCTAGTAGGGGCTTAATAAATGCTTTTTGACTTGATTTGACTTGGAGATAGATCCTATGCTTCAGGATTTCTATAGAGATTATAATCCACAGTGCCTCTGGAGTCCTCAGATGAATTTGGGGGAAGAGCAAAACAGATTTTATCTCTCAGCAATGTGTTGCATAAACAAAGAAAAGGAACCCTTTTACCTTTATTTTCTTTTGTTTGCGTCCTAAATGGCCCTTATTTTTTAAATGTTCAATTGGAAGATAGTGCAATTTGGCAACATATCCATTGTAAAGACACCTCAAAGTAGAACTTGAGGTACTAAAGTGCTACCTGACACAAAGGATTACAAAAAGCTGGTTTAAAAAAAAAAAGGACGCCCTACAAAAGACTGGCAGATGAGGTTTCCCTGACTCCATCTCTGTTTCCTGACATCAGACTAGTGGACATCAGCTTCATCCAAATCAAGCCTCCATTGATGTCTCCACATGCACGTGCCTATATAGCCTACAGTCACAGAAAAACCAATGTTGCCTCCCTGGCTGATCTCCGCTGGTACTTTCTCAAAATAAGTAGCCTTGAGCTCTGTTTTCCAAGCTCCTTTATCCCAGGCTAGGAGAAGTGCTTCTGCCCCACCCACTCCAACTCCTAGGAGGATTGTCTTGTATTTCTGCTGAATAATCTACTGTCACTCCTCATGTAACCTCATTGTTCATCTATAAAGATATATTCTAGGGCCAACTGAGACCAGGTCTTGCTCTCTGACTTACCTTGCTTTCTGACTACTCTTCATTTTATTTTACTTTTAATAGTATTTCCATTTCCCCAATTATATGTAAAAAACATTTTTAGCATTGATTTTTACAAGATTGTGAGTTCCAGATTTTTCTCCCTCACTCCTATTGCCTTTTCCTAAAATGGTAAGCCATTTGCTGTAGGCTATATATGTGCAATCATGGAAAACATATTTGCACGTTGGTCACAGTTGCGAAAGAAATAAACCAAAAGGAAAAAAAAACATTAAAAAAGTAAGTGGAAATAGTATGTTTCAATCTGCATTTAGAGTCCATCATTTTCCATCATAAGTCCTTTGTAATTGTCTTGGATCACTGTATTGCTGAGAAGAGCTAAATCATTCATACTTGATCATTATACATTACTGTGTACAATGCTCTCCTGGTTCTGCTCATTTCACTTTGAATCAGTTTGTGGGAGATAGCTTGCAGTGAAGTTTCCCCACTTTGAAAAATCAAATCTAGAATGGCTTCAGCATCCACTAGGCCTAAGTTTAGAAGTCACCTGATATTATAGGAATCTGGGACTTAGAGCGAAGGAGACCCACCCCAGGCCACCTCAGCACAAGATATGCCAAATAAGGACAAAACTGTTTCCCTGGCCTTGCACTGGACACTCACATGTTTCCATATCCTTTTTCTCCTAGATAGATTGCAGCACTTAGATTGTGAGACGGCCTCCCCACCAATGGGAATGAAAGCCAGTTGGGGCTTGGGGTTTGGCATTAGGGGGTATATAACCATGGACTTCCACATGTTGCTCTCTCCCTGGAAGTCACCATTTGAGCAACAGGGGCAGGGTCTTTTCTCATGAGAAAGAATAAAGACTTTTTCTGATCTCAGACTCAGACTTTGAACTCTTTCATCTCACACAAGTTCATTCAAGTCCAACTACTCTCTTTGCTTCACATTTCTTCTCCAAATCTAATGTCTTTATTTATGAAATTCTTCTTTCTATTTAGGCATTGACAGGCATCCGCTGTGAAAGGATAACCACATTGTAAGTCTTACTCCTGAGCCAGAGAGGCAGCTTTTGAGAAACTGAAATTATTATATTCATTACATATATCATGTTGATTAATATGAAAATCATAATTCTCTTCACACCACTTATTTCTGATACTCCCCTAATCTACCAGCAATGTGGACCAATATGATATTCACCATCTACTCCTTGTTCACTGATACCTGGACTACTTCCATGTGTCCATGTGTAAACTGAAATCCAAAGATAGTCAGGAAACATTCACAATGTATTTACTATGAGTCAGACACTATGTTAAGCAGTGAGGACATAAACAAATCAAAAGTCCAATCCTTGCCTCAAAGAGTGCTCACATTAATTTTTTTTCTTTTTAAATTTAATTGGATCTTTTATATTTGGCTCTGAATTATTTTTCTTGAGAAATCAAGGAAAGCAAAACCAATTATAAATATGTATATCTGAGCAAAACACATTCCCACACAACCATGTCAAAAGAGGGGCTCGATTTTCATTGTGAGTCCATGACTTTTCTATCTGGAGGTGAGTAGTAGGTTTCATCAGTCCTCCTCTGGAGCTGTGGTTGATTGGTAATTTTGTTGATCAGACTAAAGCTTTCAAAGTTCTTTGTCCTTATGTCTATTTTGTTATCATATAGATTGTTCTTTTGGTTCTATTTCTTTCACTTTGTATCAGTTCATATAACTCTTCCCAGGTTTTTTCTTTCTTTCTTTTTTTCCTGAACCTCACCTCTTTCATTATTTCTTACAGTACAACAACATTCCATGACATTTATGACATGCGCTTAGCCATGCCCCAACTGATGGACATCCCTTTGGTTTCAAATATCTTACCACCACAAAAGAGCTACTGTAAAAATTTTTGTACATATGGGATTTTTTTTCTTCTTAATTTTATCTCTTTGGGATATAAACCTTATAGCAGTATTGCTGAGCTGAAGGGTAGGCACAGTTTTATAGCTTTGGAGGCATGGTTTTTCCCCAGAATGCTTGGACCACAGCTCCACCAATAGTTCATTAATATACTTGTTTTCTCAGAGCCTCTTCAGTGTTTGTCATTTTCCATTGTTGTCAACTTGGCCAATCTGATTGATGTGCAGCGGTATGCCAGAATTGTTTTAATTTGCATTTATGCAATAATTGGTGATTTACAGCATTTTTTTTCACGTCGTGGTGGTGAATAAAAGATGAAATGACTAAGGAAACAAAGGTTGGAGGTTTCAAACATTGATTGATTAAGCAATGCTTGACAATCACATAACAAACCAGAACCCATCTCCTTTCTCTGCTTTGACGCTGAACCTCAAACACAGAGGAGGCAGATTTTCATACATTAAAAATAATCAAATAAGACCAATTAATTAAAAGAAAGCAATCAACTGGGATACCCAATTAACTAAGTGCAGGAAAGATTAAGGACTTTCAAAGTTGGCAGGGGGAGAGCAAACAGGTGCAATTCCCTGAAATCAGAAGAAGAAAAAGAAATGTCCCACTGCCCCCTTCCAAGTTTCTCCATTCAATCAAAGAAACATGGAAATAATAACTGATTGACTCATACAAACCAGTTTTCAGATAATATCTATGCGTTGCTTGAGATGGTCTTCAGATCAAACTGGATAGCATAACCTAGGTCCTTAGTTAAAGGGATCTATGCACCAGGTAGAGATGGGGCAACTTCCCAGTCACACACGACTAGGTTCAAACAATGAGATTAGACCTCAAAGCTGCAGGTTCCATACCCCTGGCTAGTCTAATTTCTGTCATGTGAGAAAACTTTACTCTATTGGGAGAATTGGGAGAAAAACCTTATCTCATTTTTTTAACAAATTTTTACAAAACTTTTTAAATTTTATCTAATCAAAATTGTCCATTTTACTGGCTGTGAACTCCTTTGTCTCTTTTTTGGTTATGAATTCTTCCCCTAGCCATAGAACTGGCAGGACATTTTTTCCATTTTCCTCTACTTTGTGATGCCACCTTTTATGTCTATATTATGTATTCATTTGGAGCCTGCCTTGACATGAAATACATAATATTGGTCTCTGCTTAGTTTCTGCCAGATTGATCCCATTCATCCAATTTCCACAAGTTTTTGTCAAATAAGGGGGTCTTGCCCCAAATGACCGGGATCCTATCTAACTCTCGGCTAACGGGCGTCTGTATGTTATGTGCTTAATCTGTCCCACTGATCAACCTTTCTATTTCTTACTCAATACCAAATTATTTTAATGATTATGACTTTGCATTATCATTTTACGATCTATATTAGTAGATCTGTACTTTTAAGTCCATTTTTCCTACTTTCTTCCCCATTAATTCCCTTGTTATATTTACTTTTTGTTCCTCCAGATAAATGTTATTATTTTTTCTAACTCTGTAAAGTAATACTTCTTAAATTTTTATTGATATGTCACTGAATAAGTCAATTAATTGTGGAAGCATCATTATTTTATTATACTGTCTCAGCCTATTCATGAGCAATTATTATTTCTTCCAATTATTTGAATGTGTTTTTATTTGTGTAAAGAGTATTTTGTAAGTGCATTCATATCATTCCTGAGTATGGCTTGGCAGGCAGACTCCCAAGTATTTAATATGATCTGAAGTTACCCTAAGTGAAATTGCTCCTGTCTCTGCCTGTGGATGTTGGTGACATATAGAAATATTGATGATTTGTATGGATTTATTTTGTATCTTGCAACTTTGCTAAAGTTTTTTGATTTTATCAATTAGGTGTTTTTTATTTGACACTTTGGGGTTCTCTAAGTTGATTACCATATCATTTAAAATGATAATTCTGTTTCTTCTTTGTCTTTGCTTATTCCTCCGATTTCTTTTTTTTTTTCTTTTGCTCTTAATGTTAGAGCTGTCATTGCTAGTACTATATATTGGAGACAACTCACACTCTAATTAAGGAGAGACAAAATGCAAATACCTAGATATGCACAAGATACATACAGTATAAACAGAAGGCAATCTGAGACAAAAATCACTAGCAGCTGGGGGTGAGGTGGGCTGTTTAGTGTATCCCTCAGTACTGAGAAACTGAATCAGTTCTTCATGTTCACTTTTCCATGGCACCAAATTGCTCATTCATCCTTATCAAGCATTCCAGTATGCTGACCATAAGACCTTTCATATTCAGGGACTTCTGATATCCAAACCAAGTTGACTAGGGTTTTCTTCCTTGATTTATCTTCATCGGTTCCCTCAATGAGAATTCAGATGAGATCATGTATGCAAGGCACTCTTTGACTTTAAAATGCTATATACATTCCAGGGTTTCCTATTATTCCATGACATATCTGTGTTTTTATAGTACTATTTCATAGCCAGAACTCAGTGGATTTTTCATCAGATGAATGGAGATTTTTCATTCATAAATAGATATATACATATACACATCTATCCATCTATCCATCCATCCATCCATCCATCCATCCATCCATCCATCTTCACTCATTGAGTTCCTTTTGCTTACAATTAAAGGCTTAAAGCCTGTTTTCCAACCACTACCAATGCCTCTAATGGCAGGAGTCTAGCTTTCTTCCATGTCTGACTTTGATTTGAGGATGACCTTTTTTGTTTGTAACTGTTTTAAACTTCTCCCAATTTTATCACTATGTAAGTGAGTTATGGAGCAGGTGAAGACATAAAAAAGAAAAAAAATAGTTAGCACCTAGATGCCAGATATGTTTATCAACTTTTGTCTCTGTAGGATTTCTAGAATCTAATACCACTTCCTTTATATAATGAACATCATATATAGACCATACTTTGTCTTTATATGCCTTAGATAGAGTTCAACAAGCCTCCCAAATTATTCACAATACTATGTAAAATCTACATAATCCCTTTAATCTAATAGTCAGCAAGCCACCTCAAAACTAATGGTACTTGACAAAGGTCCAATTTCACCATTTTATAATAATTTCTAATAACTGAATTGCTATGGTAATTTTTTTATTTCAACATTCAATTACAATAGCTTTGTAATTACTACAATGTCACCTTGATACACAATGATACGATAGTCATTTAAAAGAACACCTCTGGCCTATAAAAATCACACCAGAAAATCTTGCTATCTAGGGGAAAAAACTACAAAAGGAAAATGTTCAGTGGAATCTTAGGATTCTAGAATATCCAGAATAACAGAGATCCTAGACAAGACCTTATAAAATATAGGACCTACCTCCCTGCCCGCCCCATTGATAAATGAGCCTCATGAAGACTATACTGGTTTTGTGGCCCATTATGGGTTGGAATTCACTTGAAATCACATCTCACAAAGTCCCCACTGAGATGGTTCCTTATGCTTAATTCATGTGTCAATTAGTCAGCACAAAACTAAAAGCAAATGATTGACTAAAAAACAAAACATTGAGTTCTTACTTTGAGCAAAAAGCTGTGTTTTATCATTATATAATCAATCCGTTAGCAAATTAAATGACTAGAAAGATGGCCTCCACTCCACCCCCTCCTGTTGTAGGTCAGTCATGGCTACCAGCTACTTGGGCTACTTCAGATTGGAAAATGTCTAACAGTTAACAAAAGGAAGTTTAGATGTAGCCTTCATTCAGCTGAGTATTGTTTTTCTTACTTGGTCAGAAATCTGAGGGAGAAGCTCCAGTTTCTCAAGTCCTGACCATTTTTGAACTCAGATGAACGTGAAGCTATGTCAAGATTCAAGCCTTTAGCCCCTGAACAATATTTTTTTTACTTTCTCTTTTTTTTTTGACAATTTTTAACATTCAGTTTTATATAAAATGTTAGTGATCCAATTAAAACTTTTGTTTTTATTTTTCATTTTCTAAACCATTGTTTATTTTTAGTTTACTTCATACATTTCCATGAGATCCAATTAAATCTTAAGGACAGTTTCAAGACCTGCTCTGTATGGCACAAATCAGGGACTTAGGACATGGCTCCCACCAACCCCCATTCACATAAGGGCATATTTTCTCAGTGGTTACAACAATAATAAGGCTAATATTTACATAGTGCTTCCTCTGTGTCAGGCCCTATGATAAGAGCTTTACAATTATGATGTCATTTGATCTTTACAACCACCTTGAGATGTGAGTACTATAATTATGTTCATTGTACAAATGAGAAAACTGAGACAAATAAAGTTTAAGTGACTCGCCCAGGATCACACAGCCCAGATATGTCTGAGTCTGAAAAGCTTAAGGTACAATACTCTCGTCACCATGCCAACTATCTGCCCCGTCAAAATGCCAGGAGAGGAGACACACACAGGCAACACGTATGTCCAACGAGCATCTGCTTCTGTGAAACATTCACGAAGGGACAACCATCGAGAACATTTGTCTTGGAAGTATCAGTGGCTAGGGAATTCATATGAAGGGCAAGTGTCTATAGAACATACAGAGAACACATGTACATGGATAGCAACCCATTGCGAGGTCCCAGTAAAGGCTGTCTGCTGATCGGAAGTCTTCTAATTATCTGATTTATCTTCTTTTAATATTGCCACTGCTGCTGCTACTAACCTTTGCTGTATATCTCCACTGAACCACACTGCGGGCACTGGGGAAATAATCCAGGTTAAATGACTTGCCCAGGGTCACACAGCTAACAAGTGTCTGAGACTGGATTTGAACTCAGGTCCTCCTGACTCCAGGGCCAGTGCTCTATCCACTGTGCCACCATGCTGCCCCTGAAGTACATTCTTTAATAATTAATTTTGTTGATATCTTTTGTTCTTAATTAAGTTCATTACCCAGCCTATCCATTCCCCCTGTTTCCCAGACATCACCCCATTTAACAAAAAACAAAAATCAGGGAACCAAAAAGTTCAGCAAAACAAACATTATTTAAAAAGTCTGACATTATACACAATGTTCTGTGACCATAGCCCCACCTCTGCAAGGAAGCAGGGCAAAGAAACTTCATACATACATACATACATACATACATACATACACACATGTGTATATGTATGCATATATAAACATGCACATGAACACAAGACTATATAACCATATAGCATATATGTATGCGTGCATATGTATGTTCATATAGGTGCACAATGCATATTTATGTAAGCATGTACTTATATGCTTAGCAAGACTCCTTCACATATACACACGTGTATGTGTATGTGTGTATGTATGTGTATAATATATGTATGTATACCTCCATACATATACACATATATAGTATTGTGCTTGTATGTGTATATATGTAAATCTACATATATATACACATACATACATTATAAATATATATATGTATATATATGTTTGTTTGTTCCTAAAATCACATCATTTCCCAAAATTCCAACCCTTCATGCCACCATTTTGAATTTTCTTGGCAAAGATACTGGAGTGGTTTGCCATTTCCTTCTCCATCTCATTTTATAGATGAGTAAACTGAGGCAAACAGGGTTAAGTTATTTGCCCAGTGTCACACAGCTAACAAGTGTCTGAGGCCACATTTGAACTCACAAAAAGGAGTCTTCCTAACTCGAGGTCCAGCACACTATGCACTGTACCACCCAGCTGCCCCCCAGTTTTGAACTGTTAAGTCTTAAAACTTCAGTAAGAATTTGTACAATCCCACAGACATGCCTATATATTATGGACATCAAATCCTTATTAGAGATATTTAACAGAAATAATGACTTTCCCCCTGGGCAACCTTTGCCCTTCTTATCATAAGCTGTGTTCATTTCGTGCATAAAAAAGCTTTTCAGAGCTTTCTGCATCTCCACTGAATCCCTGCTGTTTGTTGTTAGATTCCAGTCAACTGTTGGAATCATACATGCTATTTGGCAACTTCCCTGTAAGGGAGAGGGTTTAGCTCTCTTAGCCATTGATTTGAATCTCCAAACTCAAGAGTTTTAGGACACAGATAAATTTGCCTTGGCTCCCCTGGTTATTCCAGAGAAGAGTTTTAATATTGATTTGAGGTATCCGGGCTCAGGTGTGCCCACACTAGTACTATTCCCTAACACAAGAGTCGATTAAACCTCTCCAAATAAAGGCAAACTTTCCCCATGCATCCAATAATACTCCAGAGATAACCACTAATTCTTGCACAGTTTTGGTTGTGGCCATTGGGATCTTTTTGGGTTTTGCCAGGTCCTTAGGCCAGTACTTTTCCAACTGGTATCCTACAGTTGGCAGAATCCTCTAGCTGATTCTTATACGGCTGGCATGTCACCCATGGAGACAGGAGAATAGCCTCCAGGACAGACCCTGGCTTGGAAAGCTGGTTCTCTCTTCAGAATTCCACCTGCACCTATCTGACCATGAATTCCCCATGATCCCGGACCCCTTTCTTTATCTCTACTTCACATTTGTTCTCTCCCCATCAGACAGCTGAAGCCTGGTTACTCCTGTATGAGTGGGAAGGCTGGAGAGGGAGAAAACCAATTTTAATAATTGATGTCTTATCAGTTTCTAAACTTCCTACCCCCATAGCTTTCTCATTCTGGTTTATTCTTTTCCATATTTTAGTATAAATCCTCTCTATCAGTGGTTCTCAACCTTCCTAATGCCATGAGCCTTTAATGCAGTTCCTCATGTTGTGGTGACCCCCAACCATAAAATTGTTTTCGTTGCTACTTCATAACTAATTTTGCTACTGTTATGAATCGTAATGTGAATATCTGATATGCAGGATGTATTTTCATTGTAACAATTTTAATATAACCTACAGGTTGAGAACCGGTGCTCTATGTGGTATATTAAAAACAAACAAAAAACCACCACCACACACCTTGGAATATAGGAAACAATAAAATCCCCATGTTTTTAAACAGTTTTCCTTATAGGGCCCATAGGAGAGTGTAAGGGCAAGCACAGCAGTAGTTCACACAGTTTCAGTTCAAGTTTCTTTTGAGCCTTGAATCAAGTCTGTTAAGAAACAGAATGTGTGAACCCCACAACTTGTGAACCCTAGAACTCATGAACTCCTGCAATAGGAAGGGGAGGAGCTAATGACCATATATAAGGAGAGGCCCAGGTAGAGACAGCAGAACTGAGGAGAAGACTCTTGTGGTGGTGGTCAAGAAAGAGAAAACTTGCAGTATCCCAGCACTCTGTTTGTCTGCTCTGTCTGTGTTGATGTCTGTTTGTGATACTTTGTACAGAAGCCCTGGGACCTTACTGGAAGCCCTGACAGAGGATTTTCTGGTTGTATGTTTACAGATTGGAGGTCCTGGGACTTTATTGATGATTTGTGCTGACCTCTTGAACCCTGTTTATGGGTCTGTGTTGATTTCTATGTTGATGATGTGTGTTGAGTTCTCAGACCTTGTTGGTGGGTCTCAGTTGATTTCACAACCAGACAGTGAATTGATGATAGTGCCAGCAATGTGTATGAATATTATTATGGCTCTGTCAAGCTTTGTCTTCCCAGAAACAGGAACTTGAAGGATCTGAGGTGGACTGGACGCTGTGAACTTCAGTATAGAGTAGGAACTGGACAGGGAGCTGGACAGTTGGAGCTGGGACCACGGAAGAGGAACCATGGAAGCTAAAAGCCAGCGTCAAGTCAAGCTGAAAGAAGACTTTACTTGGATACTGTGTATTGACTGAGATTATGATTTACTGTGACTCACAGGTGGAGAAGTTTGACTTTTGTACTTTGTGACTGAATTAAGGATTTTGTGATTGATTAAATGAATGTGCATTGTTTCAAACTATGTGACCACTTTAGTGAAAACTATGTGGCCATTTTAGTGATAAGTTGCTAAGTTGTGACATGGTGAATGGTGTATTTTGATTTTCTGTGATAAGCTGTAACATTCTCAATGCTGTACCTTGATTTTCTGTGAATGTTTTGTTCTCTGATTTGTGATTGAATAAATAGAGAGTTTGCTATATTGTGTAATAAGATTCTTGAAAGCTGCTCACAGCAGCCATCCTCTGAAAAGCTGCTCATGTGTGGCTTTACAGAGAGGAGCCCAGAAAATCATAGAAAACCAAAAGGGATAGGTATTACATACAGAATAATGTAACAAGAGACAATCCAATGAAGGTACAGGCAAAGTGACATGGAGACCATTTCCCTTTGCTACTCTAAGTACATCCATGTTACTTGAATTTAAATCCACTAAACTCAATAGATTCCGATATATCCAGAAGATATTCATATGCCTGTGGCACTCATAAAGAGGGTATAATAATGTCCAGGAACAGATTTCTCTAAGGGGAAGTGCTACTGCTCTTCAGTTAGTCTTGTATAACTCTATCCACTGTGCCACCTAGCTGCCCAAGGGGAAATGACAACCAACTTGAAAACAGAAATTCAGAGACACTGAACAGTAGTAGAACAGTACTGCTCTTTGGGTTTCCTTAGTAACTGATCCTAGGCAAAGAGCGGATTCAAGGCCTGAGATCCTAATAGTACATTTTGTTTATGTGTATTTTCTACATTTTTACTGTAAATGATCTTAAAATGTACACAATTGAAGCTGAGCCTGTTTTGTGCTTTCATTTACACCGAGCTAAACAAATCTGAAATACCTTGAGTACTAAATGCCAAAAGTGATTGAAATCCATACGAACTCTAAATTTAAAATGCTGTGTATTTTGGGATGGTTTGGTCTTTGCATTATGCAGAGGACATAATTGCAGACCGTACCGTGACAGAAAGATGTTCAGGTGATAAATTGCATTATGAAAATCTTCTATGTGCTTAAATATAGAACACTCTTTCTTTTAAAAAGACATAAATTGCATGAGTTCACATGGAAGCAAAACAAAAATAAAATGAGATGACACAAGGCAACATCCATTTTGCTACACCCCAGATTTAGGACCGCCCAAATTCAAAGATATGAGCCCAGTTCCATGTAAAGTCAATATGCCCTTTTGCTGATTTAATAAGCCTGTTCTTCCTGATGAAGGCTGTACAAGGTACTCTGAATTTGAAAGGATTGGCCAAAGCAAGAGGCTTTGGACATTGAGTCTGAAGCCAGAGGATCCGAGTTCAAGAACTGATTCTCATCTTAGTTATTGACCTATCTAATACTTTGTAGAAGGAGGGAATTAGACCAGATGATCTATAACACTTCTTCCTGCCAGTTCTAAGTTATGTAAGTCTCAAGCATGATTTATTCTTCAACTTTTAGCCCAACTTGTTCCATCATGTGACCGAATTCTGTCATTTAGAGCAAGCCAAATGAGGTCATAGCGAGCTACCTGTGGGCTGCCACTTTGGCATTATGAAATCCTTCTGCCCACAGACATCTCCCCAAAAGCCAGTAACAATGTCTAAAATTGAGAAGTCCAGGGTGACAACTATCTTGCAAGCATGAGAGAATGGTGGTGCTTTCTACTCTAATAGAGAAGTTTGGAGGAGGGGAAAGGAGATTTGGGGAAAAAACACTTATTCAATTTTAGACATGTTGAGTTAAAATGTCTAAAAGATGGTAGAGAGGAGGTCAGAAGAGAGAAGAGTGGTGAGAGAGATTATCAGAAATCTAATAATCATCAGTAGAGATTTGCTCACTGAATCAACTAGAGCTGATTGGATTGAAAATTAAATTGTGTAGAAAGTGAAGAGAAGTGGATCAAGGACAGGCTTTTATGATACCCACAGTAGGCATGTGTTTCCTAGATGAAGATTCAAAAAAGACTGAGAAATGGTCAGAGAGGTAGGAGGAGAACCAGGAACAGCATTCTAGAAACCTAGAGGGATGATAATATCAAGGAAAACAGGAAGAATGACAATTTCAAAGGATGTAGAGGTCAAGAATGAAGACAGAGAAACAGAGAGACAGACAGACAGACAGAGAGAGACAGAGAGATAGAGAGACAGAGAGAGGCAGAGAGACAGAGAGAGACAGAGACAGAGATAGAGAGAGACAGAGAGAGAGACAGAGAAGGAGGGAAGGAGGGAGGAAGAGAGGGAGGGAGAGAATGAATGAGTTTGGAATTAGGTTAATAAAGAATGGTAGACATATTGCAGGTGTCCAAGAAAAAAAAACTTACCCAGTTTTGCCTAATATGAGACTTATTACCAAAAAATAAAACTTCATTTATTTCTCTGAGGAATAGAAAGCATATTGAATGGGTTGTATTTCCATATCAATCCCAGGAAAGGATGACGATTTCCCACCCCACCCCTCTCCCCACCAGATCTCCAATCATTGGCAGGCATTTAGTATATCAATTCTCCTAGCATGGGATTCAGCTAACATGGGTGCCTTTCTATCGTTCTCTAAAGGTGAATGAGAATCTGAGTTCCTCACCTAACTGGTATTTTAAAATTTATGCGGAAACTTTTATGAGAATAATCTATATATCCTTGAAGAGGGTACTGATAGAGAATAAGTGGGTTTTCACAAGAGATTTCCTATTAGATCTGATGTTTATGGTCACAGTTGACTGGAAGATGTAGAAAATTCAAGTTTTCTCTTTGCTTATCATTTGTTGACTTTTTAATTTTGAAAAGTATTTGATTTAGTGGTGGGAAATGATAAGCTAAGGGCTCTCATCCAACGAGGTGTCACTTGTTTATGTGCCACAATTACATAAAACCGCCTGAGAGATATAATAACAGAGATAACCTTGTTCACTTTGCATTAATGTCAAATGAAGTATCAAAAAGGAGCATGCATGCTCTGTATTATCAGTATATTGATTGTGGAAAGGCATGGCGAATAAGCAGTGAGTTAGGCACACAACTGAACTAGAAGTGGAGAGTGGGCTGAATTGCTTTTGGGAAATTACAAGGTTATTTTAATGACCCCTATGCTTCTCCTTGAAAGAAAGATCCATTTTTTAAATGTCAAAATCTTCTCAACGATGTTTTAGGCTGCATGTTATAAAACTCTACATCCTCCAAAGAAATGAAATTGTGGATCGCTCAAAACATTATGGAGAAGTAAATGCTGACTAATAGATGAGATGCTTAAAAAGGAGGAATTATGAAAAAGTGATATAAAGGATGCCATTGAACACAAGTATGCATCTTTAAAAAGACGGACTGATAACAAAATAATTATGGTGATGATGATGGTGGCATTTAATAGCATTATAAGGTTTGGAAAAGAACTTAAAAATACAATCTCTTTTTATACTCACAACCATCCCATGGGGTAGAGGCTATTATTCCCATTTTAGTTGGAGAAAACTAAAGCAGAAATAAGTCAAGTGACTTGGCCAGGGTCACACAGCTGGTATGTGTCAGGGGTCAAATTTGAATTCAGGTCTTCCTGACTCTAGGTCTAAGAGTTCATCCACTGTGCCATCTAGGTCCCATGATGCTTGATAGCATCTATGCTAAATTGTTACCCTTACAGTGTAATGAGACCTTGGTGAAGGCTCTCAGCTTGTTGAGTAGATCTATGGTAAGAGACTTATGGGAAGACATGAGAGTGTACAGGAATCAATGCATTTTAATATGTATTGTTGGAAAGGAATAACCACATCAGTGAGCATAATGGATCAAGGTTGCATTAGAGTATCAGAGTGTTTGGAAATCTCCATATGTAACAAATTTGTGTTTAACATCAGATAGACTTGCCATTTTCATTAGAAAATGTTTGCCAATTAGGAAAATGGAAACCAAGATTGATAGGGACAGGGGTGGCTAGGTGGCGCAGTGAATAGAGCACCAGCCCTGGAGTCAGGAGTACTTGAGTTCAAATCTGGCCTCAGACACTTAACACAAAAAACTAGCCATGTGACCTTGGGCAAGTCACTTAACCCCAACTGCCCTCCAAAAAAAAAAAAAGATTGATAGGGACCTAAATGTCACTGAACAATTTGGTGGCCTTCTAGCTGATCTACTTAACCAACTTCACCAAAGTGTTGTGAATATTTCAAGAGACACTTCAGAGATCCAGACATCTAGGCACTAGAGTCAATGCATTCTATATTGGCTCAGTCACATTTCACTGAAAACTACTCCCATTAAGAGCCAGCTATTCATCTAGAACATATATTTGTGAGATATGAAAAAAAATCATTTAGATGGGAAAGAAAATAAAACAACTTTCAATTTAGAAGAAATAGGTCAATTTGCTATAGAACTTGTTTACAGGACAGCGTTCCTCATCATCATCAGAAGCTGCTATGGATCTCCAAAGAGACCTTGTCCCCCTCGGGGAACTGAGCTCATACCAGAAACTCCTATCACATCATGGTCTGAAAGCTAAGTGCACAGTGGCAAGGGTATTTAAAATGAACACAAGAAAACAAAAAGGTAAAAGAGGAAGAAGAATCAGGGCAAAGAAAAATAGAGTGATATATACTATATAACCAGGGATGGGGTTTATAGATTTTCCCCTTCTTCTTACTGTGATTAGATTTGGAATTTCAATGTAGACACCCTTATGTGGAAACCAACAAATTTCATCACTATTACTGTCACTCGATTCGGGGTCTAGTAGGTAGATTCTATTCTTCTTCCCCCACCCCCTTGAAAAACTCAACTCCTTTATGGGAACAAGGTTTCTATATAGAACGGTTACAACTTATGATCATGAAAGGATCATTGTTCTGTAAAAGTTATGGCCAATTTCTACACCAAAGTGATTCATTTCAACTATATCTAGAGTTGTTATATTTTTTCACTAAATTAAAATTTTCCTTTCTTGCAAACGTGATCTAAGTGAATATTAATGGTTGGATTTGAACAAGCAGCTTTCAGCAAGATGTGTGACCCACTGACTCTGGTCCCTGAGGAAACTCTTGGAGAGAAACAGCAAAAAATATGATAAATTCTGATTAGGAAACTAGTAAGTTTATGTCATTACAAATAAGCCTGGGGTATTTCACGTGTGGCTTGTACGTGGAAGAAGGCATGATCCCATATTGACAGAGAAAATGATAAGGATGAGAAGGGTCTAAATAAGGGGAAGAGTTAGTACCAGAGCCACTTCAAAGAGAGAAACATGTAGTTCTAGAGATTTGGGGAAGTCTTGGACATAGAAGCTGCAGTCACCTCCTCAATATAGCTCTGACGTCCAGCTTGGCCACCAGTGACTTAAGAGAGACCATATTTCCTTAAGAGAAATAAGGTTTTCTCTCTTCTGTAGAGCCAAAATCACATCTTGCTCTTATCTAAAGAGTTTATCCTCTCTTGTATATTCTAATCAGTGTATCTAATCCAATTTCGCTTTGATGTTAATTTGGATCATTGGATTTATTCTTGTTTCATATTTGCAATGATATTTTGTTTAAACAGCATTTGGTTGCAAAGTGATGAGCTGACAAAAATTAGCTAAAAATTAGCCATCCTTCTTAAGAGTGATAAAGGCAGCAACAATTATTCTGAACCTATTGTACAATAATTTTATCCAAAATACATTTAGTATAGAAAACAGTATGTGGTCTCTCGATGTTCCTGGGGCGTATCTGCCCTCCCCTTCTCTAGCTAATATTTCACAATTACAATAATGTCCTCTTCCTCTGTTCTTTTCACAGATAAGTCAGAATCTAGAGATAAAGGTACTCTCCATGGAACCCAGAAGCTAAGTTTGTACATTTAGACAAACCATGTGGTTATGCATGTATGTATACATATATGTATATATGCATGAATATGTATGTATATAAGTGTGCATGCATATTACAAATGTATATACATAAATCTGACATGGATACATATCATATATCTAAAACTTATTTTTATTAAATTTCGTAACTGACAAAAAATTTGGAAATCAGAATCTTGTTCACGTAAGCTTGGGGCCTGTCTTTCTTCTATCATATTAAGCTTTCTCTTAGCCATTATAAACTTCGATATGTTTTTTAAATTGCAGCCTAGTACCTTCAAAACCACCCTCTTCCTTTTATGCTGAATATAAATTGAGACACACGTGATTTTAAAAGCATACTCCAGAGTCAATTTTCAAAAGACCTTAGAAAAAGCCTTGTATTGATTATACTGCCAAACACACATACTGCTATTAAGAACCAGTCACAGGTAGCATTCTGACATTATTTCAACATATTTCAAATATTATAAGTTTTGCTTAGTTACTTAAATGAATGATTGAAAAAGCACAATGTATGGAAGGCTGAAATACACGGACGTTGCAGAAATATGGATTCTGCTATTTTTTAAAAGATGTATAGAATTTACCCAGAATACAAATGCTATCTCATATTGCCTTTTAAAATTCACGTCACTGAACATCATCACAGCAGTTATTATGAAGTGTATAAGATGTTAACTATTAATGAAAAGAACACATATGAAGTCTGAGAAAAATCATGGTTAAAATTCGGCTGATTGCGAGGTGGGGGGGGAAGGGAAGATGAGGCAATCAAGGTTAGAAATGACTTGCCCAGGGTCACACAGTTATTAAGCATCAAGTGTCAAGATCAGATTTGAACTCAGGTCCTCTTGACTCCAGGACCAGCACAATACCCACTGGGCCACCTAACTGCCCCAAATTTAGCTGATTTTGCAAAGTCAGTTCTGTTGCCCTCTTGATGTAAAGCATAACCAAATGTAAATGTAATGTAAATACATTTTAATAAATGTAAAGCACATCCAAATTAAAGGTTACCAGTACATAGTAAAAGGTCAAAGTTTATCTGAAAGTCAGCGGGGTGGGGGGAGGCAGCTAGGTAGCACAGTGAATAGAGCACTGGCCCTGGAGTCGGGACGACCTGAGTTCAAATCTGACCTCAGACACTTGACACACTAGCTGTGTGACCTTGGGCAAGTCACTTGACCCCAATTGCCTTGCCTTCCACCCTCCCCAAAATTTTTTTTAAGTTTATCTGAAAATGGAGGGTGGGGGCAGAGACAGAGCGAGAATTTTTAATGAAATTACAAGAAAGAGAGAAATTATAAATGCAATTCCAAGAATTCATTTGCTAAAATGATATTGTGAGAAATCAGATCACAAGATTTTGAAATGGATGCTTAGATTCTCATGCCGGAACATTTCAGTTATTATAAACCCCTGGAACACAAGGGTATCAATCCAAAACGCTGCCACTACCTACAACAGTATCTTGAAACTCCTTCATGGGGTACAAGGACTGGGCCAAATGACAGAGTCAGAGCAACATATATTTCCATGTTTCCCCCAGGGGAAAAATAACCATCTGTGACAGGGTTTCAGGGAAAATCGAAGGTAAAAGCCATAAGGAGAGTTCCCTAAAATGAGAGAGATACATGTAGAAGTCAACAAGATAAGCCTCTCCTGCCAAACAACATCCCAGTCCCAAGGGGAGATGCTCACGACCTCTGCACACCCACAACCACCTCAGGATTGTCTTGTTTTCTTCAGCCCCAGCTGCGGATGTGAGCTCCTTTTACCCATCCTGCGCTGCTCTTGGCTATCACCACCATGGAACGGGCCCCCAAAGTGCAAGACTGGGAATGAACCCCTCAGTGCATCACGCCGTAGGGACAACTTTGACTCCGCTATCCCTGTTTAAAGGGATCATTTATTCAAAGGTTAGGAATAACAATCACAACCAAAAAAGAAAACAAAGGTGTAGGAAAAAACATTTAAGTGTTTTCTGTTTGTTTTTCTGAAAGAAACTTTTATGACTACAGACATATAGACAGATATATGTGTATGTATGTATATGTACACACAGATACGCATACATACAACACACTTCTACATGTGTTTATGTGCACACATGCATTCGTATGTGTGTACATACATATGTGTATAAAGCATATCTTTGTACTTATATTAAAATTAAGTTCCAACCTGTAATTTTATTGCTATAGGGAAATATAAAATGCTGTAATCATTACATGGCTTGTCCCAAAATTCTTAGAGCAATCTTAAGCTAATTGTGTATGCGTGGCACAGCTCTATACACATATACATATACATCTATGCCTATGTATGCATGCATAGACACATGTCTATATGTAGCTATAATACACATTACATAGAATATATATTTTCATATGCTCATATATACACATACACATATATTACACCACTTTATATGATTTCACATTCTTTGAATTCCTAAGGGTGAAATAATTTCCCATAGCAGCGAAATACTGTAATTCTTTCAACTATTCCCCAATTGCTGAGCACATATTGTGTTTCTGGGTTGTTGGGTTTTTTTATCGCTAATAATGATGCCATGAACCTTTGGGTACATTTGGGTCTTTCCATGCTATCAACAACCCTCCTAGGGACATACTTCCGTTAGGGTAATTTCTGAGTAAAAAGGCAGGGACAATTGATTAACTTTTCTTGTATAATTGCAAATTGCTTTCCATAAAAATTGAACCAATTCAGAGCTACACCAGAGATGAATTACTATTCCTGTTTTCTCACAGCTCCTCCAACAATGAATGTTCCCATCTTTGCTAACTTGATGGATGTGAAGGGATAGTTCAGGGTTGTTTAATTTGTATTGCTCTGATTATTAGGAACTAAACCACAGCAAATCATATACACGTATTTTAAATAGGTTTAATTATGACTAAGAATTTATATCAAGGATATAAGGATAGTACTGCATTAGGAAAATGACCAACATAATTAATCATATGCAAAATAGGAACAATATATGCGCTAATACATATAAGTAGATGCAATAAAAGCCTCTGACAAAATATAAACCCATTTAAGTGTTAGGTATGATGTCACTTTGAGACCTTTTACATAAGGAACAGTCAAATATAAAAAGAACAGAAAAATTAAGTGTTTTGTATAGAGGAAGAGATTCATACTAACCATTGAGGCACCTGGGATAAACATTTTGATACCTAATATAAATAGAAAAAATATTTTAATATATGCTGCTAAACTATATGCATGAGGAAACATAGCTTTCAGACGGGATTTGCAGAGGTTTGTTTTAGAGTATTTATTTCAAAGATATACGAAGAACAGATATAAAAACATTTCTGTCAACACCTCAGTGAAATGCCTTCTCATACACCATCTTATTTTCTGGTGAGAGCAGCCTGATAATGTAGCTCATTTCCTATAGATGTTGACATACAAAGCTGTCATCTCTGATGCAGGAATCCTTGTCTTAGCTATCACTGGATGGGGTCTCCCCGGGGGCATTGATGTTGTACTGACTGGAATGGTGAGATGTGGGAGAGACCTCCTAACCTTAAAGGGAACAAAGCTATCATAGAAACCAAGACCTTTCCACAGGTTGATATGTCTTCAGATGGGAGATGTCAACTTCTCCTCTTCCCCATTTTTTTTCCCTCGCTACATGGTGAGAATGGAGACACAGAATGAGGCAAAAAAAATTATTTGTGTAGTTTGGGAGAATAAAAGAGTCTGTGGTATAGATTCAGATTAGAGGCCTCACACGTCTGTTAACATTGTAGGGCTGTCTCACTTCTGTAGGAACAGCTCATCACAAAAAGTGAGAGAAAGATCTTTTACTTATGAAAAACCACAGGGGTGGCTAGATGGTGCAGTGAATAGAGCACCAGCCCTGGAGTCAGGAGGACCTGAGTTCAATTCCAGCTTCAGACCCTTGACACACTTACTAGCGGTGAGACTTTGGGCAAGTCACTTAACCCCAATTGCCCTCCAAAAAGCAAAAAAACCAAAACAAAACAAAACATAAAAATGTGATGGAAAAGAATCATAGCTTCAAGCACACCAGAGACCTTCTACTTTGTCGGACATTTTGGAACTAAGGCATGATGGACATCGCTCCTCACTTGTCTATACAAGTTTTATGATTGAACAGCTAAAATTAAGAAAACAAGAGATAGTATAAATATATAGAGATTGAGGTGTTGTGTAAAAATGCTATCAATTTGATATGGGAAATTGGGGGAGTTACAACTGTTTAAGCTACTGACAGAAGTCAATAAAGAGGGAAGCATCTTGCAAAACAGAAGTAGTAGAGGAGTACATTGGGTCTGAAAAGGGGGTCATTGGAGCTCCTCCAGTTAAAAGCAGTCAGCTGAGAAAAGGCTAGCTGAGTATGATTCCTGATTGGTTAAGATCTCCAATGAAGGTGACATTGGCGTAGTTTGGCTGTGCCTGATTGTTCATGACCCCCAAACTTTGCAAATATACTGGACTGGTTTGCCATTTCCTTCAATAGCTCATTTTACAGATGAGGAAACTGACGTAAACTGGGTAAAGTGACTTGTCCAGGGTAAGTGTCTGAGGCTAGATTTGAACTCACAAACATTAGTCTGAGTGTAGGCACAGCACTCTCTCCACTGCGCCACCTAGCGGCCATCTGTAAAAGAGCATAACAGCCCGTCAGCAAAACAAAGAATTGGATAAAGAGGAAAGCTTGTGTCCTGAGCGCTGGTTGCTTTCTGCTGCCACCTCTGGTTTGAGAAATAAAAGCAGAGGGAGTTTTGTGATGATGGTACTCTAAAGAATGAAGCTAAATTATATTGCTTTGGGATTCTGATTGGACAGCACAGCGTCTGACTGAATGAATAATTGACTGGTCCAGCTTGTGTCCCCCAAGGTAGTTGGTCTGAATAAGCTTGGCAGGTGTCTAGCTTAAATTATTATTCAAATTAATTGCTAACACTTTCTAAATGTCCTTTCAAGAGGCATAGTAATTAAAGGTCTTGTAAAGGCTATGCTGGAGCAGAGAAGAGGAAAGGGAGATGTTCACGCTGAAGGATAGTGAGGATCAACAGTTAAGCCCAGAGTGGAGAAGCCATTTTGTGTGATGCAGACACTCCTGAATGAACCAATAACACCCAAGCCTGAAATCTTGCATTTCCCCAAGTACAGGAGTTTTCCTCCATCCTGTTTTCTTCTGTTTTGCTTTGCTTTTCCTCTCAGTTTCCCATAAGTGTGTGTTCATTCTTTACCATTGCTATGAAGTGCATTGCTCAAAAAGACTGTGATACAGGTTTATATATGTATTGTGATATATTTTATATTCATGTGTTTTCTTTTCTATATTAACTATATTAAATTATTTATTTTATTTATTTATAAATAAATTATATTAAATAATGAATAAATTTAAATATATTATTTATTTTATTCTTATTATATTATTTATTTTATTTATCTAACTATATTAAATTCTTTCTTTTACTTTATTGTCAAGTTGATGTCTTTAAGATCAGAAAGTTAATTTATTATTTTATTTTTAATTTCTTATTATTATGTAATATTATTAATTTATTATTAATGACTGATTGTAAGAATATCACATACTGTGTGGATATATTACTTTATGAGTGGCTGGATATAGAGGTAGAAAAAAATATCAATTGGGACTCAAAATTCAGCATAGTGAGTAGGAGAAGCTTATTTTCCCTATACCAGGGAAACCCCTAGCACCTTGAGAGAGTTTCATTGCAGTTCTGTGTGGGCATTCTAGCTCTGGGAACTCTGATCTGCTCCTGTGAAAACAAGTTGGAATGAATAAGCCAAACCCAGAAAAAGGTTGGAGATATCTAATATACTCCCGTGAGAGGAATAACACCCTTGAATATGACACTGTGACCTTCATAGACACCTCCCTAGCATTACAGTGACATTCTCACCAGGTGATAATGTGTGTGTGGGGGGGGGAGTGGCCCTGGAATAGATCGCGTGCATTTTGGGGTATGCATTTTAACAACAACTCTAAAATTTAAAGACTTGGAAGTGTCCTTTTAATTTTGCTACTGTTCCTGTCTTCTTTTTACATCCCATCCATTTTCAAACATTTTCCTTTTCCTGCTAATGTAGTCATCTTTTCATTGTAACTTTTTAAAAATAAAAATCAATTATTTTTGCAAAGAAAAAAAAACAACAGGTGTTAACTTCATATATGTGTATATTATATATATTACATATAAGCATATACATTATATATATGTATGTGTGTGTGTGTGTGTGTGTGTGTGTGTATTCTTAGCTTTACCATTTCCAATCATAAAACTTGTATAGACAAATGAAGGGAGACATTCATTATGCCTTACTTCCGGAACGTCCAACAAAATGGAAGGTCTCTGCTGCGCTTGAAACTACGATTCTTTTCTATCCCATTTTTATGGTTTTTAATAAATAAAATATCTTTCTCTCACTTTTTGTGATGAACTATTCCTACAGAAGTGAGACAACTCCACAATGTAACAGTCATGTGAGGCTCTAATCTGCATCCGTATCACAGATGCTTTTCTCTCCCAATTATGCAAATCTTTTTTATTTTTTTGCCTTATTCTGTTTTTCCTGCACTCTCACCATGTAGTGAGAAAAAAAATAGGGAGAAACTGATTTTTCCCCTCTGAAGACATGTCAACCTGGGGAAAGGCCTTGGTTTCTATGATCCTTTTGTTCATTTTTAGGTCAGGAGGCCTCTTCCACATCTTATCTTTCCAGAGTTGGTACAAAATCAACTTGTACATACAGACTGGATTCCCAGGGGTCTGGCTAGCCCAGTTTCAAGGCACTTTGTCAGTCCACGCTCCTAAAACTATGTCTCAGAAGCCCTTGGATACCTGCACTTACCTCTAATAGTCAGCTAGAGGACACAATGAGCTCAAAGTGAATACATTTGCTAAGATGTTATCAAAAGAACATCAGCTACCAGACATTTGTCCCATACATGTGGATCACAATGTCCCGCAAATACAGAGTGTCATTGGAAAGAGTGGTCACATACAGAGAGCGGACTGGCAGAGATGCACATAATTAGGGAGCACACCATCATTAGGGCCAAGGAGACTCACTTCCATGACTGCGAGACCCCAATGTCCTTTCTTTTCTTCTGGTATCTTCCTATGGCTCCCTTCTCTTCTAGGCATATCACTATGCTGAGCTACCTGGACTGGTTTCCTGGTTTCTGGTTCCCTTCATGCCTTCCTCCTGTGCTCCAGGCTGTATCTCCAACCCCTATATTAAAGCTCATTCCCAGGGTCCCTAGTCACCACTTTCCTACAGATATTGTCTTCCCCTATTAGAATCCCAATTCGTCAGGAGCAGAGAATGTCTTGTTTTTGTTTTTTGGTAGGTCTGTCTGCAATGATCATCATAATGCCTGATACATAATAAGATTTAATAAATACTTTTTCATCGATTGATTTAGTGTCTCCCCTGCATGATATTATGACTGATAGGAAGAAGGAAATATACATTTATTAAGTATACTTTAAAAATAATATTTCATTTTATCTCGCAAAAATTCTGTGAGGAAGGCACTATCATGGGAACAATGATCCTCATTATACAATTGAGAGGGCAGCCAGGTGGCGCAATGAATAGAAAGCTGGTCCTGAAGTCAGGACGATTCATCTCCCTGAGTTCAAATCTAACCTCAGGAACGTACTAGCTGTGTGGCCCTGGACAAGTCACTTAACTATTTGCTTCAGTTCCACAACTGTAAGATGAAGCGGAGAAAACAAACACCAAAAAACAAACAGACAAAAAACCCAAGTGTGGTCACAAAGAATCGGGTAGGGGCAAATACAACTGAACAATAACAACATATAATTAAGGAAACTTAGACAAACAGGGTAACACAACCAGTAAGTCCGGTTAGATTTCAACTCAGTAAGACATGGCTGGATTTGAATTCTGATCTATTCTGACTCTATTCACTGTGCCACCCAACAACCTTCTAAAAGGGAAGCAGAATGACCTTTTTCCATAGGCAATGAGTAATTCTCTCTTAAGAGCTGAGTTTTTCTTCTATAGTTGAATCTCACATTTTCCTAGGTGTCTCTTGCCTTTACCAAATTCTTAGAAGACTTGTCTTACTTTTTCACCTGTTCCCTTTTTCCCCAGCCAACCATTGGCTACCCATCTCATAATTCCCTCACATTGAAGTGAATAACTTCTTCAACCATTTATACGGGGGTAAAAAAATGAAAACACTTCTTTGTACTTCATTTCAGACCTAAGCATCTCATTGGTTGTGCTATCTGCCCCTTATGTTCGGTAATTTTATCAAAATGGCTATGGAAAATAACTGATGTATCACTTCTCTACCCCTACTACAGGTCCAGAATCCATTGAAGCTTTCATTCAGAAGATTGTTATACTTGTTAGAAAACTGGGTATAGTTGAAGTTTTTTTAAAGGTAATAATACATTTAAGTTATTTTCAGCAACAGTCACATAACAATGAAGACATTTCCAAGCATCCATTTTCAAGATGCTCTCTCCAGAGTCTGAATTTCTTTCAAAAAGCAATAACTTTCTCACTCACTTTTAAAATGTCACCTTTACCTTTAAGGGACAGAGTATGTGTGTCATATTTTTTCAAAAATATATGCTAGGCAACATACTACCAGCAGCCACTTGTCATCAAAGAAAAGGTCAGTAAATTTGGAACACAGCTTTTTGTTAAAAGAAAAACGTGTAATTCATCTTGAAGTTCAACTCTTTTAAATATTTTGCCAGGAGATGAGCAGCAAAACTCCATGTCATGTTAAAAAATCTTCAGGATCCTCCTCATTTCATTGCTTAGCAAAGATTCTACTTTTTAAGGGTCTTGTTATAAAATTAATCACACTGAGGACACACTGAGGCATTCTGTGCACTTCTGGCACAGAATCCTTTGTAGAAATGGTTTACCTATAAATGATACAGTGAATTAAAGGATCATGGAGTGTTCCCTCTGTAAACTTAACACTGGAATCCTTGTTTTATTCCAGTCAAACATGCCACTCCATCAGTGAATACACTGAAACATTTCTTCCATAAAACATAGCTATTTTTTAAAAAGTCATTGTTATTGAAAATATATTTATCTTTTGTGGTACTGATTTTGCCTTTCATTGTTTCATAAAAAAGGAGTTATTTTCATATTTAATTATGGAAACATACTTTAGCAAGTAGCAAAAACTGAGAAATGTTAGAAACACTTTCATCTGTTTCAGAAACTTCCAGAAAGCTTATTCTGCCCTAATACTTGTTTCTTCAAGCCAACATTTTCTTTAAATCTTCTGAGAAGGGAATGCATTGGTCTGAGACCACATTTTTTATTACAGCAAGAAAAGCCAGTGTTTCCACAAACGTTTGTGACTTCCTGTATTTCTTCACTAAGCAATCTCCAAAAGTGTTTCTAAAAACTTATCATTAAGTTTAGTGAAAATTATTAAGTATTGTTACTAGACTGACTATATAGTAGGGCTTTGAACTTTTGAACACAGCTGGGTGCTTCCATCTACCCTCCAGCTGAACTCTGATTAGAGTGGAAGCATCTTAAGAGAAGGTGTGCTTTCTATCTACCCCCCCTCCTTCCCTACTTCCCTGTCTTCCTCTCTCCCTCCCTCCCACCTCTCCTCCCTCCTCTTTCTCCTCCCTCTCTCTCTCCCTCCCTTTCTCTCTGTCTCCCCCCTCTCTCCCTTTCTCTGTCTCTGTCTCTCTCCCTCCTTCTCTCTCTGTCTCTCTCTGTCTCTCTGTCTCTGTATCTCTCTGTCTCTGTATCTCTCTGTCTCTGTCTCTCTCTCTCTCTCTGTCTCCCTCTGTCTCTCTCTCTCTCCCTCCCTCCCTCTCTCCCTCTCCCTTCCTCTCTCCCTCTCTCCCTCTCCCTTCCTCCCTCTCCCTCTCTTTCCCTCCCTTGTCTCTCTCCCCCTTTCCCCCTTCTCTCCTCCTCCCTTTCTCTTCCCCTCTCTCTCCCTCTTTACCCCTCTCTCTCCTCCCTCTCTCCCCCTGCCTTCTCTCCTTCTCTCCCTTTTCTCCTTCCTTTTCTCTTTGTCTCTTCCCTTCCCTCCCACTCCCACTGTGTCTGTCTCTGTTTCCCTGTCTCTGTTTCTCTCTTTCCACCTTCCCCCCCTCTCCCTCCTTCCCCTTCCCTCCCTCTCTCCTTTGGTGTCTGTTTCTGTGTGTGAGTGTGTTTCTATCTACCTATCCCTTCCCTGCCTTCCCTCCCTTACTGTCTGTCCCTGTTTCTCTACCTCTGTCTGTCTCCGCCGTCCTTTCTTTAAATATATATTTCTCTCATGTCCCATTCGTACCCCCAGCACTTAACACAGTCCTCAGCACATAGCAAATACTTTATGATTTTCTTTTCATTAATTCCATCATTGAAAAATATTATATGAGTTTATCTTCCTGTTCTGTATGCCTAGTTTTTCACCATTTTGCTCATAATCATCATGGCCTTATACGTTTATTGACTAATTATTTGAGGGTAGGACAAATTTCAAATTTACTGATAATGACCATAGATCTGTATCTCTCAAACTGTCTCCTGGGCAGTTCTGAATGCTTCTGGCCAGCTTCTGGTCAGACCTGATTCAGCCATCATTATTTTTATCCCAAAATGTGACTGGAAAACTTAGTCATTGTAGAAGTGACCACTCGACCACTTGTCAGTTTACTCACTTGTGCTCACATTTTTAGCCTTGTCTTAGACTTGTGATTTTTCCATCAGAACCCTTTAAAGCCTCTTTTTTTGAGAGTTATGAGTTAAAATTGGATAACATGACCTGTAATTCCACTTTGTCAGACACACATAGACTCTAATTCATCAAGATGCGGTGAAAGTGAACCAACAAATATGGCAGCCACCATCAACCCATCCTGCCTATAGGGTGTACAACATGGTATTGTGTGTAACCCATGATGGTCCAACATGGCAGTATCAAACAAGGGCATCTTGCTCTGCAAGCCGAAACTAGGCAGGACAGCTGAGACAAAGTGGATCCAGTGAGCTGATACCCAGTTTCTTCCCTCTATGAATGAAGGGATTGGAAAGGGCACTTTGCCCTTCTGTCCTTTAATCAGAGGGGAGAAAAGGCAGAGAGAAGTGGGATGAATTACGGCTTGACTTTGCAGCATGGTGTTGAGTTTAGAAGTGATGAGCTCATTCTGGAAAGGGCATCTTGTTTATAGCAGATACAAAATGAATTAGCATTAATAGGTAGAGGCTTATACACAGAAGCAACAACAAAATCGAGAGTAGGAGTAAGCTCAAGGCTGTGTATGGCCCTCTAGGTCCTCAAGTACAAGTATGGTCCTTTGACTGAATCCATTCATAGCACTTGAGGACCTAGAGGGCCACATGTGGCCCTAATCCCTGCTTTGGAGACTATAGAGAATAAGCTAGGCAGTGGGGAACATACAAATTTAGGAAACAAAGACCTTGCCTTCAGGGAACTTACGGTCTAGAAAAGAGGTTCCCCAAAGCATGTGATAGCCCCTTTCTCAATAAAATTAACATTATTAATAACACTTCATAGGAAGCATAAGATAAATATGTTCAAAATATTAATTAGTCTTCTTATTTCTATTTTCTGTAATCTTTAAAATGTATAGAAATCATTACTATAGGAGGACATTTATATATGTTGTAGATGAGTAAATATACATCTTATAGTATATGCTCAAAATATTTACTCAGAGAAGTGTGCATTCAAAAAAGTTTGATGATCACTGGTCTAATAAATATTGAGGACAATGAAATTCACATGATAATGCTATTTGAAATAGGATGGATGCAGTTAAATTCAGATTCAAGGAGTCCAAAGTAGAAGCTTTTAGCATGATCCAAGCATGAGGAAATAAAAGTTTTGGATGATGCTAGTTGTAAGGAAAGAGAAAACAGAAGAGGCAGGAAATAATAAGCAGTATGATTTTAGAATGATTATATTTGAGAAAGGGTTTAAAATCTTTAATCAATTTGGATCATTTTAAATGAATAATGATCCAAAATGATTAAAGATAGGAATGACTTTAACAGAGATAGGGATGTTGGAATAAAGAGTGTTTTGATAGGGGTCTAATTAAAATGTTTTTCCATCACTCATAGTATTTCCTGTATGTTATTTTTTTTTTTTAGAATTTTGTTCCTATTGAGCTCCCATGTATGTTCCCAAAGTGTGCCACACTGCCTCCTGGGGGCAAAGGAGTGATCCGGGGGAGGAGGGATAGTAGCCTCAGGTGCAATTTTTTTGGGGGGGTGTTGAATAAAAATAAGGCGGCAGCAGAAGAATAAGGAAAGAAGAGAAGAAATTTTTGAAAAAAAAATTCTTCTTTTTATGTTATGTAACAGAGTTAAAGTCATAGCTATTACATTGTTTTCCAAATAAACATACAAAGTGCTAGTTATAACTGTTCAATGGTCAAGTCAGCTGATAGATCTTAATAAGTACGTGCTGGCAGAAAAACATGTCATGCATTGTCAGGAGGGCCAGCATGCATGGGCAGGAATATGTGTGTGTAATGACTTATTTACAACATGATATTATATAGTAACATGATGCAATGTTATATCACCAAAATTTCAATGCAGGAAAAACCCCACCAATTTACAATAAACTATTAAATTTAAGACGCATCATTGAAAAAAGTATATTTTTTGAAATGATACAAACTTCAAAAAAACTGTTAAAGGGTTAAAGAAGATAGATTTGCAGGGGGACACTGAGTATTTTTTTTAAAGAGGATGGTAAGCCAAATAAGTTTGGCAACCTCTGCGTATAAAGAGCTTGTTTCTTTTTGCTTGTATTTGTATGCACAGCACCTAGTATGCTGCCTAGCATATAGCAAGCATTTAACAAATGCGTGTTGACTTGACTTGATTTGAAAACTAACTCTATTGCAAACTATTTGGGGAGTTGTTCAGTTTGTTTCACTTTTATCTTTGCTACAAGTTTTTCCTGTTGTTTCATCTTTTCAGTGGTATCTGACTCTTCATGATGTCGTTTGGGATTTTCTTGGCAAAGATACTGGAGCGGTGTGCCATTTCCTTCTCCAGCTCATTTTACAGATGAGGAAACGGAGGCAAACAGGGATAAGTGACTTGTCCAAGGTCGTAAAGCTAATAGATATCTGCGGCAAGATTTGAACTTAGGTCTTTCTGACTCCAGGCTCAGCACCCTATCCACTGTGCCCCCAGATGCCTTTTGATATGAGTTGGCATGAAGCAATAGCATCATATACTTCTGTGGAAAGTCAACTGTAAGCTCTGTGTTCTGTTGTGCAGAGAATAAAAGCGAGTCAAGACCTGAGTTCAAGATAAATTTAGGTATGGATTTATTAATTAAGTGTGTGACTACCCAAGTGTTTTCAGTCGAATGAGTAGTAATCTTTTGGGGGTACAGATTTGATTATATAGGCCAAAACCACAAAAAACACAATCAGGGAAGGGAGCTAGCAGAATCATGATGTACAGAAACAAAAAACCAGCCATTGGTCAGATCTATAGTTTAGGGCTAACTTGGGAATATGGTGCAAGGGTACAAGGGTGCAACCTTCCTGTGTCATGGGGGTCCCTCCTAGAACAGGGTGAAGGGCACAGGGTGGAGGGCCATAGTGCTTTCTAGAGCAGGGTGGAGGGTCATGGTGGGTAAAGGGGACTAGAATTCCCCAGAACAGGCTAGGGTCATGTTCTGGGTAAAGAGGGTAGGGGGTCCTGCTTGGTCAGCGGGACAGGACAGGGTGGTCCCTAGATAAGATCCTTGCACCGTAATGAACCTTACACACTATAATAATTCAAAGAGAGTATATAAAATGCTGATTAGGGAAGAAGGGGGCAGGGGACTATGCCTTGAGCAACTTTGCCCAGACTTGAGCAATGATGCCTAGACATGTCTCAAGCAGATTCAAGCTATGACAGGAGATAGAATAGGGACAAAGACAAAAATATGAAGGGGGCTTAATGGGGGGCCACAAATCAGGTCGTGTGCAGTGACCTGGGATTTTGGTCTCTGTATTACAGTTCCTGTTTTCACTCATTTTTATTGTATTTTCTTCTGAGAGTTCCATTTTGGTAATCTTAGCTCTATTACAAAATTCATCCTTTCCTTAAACAACAGCTTATACACTAAAAACAAAGCTACAATGATTTTTTCCCCACTGAAATCTCACACGTCAATGTTTTGTGATGAATTAAAGGATATCCAATATATTTCTGCTCTATCCAAAAAATACATAATTAGGTAATCTACACAATCAAAGAAATAAATCTATATTATTAACAAAAACCTTGTGAATTTCCTTGATCAATAAGTAACCTGTAGTTATCACTGTGGAGGGCAAAATTTGTCTATAGGATTTTCCTTCTTTTCTTTAAAATGAGAAACTTGTGCCTCCCAAACTTTGCCCGTGTCCTCCCACAGGACTTGACTTTGGGCACACCTTTCTCTTTTGGTCACTGAGCTAAATTGGCACACTCCCCCTTCCTTTCTCATGTCAAAGGGTAAAGATCTTTCCATTGGTGTTCTCATCAACCACACCTGGCACAAAAATGAACTCATTTAGTCTAAGACAAATGACATCCCCTAAATCTAATTTAAACTCTGCCTTTCGGGAAGTTTTTAAAATTAGTCAAGATGCTAATAAAAAAAAAGTGATAGGTGGAAGATATTGTCCTTACACACACACACACACACACACACACACACACACACACAATTCACATATAAGTTGATGTAGTTACAAAAAGCCTGGGATGTAATCAAGAAGTGGTAATGAAGTGGTAGAATAACTGTAAATATCTACCAGGTGAGAACACTTCTCTAACTCTGCCAGCAGAAAGCACGGGAGCTCTTAACTGTGAACAGTTAGGATTTGTTTCTCTACAGTTTGTAGATTTAAAGCCTCCCAGAGGTTTGACCATAGTGTTTGCTCAGCCTTCCATGTTTCTTCTTTTTTTCATCATCACAGCTACTGGACCACCAGAAGATAGTGAATTCAGCAGGGAGCAAAAAGACCTATTTCAGATACACACACAGATATATACATATGCGTATATGTTCATATATAATACACCCATGTATAATATATACACACTTATATGTATGTGTGTATATATGTATGTATATGTGTGTGTATATATGTATTTTTAAATTTAATTTAAGTTTAATTTTTTTTTAGAATTGCACTCCTCTCCTAGGGGAATAAAGCATCTTTAAGAAGTATGAACCCTAGAAACAGATAAAAAAGTAGGACTCTGGACCCTGGGAGGCCAGCTGGGCCATCAACCTAGCAGATGTCCTACACTTAAGGAAAGCTAGGTGAGAACTTTATGAACAGAAGGACTCGCAGGTTCTCTAGCACAAGGAGATGTGATTTAGCTTTGCCATATATGAATACTAAATATGTCCATGGATGTGTGCATTCATGGGGAATGAACCCCAGGTCTATAGCTGGGAATGTTTTATCTACTGCCATTACTAAGCCATCTTTAAAAATGCCTTTGCTAAAGCTAACTGAATCTACTGGCTAATTATTAAAGGGAATGGGTCCTTGTGAGCTCTAATGTTAAAAGTACATAACCACAGAGCTACCCTTAGAAACTGAACTCTCCCTAAGTTACCAACCTACTTGGGATAGTCATACCAAAGGAGATACTAAAACTAAATTATCTTTTAGCCATTCTAAACAATGTTATGATCTTGGCTGTCAATACAAAAGTGACATCTGACACCCCTTCAGTCTTGACTTGTGTATGTGTGTATATCTGTATATGTGCTGTATGTGTATGTGTGTGTGTGTGTGTGTTTTAGCTAACTGCTGACTTCCAAAATTTCCCTTCCATGCAAGAAACATACATTGTGTCCCCAAAAACCTTAGTGTAGTTTTAAACTAAAAAGCTACACTAAAACTTTTAAGATACCTGTATAGGCAATGTGATCATTATTTTCCACCTTAAGATTCTATTAAGGGGTGAGTCTGGAGAAAGCAACAGTTAAAAGGTTTAAACAGTTTAAACATGTTCATTGCACCAGTTAGCACAGGAAAACAGAAAAAGGAAAAAGACCTTTTTGAGAAGCTTTCTTTGTTTCTTTTCTTTTTATACTTAAGTTCTTTATTTTTATTTATTTTTGGCAAGAACTATTTTCATGTCTGTGAAACCCCAGGTACTTTTTATGTTTTCGTTTGTTTATTTGTTTGTTTTCTGTCTTAGCAATGGGGCACTGCATTTGGCCAACTTTAAAGAGCCTCTAGCCTTCCATGGGTTTGGGCCTCAGAACTGCGCCTCTGTCCTCAGAGCCTGCATTTCATTTTGGTGTGGAAGCAGAGGGGTATGAGAAGCTTTATTTCTTAAAGCAACAGACGCTGAAAAGGCAAAGTTTGAATTCTTCATTTCAAAATGGCTCTCAGAAAAATATGAGATACTTGCTGCATATGTGTTCTCCATTTCACCTATCTCTTCATCTTCTGTTATCTTTCTAAAAGATTTGACATTTTCCCACTTAATTATCCATTAGTCCATCATTCTACTTATCACCCAGTGGTTCCTTGCACAGGCAAAACTATAATTCCCAGGATCCTTTGCTAGAACCTACTCCCTTCAAAAGAGCTGTACCTTCAAAACTAAGCTTATGAACAGGTGTAGTATTATTTCAGGAATGTCTCTGCTACAAAAAAAAAGATATTGGAGGCTATGAAAGCCACAGATACTTTGATTTTTAGAATCTATTTCAAAGATCATTTAATAGAGGTCAGAAGGATTTTACATATGAAAATCCACAAGCAGAAGAAAGCATGATGCCTGACATAGGAGGCACTTACTAAATTATTGCTGATGGATTGATTGATTCCTCTCTTTGCTGGAAAGGAGGAGGAAAAGGCAACATCATTATAACCTGACCTTCTTTCTTTCAAAGTACTATGCTGATTTCAAATTTATTATTCTACAATACTAAGCCATTTTTCTAATTATTGCAATATATAAAAGATCAATTCACCAGGTAAAGACTCATAAGTTGGGAATATCAAAAAAAGAGACTGGTATTTTCAGACCCATCCAACAAACCCTGAATGAAATACATTAGATTTCCAACCAATGCAATGAAGCATCTTACAACTCTGGAGATCAGCTGGACATACTTGCCTGATGACCTGAGGGTCATTTATATTACATATATATTTCTTAGAAGAGATGGGTGCAGGAATATCCCCTTATCCTTGAAAAGAGTTCCTCATGGCTTGGCAGCCTAGATATTTAGCTGGTTTGGTGGAGGAATTTATCATGACAGTGGTATATAGGATTACTTTTTGTCAACTGATATTTTATAGTTCAGTTCAAGTGGAAGGCATTTTTTTCTCTCCTACAGCAGAGGATGACATTTACCTATAAGAACTTCCAACTTTATTATTTCCTGTCCAAGCGGAACAGGCTACCTACCTTCTGTAGCATTTCAAAATTATAGCAAAATCGTCCTGTCTCTCCCCACTATGGAAGACAGCATGTATCTCTTCTTCCCTGTCAACTTTTTTTCCACCCATATATGAAGAGAAATTTATTTTTAACATATTACTCTTAAACAGAGCTTGAAATCATAAGCAATTTGACAGGCATCATGGTAGCATGGAATGAAGACTGTTTGGCCTGGAGAACCAGGTTCAAATGGCAAGTCTGCCTCTTATCACCTGAATGATACTGGGTCAGTCATGGCAAGTCACTCGACTTCTGAGCCTCAGCTTCTTCATTTGTTATATGAGACAGGTGGACTAGTTGACCTCTAAGTTACCTTTAGCTCTAAATCTATAACTCTACAGTCTAAGATATCTATGATAGTATGCTAAAGATCACCTCCATCTTAAATACTTTTATAGCATTAATTATGTTTTTTAAATTATATTCAAAAATTCTCTGCAATAGAAGTTACTCCTGATTATCAGTTCCCCAGTTTACATAATCAATTTCAGAAGTAAACACCATTCTGTATATTTCTACTGGTAAAGGGGGGAGAGAGAGAGAGAGAGAGAGAGAGAGAGAGAGAGAGAGACAGAGAGAGAGAGAGAGAGAGAGAGAGAGAGACAGAGAGAGAGAGACAGAGACAGAGACAGAGAGACAGAGAGAGAGAGACAGAGAGAGAGAGAGACAGAGAGAGAAAGAGAGAGAGAGAAAGAGAGAGAAAGAGAGAGAGAGAGAGAGAGACAGAGAGAGACAGAGAGAGAGAGACAGAGAGAGAGACAGAGAGAGAAAGGAGGGAAAGAAAGAGAGCCTAAACTAAAGCGTCAAGCTAGGCTTTTTATTCCCTCCCCCCCCAAGCTTATTGGCCCATTGGTGACAATAGTTTAAAGAGAAAACCATTGCTACAGGCAGTATTTGGAGAAAGTGATTCTGTGATGACTGACAGAGGAACATTAAAGTGAAAGCAATAAGAGAATCCTTTTTGAGGAGGTGATCAGAGGAGAACATGAATTACACACAACTGCATGAGAGATCTTGGCCTTGACCAGAAGGCTACCCACACTAATCATTTCCCATTACAATGTTTCAAGAGGGAACGCCTTCCTTGTTCATTTGCATCTACTTTGGTCCCATTTTTTGGAGTAATGTGATTTAGTACCAGTGTCCGCTGGATAAAAAGAACCTGATTAATGGCCAGCAGCTGACATTATAGTACATACACCCACACGAGTGATGGAATGCTTCCCATAATTGGATCAGAAATTGAATAAAATGATGAAAAATTTAACACGGTCTTTGTCTTTATATGTTACGGTGGGGACTGCAAAGAGGTCAGGGAACTGGGAAACAACTAGGGGCATTTTACAGTGTCTGCTGGTAGGAAAAAAATTGTTTAACACAGTCTCATGATTAAAAGGAATGTGTATCCTGCTGTGGCACCATGATACAAGAGAGGGAATAATAAATTGGTGCCATTGACAAGATGTTATTTGTTATCTGCTTGAAAATGTCGGGTCGTGTCATTGTGGTGAAACATTTTCTCTCCTGACGAATGTCTTACAAAGTGGGTTCAATGTTTGGCGCTCTTCGATTTCAATAAAAGAAAACAGCTTTTAATCTAGAAAGCACCATCACTAGGAGGCAAATAAGGCCATTGAAGACCCCCCTATTTGACCATTTTCCCACAGCCTGCCACTAACAGGAGACATCAATGGCCCGGTTGGTCCTGAATTCTTTCTTTAATTCCTCTTTTGAACATGATAATTATCCTTCTGCTCTCTTCACCAAAAGCAGAGAGAAAAAAGGCCTTCAGAGGCTATAGGCTAATGAAAGGGCAAAAGGCTGGGCATTGAAGATTCCTATACTTCTATAGCACCTTCCCTCTAACGAGCTGGAGTCAGTCTGAAATGATGTTCGTGTCAAAAACAAGCCAGGGGATTTACAAGGAGGAAATGGAGGGGAAAGGAAAGCATTTCATTTGCCAGTTGTGACACTGTTTTACAATGGTGTAATTTAAATGTTTTGTTACAAGCTCACATTTCATCTTTAAGTAAGAATGCAAAAATCATGTTTCTTACAAAGTTAAAGGACGCAGCAAGTTTCCCCAATTTTTCAGGTGTCTACACTGCAATACAAACTCTCGGTGATGACCTTGAATAGAATATGAATGCCTTGTAAACACTAGACAAAGCATGCATCTTGAATTATGGGCCAATGCTGCGTTCTAGCTGGAAGAGCAAAATCTGTTTTGGAAACAAATGACCACATCTGTAAGGAAAAACACATATTGGTTTTTTAAGTTAGACATATATTAGCACAATATTTTGTCCAGAAGTCAAAATTATAAGGGATAAATTGAAAAAGGAAATGGGAAAGTAAGAGAAAAAAGGGATGAGGGAAATGCTAACCTATTTATAGAAAGAAGCTAGAGAAATCCATCAATGAACTGTACCCAGATGCACATACATGAGACTATGATGAATAAATATGATGAGGCAAAGGCATCCAAGTCAGGAAGAGAAGATAGTTGATGCCTTCTTAGGCCACCTTATTAGAAAAATGGGGAGAAAGGAAATTGGTGAAAATAAAGAAGAATATCTACGTATATGATAAAAAATAATTAGTGGAGTGTGTGGAGAATTATCTTTTTAATAGGGAATCAGATTAGATAAATTCCCATTAAAATTACCTTCTTACAAATTGGGAAGAATTTATTTAAAAAAAAGGAAATCTGAAATACAAATAGAACCAGTAGAGGCCGTCATACAAAATTACAACCAGCAACTTAAAAGTAAGCAAAGAAACGGACAATATCAGAAAAGCAATTTTTAAAAATGTAGGGCAGTGTTAAGAATAGTATAGGTGTAAGGAGCAAGTCCCAAAGAGTTGACTAATATTTTTAAACACTTCTTCAGGCATAATTACTACATGAATACAAATGAAACCATTAGTAAGCTACAGATCATACTTAAAGCTGAGAGGGGGAAAAATAGTCATTAAATTAAAAGAGAGATTCGTACCATGCATTTTCAGTAAACTTTTCTTTAAAAGGATTTCTATTCCATGGAGTGCTGCATATTTCTAAGCTGGATATGAGTAGTGGCAACAGCTACTCTTTTCACATAGGGGGATAAAAAAATGCGGTTAAAAGAATAATAAATGACTATATTGCAGTTTTCCTTTAAGTGAGAGCCTTAAATATTGTCTTATTTCAGCTTCTACATCTGAAGGGAGATGGAGAGAAATTAGAGAGGATACAGCTTAGAGCAATGCAAATGACTAAAAGGAAGGAAATCTACTCTATATGAGATTAAAGGAATTTAGTTTGGAAGAGAGAAGACTGAGTGTTCTCAGTGGAATTATTATTTCTAAGACCTGTTTTAAAGGAGAATGCTTGACAGTGTTCAAGCTCCACAGAGAATGGGAAGATTGGAGAAAGAATAAAAATACTTTAACCTGAGAAAGAGCATGTAGATTATGATAGCAATTTGATTCAGAAGTATAATACCAATGTTGGTTGTTAAGAGGTCTTTAACAAGAGAAAGGATAAACATCTGTCTGGTTTTTATATCTATATGTTTCAGGCAAAGAGATGAATTAGGTGAACACACAATGCTTTCCAGCTCTGAGTTTTACACACCATCGGGGATCTAAAGTTAGAAGAGACATTAGAGGTCAAACCACTCAATTCACAAATAGGGAAAGTGAGGCACGAGAAAGTTAAGTGACTTGCCCAGAGCTACATGCTAAGAGGTGTTTGAGGGAGGATTAAAACCCAAGTCTTCCTGATTTCAAGCCCAGTATTAGATCTGCTGACACAAGCTCAGTCGATGTTGTACTATAGAGCACTGGATGAAATGACTGTATGAAATGACTTCCCAAGTACTGAATGTCGGCAGGAGCCCTGGCATTTGGGGAGGAGTGTAAAGTATATAATAAAGAACCATGGGCTGGCTGTCAGGAAACTTTAGTCCTTGTCCTGTCTAACTATGAGTCGTGGGGCCAACAGCACAATATTGTTGATCTCGTCCCAACATGTGTAAAGTAATGGGCTAACAGTAGATGATCCCAAAGTTTCAGCTCTAATGACACCTCTCTGGGTATGTGATTTATGAGGGTGATCACTGTGATTCAAGAAGGCCTGTGTTAATTAAGGTCCTGCTTCTGACATACTTTATTTGTGTTACCATATACAAATCATATATGTTTAATAGATTCATATATATATATAATATGTATATATGTATATGCATACACAGATAGACAGAGAGACAGATAGATGATAGATAGATAAGATAGATAGACAGACAGATAGATAGATAGATAGATAGATAGATAGATAGATAGATAGATGGATGGATAGATAGATAGGTAGGTGGATGGATGAATGGATGGATGGATGGATGGATGGATGGATGGATGGATGGATGGATGGATGGATGGATGGATAGGTGGATGGACGGACAGATGGACAGATGGATGGACGGACGGACGAACAGACAGACGGAGAGACAGGTAGATAGATAGATAGATAGATAGATACAGAGATAGATACAGAGATACAGAGATAGATAGAGATAGATACAGAGATAGAAAATATGTAATTGAACCTCTTAGTGACCCTAGTTAATTGTACATAATTTCTCTAATTCTGTATGTTAGGCTTGTCAAAAGAACTTCCAAAATGATAAATTAATCCTAAGTACTACCTCCATCCTTAAAAAAGGGTGTGAATACATGTGTATAATGCTACAAAATTGGACAAAGCATGGCATATTATTCAGAAAAAAAGATCAGTCAATCATACCAAAAATTCAGGAAAACTCTGCTATGAAGGAAACAAACATGAAATTATAGAACTATAAAATGATAAGAATAAACATTATTTTTCATATGTTTCTGTATTTCTTGATAACATCACTATATAGTGATTGTAGTTTGAACTGCAATGAAAAAAATTAGTGTATTTCAAAGAAAATGATGATGTGAAACATTGTCAGTTTTGAACAATATTCAGATTCTCTGTTCAATCAACTAACTACATACTGAGATATTTATGTGTGTGTGTCTTTGTGTATGTGTTTGTCTTTTCACTTTCAGTGCATGCACCATACTAAATAATGACTATTTCTATATTCCCTTCTGTACTTAAACATGTAATCGTATGGCACAATGTATAGAGAGCACGGCCTGGAATCGCAAAGACTCATTTTCCTGATTTCAAACCAGGCTTGAGACATTGAGTGACCCTGGGCAAGTCACTTAACTCTGTTTGCCTCAGTTTCCCCATCTTTAACTGAGCTGAAGGAAATGGCAAATGGAAATGACAAACTACCAAGAAAACCCCAAATGAGGTCACAAAAAGCCAGATATGAATAAAAAATGACTGAAAAACATATCTTAATATACATAGTCACAACTTTCCTGAAGCATTTTTTAAAATTTAACATATTTTTACTGACAGTGTTTGGTAATGTGGAGTATTTCATTATGATAAAGTACATATTTAATTTTTAATATTATTATTTAAGTAAATGTTTAAAAAATCTGACCAAAGTTGATTTATTTTTTTAAATAATTATATTTTCTTATTTTTCAAAAAAATCCTAATAAAAAGTTAAAATTCAATATTTTAATTTTTAAAATGGTACTTCTGAGTGACATGAGTATGAAGATGGGTAAACTAGATATTTCTCTGATCCCTACGACCTCTCAAACATTTTCAAAACAGAAATTATATACCAAAGATAAAGGAACACAAGCTATTTCCATGGTCTAGGACACCCAGAATCCAAAAGAAATAAAAAATAAATAAATACCCAGAAACTGATACTTACTAACTCTGAGCTCACCCAGCACCCCTACACAACTTCTCACATAGCACCAAAGCTGTTCTAGCAGACCCAAGAACACAACAAAGGCTTTCATGAAACCCAGCTCTATACCCCGTGCCCTACTCTTTCTTTCCAGTGCTGTCGAAACTGATTTCAGGTAGTAGAAATTTGTTCAGACCTCAATTACCAGCTTGGCCACAGCCCTTCAGGAACACAGGTCTACCAGGCTATGGAATCAACATCAGTATTGCAAAACTCATCGGCCAGTGCCAGACAAAGCAAACTCTCAACTATTGGTGCTAAAACAGAAAAACAAGGATGAGAAGGAGTAGGGTAGGTCACCGGGACATGCCACATTCTATCTAGCCTAAAGGAAAGAGCACAGATTTCAGCTATGATGATTTCTGGCCACCCAAAAGTCAGTTGGAGCAGAGAACTGAGATGGTAAAGTATGAATTGCCCAGAATGAGGCTGCAACAATTTGAGATCCATTCCTCAAGGCCACCATGAGAGAAGAGGGAGCCTGAAAGTTAGCAACAAGGAAAGAGGAAAGCATTGGGTGGAAAGAAGAGACCGAAAGTAGCAAAGTTTTCAGGGAGAAGAAAAGTTGAAGACCTTGAAGAGATAAATGATTAAAAAAACAATGAAGGAAATATGGCTTCTAGAACTAGTCAATAAGTTCAAGAATCTATAAATAAATACTGCAAAATGAAGGAAAATTATGACATACCTGATGAGACAGAGAGGTTTGGTAAAATTTGAGAACGTGGAACAACATGGTATTTCTGCATGGCTTAAAATAGAAATGAGAATTATGAGAGCAGAATTTAATGAGCAGACTAGAAAAACTTGAATCTGTAATGTCAAAGTTCACCAAAGAAACAAAAGGTGGAATAGATTGGGAATGCAAATACCTAGTCAAAAAGAACGACCTATAGGAAAAGAAGGGGAAAAATAATTAAAATGTGTTCACTACACAAGCAAAACATACTTATTTTGAAAAGAGGATGCACAGACACAACAGATCTGAAGAACACTATAGGATCAAAACAACCTTAATACCATTATGAGACAAGTAATAAAAAAAAAATTCCCAGAAGTTCTGAATGTAGAAAATGCAATCCCAACTGAAAGAATTCATAATTTATTTCCAGAAAAATAAAACAAAACAAAACCAAGACAGCAAACTTCAAGACTCACAGTTGCTAAATGTAATAATTCAATTTTTAACAAGTTTTTCAAGTCATTGGGAGAAAGACCTTCAGATAAAAAGTAAAGAACGTTTAAATAAGGCAAGAGTATTCCACATCCACTAGAAAAATGTGGAGGGAATTGAATAATGTGCTCCAAACAAGAGTGCCGCTGAGGATCCAGCCCAACAAGACCTATCCTGGAAACCTAAATGACATAAATGATAAAAGATGGACATTCAAGAATAAAGAAAAGTTGTAAACATTTTTAGAAAGAAAAGTAAAATGAACTTCTTGAACATACCAAACAATGAAATTTCAGGAAGAATGAACAAATGCAGACAGTGACAGAGTGAAAACAGCGTAGTAAAAGACTTCTTTCTGAATGTATACAAGGAAACAATGGTAAAATTGGAAATCTCATGAGGCAACAATTAAGTGGTGGAATGGAGGTATTATGGAAAGAACCTGGCAACACCCTGCAAGGATACCTTAATATTGGGGAAATGATCAACATAATTAAAAATATTAAAAATCAAAATGTTCAAAACCACATGATCATTTCAGCAGATACAGAAAAGGCTTTTGACAATGTACAAAGTGTTTCATGCTAAAGAATCTACAGAGTATAATCATAAAGGAAACTTTTTTTAGACTGTAAAAAGTATTTATCTAAAACCAGAAGGAAGAGCAATATGTGGTGGAAGTACACTACAACCTTTAAAAAAAACAAATATGAGAGTAAAACTACAATGTCTATACTTTCCACTATTATTTCATATAATCCTAGATATGCCATCAATAACAATAAGCCAAGAAAAAAACATATGTTTTAAAAAAGAGATAAAACTGCGTCTGTTTGGTGATGATATGATGGGTTACATGGAAAACCCTAGGGAATCAGCAAAGATGCTCACTGAGACAATTGCTTAAGCAAAGTTGCAGGGTACAAAAATAAATACTCAAAAATCAACAGCAGGTCTGTATACAAATAACACCAAGAAAAAAATCTCTTTCCAAATGACTACATAATAAACAAAATGCCTAGCAATTAACCTCTCAATGTATACATATAGATTCAATTACAAAGCACTCCTTAAAAAAAAGAAGAGAAAAGCTTAAATAACAGGAGGAATATTTTGTGCTCATGACTAGGTCATTTTAATATAGTAAAAATGATAATATGATGGAAAATTAAATTATAATTTAATATTACATCAATCAAATTACCAAGGGAATACTTTATAGAGTTTGCTAAAATAGTTACAAAATTAATTTGAAAAGCAAATTACTAAGAATAGCAAGAAGAAATATGAAAAAAAAGTAAAGGGGAAAAGAGAATAGCACTTTTAAACCTCAAATTATATTATAAAATAACAATCATCAAAACCATGTGATATTGGTAAAATAAAAGAGATCAATTTATGGAACAAACTGAACAACAGATATTCAGGAACAATAGAACTCAGTAATCCAGTGTTCGATAAAGTGGGGAAAATGTTATATATGGAGAAAAAACTCCCTACTTGATAAAAATTACTGGGAAAAATGGAAAGCAGCCTGGCAGAAATGAGGATTAGACTAAACACCTTACATCAAATGCTACAAATACCTTTGAATTTTATATGTGACTTCACTATTAAATATTATATTATAAAAAATAGAAGATAAACATCATAAGCCATAGGTAAGAGATGTATTGTTAACTAAACAAAAGTTAGAAGCAATCACAAAAGATAAAATAGATAACTTTAATTACTTGAAACTGAAAATCTTTTTCAAAGACACCATTAAAGTATCCAGGATAAGACGAGAAGTGATGAAATGAGGAAAAAAAAACAACACAAAAAATCCCCTTTGTATCAAATTTTCCTGATAACAGTTTGGTATTCAGTATAATATAAATATATACACATACACCCAGGTATACATATATAATGTAAATATTTTATAATAAATATACATATGTGCCATTTGTATGTATGTATGTATGTATACACATATATGTATGTATGTATGTATACACATATATGTGTGTTTGTGTGTATATACATACATATATATATACACATACACCCAGGTATACATATATAATGTAAATATTTTATAATAAATATACATATGTGCCATTTGTATGTATGTATGGATGTATACACATATACGTGTGTTTGTGTGTGTATATACATACATATATATATATATATATATACATACATATATATGTATAATTCGCCAATAAATAAATGGCCAAAGGAAACCCACAAATAGTTTTGAAAAGAACCGATCAATATTCACAACCATTTGAAAAAAATGCTCTAAATCACTAAGAATAATAGCAACACTCCTGAGATTTCACTTTACATTCTGAAAATTGGAAAAAAAAACCAAACCAATGACATAAAATGACAATAGACAATACATTGTAAGAAGATAGGTGACTTAACACCATGTTGGTAAAGGTCTAAACTGGTATAGCCATTTTTAGAAAGCAATCTGTAATATGCAAATAAGTGAATAAAATGTCCTTTGAACCAAAGACTCCATTACTGGATCTATACCCTAACGAAGGCATAGACTCCAAAATATTTATAGCATTGCTTTTGTGATAACTGAGAACTGAAAACAAAGTAGATGACCATCAGCTGCAGATTGAATAAATAAACTTTTGTATGTGGATATAATGGAATACTGCTGTTCATTAAGAACTGGTGTGTGATGAATGTAGAGAAGCATGGAAACATATATGAACTGATACAGAGTGAAACAAGCAGAGTCAAGAAAACAATATACACAGTAACTACAACAATGTAAGTAAAAGAACAATGACAAAAAATCAAAAATAAAAGCAACATAATTATATAGATTAAATGGGCTTTGAATGACAAGGTATGAGTAGAAACCCCCAACCAACTCCTTCATGAATGTAGAAGGTCCACAGTGTTAAACATTGAGCATATTTTCAGACTTATTCAATGTATAGATCAGCTGAGCTAACTTGTTTTCTTCATCTCTTAAAAAATACTATCCTATTGTATAGGAGGAGCTATCCATGGAATTTATGATGAAATAAAAAATAAAATGTTAATAGAAACTTTAAATGTTTTAAAAAGAAATGAAGAAAAAAAGAGGAACGAAAGTTAAGTAATCTCAATTTTCTCAGTAAAGTAAGATTGTGATCCTCAGCTAAGAGAAGTAAAAATGAAAGGTTTAAAGTTGGAAAAGGAAGTATGAGGAAATTCAATATATAAAGTAAGGGAAAATGACCTGCATGATCTCTACAGGTTTCTTCTGACTCTAAGACTCCATGTTTCTAATAGCCAAAGCAGACGAGAAAGGAGCTAGGAACCTGATGTATGTAAAGGGCCCTACTTCTATCTGGCCCTTTCCACTTTCTAAGATTTCAGCTAATTTGGAGTGGGCTAGAGATAAGCCTTAGAAGAAGCAGAGGGAAGAAAACAAGAGGGAAAGGACTGGCAGTTAGCACAACTAATTCTATCTACTCTCATGTAAGTAAGAAATATTACCATAGTAACAATTGTGTGTCCATATGTGTATGTTCAAATATCTTCCTGTATATGTCTCAAAACAGTCTCATTTTCCATTGAATTTAAGCAAGAAGTTAAACAAAATTGAATAGTTTATGGTGAGTAATTTACCTCTCAAATAATAACGAAGTAAAAGTAGAAATAAGACAAGAGCCTTATCTCAGATACTTTTCTCTATGCAGCATTCTTATTTTATGATCTCATACTGCAGTAGTACTCATTATATATATGTGTGTGTGTGTGTGTGTGTGTGTGTGTGTGTGTGTATCCTTCTTCTCCCTCCCCCCCAAAAAACAGTGAAAAGGATTTCAGTTTTTGTCTACAAAAAAGGTATAAATTCTTCAAAGAACTAATAAGATCCATCAAATTAAAACAAGATTTATTTTTAATAAGCACTGACTTCAATGTAAGCACGGAAATAGGCAAAGCTGGTGGAAAATATGGATCTGACCTATAAAAGGAGAAAAGCCAAAGATTTTCAGATTACATAGAAGCTTTAAACTTATGTATAAAGAATTATGCTCTTTAAGACAATAATCCAAAGATGGTGCATGTGATGAAAATGAAATGGATCACATATTAACTAATAGAAAACGATTCATTCATGTTTTGAGAGTCATTCTCAAATCAGTAGTTGGCTCATACTTTTCCTGAATAAAAGATAAAAATTAACACAAAAAGAAATAATAAAGTTGTGAAAATTATATGGCATGTGTTTGAAACAACTCCAATCCAGCCTATTCAGAGGAGTTACTAATGCCCCCAAATGGGATATGAATATATGAAAGGACATCAATAACAACTACACTAATTTTGTGCATATATTTAACCAATGTAAATCAACTGCTATAATGAGGAGACCAAAAAAGCCCCAAAAACCATCTTAGTCAGCAAACATTTGACTTTCTGCCAAGCAGAGGGATATGGCAGCCAAGAGCAACATTGGTTTGGAATATAAATTCGTCTGTATAATCTTAAACTGAAAGATGATGGAAAATTTTTATCATTATCACCTCATAAAATAGAGAAGAGTTAAGGGGGAATCCAACTTGGCAAGAGACGTAACTAAGCAAAGTCATTCCAAGGGCATTTAAAGATGAATCTGGAGTGAGGACAATGAACAGATGAAATAAAGAAAATGATATGTAATAATTCGTATAACTATTTCTTATTATCAAGGAGGAGAGCTACCACTGCTGTGTTGTAGTCACAAATGAGTTTAATATGTGGCAGCTCCCATAAGAGAAGATAAGCAATGGAGCTACATCAAATAGATACAGAGAAGGTACATACTGGAGACATAAAAACTTTTAGGTCACCAATTCTCAAAGTATAGGGAAGAATGGAGAATGCCAAATGTATAAGATAAAATACTTAGATTTTACTACCTCTCCCCCCAAAAGCCCTAAAACATTAGTAACTATTCATCTATGGTTCTACTTCCCCATCTATTTTATTTTATTTTTTTATAAAAAGATACAAACATGCAAAAATGAATTTTCAATAAAACTATTGGAAGGCAACAGGCAGGCTTAAAGAGCAATATTCCACAAGAGATCTCAGCTTTACTGTAATGCAGTTAAAGGAAAGGCAGAGACTACAAGAGCTCACTTCACTCATTCTCATTTGCAATTATATTATCAGCAAGCACCCTAGCATACCCAGGGTGGCTGCTAGCACAGGTTCTTCCCTGAACTCCAAAGAATGCAAACACAAGTTACAAGCACAAGTTACAAACAGACCAAGAAACAGATTAGCAGACTGGCTTCCAACCATCTGACCATCACATCCATTACCTATTCAAGTTACCAGAGAGGGAAGCATCAACATCTGGGTTTTCAAAGCCGGGAGCCTCAAGAGCTTCCCAGAGTCTCTTCTTGCCAAATCACACAACTCTTGTCAAAGTGATCCCCAAAGCAAAGCCTCACATCAGGGCATATGTGTATATATAGGCTTCTCCTGGGTCAGAGAATGTTATAGGCTTCTTGACCCACTGTCCAATTACAAAGTAACAAGGTGTGACCATTCCCTAAACACAAGCCTCCCACCACCGGCTCCACATGACCACATTCAGCCTATTATGGGGCAGAGTATATTTTCAAATCAGGAAACATTCTCAGAGACACTTAAGCCTATCAAAGGGTCTAGGGGCAGGAAAGATCTTCAAATTCTCATTACAAATGAAAATAAAAGTTTTCGAACAACATGTCTCCCATATTGAAAGCATACAGAATTCCTTGAAAGATAACATAAATAAACATTTTCCATTCAATCATTAATATGAGGTGATATATAATTCATGGTTATGTCTGCTTATCAGATTTATTTACCACTAACAATGGTATATTTTCAGGTGTAATTTAGGAGTTTACTCTAATGTATGCCAACTTCCTCTACACATTCCAGCAATGCCATTGTGTTGATTATATCCAGCCTCGGAATTTTAGAGCATCCTGGATGGGAGTTTTAACCACTCAAAAGAATTTGACTTAACTACCCATTCAGGAAAAATCAATAGATGACAATCAACTTTAGTCCAGAAGCAACTTATGGTCTTACAGAATTGCCAGAAACATTGAAAGATTAATTAATTTACTAAGCGTTAAAGGGCTATTTTGTGTTATGGTTCTTGAAGTCAATCCTTCCTGGGTTCTCTAATATGTCACACTCTCTCTTAGATAGATTGATGGTAGATAGATAGATAGATAGATAGATAGGTAGGTAGATAGGTGATAAATAGATACATAGATACACAGATACAAAGATGGGGAGAGATGACAGAGAGAGAGAGACAGACAGACAGAGACAGAGAGAGACAGAGAGAGAGAGACAGAGAGACAGAGAGGGAGAGAGAGAAAAAGAGAGGGAAAGAGAGAGAGAGAGAGAGAGACAGAGAGACAGAGAGAGAGAGGGAAAAAGAGAGGGAAAGAGAGAGAGAGAGTGAGAGACAGAGAGAGGGAGAGAGAGAGAGAGAGAGAGAGAGAGAGAGAGAGAGAGAGAGAATCTTGACTAGAAACTTCAATTGCACAGTGAGAGTCTGGCTGAAAATTGAACAAAAGAATGAATGGAGCATGGACTGGTCTTGGAAAACTACAGTTCTTTTAAAGACCTCAAATTTCCTCCTGAGCAAATTCACTTTATTATCATTATTATTTTTCTTGTTGTTGTTGTTATATATAGATATTATCATTTATATAGAATTTTAAACTTTGCAAGTACTTTATAAATATTAGTTCTTCTTCATAACCTTGCAAGGTAGGTGTAATGAGAACCTGAAGTTCTTCCCTACCCCTAGGCCCTTTGATAGGCTTAAGTGGCTCTGAGTATGTTCCCTGATTTGAAAGTATACTCTGCCCCCTAATAGGCTGAATGTGGTCATGTGGAGCCTGTGGGGGGAGGCTTGTTCTTCAGGAATGCCCATACCTTGTTACTTTGTAACTGGACAGTGGGTCAAGAGGGCTGTGACATTTTCTGACCCAGGAGAAGCCTATACATACACCCTGATGTGAGGCTTTGCTTTGGGGCTCACTTTGAAAAGAGTTGTGTGATTTGGCTGGAAGAGACTCTGGGAAGCCGTTGAGCCCCCTGGCTTTGAAAAACCCAGATGTTGATGCTTCCCTCTCTGGTAACTTTAATAGGTAATAGATGTGATGGTCAGACGGTTGGAAGCCCATCTGCTGGCTGATCTGTTTCTCTTCTGCTTGTAACTTGTGTTTGTATTCTCTGGAGTTCAGGGAGCTGAATCTTTCCCCTGAACTAGGTAAATGATATGTTTGTTTGATTAAAGAAAGATTGCTAATCCATTTTGAGTGGCTTTCCTTTAGTAAAGCAGATCTAAGAACCTGTGCTAGCAGCTGCCCTGGGTACACTGGGGTGCTCGCTGATACAGTAGATACTATTATTGTCTCCATTTTATAGATGAGGAAACTGAGATTGAAATGTTAATTGACTAAGGGTACTACAACTAATCAGCGTCTGAGGCTGAATTTAATTTAGATTTTCCTGACTCTAGATCCCAAGCTTTATCTACTGCGCCAATATGCTGCTAATATTGTGCAGTTCTGAACTATGAGCATAAGTCACTGAAGAATTGAAATTGAGAACCACCCAAGTTGAAACTGAGGGTCACATACTTGGTGTAAGCAGTCTGAAACACACAACAAATAAGGAATGAACTGTGAAAAAGTGTGTGTGTGTGTGTGTGTGTGTGTGTGTGTGTGAACAATAAGACAGGCTAGTCACATGGCAAGCACAAATGATCTTCACCATCAAGAGAACTTGAGGAAAGACCTGAGAATATTATCCCTGTGGAAATGAAAACTGAGGTCCTATTTTATTCTATATTATTTGTTATTAATGGAGGACTGTATCTAATCACTGGAATCAGTACTTAGGAATTAGTTTGATTTAAAAAGACAATTAGAGTTCTTAACATTAGAATCTATGAGATCGTTGGACTTCTTCATAAGAATTTAATTTCTACATTTCTCTGGGCTATATCCTGGATTCAATCTAACTTACTCCCAAAGGGAAGAGGCAGAACTACTTGATGTAGTCATAAGATATTCTGCCTGATCACAAGCCTCGCACTGAACCACATTGGTGTAGGGAGTTGCCTAATAAAGGACTTTCCAGAAGATGTGGATCAACTCTGTACTTTCTTCTTTCTATTGGTCAGTCATTCAGTCATGTTTGACTCTTCCCGTACCATGGACTTTGGAAACTCCCTTTTGCAGAGAAGTCAGCATGTTTATGCTGAATGTAAGTCCAAGGTACACCTATACTAACTGTATAAAGGACTGCTCCATCTGCTCTAATGCTCTCTAGTCACTGAGGGGCCACTTATCTCTATTACTGGTGACTATTAGCTTTACCAATAAATATAATTTGCTCAGAACTTTGTTCCTCAGATTCTTTCCATCACTGATTTTTATCATAGCATCATTGTGGTAAAAATGTTGGAAGATATAAAATTTGGTGAGCAGGCATGAGCGGAATGTCATCTGCATGCCTGAAAGGAATTCCTAAATGGATGAGATCAGAGATCCATGTGAGTATTGCTTATTTAAGACTACATTAATATAAATGTAAGACAAAAGGCCTTCAGATTACAAACACACACACATTCAGTAATGATGTCCCATTCATCTGAGCTTTATCTCCCATAATGTCTTGCAATAAATATGCTTTGCACATAATAGGTTATCAAGAAAATATTTGCTGAATTACATGTTAATTATATGTTTTCCCCTAGTAATTACTTCATAGTCATTTAAAAAAATAAATGCACACAAAAAAACCCAATGAATCTCAGAGCTTGTCCCAAGTTAAGCCTGCACCAATTTTATCTGGAACTGGTCAGTAATGATTAACACTAAATAATTCATGATCCATATATATTCCGTAATAAATAACTAGAAGAATGTGAATTCAATTTTAAAGACCAACATTTGTGAAAAAACATTTTCTGAAGCTTTACATAGTTTATTTATGGTCTGGTGAAAAATTATCTTCATGGATAAACATAATTCATAGTGCCTTTTATTCCTTCTTTTTGCCAGCACCAACATTTGCCTTTGCATTACCCCTGACTTTCTTCATTCTGTTCTTATGTTCCTTTTGCTACTTTCTTGTTGTCTTTTTCTTCACATAGACCATGCCTTGCAAGTCTGTTCTTTGGTTCATTTTCTTTGTATAGTCAAACGCTGTTGTTTTGCCACCACCAAAATGGGTTCTGAATCCAAAGACAAAAATGACATCTGGAGTTATCTTGTACATCTTGGCCAGTTTTTCTCAAATTTCAGACTTGGACACTGTGGCCTTTCCAGGATGAAGGACATCTATATCCATCTGTTTACACTGAAGAAGTCTGTTTCTCATGAACTTCCTGGTTCTGATGTTTACAGTGTTATTCACTCTTGGAGAGCAGTTCCCAGCTAGTTTCAACATCAGAGCAAACAAGAGGCCTCCAGGAGACAGGCTGAAAGAAGAGTGGAGAGCCAATCCAAAGGATGGCACAGATGGGAGACGGATGGCATCTAGATCCCAGGAAGACTTACCGTGGCAGTGGCCAGCTCTTTGAGCAGCAGGAGAGGGAAAGGGCAAAAAAACATTTTTATGTAATGACTTTGACACTGACTGGCTGACCAGTCTTGCACAAAGTCATTTACCACTGACTGGCTGACCAGTCTGTGCCTGACTGGCTGACCAGTCTGTGCCTTAGGCAAATCTCTAGAACTCATCAGTTTGTTCAAGGTCCTCTCATGCCAAGCTCCTTTTTTAGCCTCCACGTAGCAACCAGAACTCTAGCTCCCCATCTTAGGGCCCCTTTGTCTTCTGATTGGAGAATATTCACCATTTTTTGTCTGACCCAGCCCTACTTTAGTACTTTTTCCCTGCCAGCTTCAAGCCTGTAATGCCAAGCAAAGGCAACTTCCAGGTTCAGATTATTAGCATAGCAAACTCCATTTATTCAGTGACAGATTAAGGCAGAAAGTTCACAGGAAATCAAAATATAACATAACTCAATAATTTAGCAAATCCTCAATTCAATTGCAAAGTATCAAGGTCCAAGTATCCTATCCCTGGCCAGTATATTAGTCAAAGTAGCCTACCCTTAGTAAGGCAGTACATTCATTTAGTCAGTCACAAAGTCTCTATTCTCAAATGGAGATTAGTTTCCAATCATAAACAAAGTACATTCATTTGGTCAGTCACAAAAAAAGTCAAAAGTTTCACACCCTTGGATTACAACTGAATCACAATCCCATTCATTAACACCAAGCACTTTCTCAAAAGGAGCAGGAGAGCACAAAAGGCCATCTACCCTTAAGCTACAACAAGGTTAAGATATCATCACAGCCTTGAATACCCAAGGAAAGTTCTTTTCTTCATCTTGACAAGTGGTAAGTTTTCAGTAATCTCTCTTCCTGGAGAGACAAGACTTAACAAAGCCACAATATTGCTAGTGTCCTCCTTAATTTACTCTCTGCTTGCAGAACAGTCCCAGAACCCCTGAAAACATCAGTAAGACCCTCTTCCAGGATTTCCGTATACATACAACAAGACAATCCTTCTTCAGGGCTTCTGAACCAACAGCAAGTTTCCAGGACCTCTGCAACAAGAGCACTATCCTTCCCCAGCAGATGAATCTGGCTAAACAACATCAAAACAAACAGACAAAATACTGGCATCACCGCCGTGCCTCCTCAGTTCTTGGCAGCTCTGGGTGACAGTTCTCAAAAGTCCTGGGCAGCTCAAAGCGGCCCTCGGCAGTCTCTCAGCAACTGTGGCCCCCGGCAATTCTCCTTTCCCTCTCTGCCTCCATGATACTGCTCCTCCCCCCCCCAAATTTTCTCTTCCAACTTGAAGGCATTATTCTTATAATATTGCCAGTTATATGGTAAATGCTGTACTTCTTTACATATGAGAGATCTCTATTTGATAGTTCTTGGTCTAGTATTTCAATTCTATAAAAGTATTTTCATTCATTTTTAATTTTATCAGAATGTCATCTAATTTTGATTTTTAAGAACAGTTGTTAGGGCTACGCTTTCTCCCCCCTTTTCCTTTCCTTCTCTTTACATGAATTCCTTTGGGTAGAACTTAAGAATAGACTAAATATAATGCAGTAGGAATGTTTGGAAAAAACACAACAGTCAAACAATGTAATGGTAATGGAGTTTGGAGATGCCACTATAGTGGTATGGTTTTTGGGTTGAGTGTTAAAACCCAGACATTGTAAACCTAGGGCTTGTTGATGTGAAGAGAGAGGGCTGAACTGGGAGGAGCCATGAATTGGGAGGGAGGCCCAAGCTGAGAGAAGGCCAGAAGGACTTTTGGAGAGCAGTATTCAGTGTAATGGAGCCTGAGTTGATGAGAGAAAGACTGCTGAGGGCCTGTTGGAACTGCCCAGGACTTTTGATGACTGCCACCTGGAGCTGCTAAGAATTGAGGAGGCATGGCTGTGATGCCGGTATTTTGTTTGTCTGTTTTGATGTCGTTTTGCCAGATTCACCTCTTGATGAAGGACAGTGCTGCTGTTGTAGAGTTCCTGGAACCATGCTGTTGGTTCAGAAGCCCTGAAGGAGGATTTTCTTGTTGTATGTTCACAGAAATCCTGGAAGAGGGCCTTGATGATGTTTTCAGAGGTTCTGGGACTGTTCTACAGGCAGAGTGTGACTTGATGAGGACACTGGCTATGACATTGTTGAGCCTTGTCTCCCCAGGAACTGTGATTGCTGAGGACTTGCCTCGAGTCAAAATGAAAGAAGGGACTTTCCTTGGGTTTTCAATGCTGGGATGATATCTTAACTTTGTTGTAAATTTAGGGTGGATGGCCTTTGTTCTCTCCTGCCCCTTTTGAGAAAGTGCTTGGTGTTAATGGATGGTATTGTATTTCAGTAGCATCCAGGGGAGGGAAACCTTTGTGCTCTGTGATTGACTAAATGAATGCACTTTCTTTGTTATTGTAAACTATTCTCCATTTGAGAAGAGACTAAATGAATGTCCTACCCAGCAGTAGGCTACTTTGACTATTGATTCAGGAGTGGGATACCTGGACCTTGGTACTTTGCAACTGAATTGAGAACTTATTTGCTAAATGTATGAGTTACAATGTATTTTGACTTTCTCTGTTCTGTGAACGTTTCGCTGAAAAAAAATGGGGTTTGCTATTCTGGTAATCTGAACCTTGGAAGCTTCCTTTGCTTGGCATTACAAACAACCTGATTGGGGAAACATGTTTGTGCTTTGAAACCAAGCTAGACACAAAATGAGTCAGGGAAGAAGAGGAAACAAAAGGAAGAGAAGAGGAGCCCAGTCAGTTTTAGGATTGCTTCTTTGAGAAAACACAGGACTGTAGAAAATCAGAAAAATAATTTGTACATTGGTTCTGCCCTAATGAACCCTCAAGAGTACCTAGGATGGTCAAAATTTGATTATATTTATCTAAAGCCAAAGCAGTCAGTTGAAAAAGGAATATATGGTCAACTCAGGTACATCATGTTCCATGATTTTAAAAATCATGTTGATTTTTTAGATATTCTGTTGGTAGAGTTAGTGAATTTAATTAAACCAGCTTGTTTAGACACAATTTCCTTTCATCTTCTTTCATCTTGGAACATATTGGATTTTTTAAGAACATTTGAAACCATGTCAAACCATAGAATTTGGCAAATTGCAAGGACAATCTAATTTACCCCAACCAGTAGCCTTCTGCATGAAACACCACTTTATTTGGAGATTCTAATGAGCAAATGCTATTCCTGTCCATGTAACACTTTTCTCTGCATCTAATATTTGTGTTTAAATCAAATAGCAAATAAATGCTGAAATAAAAAAAATGTGCATTAGTAGGAAGGAGAGAGGACTACCATCTTCACAGGCAAGCTCTTTAAAAAATGCCTGAGTTATAGAGGGATGCTACAGTGGGGGCCTACAAAGAAAGACTTGTGTCTACTCAAGCAGACAGCAAAGATGTGAGTAATCCAGTGAATATAATCACCATAGACTAATGATCTAAATCATTAAGATACTAGTGTTCTTCAGAAGACCATTGATATAAAATTGGGAGATTCTCACAGATCATTTAGTCAATCAATCTGCAAGCTTTTCTTCTGCACCAGGCATAGATGATTTTAAATCCTGCCTCTTACACAAACTGGTTATGAGACCCTGGGCAAGTCATTATCCTCTCAGTATCACCAGGCAAATCTCTAGAAAGTTCTGTAGAGTTCTCTTTTTGCTGTATCATTTCAGTCATGAGCCCATTCGGGTTTTCTTGGCAACAATACTGGAGTGGTTTGCAATTTCCTTGTCTACTTCATTTTACGGACGAGGAGCTGAGGCACATTGATGAAATTGACTTGTCCCAATTAACAGTGAACATGTTTCTGAGATCAGATTTGAACTCAGGAAGATGAGTCTTCCTGACTTCAGGACCAGCCCTCTCTACACTGCACCACTTAGCTGCCCTCTCAGTTATGTAACGGTGGTAACAATAGTGCCTACTTCCCAGAATTTTTGTGAGGACAAAATGAAATTCTATTTATATGACACAGGGGAACAAATCAATCAGTCAATGAAAGAGTATTTATTACATGCTTATTGTGTGTCAGGCACTGTGATGATCATTGCAGAAACAGATACAAAAAAAAACAAACAAGACACTCCCTGCTCCTGAAGGATTTACAGCCTAATAGGGGAAGACAATATCTATAGGAAAGTGGTGGCTAGGGATCCTAGGCATGAGCTTTAATATTGGGGTTGGAGATATAGTCTGGAGCACAGGAAGGAGGCATGAAGGGAACCAGGAACCAGGGAGCCAGCCCAGGAAGCTCACCATAGTGATATGCCTAGAAGAGAAGGAAGCTGTAGGAAGATAGAAGAAAAGAAAGAACATGAGTGTCCTTAGCCACATGTGCTCCCTAAGTATGATCTTTTCTACTAGTCCTCTCTGTATATATGACCACTCTCCAATGATGCTATGTATTAGGGGGAGAGCATGCTCCAAGTTTATGGGAGACATGTTTTAGAGCTGGTGTCCTTATGATACCATCTCAGTAAATATTTTTACTTTGAGCTGTGTCCTCTAGCTGACTATTAAAGGTAAATGCACAGCTAAGGGCTTCTGAGATGTAATTTAAGAAGTGTGGATCCACAAAGTTCTTTGAAACTAGACTAACCAGTCCCTGGGAATTCAGTCTATATGTTCAAGTTAAGGGTAACTCAGAGATGGTGATATGAAGCATTTGCTAACGTATGCATTCATGCGTGTATATACATACATATATACATATGTGCACATGTATATGTATGTATACATACATACATATGGAGAGAGAGCAACACTTTTTTTTTTCCAAAAATGACTGCTTTTCCTTTTTCATTTAAAAACAATTATTATAAAGGAAGGATTACTGCATAAGACAGGAGAAGGGAGGAAATGTTTGGGAATGAACATGATATGCAAAGAAAAGGTACCATCAATATGATCAATAATAAAAACAAAATTAAAAGATCCTTTTGCCTGGGAATAGAAGAATGAAAGGTAGGGATTGCATTCAGTTTGTTCCTAGCTATCCAGTGTTTAAATGATGAAGCTGCACCTTAAATGTAATTAAATAAAGTTAGGGAAAATAAGAGTTGGTGGGAATTTGTCATCGTTAAGGTAAGTAGTGGGTAGGCTGATGAATCAGAATGGGTGGGGATGGAGAACAAAACACAAGGGCACTAAGCTGTGACTTATGACTCCTGTCCAGGTGGTGGTGGCAAGGAGAATGATTTTGCATGGATGGGAGAAGACTGTCTTCAGGCAAGAGCCACTGGTCTTTGGTCTCCTTGTCTCCTTTTAAAGATTGAGAAACTCAGGCCCACCAATGATGGTAAACACTTTCTCCAAGATCAGTAAAAAAGTAAGCATTAGAGGTGAGATTTAAATCGTGATCCTCTGACTTCAGAATACTACTTCCTCTCCTACCTCCACTGCACCATGTGCTTTATTCCTCAATTGCTATTTTTGGTTTGATTTATATGAATCCTCATCTCAATGATGACATTTTGTCATTCAAGGTCTATAGCAGAATATATTCCTCTCCTGTGCCTGTTGGCGCATAAGTTGGGTTCTCTTTTAAATGCAAATTTACCATTTTCCTCTTATTGATGCTTATGTATAGTGTTGTCATTTTGTTGGTATAACCTTTAGACAACAGTAGGTAATTTAACTATGATGAGGACAAGACCATAATTTATGCTTCAGACATTTCTCAGCTGGCTCACCCAAACCTACTCTTGGCCGTCCTTCCTCATTCATCCATCATATGCTTAGAGTTAATCCAAATTTCTACATTGCATTTAATTTCTTCTCCTTCCTGCAGTTCTCATACTATTGCTCACCAAATTATCTGCACACCTGGTTTATAAAGCATGATAGTTTATTTTTTTCCCTTAATGTAGGTACCTTTTGCAGTTTAATATACTCCTGATTTCTTCTGCATTCTCTGTTTAACAAATGATGATTCCATTCACCTTTTTCTACTCTGAGCATCTAACTAGAATGGGCACATCAGGACAAATGCTATTATATACTACAACAAATACTATTAGCAAATGACCTTGTACACTTTCTAATGCCAAGGAAAAATGAGAGTCACAAAATGGTGGAAAGAAAAATTGTAATATTGAATAATTGATCTGTTTGATAAATCCTTCAATCAAATATCAAAACATTAGAGAAACAGTTCACTGGATAACCAGTATACTGGGATGAGAGAAATCACCAAGTGGGGAATCTACCAAAGAGCAGAACTTAATTAAGAATTCTCTATTCATTAGTGACTTTATTTGCCTTCATAACAAATTGTCTGTACTTATTTTGCAATACTTTATCATTGTATTATTTTTATTTATTTGCATGTGATCACCTAGAAAATATAATTTGTTTGGTGGTCACTGCATTTCTTTTAAAAAATAACCTATATTCTCCAGCACTTAAAACAGTGCAATTCTATAAAAGTGCTCAATAAAAGAATGAAAGAGGAGAGGGGGGGGAATGAAGAAGGGACAGAAAAAGAACAGGGGACAAGAAGGAAGTGAAGAAGAGAGAAGGAAGAGAAAGAAAGAAGGGAGGAAATATGGTATATTTTAGACTTGGTGTCATATTCTAGTCACTAGATCAGTGACTTCAACTAAAGTTCCTACATGCTGAGAAACGTCTTTCATTGATGTGAAACTACTTTTATTTAAGACTTTTATTTCATTTGCTTCTTTGATTATGTATCTTGTGCTGGAGAAAGGAGTTGAAAGGAGAATACTGTGATCTTCTCTGACTGATATCATTCAGTAGTCAGGTCCAGGGCATGGTCTATCAATTTAGAGTCAAGTTTACCTGTCACCCAATACTAGAGGGTATTCTGGGTGATTTGACATTTCTCAGGCTCTTAGAAAGCTGAGGTCACTCATTCCTTGTCTCTTATCCTTTGTGGATTTTCCTCCTATTGGTTTCAGGTTTGGTGTGTATTATCCAATCCAATGATGTATCATTTTCCCTCTTATTTAGGGAAATTCTCCTTTGACTTAATACCTTCTACTTCCCTAGATATATTCCCTATATATTCTTAGTCTTGTATACTGCTCTTAATCATATCATAGGAAACTTATCTAGGCAAATAATATTAGCATATTTAGCACACATATCATGTGAACCTACAAACCAACCTTCTCAATGACAGACATACCCTCACCCTGAACATGGAGTTTTCCATCACTACTCCATGTGGACAGCTGGTATGACATTCAATTTTTGCTTATTACAACTAAACCTGTAGTGTTAGATCAGCTTCCTTTGAATAGATTCAGAGTACTTGCTGATTGTCCCCCAAAAGGTACTCCAGGACAAGTGTGTTCCCTTGTTTCCAGGCAATTGTAGCTTCTCCTTTGTTTGGCCGCAAGATTTTACCACACAGGTCCTATTCACCTTTTCATTTGCCCAGGATTTGAAATGCTACTGCATTGTCTGTCTTTGCAAATGCCCACGCAGCATAGCCTGACAATCATAAATCTAATGCCCCTACATCAAGGAGACTCCTAGAGCTTGGGCAAAATTAATTCCCTTCCTTTCACCTTCAATACTCAGCACAACCTCCAACTTAAAAACTACCAGGCATGCTATCAGCCCCACAAGGTGCATCACTGCTGCCCAGAACACATCTGCTCTATGTATTTTCCACTGCCTATAAATCACTGCAATGATTATGGCTTGTTCATAGCATAAAATATTAAAGCTAGTCCAACACCTTTATGGTACTGCACCCCAAAGAGGTTAGGTGATTTGCCAGTGGTTACAGAGCTCATAGAGGACGTATCTGAAACTGAATTTGATTCCTAATCCAGCCTTTGCTCCATTATACCACTGTGATTCACCTGTTGTTATTGTTATTGCTGAGAAAAGAACTATTTGTACTTTGAAGGCAGGGTCCCAAAATGGTTAGAAACTTAAGACCAGCAAAATGGCACATTTGAATGCTGTCTTACTGGATTTACCACTAGTGTAGACCATTCTTAAAGTTCAGGAAGAGTTGTTTTCAAATTCTTTTTTTTTTTTCAGATACTTATTAACTGCATAACCCTGGGTCAATCTCCTAATCCTCTCTGTGCCTCTAATTTCCTCACCTGCCTAAGGAAAGCATTGGATTCAATGGCCTCTTTGGTTCCTTTCAGCTCTGATATTATGATCCTCTGAGTTATTTATGCTCTATGACCCTCAATTTCCTTATCTGTAAAATAGAAATTTAAAAAAAAAACAGAACGAACCTCATAGGACGACTGTGAAGATCAAGTGGGATGAAATAGTTTGTTTTTAAGACAACAAGCATAAGCTCTTATCATAGATACCTTAGCTACTCCTTCCTTGACAAATTATAGGAATGTCTTTGGATTGGACACAAATTATAAGTGACTTGCAGCATGTAATTTATCCAGACAACACTTCCTTCCTGTGATATCCACAGAATAAAACATGTCGTTTTTACCTGTAGGTACACTTCATTTGTACTTGTGACTATTTCTACTGTCAAGAAGATAGTACTGAGGCCATTCTCTTTACCTTTCCACTCAATATCTCAATTAACTTTAAGCCCTTACTAAAAAGCATGGATTATATAGATTATTATAGGAAGGGGCAAAGCAAAAAGCAGCTGAATAGCCTGCCCATCTAAATTAATGCAGGAACACTTGGAGATGGTATTGCTTTTTCACATACTGTTAGTAGTATAGAAAAAAAAATTGAGGGTGGCTACATGGCGCAGTGAATAGAGCACCGGCCCTGGAGTCAGGAGTACCTGAGTTCAAATTGGGCCTCAGATACTTAACACAAAAAACTAGCCGTGTGACCTTGGGCAAGTCACTTAACCCCAACTGCCCTCCAAAAAGCAAAAAAAAAAATTTTGAGCCAGAAATTCCTGGTAAAGAAGAGAGAAATAAAAATTTTTAAAGACTCCAGCTCAAAAACAGAAAGCCATAATTCACAAATTTCTATATAACTGAGGCTTTCCATTTATATAGAGCATTTGGCATATATCTAACAAATATGTGTGTATGTGTGTATGTGTATATGTGTGTGTTTGTGTGTATTTGTATATGTGCGTATATAAGCATATGTACACAAGTATGTATGTATGTATAAACACACACACACAAACACACACAAACACTCAGGCTCCGCTAATTTAGGACTAAGGATTCTAGAATATGCTGAAGTATTTGTGACTCTACTTTCATCATTGGCTCCATATCCCGCTGACTTGTGCTTCCTCTCTGTTTTAGGGGATGAATGACCATATCTCAATTCTATTTAACCCCTTGAGATAAGAACAGCTTTTACAAAGCAACATTTACCTCAGATGTAGCCAATATATATATATATATATATTTCCTGGAACACCTTGGAAGCACAATCCTCCCTATATCATCTTCATTTTTTTGGGAAGGAGGGTTTGGGAAGATTTGGCTCATAATTTAGCTAAATTATTACATACGTTTATATCCATAGTGATATCACTGCTAGATGAGTCCCTCTACTGGGTTGTAGTCCCAAAGGTCCTTCCTGAAGAATTCCTTGCTTGTGGGTCAGGACATCAGTATTGTACTAGATAAAAAACTGGACCAGAATTCAGAATCCCAAATTCCTGTGGCTTGTTGTCCTGGTCTTTGAAATTCATAGGTCAGACACTTTGCTCAAAGTTTTTAAAATGGAAAATAATGAACAAAGAAGTCAAAGACCCAAACTCATTTCTTGGCCTTATGGGGGAAAGACCTTCTTCTTATAGCATGTTTCTTTCACCAGAAGCTATAAGTAATGAAATCACATTATTCCTCCAGATGTGAATGCAGATGAAACACCTCCTCATCTAAGGCTCTTTTGAAGGTACCGATAGTTCTGGTTATGCAGTCAATGTAGCAAGCAGTCATGTAGCAGATCAATTAGAATCAGTTAGAGAAAGTCTAGACATGCTACAGCCTTTCCAAGGTACTTCCATCACATGTGATCATGCATTTCCTAGAAGTAGCTCCCTAGAGTTCTCCATTCAGAGACACCATATTAGGAAACTAATGGGGTCTATCTATATAGGTACCAGATGACTACTCAACCATAATTGACTAAGTATGTAATTTTATGGCTGGTTCTCTGTGCTAATATTTGGGAAACAATTTGCCAAATGTGTTAAAGCTAGGAAGAATTTTAGAGTTGACATTATCCAATCCAACCATTCTATAGATTAAGTAGCTGAGATAAAGGGAAGTCAAGCTGAAGTTTTAAGACCTAAAGAAATTTCACAAAAGGAATAAAATGAAAAGCAAATGCTTAAAACATCAAGGCTTTATTATTACAGTCTATCTTATCTCCTATAAGGGAAAGATTGAAGTTTAAGGGCAGGAGCACAGGGTTGGGGCAACAAGGGAAAGACAGAATGAGGGAAACAATCCAAGTGTCCAGATCAGGTTCAGAGAAGAGATACAACTTAGATGCCCAGGGACACAAATGAAGGACAACATTTTTATAAGCATGAATTCAGGTTGGTCTGATTAATTTGCAATCTCTGATGTCACAAAAAAAGTGTGAAGGCTTGCCTAGGACATGTCTCCATTGGATAAGCAAGGAACATAAATTTTTATTTATTTAACATATTATTTATTAACATTAATTTAACATTACACATTTAACATTAATATTTAATATATGAAATTTCTACTTCCTAATTAGGAAAAAAAGAGGTCAGCAAGAGAGATTAGGTTCAAACACTCAGAGAGGATTTTTTTTTCCATTAGGTAATGTCATAGGTTCAGGGTTACAAATTTAATTATGGACAGAACCAAAATTCATACCCAGGACTCCTAAACTCCAGATCTTTGCTCTTTTCACTATATCATACTGCCTGAATTAAAAAACTACTAATAGCATGAAGAGAAATAAATAGCACTTTTCAAAATAGATGGCTACCAATCTTCAATCAGTATCTTAATATATAAGAAATAGCTATGTGGCTTCAGTTCATTATAAATATGGGTCTAATTTAAGCTAACTTATTCAGTCTTTACAGAATATAATAGGTTATTTCCCCATTTAAAAACCTCCAGTTATTTTGAAGAGTTATCTTTCAGTAAATGGAACAACCTTTAATCTGCAAAAGAAAAGCATTATATAATAAATTTCATGCAATTTGTGAAGCCCTTAAATTCCTACTTGTAGGAGAACAGAAGCTTTTTTCCCCCACCAAAATAATTTCAAATGTCAGTGACCAATGATAAAGAAATCACCTAGAGACAAATGTGGAGAGTCTATTACCCAAAGGTCATGGCATCTTCAGGGAGTGTAACCCTTGAAGAGTCAACTATGTATGAATCCTAGAAGCACATTGACACATTGATGAATCCCAGAAGAAAGTTTTACTCAAGGGGAACTTTATATACTACAATTGATGGCAGATGGGAGAAGGATTTCCAGGCCAGGAACAGAAGGCACCCCCTATACACATGTGCTCACTAGGTACTTTAACTTTGAGACCCATGTGTATAGGGGGGAGTGGGTGGGAATTGTATACCCAGTTTGTCAAGAATATTTCAATAATACTATTCTTTCTATCCTTTTATTAGTGTGGTTGTTATATCCCTTTTATCAAAAAAAATGGAGACCTAGTGATTCTGTTTGATAATGGGGAGCACAGCAGTGAGGACTCAAGAATAACTGTACTAGAAAGCCCAAGAACCCAGAGGGGAGAGGTAGCAAGGCATCCTTTGGGGACCCAGATTGTGATTGTGAGTGCAAATTGGAAAAGTGAGCCTGGAATAAATGCTCCACATCTGAAAATTGTTAAGATCTTTATGCGAGTCATTCATCTTGGAAGCCTGTAATATATTCTCCTTGGTGTGGGGATTCTGGAACCTGGCAATAACATTTCTAGGAGTTTTCTTGTGGGGATCTTTTTGAAGAGGTGATCGGTGAATTCTTTCAAGTTCTATTTTGCCTCTGATTCTAAAACATCAGGGCAATTTTCTTTGACGATTTCTTGAAGAATGCTTTCCAAGTTTTTTTTTTTTGGTCATGGGTTTCAGTATGCGAGTCATTCATACAAACATTGTACATTGCAGACCCTAGAATAGAACTGTCCAGCACTCCAACAGAACACTCTCTTTAACCTGATATCATTCTACTAATCAAAATTCTTTCAGATCTTTCATTCCACTAGGTTTGACCTAATTATGTTATTGTCTCATCCATTTCTCTCCATCTTATCCACCAGCAAATCATGAGAACCTGACCAAAGTTCTCTTAGTATCAAGGCGACTATAAACATGGCACTATCCTGATTTGACAGCACAGAAACCTTTTACATTTTTGGTTTTGCAACAGTGTTTAGCACACAGGTTCTCAAAAAATTATTTGAATGAATGAAATGCCATTATAATCTCCCATGATATACATTGGTACAAGTTTTAAAAGTCTATCCTACCTGGGCAAAATTGGGGTATTTGGTTAACCTAACCTAGTGTTGGCATTTTCTTCCTCCACATTCATTTACTTTCCCATGCCTCTGGCTCTGGACCTTCCCATGAGAGGCCAATTATTCACTTTGAGGAATAACATTATTTTTCTAAGTGCCTTAGTAGAAGTAATTTACAAAATATTATTAACAACCTGAGAGGGACAAAGAATTTTCCGTGAAGTAAAATGTTTGTTCACTTCTCAAGGATATATTTAGACCTTGACTTCTATCCAGTTCTCACATTTCTCTCATTTTCATTGGCTAATTTAAACAACTAACTTTCAACATTATGTGTATTAAGTAAAAATGATTCTAAGTGCTCTCAGGGTTAGTAAAATGTTTTTTAAAAAGTATCTATGGTTAAGGAGCAGTACCATTTAAAGGGAATGGAATCAGGAAGACTCATTTTCCTGAGTTCAAATCCAGCCTGACACTTAGTATGTGTGACTTTGGGCAAGTGACTTAACCCTGTTTGCCTCAGTTTCCTTATTTGTAAAATGAGCTGGAGAAGGACCCAGCAAACCACTCCACTGTCTCCAGGTCATTAAGAGTCAAACATGACTAAAAAATTACTTAGCAACAACAACAACAAATAATCTAGGGAGAAGAAAGAGTGCTGGATTTGCATTTGGAAGAGATCTGGGCTCGAGAGTTGGATTAGGAACAGCTCATGCCAGATTTTGAATTTCAGGCCAGGAAATCTGAACTTTTAGAAAGAGGCAGTCAGAAATGACAGAATGTTCTTGAACATCCATTTCATGAGATAAAATTGTGTAGCAGGTAAAAATATTCATTTAATTTCATAGGATTGATTAGAGAAAAGGGAGTGTGACGGGAAGAAAAACATTTAGGAAACTCACCAAAAAAAAACCCAACAAAAACACAACATAGGTGTTAGGTGATAAAAACTAAACTAAGAATCCTGAAACTGGAATCCTGAAGTCTGCTGTTTAACATTTTCATGACTTTATTTCCCTTCAATTGATTTTCTTTGCAATCTAATGTATTGTAGGCATTAAAAATGTTACTCTGAGGAGTCCAGAGGGTTCACTCCATTGCTAAGGAGTCTAGGACAGAAATAAAGTTAAGAAACCATGTTATTAACTAAAGAAGTAGAAATAAAAATGGGATAGCATAAGTATTACATAGGAATCCTCTTCATACTAGAAATCTTCCTCTTTTTTGTATAATTCCTGTTGGTTTAGAATACCGTCTTATGAGACATAATCATAGAATTGTAAACCTTAAAGTGATCCCTGACATGATTCAACTACCTCATATTATGTATCATAAAGGAAGGCACTAATGGTCCCCTCTCTACCTAGAACAGTACTGTGCATCTCGTCCTATATGTGTTTAATAAATGTTTGTTGAATTAAATTAAATGTAGTCCAACCCACTCATTTTTCAAGTGAGAAGGGCAAGAGATGATTAATTTTATCCCTGTATCCCCAGCACCTAGCATAATGCTTTGCACACTAAGAATTTAATAAATATTTGTCGAATTGAATAAAGTAGCTCACTCAAGGTCATAAAGCTAATTAGTGATAGAGTTAGGATGAGGTCTCAACTTTTCTAATCCCCAATCTAATGCTCCTTAAATAGAATTGGGGGGATGGTGGAAAGGAATGTTTAGGCTTGAATGATATTCAATAATATATATTATTGCTTTACTGTGCACAAGAATTCATAGAATAGAAACTTATTTTGGTTGACATGTATAATTTATAAAATGGCTCAAATGAGTGGAAAATGCCCTAAAGTTAGATAATAAATGAGTTTTATTTTTCTCTGCTCTCGTAGTCTTTTCTATCCTCCTAAAGAAAGGATTTCTGGATTTCAAATTTGAGAAGCTTTAAAGTAGAATTTCAATAGGACCTTCAGATTTGTTTCTTTCCCTTTAAGTTATGCTCAGCCCAGCTAATAAAACAAAATCCACAGCTTCCCCCGCCCTTCCTATTCCAGGAAACAGAAAGAAAATAAAACTTCACACATGTTTCTGTCTTTTGTGGTCTAAAGAAAGAATACAATATCAATGTTCAATGGGCACTGATTTTTAAGATGTTTAATTAGTATAATTTGATACATGATGTAGATGGGACTAGAAGATCATTCCTTTCCAAGCAAAATTAGTCCTAGAGTACACTAGATTGTCTTTAGAAAATCACAAAGTTCTTTTAATGTATCAAGCTTCACCCTAAAACAAAAGCCAGTGCTTTAAACTCCAATATTCTTCCAGTGATTTTGTATGGCTATGAGTCATGGAATGCTACATTTCCTAAAGAATTAAAGTTGAAAATTTCCTGAAGTCAATGGTATGATACAAGGTATAAACGACCAATCCCCAGTAAATTACACTTAAATTTAGATGTGGTGTGTACAACAAAGAAGTGTACGAGCAAAAAACATTTAAAAATGGAGAGGTCATATGGAGAAAAGCAAGAGAGAACTCTCAGAAAGCCTTCAGGTTCTATTAATTGCTTCAAAATATCAGTGGAAATAAAGGATGGCTTCAGATTTCCAGGAACTTTATTTTTTTAAGGACAAAGATTACTTTAGACTGGGTTGTCTTGGTACATAGGATAGACCTCCTGCAGTGAACTTTTGGGATGATAAAAGTAATTAAGATGTGTAGTCATCAATAGATTGCAAATTTGATTGATGGAGGTAATATTCCTATTAATGGGATCACTAACCCAGTGGAATATTGTAGCTCTCCCACATAAATCCTAGATAGTATCTAAAAAGGACTACAAAAAGACCAATGTCAAATTAAACAAAGAAGAAAGAAAAGTGAGCCCCTCTTTCCATTCTAGAATTGAACAACAGACGCCAAAGTGTTCAGCCCTCTGAACAGAGAAATTATAAGCCAGCATGAGTGTAGAAGTGAGTACGAGTGATCAAGAACCTAAAACCAGATTCCAGACCAGGTCTCTCAAAGTAGAATTTGACTACAGAATCAGCCTCTAAGACAATGATCAAGAGCATAGTGGCAGGAGCTTTGGAGGAATGAATATATGAACAAGCAAGGATATAGGCTTAGCACTGAGGCTATGCATGGACATGATAACATTGGGATTGTCACACTACTGGAGGCTCTCAAGGTCGCAGCAGAGGACAGAACTCCTTACTGGACATCATGCAAGAGAAAAGTCATAAGTGTCCAAAGCAAACTAGTGAACTATCAGGACTGAGACAGAGGCCAGAAATTGAAGCCAAGGTTTGCTACACACACCAGCCTTTCCATTCAGCTCAGAAAGGGCAGTAGCAAAAGGAATAAAGATGATACAGAGCCAAAAAAAAAGGCCTAATCAACTCATCTAAAAGTGCAGAAGGAACAGGCATAAAATACTGACCACCTGAAAATGAGTAAATAGTAAAACAAACAAGGAAAAAAAGAACCCAACAATGAATAGATAATAATAATAATAAACTATAAGCATAGTGACAGAAAAATTTTAAGATATAGTTTCTAAGGATAAAATATAGTAAAGTACCCAATTTCTATTTTTCTAAAGGAGATCTTGATGATCTTTTCCATTAAGAAAGGGGAATAATATACTAGTAACTAAAGAGGTAAAATGGTGTAGAACTTTTGGAAGTCAGAAGAAAGAAGCCCAAGGATTACTAGGAGATGAGCAGATCTTTTGGTCAGATCGCACCAAAAATACGTCACAAAGATGCTGTGTCCACAATGAAGGAAAAATTTCAGATATCCTTTTGTCTTGTAGTATCAAGAAACTCAGTTTCTTATGCTGACCTTTAGCTCAACTTAAGAAATATTGTGGTATTACTATTTGACTGACTCGACTCTCTTCTCACAGCAAGAATAAAAACCAGAAAGTGAACTTACGTTAGGAACCATTTCCTTTCCTCTGTTGATAGAGACAAACATACAAATGCTGTGAGTGGTTTGTACTTTTCCTCTTTGGAGACTCACACATATTAATTCTTTAGATCAATTTTTTTTGCTCTATCAGAAGCATTTGGAGCGAAAAGTTTGGTGTTTATATGCATAAAAACAACAAAAGTTTTGAGCAGGTAAAAAGAGAGAGTAGAAAAATGAAAGATAAAAGGAGTAAAAAAAATAACTACCCCTTTCCAACCTGAACAATGTGTAAAAGTCACGCATCGCAAAGACTTCGTAAATAGAGGGACGATGACAGGAAACATGCTGCCAGAAGTTCTTGGGTTTGGGGGGAATGGGGGTAGTGTTTTAAAAGCATTTTCTTCTTTCAAACAAGCTTCACTTCCTTGGGTTGATCTCAACACCATCTGTCCCGTTTGGACATGTATAAATCTTTTTCTTCTTCATGATAAATGTATTATTATTATTGTATGTGTTATTATTATTGTATGTATGTGAAAATGTATTATTACATTATATGTTCTATGTAAAGTATTAACTTGATTTTAAAATTATCTCACTTTAGTATGTTTCAAGAAGATATAAATGATACAGGCATAGTTGTTTTTATTATTATTCACTTGTGTCAGGCTATTCATGATGTATTTGGGGTTTTCTTGGCAAAGATGCTAGAGGTTTACCATTTCCTTCACCAACATTTAAAAAGGTTAGTGACTTGCCCAGGGTCATGTAGCTAGTTAGTGTCTGAGGCCAGATTTGAACTCAAGAAAATGAATCTTTCCTTACTATAGGCCCTGCATTCTAATCCACTGTGCCACCTAGTTGTCCTGTAGCTGTGGTTAAAAAGAACAAAAGAAAACATAGATACTGGTTTGATCTAGAAATATTTGAATAAAAAGTGCCAAACTAAGAAAAAGGTAAGAGCCAACTATACAATAGATAGATAGATAGATAGATAGATAGATAGATAGATATAGATAGATAGATAGATAGATAGATAGATAGATAGATTACTTACCTGTTCTTTAAATACATTTTACAGAAATACATATAAAAAGGGTTCATCGTTTACTATTTATCAATCTTGTAATATCGAGCTAGATCTCCTTAGTTCAGGGATTCTTTGTCTTTGGATAAGTTTTGGGGGTGTAGAGTCTATTTTTTTATCTTTATAATCTTATTTCAATATAATTTATTTCCTTTGAAATCAAACACTTTGTTGTGTTTTATGAATTTAAGAAAATGATTCTCAGAATGGGTCCATAAATATTACCAGACTTCCCTAGGGATTCATTACACACTTCTTTGTACATTGGTTCCAGAGGGGAAGGTTCTGAAACTTTATATATATTTTTAATTAATTAATTAATTTTTAGATTCCAATATTCACTTCCATAAGATTTTGAGTCCTAAATGTTCTCTCCTTCCTTTTTTATCTCCCTCCCCAAGACAGCATGCAATCTGATACAGGCTCTAGGTATACATTCATATTAGGCATATCTTCACATTAGTCATGTTGTAAAGAAAAATTAGAACCCATGGGAGGAAGCACAAGACAGAAGAGACAAAAAAGGAAAAGAAAAAGAAAGAGCAAATACTATGCTTCAATCTGCATTCAGACTTCATAGTTCTTTTTTTTTTCTAGTTGTGAATAGTATTTTCTATCATGTGTCTTTTGGAGTTAAAACCTTATATTTTTATCAGGCGCATTTCAACATATGTGACATTGTGGTGGTCTCATCTAGAAATATAGTACTACAAAGAAATATATTTGTATATTAAACATTGTACTATAATCTTATGAGCAAGTAAGAGGTGGTAGACGGCTAGGCTTGGAGTCAGGAAGGCTTATTTTCCTGAGTTTGAATCTAGCCTTAGACACTTCCTAGTTGTGACCCTGGGCAAGCCACTTATCCCTGTTTGCCTCAGTTTCCTCATCTGTAAGATAAGCTAGAGCAAGAAATGCCAAAGTACTCTAGTAGCTTTGCCAAGAAAACCCCAAATGTCATCACGAAGAGTCAAACATAACTGAAAATGACTGAGCAACAACAAAACTATAATCATATACATATTTGTACTAAATATCAAGAAAGTCATTGATCTTATCTTGAGTCAGTAAATTATCTACACAATGGGAGAGGGCTGGTGAAAGAAAAAAATTCTGGTTAATTTGAAATTCTCCTAAATAAACAAAATAGTATGAAACAATTGGAAAGTAGAGTTATGCTGCTCTACCACAATGCTAGCAGTAGGGACATTGTAGTACTGGAGGAATATTAGAGGCCATCTCTTCCAACCACATCTTATGTGGAAACCCACTGTCAGAGAGGTTAAATACTTTAACAAAGATCACACAGAAATTCAGCAACAAAATGAAGACTCTGCTGGCCTTAGTTCCCCTCCTATGTTCTTCATCCTTCCTGCTGTAAGTTACCTTTTGCTTAAAATGTCTATGCATCATCAGAGACTATTTTCTTCAAAGACAGATGACATATCCAAGTGGGTACACTTTCCCACTCCTACAAACAGATCATATTCCCACTCTACCCTAAATAAGGAAATCATCTTCAAGTGTCTGGTTTAAAAAAATCTAGATCTATGCCTGAGGTCTCTGACATGGTGAGACCCACCAGAGTTCGTGTTTGATCTGGAAGCATCTGCTACTCAGAATCACCATCACAACATAAGGAGGTATGGAAGAATAAATTTAGAGGAAGAGAGAAAAACATCATATTTTGTCAGGTCTTTTTCAAAGGATTTTGACATGGAAATTAAAGCAATCTCAATATAAAACTGATGATTTTTTATAAAAAAATAAAAAATATTAATTCTTTGGGCTTTCTGCTTGGTAAAGCGAGAGATGACACAGTTTTACCTATGAGTGTATAAGCACTTATTCAATGGGATGTCTATTTGTGTCCTTTACAAGTGAAATAGTTAACCCTTTTATCTATATTTACTTTTGAGATATATTTTCTTTTTAAAATATTGTATTATCTTTGTTTCTAAATGTTCTTCATTACTGAATATATATTTTCTACCTCCCCTATCCAGTTATAGAATAAGAATAAACAGAAAAAGAAAGAAAAAATGTAGTTTAGCTTCTCTAATCAATGCATCAGCAATTTCTGATGGGATATTAGATATTCCATTTCCATTCTCTCCTATCCATGCAAATGAAAGAAGGAGGTACATTTTTTTTTCACCTATGGGCAGGGGAGAATTTTGTTATGCTTTTCATCTTTTAGAGAGGTGGTTTCTGTGGTCTTTTCCTATTTTAATTCTATGACCCTTTGACCCTATGTGGCTTACAAAGATAAATCCCCCAATCTAAATAGTCCATACATATCCTTCACTAAGTACCATTTAAATGCCAATAGAAACAGAAATCACACCAACAATATTTTTCCATTTTGGAATGTTGAGAAAGACGCCTTCTATACCCTAGTTCTGGGGAGCAAAACAGTGAGTATGATACATGAAGATGTAACTACAGGACTACAAGACCAAGATCATTTCTACAATTGTACATTTCTACAACTTCTACAATTCATCCATACAACTTCAAGAATGGTAAAGGCACTTTGGCCCAGTGGAAAGAGTGATGGGCCCAGGATCGAGAAGACTTCAGTTCTAATGTAGCCTCAACAGTAAATGAACCAAGAACTACAGTAAGAGCAGGCTGATTTTTGATGAAACAGAATAGCTAGAGACCAAATTACCAATATTCACTGAATTATTGGGAAAGCAAGAGAGTTCCAAAAAACTCATCTTCTTCTGCTTCCTTGACTACACTAAAGCCTTTGATTGTGTAGATCATAAAAAAATGTGACAAGTTCTCAAAGACAGGGGCGTACCACATCATCTTACTTGTCTCTTGAGGACCTGTATGCAGGCCAAGAATAAACAGGAGCAAACATGGAACTAGTGATTGGTTTAAAATTGGAAATTAAGTACAACAAAGGCTATATATTTTCCCCTTGTTTATTTACTTATATTCAGAGTACATCAATGTGAAATGCCAGGCTAGATGAATCAAAAGCCAGAATTAAGGTTGCTGGGATAAATATCTCCAATCTCAGGTATGGGTAAGAAGAATTAAGAAGCTTCCTGATCAGGGTGAAAGAGGGGAGTATAAAAGCTGGTTTGAAGTTTAATATAAAAACACTAAAGTCTTGGCAACTGGTCCCATCACCTTTTGGAACACAGAGGGAGAAGAAAGGAAGCAAGCTCAGGTTTTATACTCTTTGGCCCAAAGATCACCATGGATGGCAACTGTAGCCATGAAATGAAAAGGTGTTTGCTCCTTGAATGGAAAGCTATGGCAAATCTGGACGGCATACTAAAGAACAGAGACATCACCTTGCCAACAAAGGTCCATATAGTCAAAGCTATGGTTTTTTCCAGTAGCAACGTATGTCTGTGAGAGCCGGATTATAAGGAAAGTTGAGCACTAAATGACTGATGCTTTCAAATTGTGGTCCTGGAGAAGACTTTTATAAGTCCCTTGGACAGCAAGAAGATCAGATCGGTCAATACTTAAAGAAATTAATCCAGGCTATTCACTGGAAAGCCAAGTACTAAAGCTTAAATACTTTGGCCACATAATGAGAAGATGGAGACTCATTGGAAAAGACCCTGATGTTGGGAAAGATTGAAAGCAAAAGGAGAATCAGGTGGCAGAGGATGGGATGGATGGATAGTGCAATGGAAACGATGACCATGACTTGGACAGATTTCAGCAGTTAATGGAAGATAGCAGGATCTGGTGTGCTCTGGTCCATGAGATCACAAAGAGTTTAACCCGACAAACAATAATGAGGGGGTACTGCCTCTCTGTCCCAGGGTGCTTACGAAAGTAAAATTAGATGTTTGTAAATGCATTTGCAAACCTTAAAGAACTGTGTAAATCCTAGTTGTTGCTGTTGACAAGGTGTCCTGAGTATTTCTGAGGCCCCATTGCTCTTGCTGCCACATAAATAATACTATAATGAATCAGACCAGTCAAACTTTTTGATAAGGTTTCATTCTGATCAAAGGACATTATAACATGAGCCCCTTGCGGGTAGGAACTGGTTTTGCTTCTTCTTTGCATTTTCAGTATAGTACCTGGAACACAGTAAATACTTGTTGACTCTACTGTTCTGTGCAAGTGGAGTATTTTGTTGCATAAGATTTCTGGATTAAAGGTCTAGAGCTAGAAGGATCCTTAGAGATCATGGAATTGTTTCCTTGTTTTACAGAAAAAGAAACTGAAGCGCAGAAAAAACTTGTCAATGATTGCACAGGTATTCACTGGAAGAATTGGGATTTGAATTCAGTTCCAATCATTGCAAGTTCAGTATTCTTTCTATTCTCTGAGTATGGAGACCTCCTGATCCTGAAATAATTTACGTATCCATTTTAAAATATCCAAATTAAAGTAATTAATTTTAGAATTTACCTTCACTTTCAGCAGATATATCAAAAAATTGAAATATTATAGACTGATAATGTTATTACATGAATATTAACATATTAGTATTATATAAAAATTTTACATCACATATCTACATATGTGTATACTTTTTTGGGTATAATGGCATCCATCCCTAGGGCAGGAGAGGCAGTGAAGAAAAAAAGGAACAAAAAAGAAATCTACAAGACTTTGTTTTATATTCGGAGGTAATAGCAACTTGTACTTGGCAAATTTGCAGTTTCATGTGCAATCAACTTTTTATTGTACTGTGTTATGGAAAAACTTGTTTGGTTCTGTGGATTGAATTTTTTTAAAGGAAGGGAAAATAAATGAATAAATAAAATAAAATTGAAGTATTATAGTCTGACAGGGGTTAGATTGATCCCACTCTAATTGTGTAAAAGAGCAATTTAGGAGACTCCAGGAAATTTATAGCTCTAGGCCAGAACAAAGTTTAACATCTATCTTTCCATTTATATTTAGCATTCAAGGATCTTCATACCTTCGGATCTTGCTAACCTGATGCTAACCTCTCATAAAGGTTTTTAACCTACAAAATGTCTGTGAATTCATTCTTTTGATTTTTTATAATTATTTCAATATAATTGGCTTATTTTATAATCTGTATTTATACATTTATAAATATTATTTTGAGAAGGAGGCCACAGGCTTGACCAGTTTGCCAAAGGGGTCACAAAAACCTTTAAGAACACCTATTTTAGGAAGAACAAATCTGCTCCTCAATCATTGTCTGAGACAGGAATAACCTGATAGGGAAAAATATCAGGGATACTCTAAGGAAACAGTTTTTGTTTCAGAAAAGTTATCTAATTAGGCAGATAAGCTCTTTAAGGAAGAAAATGTGTTGTGATGGTTGAGGCATTCTCCAGGGAGTCGGGATTCCTGGATTCTAGACCTTCTTCCCCTGGCTAGGACTGCTTTCAGTTCCAAATGCTTTATTGGTAAAATGAGAGGGATAGATCAGACAAAGTCCCTGCCATGTATGACTTTCTGTTGAGGGCACTACCTTCCTCCCCACCCTTAAAAGCCCTTGTTACATTGTTCACTAATAACAGCTTGTATGAAAGTACTAAGGTGTACAAAATGCTTTGCTCACAGCAGTACTATAAGGGAAGGAGAGGAGTCTGTCTGACTACAATTTTATGTTCCTCTTTACTTCCACATCCATATCTTTGATTTTTCTCTAGGCAAAATTGATGTGACCCTTCTGGGTTCTTAATCATTTGGTTTATAGGAAAGTATATCTGTACTAACTATGTTCTCTCAATATATTTTGCACTTTGTACACTGCATGAATTTTCTCCAGTGTCAGTGGAACAATGGGTCTGATGCTTTTCCCCCATTTCCTTTAATGAAAATTAATCATATTACATTCAGAGTAGGACATGAAAGAAGGACCTTCCAGGGGCAGGGACAAGCACTTTATCAGTTCTACTCTGAGAGTAAACCATGAGGACCTTTGTGTCACAGACATGCTGCTCACAGTTCATCACAGTGTTCTCTGTAATATGAACTAGGATTCCAGGGGGATGATTTTAAAGATGCTGGACATGGTGATTTTGCTACCTTTGTGTTCACAGACTTTTTAATTATAGATGAGAACCAAGTGGTAATGTTTTCAAAGGACATGGAATTTATTTAACTACCTGGAAGTGGCCTTTCCTAATCCGCCCCCTTAGTTGTTAGTATCTGTCCCTCCCAAAGCTAGCTTGTATTAATGTGTACACACACAAACACAAACACAAACAAACACATGTATATTATGTTGGTTAGAACTGCCACGAAATCATCCCAGTTAGAATAGATCAGAATACCCAAAATCTAAGAGATTAATTGGTTACAATTGTCTTAAAATAAATTTACTATGGGTCCAGCTTCAGGAATCTTTTAACTCTCTTTCTTTTGGCAAATGTTGCCAATGAAAGTCAGATGAACTAGTTAGTGTGTGCTAAGTAGCAGGGTCTATTAGATGAGACTGAGGGCAGTACCTCCTCTGTTCTATCCTGTGCTCAAATGCAGGATGCTGAAATCTAATTGAAAGACTGTTGTTCTCTTGAGACATCTGTAAAAGCCAGAGGTGCATCGTGTGATGCCCCCTCTGTGAGTTTTAAATGACAAGATTATTTGCAAAGAGATCAGTATCCCATCCACTCCCGAAATACATAGTAATACGGCAGGTAGGATAACAGTGTGTCAGCTGGGAACAGTATGAGGGAAGCATGAGAAAGGTGTAAAAGGCAAACTGAGTTTCCAAAAAGATGAAGATTTCTGCATCCCTTAAGCAGACATTCTGTGCATAGTTTAAGAATATAGTTTAAACATGGGAATCTTGCTCCTCATAAAATGCCTTTGTCCTGGCACGTTGCAATGCACCTGTGTTTTCAGGTGTTTAATGAGAATGGGAAAGGAAAATTATCAAGAGAAAAAGCACAGTCCTAACTCTGAGCCCCACATATTTCCAAGAGCTCTTTCAATGAAACAGAGCCAATGAGGTATTTCTAATCAAATTCACCCCATTTATGCAAAGGAAAGAAAGCAGTATTATGAACACTCACAGAAGCTTAAATCCAAAGGTTTTAATGCGAGATTCTTCTCAGTAGGCATCTCAAAGTTAATAATGCAATTGTATCCAACTCATCCATTCTGTGGGGTCCCCACCCTAAGGCCTTCAATTAGCATAAAACAGCATATAATTTGAGTAGCAATGATCTCTCCTCCTATTTTCCTTTGCAGTGAGATATAGTTTTCTACTCCAGCAAGAGAGAAAGGAATACAATTTATCAATATTAAGCAAATTATTCCCCATCATTTTAGACAGAAAGGAAGACAATGACTTTATAATACAGTTTCAGATTCTATGTGGTTGATTTATGAAGAAAATAATGTAAAAATTAGAATAAATTATTTAGTAGTTAATTAGCATTAGCTAGAAAGAAATGTAGTCTAAAATTTCATTATATGAGGTTTTCTATAGAATACATGTGTTTATGTTATGTATATGCATATATATGGGGAAGGAAGTGAAAAAAATCAGAAAATTTTATGTTTACTGGATAGTTATATATATATGTAAACAAATACATATATGTGTGCATATGTATACCTGTATACATAAATACAGATAATATGTATGTTTATGTGTATATGCAATATATTAACATATATTTATGTGTTTATGTGTATATGTAGATATATGTATATGTGTGTATGTGTGTGGACACACACATAATCATTTGCAAAAAAAACACATGTCGGGAGAAAGGGGACCAGGTCAAGATTTCCATCACAATCATTGCAAGAGACAGAATCAAGTCTTTGCTCTCACAACCACCACCTCAAAACAATAAGAAATACACCAAGTAAATGAATGAAAATAATGACCAGAACAATAAGAAAGGCGAAAAAGAATATTCACAAGGAAACAAAACTGATGTCAATTTGACTAAAGAATGGCTAAGTTGTATTACTGTTGGAATATTCCTGTGCTGTAAGAAACAATGAATGTGCGAAATCCCCAGAAGCATAGGAAGATTCCTGTGACCTGATGCAAGCTGAATTAAGTGGAACCAGGAAAGCAATATACAGAATAACAACAATAAAGGAAATGGAATGAACAACAACATGATTAAAGCTGGAAGCCATGAAATTAAAATTGTAATAGGGACAAGCATCTCTATTGGATAGACTAGTATCCGGGGACAGTAACACTTGTGGGTATTAAATAATGATCAAGTATGGGAATGGGATATTGGACTTCTGGCTCATCTACCATACCGCCATCATAACTGGAAGAAACAATTGCTCTTAAAAAGATTACCTTAACCTCCAGATTGATCTTAATCTTTACTTGTAGTAGACTAATAATTGTATCTTTTCTTTATATGTCAATTTAATAAAGCAAGTTTTTTTGTGAATCTACTTTGCACCAGTCATCGGTTGGATACTACAGATGCAAAGACAAAAATGAAATAAGCCCTGCCACAAAGGACAATATTAGTTCATAAGACCCTGGTTTAGATAAGGACCTAAATACAACTTTTGCTAGATTCCCTCCTCAGTAAAGCTGGGGGTAGCTTTGACCATGTAGCATAAGCAATCATCACATAGCATGTTACAGTCCAATGAAATAGGTTAACTCTCTAATATCTAATATATGGCAACACATAAAAAACTGCACAGATTGTATGCCCTTGTTATTAATGCTGCAACGGATAGTACACAGAGTAGCATAATGTATATAATGTGGGCTCAAAGCCAGCAAGACCCTGGTTTAAGCTCTGCTTCTGACATGTGAACCAAAGAAAAGGGAATAGGAATTTGTGTAGTCTCTACTCTGTGCCAGAAACTGTGCTGAGAGCTTTTTACAAATATCTCATCTGATCCTCAGAACAAGTAATAGCTATCGTTTGGTTTATAGGATGTCACGGTTCTTTATAAATTTCTGCTGCGAGTTTCTAAATTCCAGAAAACTCTTCTGCTTTCCAAAATACTGTGGGTAAAGCTAGGGGGCAAATGCTTCCATCATCTTAATGTGGGTACTCATTTCCTCCTGATATACTTTGCAACTCATACCCTCAGCAAAGGCTTTGCCAAACTTAACTGACAGCTTCAGATCAGCCTCTTCCACCTGTGTAACACTTTCATAGACATTCCCCATGTTCCTCTTCTTCCCCAAGGCAATGAAGTGATTCATATAGACTAGATATTTCCAGGAAGTCATTTCTCCAAAACACTTTGAACAGTTGTTCATTTCTTTCAGTTACACCTGGTTCTTTGTGACTCATAAACAATAAGAAATTATTGGGCATCTGAAGATCTTCTCTGCCCTTAGGCCCTTTGATAGGCTTAAGTGGATCTGAGAACCTTCCCTGATGTGAAAGTATACTCTGCACCCCTAATAGGCTGAATGTGGTCCTTTGGAGCCTGTGGCGGTAGGCTTCTTCTTTGGTAATGCCCACGCCTTGTTACTTTCTGATTGGGCAGTGGGTCAAGAGGGCCGTGACATTCTCTGACCCAGGAGAAGGCTATATATACCCTGATGTGAGGTTTTACTTTAGGGCTCACTTTGGGAAGAGTTGTGTGAGTTTACCAGATGAAACTCTGGGAAGATGTTGAGCCCCCTGGCTTTGAAAAACCCAGATGTTGGTGCTTCCCTCTCTGGTAACTAAGGATGGATGCAATTGTTAGACAGCTGGAAGCCTGTCTGCTGATCTGTTTCTTTGTCTGCTTATAACTTGTGTTTGTATTCTCTGAAGTTCAAGGTGCTGACCTTTTCCCCTGAACTAGGTAAATGATATACATTTATTGGTTAAAGTAAGATTGTTAACTCTTTTTGAATTGCTTTCCTTTAGAAAAGCAGATCTAAGAACTTGTGCTAGCAGCCACCCTGGGTATGCTAGGGTGCTTGCTGATACACTCCATTTGGAGTTTCTTTGGCAGAGATAGTACAGTGGTTTGCCCATCTCCTTCTCCAGATCATTTTACAGAAGAGGAATCTGTGGTAAACTGTGTTAAGTGAATTGCCCAGGGTCATACAGCTAGTAAGCATCTGAGGTGAAATTTGAACTAAGGAAGACTCATCTTCCTGATTCCAGCGCCAGCACTCTATCCACTGAGCCAGAGATTCCTTGGGGGCAGATATTTAAAATGTCCTATTAGGGAGATGAAAAATTTTTTTTTCTCATTTCTTTCCTCTGCATGGAATCTTGTTGTAAGTTTGATTCAGGTGAGTCTCGGGCTTCAGATTTGGAAATGGAACATAATTACAAACTGGTAGACCATTTCATAGTTAACAACAGATTTACTTAGCCCTAGCAGGGAAAGAATACCCAGCAAAGACACAGTATTAAATTAGTTGGACACTTCTATGATTCCTTTTTGGCTATATGAGTCTGTTGCTCAAAAGTCTTAGGATGTAACTGCTAGTTCAATGGCTTTTGTATTTCAGCCCCTGTTTACATGTCAGATTTATGGAGAATGGAGGAATTTATGACAAAACAAGAGATAGAGAACATACAAAATGAATGATTTTGATTACATTAAATTGAAAAGGTTTTACACAAAGTCAATGCAACCAAGATTATGGGAGGAGAAAACTAGGATATTTTTAACCAGTGTCTCTGACAAAGGCCTCATTTGTAAAATATATAGAGAACTGAGTCAAATTTATAAGAATACAAGTCATTCCCCAATTGATAAATGCTCAAAAAAGATATGAACAGGCAATTTTCAGAGGAAGAAATTAAAGCTCTCTATAACCATATTTTAAAAAATGCTCTAAATCACTACTGATTAGAGAAATGCAAATCAAAACAGCACTGAGATAACAGATTGGCTAACATGACAAAACAAGAAAATTCTAAGCGTTTGAGAAGATGTGGGAAAATTGGAACACAAATTGATTGTTGTTGGAGTTGTGAACTGATCCAAACATTTTTGGAGAGCAATTTGGAACAATGCCCAAAAAGCTATAAAAATGTGCATATCCTTTGACCCAGAAATACCACTTCCATGACTGTGTCCCAAAGAGATCAGAAAAATGGGTAAAGGACCCACATGTACAAAAATATTTATAGCAGCTCTTTTTGTTGTAGCCAAGAACTGAAAATTGAGGATGCATATCAATTAGAGAACAACTGAATTAGCTGTGTCATATGAATGCCGTAGAATACTATTGTGCTATAAGAAATGATGAATATGGAGACTTCAGAAAAACATAGAAAGACTTGTATGAACTGATGCTGCATGAAGTGAGCAGAACCAGGAGAACATTGTACACAGTAACAGCCATAGTGTGCGATGACTGACTTTGATAGACTTCGCTCTTCTCAGCAATGAGAGAACCTAGAACAACTCCAAAAGACTCATGATGGAACACGCCATCCACATCCAGAGAAAGAAAATGGAGTCTGAATGCAGAGCGAAGCAGACTATTTTCTTTTTTGTTGTTGTTGCGTTTTCTTTCTCATGGTTCCTCCCATTCATTCTAATTCTTCTGCACAATATGACTAATGTGAAAATATGTTTAATAGGAATGTATATGTAAAACCTATATCTGATTGCATGCCATCTTGGGGAAGGGAAAGAGAAAGGAGGGGAAAAATTTTAAACTTATGGAAGGAAATATTGAAAACTAAAAAAAGAATAAAGAAAAAAGTATATATATATGTATATGTATAAGTATATATATAGTGTGTATATGTGTGTATATATATAGTGTGTATGTAAATATAACATAATATAGTATGATATGAGCTGAGATGAGCTGATATAATATGATATGATATGATATGATGTAATGTAATGTAGCGTCATGTAACATAACATAAAATGTTTATGTGTATGTGTATGTGTATGTGTGTATGTGTATATATATGTATGTGTATGTGTATGTGTATGTGTATATGTATATGTGTATGTGTATGTATATGTGTATGTGTATATGTATATGTGTATGTTTATGTATGTGTGTATGTGTATGTATATGTGTATGTGTATGTGTACATGTATATGTATATGTATATGTGTATGTATGTGTGTATGTGTATGTATATGTGTATGTGTATGTGTATGTGTATGTGTATACGTATATGAAGAAATTATGGCATTGGGTTCTGATACACTTTAGTTCTCTTATTTTAAATCTGCTAGTCAATGCTTATTTAATAAAGGACATTGCTTTTATTCACCAAACTAAGAAAAATAAAATTTAACTTTTAATTAACTGAACTATATAATAACAATAATGACAAACATTTATATAGCACTTTAAGGTTTGCCAAGAACTTCACAAATATCATCTCATTTTATTCTTACAGCAACTCTGGGAGGTAGGTGCCTTTATTATACCCATTTCAGACATCAAGAATCTGAAGCAGACTGAAGTTAAGTGACTTGCCCAAGGTCATATCACTAGAACTTGAACTTAGGTCTTCCTGATTCCAGGTCCTGCATTGAGTATTTGATCTACTATGCCACCAACTATATTTAAAAATATGCAATCATTAAAAATGATAAGAACTACCATTGTTCAGATATCGGAGAGTATCTGGGCCTCCTCAGCTAACCCTTTACATACAACGATCATCATATTACAGCGAATTATTTACAGTATTCAACTTTCTCTTTCACTTTTTCTGGTTCAAGCAGGTACCTGTGTAGCAGCATGTGCCCATTAGCAACTAGGCTAGTGTTTACTTGGATTCCTGTGACATTTCCTATTTTTGTAATTTCACTGCTCTCTTGATTATAAACCTGAGTCATTTCTCCAGCCTCAGTGGGAAACCAGAGGGACCTTACCCTTGGTGTTAGTAAGAATAGAGATCTTCAACAATGAGGCTGTTAGACGGAAAAATGAACAGAGTACAGGATAGGAACCAAGAAAACCTGCATTCAAATCCTCCCTCAGGCATTTATTAGCTATATGACCTTAGGGAAACCAAGGAATCTCTTGTCAGACTCAGTGTCTTCATCTGCAAAATGGAGATAATTATAGCACCTCCTCACAGTGTTCCCATGAAGATCAAAAGAATTACTCTCTGCATACTCTGGACTGATATATACACATTAGTGATTTTTTATAAGCTAACTGAAGGTCCTCTGTGGCACCAAATTTTTTCCCCTTGCCTTTGCATGATTCAAATACCACGGCTTAAGAGTCTTCTGATTTCAAACCACACAGAGAAGCAAAAGCTCGTCCCTTGAAACTTCACAAATATCTCCTGTTTCTCTGCTTCAGGCATCTGCCACTCCTGTAATGTGTTAGCAGCATGTCCTATATGGGACGTGGACTTTTTTTTTTGCTCTTGGATATGGCAGTTTTCCTAAGAAGGATAATAACTTGCTATAGTAAATGCTGTGTCTTGCTTTATACCTAGGTTCATCTCCATCTCCAGGTTTGGTTTTGAGAGAAAGAATCATTAATAATCATTGATTTGGGGAAATCCAGAGTTCCCCCTTTTTCTATAGTCTTCATTTAAAAGTTCAATCTCCTGAAGGACATTACTGATGAAACTGAATTAATGCTCCTCAGTCTTGGTCGGACCCCACCCAACCTTACCAGGAATTTAACTCCCAAACCATTGTCTTCTGCTCAGGCTTGGGAAGGGGATATATATTCTTTGTCTAGATTTCCCAGAGGCTGGGAATAATTTAGAAGTAATTGATATAATCAAAGTTAATGTCATTAACTGTTAACTAATCAGAGTTCATTGCCATCCTCAGGAACACTTACTCTTGCAAGGGCATATAAACTGTGAACCCACTGCCATGGGGGTCTGAGATCTTTGAGAGTGCCACTGACCTCTTTCATTAATAAAAATTCTAGCATCATTAATAAAATTACTACACAGAAACTATGTCTCTTGAACTTTTGAAACATCATAGTTTTGTGGTTTTTTGGTTTAGATTTGTTTTGCTTTTCTCCTACATGTATTGCATGGTGTCTTTAAACAACCCTCCCTTTTATAGGTGATTCTTGGGTTTTATTTCTCTCTCCTTTGGTGATCTGATCTCTCTAGGGACACTAGAACATTGTGAGTAATTTACAGACTACCTCCAGGGCTCTGTCTGCCTTCCTGTAACACTTAATGTGTTCTTCACATCCCCCCAAATCATTCATCGCTACATGCAAGGTTTTCTCAATAACTTTGTCTTAGTGCCATTAGGCATGCCTGCTATCAAAATGCTTCATGGGGATTCAATTCAAATGCTTCACTCCAGAATACAGAAGATAAAAGTCCTGCTGCTCATGGTAGCTTAAATAATCCTCACACTATATACAGCATTGCAGCAGATATCAAAACAGTGTATAGCAAGTGATCCTGCTCCCCAAGGCATTGGTCAAACTCCCCCTCACCCCCGTGGCTAAGCATGTGAACAGTTTCCTTAGACCTTCCCAACTTACTGAATGAACACTTGATCTGACTGGTGGGTGACCTCTGTCTTTTCCTTTAACTTTTTCACACTATTTTTATCTGGTGTGATTCTTGCCCATGCATCTCTATAAATCCTCCAGGGATGCTCCACCTAACATGCTAAAGTTCATTCTTTTAACATGTAAAGCATTTCTAGTGAGGTGCTCGGGCTGTCTTATGATACTACTTACAGGTGTCACCAAAAGTGTGAGGGTGAATGATTTCTCACATACAAAACCATAACTGTTAGGACGTTGCAGCCTATTCACATGTACCACTTGTCTCTCTCCATTGCCTTTTGTGGCATAGCAGAGGGAGGTACAGCCCTGGAGACAGGACAATAGAATTCAAATACTGCTTTAGATATGTCCTGACTATGTGACCCTGGTCAAGTCACTTAGTCTCTCTTTAACCTAAGTTTCATGCAAAAAGGAGATGACAATAACATGTAACTCACATATTTTTGAGAGAATCATATGCGATAATGTGTGTATAATGTTTTTCAAACTTTAACACTCTTTACAAATACAATCTATTCCCATCCTCATCCCCATCCCCATCCCCATTATCATCACCATCATCATCATCACCATCATCATCATCATCATCATCACCATCATCATCATCATCCAATTATTCTTCATCATCCTCATTTTGATTCTTTTTAGACCATGCTTTACCCTTATACTTAAAAATATAATATATACCCAAGAAAAAATAAGATATCATACTTCAGAATCCTAAGAATAGACACAGATTCAGAAATATGTAGACTAGGGACCAAGAACACTCTAATTATGAGCTAATCAATCATAGATTTACATATGATACTTTTTTTGACTGGCCTCATCATGTATCCCACATCATAATACACTATCACCTAGAAATAAAACACACCTCTTTAAGATTTTATATACCCAAATGGTTTACGGTTTGCTTTGTTGATGTAGTTTCTCTCAGAGATAATGGGAACAAAACCATGAAAGAAAGCTTTGCAAACTGCTGGAAAATCGGCTTTCTTAACACTTACAGATATGGCATCATTACAGTGCCTAGCAGAAAAAAACTGTACTATCTGTAGCCAAAGGCAAACTACTACCAGCTTTGGCTGCAAAGTTTCCTACAGCTCCCCTGCCACTAAGTCTGTTTATCTATAATTCACATTTGCACAATTTGGAAGAATTTAGCTTTGTTGACTTCTCTGAGCACTGAATTTGACTTTGAATAACTGCCAGTGAATACGTAGACATTCACTGGTGGAGGCTGGCACTTCAAAGCAAAGAGGAAGTATCTTTCTACACAGGGCTCCTCATCTTGCTTACTTACACATAGAACTTTGGCAGACATTTATCCCAAGCTAACTGGGGCTTGCAAAAAGCATTATCTAGATATAAACTCAGTACCACAAAGATGTAAAAGTCTCTAGAGAATTCAGGGGAAATCTATTCAATACTTGGTGAAATCATTTTATCTTTCACTTATATCCTATAATAAAAAAAACTGTGAAGAAATCTTTCCAAGGTGATAAAAAAAAACCTCTGAGTATAACTATATTGTTTACTATAGAAATGAAACATCAATTTCCTTTTAGCCACACAATCAAATCTACACACACACACACACACACACACACACACACCCCACACAGACAATCTTACTCCAATGTCTCAGCATACAGTGACCATAAATTCTCTAAAACTGGGTATAGACTCTGGAAGGTCTTACATGTCAAAGACTTTGAGTGTGGGTATGCATTACTGGTAGACAATGTATTTTCAAACCTATGCTCCCTAAGTTCTGAGCATTTCACCTCTAGTTTGACTACAAAATGTTTAAATCATTCATTTGGTCATTCATGCATTCCTTCTTTCGTCCATTAATGTATTTGTTTTTGCTTGTTAGTTTGGTTTTTGCCATGGCATCAATGTTTTTTTTTCTTTTCTTTTTTATTTGAAGGCAATCAAACATAAGTGACTTGCCTAGGGTGACACAGCTAGTAAGTGTATGAGGTCAAATTTGAAGGCAGGTCCTCCAGACTCCAGCACTGGTGATCTAATCACTGTGCAACCTAACTGTCCTATAGCATCAGCTATTTTTTGAGTAGTATTTTATTCCCCCTCCCCCAGTCATATGTCAAGAAAATTTTTAGCATTCATTTTTACAAGACTTTGAGCTCTAAATTTTTCTCCCTCTCTCCCTTCCCCTCTTCTGAAAATGGGAGGCAGTTTGGTTTAGCTAATACATGTGCTATCATGTAAAAATATTTCCAAATCAGTCACATTGTGAAAGAAAGTCACAAACACATTTTTTTTCTTGAAACATCAACAGGAAAAAATGAGAAAGAATAAAGTGAAAAAATACAAGAGCAATCATTTCTTTATCTGAATATGGCCAGCATTTTCCTTAGTGAGTCATTTGTACTCATGTAGTTTTCTCCCTCATCTCTTTTAATTAGGTCTCTTTTTGCTTCTGCTTTGTCTGAGATCAGGATTGCTGCCACTGTTTGTATGTATTTACTTCAGCTGAAACAGAAGAGATTTTGCTCTAGCCCCATACCTTTCATATCATGTGTGTTTGCTTCAAGAATATTTCTTGTAAACAACATATTGTAGGATTCTGTTTTTTGATCCACTTTGCTGTCCAATTCCATTTTATGGGAGAGTTCATCCCATTCACATTACAGTTATGATTGCTACTTGTGTATTTCCACCCACCTTATTCTTCCTGTCTATCCTCCTTCTCTTTTCACTCTTTCCCTCCTCTCCAGCATTTTGCTTCTTTCTACTATCTCCCCTGATCTGCCTTCCCTTCTATTGGTCAACCATCCCCACCTTTATATGATCTCCTTACCTTCTACCTCCCTGTTGGGTAAGATAGATTTTTATATTCAACTGATAGTGTATATGATTCCCTCTTTGAGTTAACACTGATGAAAGTAAGATTTGAGTGATGCTCATAGGTCACCCTCTCATCTTCCTCTCCACTGCAATAGGTCTTTTGCACCATTTCATGTGAAATAATTTATCCCATTCTACCTCTCCCTTCCTTCTGCACCCTTTGTACTCCTTTTTTTCCTCATCCCTTGATTTTTTAAAAAAATACCATTCCTTTTGGTTCACATTATACTTATACCATCTGTCTATGCATATTCCTTCTGGCTGTACAATTAGTGATACAATTTTTAAGAATTACAAGTATTGGGGCAGCTAGGTGGTACAGTAAATAGAGCTCCAGCCCTGGACTCAAGAGGTCCCAAGTTCAAATCCAGCCCTAGATGCTTAACACTGGCTAGTTGTGTGACCTTGGGCAAGTCACTTAACCCCATTGCCATGCCTTTCCCCCTCCAAAAAGCAAAAAGAAATTACAAGTATCATATTCCCATATAGGGATATAAAAACATCAGCTTTATTGAATCTCTTATATATTTTTTTAACCTGCTTATGCTTCTTTTGGGACTTGATATTGGAGGTCATAATTTGAGGTTAGTTCTGGTCTTTTCCTTCTGAGAGCTTGAAATCTTTCTATTTCACTGAATGCCAATTTTTTTCCTTTGATATATTATGCTTAATTTTGCCAGGTAAGTGATCTTCATTGTAATCCTAGCTCCTTTGCCTTCTGGAATATCATGTTCCATGATCTCTGATTTTTTAAGGTTGCAGCTATTGAGTCCTGTGTAATCTTGATTGTGGCTCCCCAGTATTTGAAATGTTTCTTTTTGGCCACTTTGTAGTATGTTTGTGGTTTTTTTTCTTCTTTTATCTGGTATTTCTGAAATTTGACTATTACGTTTCTTGGAATTTTTATTTTGGGATCACTTTCTTGATCAGCAGATTCTTTCAATGTTTATTTTACTCTCTGATTCCAGGACATCAGGGCACTTTTACTCAATAATTTCTTGGAAAATGCTGTCCAGTACCTGTTTTCTAGGTCAATTGTTTTTCCCATGAGGTATTTTACATTTTCTTCCATGTCACTCATTCTTTTAATTTGTTTGATTGACTCTTGATGTCTCATCCACTTCCTGCATTCTAGCTTTTAAGGTGCTTTTTCTTCATTTAACTTCTGCACTTTTTTCCATCTGGCTAATTATACTCTTTAAGGAGTTGTTTTCTCCAGTAGATTTTTGTATCTCCTTTTCCAGTTGGCCAATTCTACTTTTTAAGCTGGTTTTCAAGCTGCTTCTGCTTTTGCCAAATTTGTTTTGGGGTAAAAAAATTTTAAAACTCTGTCCAAAAGCTAGTAACCAAGGTAGTCTTATAACTAAATCAATTTTTAAAAAAAAATCTGGTTTTTTTTTGGATGTCTCTGACTCTTAACTCTCTACCAATTTCCATCTTAAGCTCCTGTTCCTCAAGTCCCAGATGAGGTGTTGCTTCCTAGGTGAAGTCTGTCCTTAGCTAAAAATGATTTTACATCCTTGTATTATCTTAGAGCCTTTTGTCTGTATCTGTCCTTCAACCTGATCATATTTAACCTTGTGGCATATCTATTTTGTTGGTAAGTTTTGTTAGAACAGATTGCAAAATTCCTGAAGGGCAAAGAATGCTTCCTTTTGGTTATTTCTCCAATGTCTTGCACATAGTGAGGGATGTTTGTTGTTGAAATCACATTCTACAGCTAAGGTTCTTAACTTTTTTGTGTGTCATGAACCCCTTGTGATCCTTGGCTGTCATCTGATGAAGCCTCTAAACTACTAAGAATGATAAAAAATTGGAAGACATGCTAAATTTTAGTTGGCCATTGATGAAAGTGAAGTTGTATTTTTCCCATCTAAATTAAACATAGTCCCTCAAATCTATCCATAGTGGGCCCCTTAGGGGTTTGTAAGGCAAAAGTCAAGAATCCCTGTTGTAGAAAATAGCACTAAATGAAGCATCATGTCCCACAAATAGTGCTAGCAGTAAATAATACTATGAAGTAATTGAAGTTTATTTGGGTGAAAAAAGAAAGCCATTTCCTTCTGTAAACAATGGTCCAATATCCCCCATGTTGTGAATTAACATAAATTGATCTAATCTCTATGGGATATCCCAAAATATCATTATCTCATTCACTTATTTCACTCCTTCCTAGAGTAACCTCTGGAAAATCTCTGAGGACAACTTGTGTAAGTTTCCATAGATGTATAAAATAGGGTCAGTCCTTAACTTCTGTACAAGTACTCAAAGTAAGAAACATATTCATTAGGTACAAAAGAGTCTTTATTGCACTCCATAAACGTAGTTCAAGTATGAGGGTCCTTTTTACTCAGTCCATGGGAACTAAATCTTTCATAAACTGCAACATAATTTTATTCATATGTTTCATAAAAAGACTAGAACAAAGTTCTTTGTTTCTTTTTTTCATTTCATTTCATTTCATTTTATTTTTCATTGCCTCCTTTATTTACTTTTGGGTTACAAGATTCATTTCCACAATCCCTTGAGTTTCAAATTTTCTCCCCTCCCCTCCCCCCCAACCTCCATGGTGGTATGCAATCAAGTATAGGATCTGCAAATATTTTCACATTCCACAACATTCTGGTTGTATAGAAGGGTTGTAACCAATGGAATGAACGATTTCACCATTGTTTCTCTGTGTGGTCCCATGAGTCCAAATGGGATAGACTAAAAAACAAGTCATCATATGGCAGCTATCTATTTTGTAGAACTAGAGTGACTGTTTATGGCTCACTTAATTCAAACATCCCTGTTAGCTAATCTGCACTCCCCCTTTTCATTGTTAATCTCCTTGAGAAAGTCACCTACAATTATTACCACCATTTTCTTTCTTCTCACTCTCAACTCTTAACAATCTGGCTTCTGACTGCATCATTCACCTGCATCTGTCCTATCCAATGTGGCTAACAATCTCTTGATGTTGCAAATCCAATGGCCTTTTCTCAGTCCTTGTTCTTGTTGATTTCTCTGTAACCTTTGATGCCATTAATTACCCTCTACTGTTCAATAATCTCTTTTAAGCTTTCATGTCTGCTCCCTCCTGACCTTCTCTTTACCTGCTTGACCACTAATGTTCATGATCCTCTGCTTGATCTTCATCCGGATCACATCTGTTAACTCTGACTGTCCAAGGCTCCATCTTGCACCCTCTGTTACTTTGTTTGGTGGAAAGATTTCCTCTACTTTAGATTCAATTGTTTCCCACCAGGTTGCTTTCCTGGACTACAACATCTCCAGGAACTCATCCTTCTGAAAGATTAAATCAGTTCTGAAGCTCTCACCTCAGCTCCCCTGAGGTTCCTCCCTGCCTCCCTCTGGTTGTACCACTGACCCCTTTCTTGATTTCCAGTTTGAATAATGCTGGTATCTCTGATTTTCTTCATAGATCTCTCTACTCTGGACATTTTCACTGACTATACCTAAATGTTCTCCCTCCATGCTTTCCCTGTATTCTTTTAAGCCTCTTCTTACATTCCCACCTTCTACAAGAAACCTTTCCTCAATTTCCCTTGGTGCTAGTGCCTTCCCACTGAAATTAGTTCAATTTAACCTTGTATGTACAGAGCTGTTTTCATATTGTCTGCCCCATTAAACTGTGAGTCTTGAGGTCTGAAACTGGCTTTGCCTTTCTTCGTACAACTAATACTTAGAATAGTGGATAGCACATAAGAAACGTTTAATTAGCTGATCCCAGGTCCTTATATCTTTTTATGAGTAGTGAGTGTACATTTTCCAGGAAAATTCACAATGGAGTCTGAGTGATACTGGAAAATATTTCTCTTGGCCTCAGTTGTCCATCCCTGGGAAGCCATCTCACTGAAGACCCTGAGAAATTGTTTTTGGTTTCCCTAGCACACTTCCCCTGCTTGCAGATTCTTTCTTTGCCAGATTGATAGGACCATTTCAGAGTAAGGTGAGAGTAATGGGTATTGTCCCTTTCTCTTATAGTCAGAGCTACATCAACAGCAAGAAAATTTCTGTAGTCTCCCAGAGAATTTAAGCTGATCTGCAGTGGACTATGTGTTGTTATAGGCATTTCACCTTTGATCACCAATCTCTATAACACTTTTTTTCAGCTTTAACACAAAATCTTGCTAGTAAGGGTTAAGAATAGCATATAGTTATCATCAGTAATTTCTATATGACAAACGAACACTCTCAGGCATTAAAATACTGTAGTCTCTGACAACTGCATTTTTAATGTAAGCACATAGTATAAACAAATCCCCTGAGGTTCTCCAACAATCATACATACATTTCTTCACCATGGTTTCATGTCATCTTTGTATCAAACCATTGTTTTGTACTAGTCTGAACCCAAAATGGTTTTGATGGGAAGTGCAGTACAGAAATACAGTTTGTACAGGAGTATAAATATTACACCCCCACAAATCTGGAGTCACCCTCTCCCTTATGCCACCTCAGTCCCTGGGGAAATTATGCTCAGATATAACACAGTTTCTACATATCACTTGGCCCACCAATTTCACTTTCAAATGTAACAGACCAATGGTGGAATAACTCACAAACTGGTGTACGGGTATCACCCCAGAAAAGAATTATAGCTTTTCCACATGAAAGTCCACGCATGACCCCTTCTGCAGGTAAGAGATACAAGTTCAGCATCACGTCCAAGGCAATGCAGGATTATATCACCCTCTAGACAAATAAAACCTTTGTTAAACACTTTCTGTGGTCCAGCCATTGTGCTAAGTGCTAGAGATGCAAATATAAGCAAACAAACCCTTGAGGAGCATGCATTCTAATGGGGGGGGGGATGACAAACAAAAGGGAAGTGGAAAGCTGTGGAAGGGGAATGGGCCTGAGGTGAAAGAAGACAAAGCAAAAAACCAAAAGCTTACCACTCCCATCGGAGAGACTTAGGATCAGAGGGCAGGGTACTAAGGGTAAGGATTTAGAGCTCATGATATGGTACTAGCTAAGAAGACATGGGAAGAGGGGTCAGAAAGCAATCTGTGTATTCTTTTATAGGTCATCAGAGAGAGGATCCTTTTATAAGATTCCATCCTCTGATGAATCACAAGCAGCAATTCATCTGTGGCACACTCTCTATTGATGGAACTTAACCCCTTGACAAAGTTTTCCCAGTTGTGGGCAGGACTGTGCATGGAGCAGGAAGAGTGATGCCCTATCAGTTGCCATGTAGAAATGATCAAGCTGATGGTAGAGATTTTAGTATAACCTCTGTAAAACCCAGCTAATTTTGTCAATGAAAATGAATTTTAAATCAAAGTCAACAAAAGTTAGATGAAGGTAGTGGATTCACTCAAACTGACAGTGAGTGCAAGACAGAAATTATTGTATGCGGTGTGCTCGAAGTAAGAATTTTTAGCTGAATGTCACCATAACTTGCCACCATCACTTTCAGTTAGCATAAGCTAATTGGTTAAATAGGCTGCATTTGACTCTTCTTGCTGTATTTGAACACAAATGATGTAAATTCAAAGCTGAATGATCTTCATGAACAAGTCATATTGTTATGTTACATTGAGAAACATATAATAAATTGGTTTCTCCCCAACAGACTGTAAAAAACAGAAATAACTTAAGAATCATAAATAATCACTTAGAATTTTCAATAATTAAATGCAAATTTAACTATCTTAATATTTGTTTCATCTTAATGAAATAATATCCTAGCATAACTGATTTGAAGAGAAAAGTTCATGAAATCGGTTGAAAATACTGCAAAAATAATAGAAACAGTTTATCTGGGAGGAAATACAGAAATATAAAACAGAAGAAAATTTGATCCACTTTATTTGTCCTTGGGATCAAAAGTTCTTTTAGGATGGAGAGAAAAGACCACACTGTTTACTTTGTATGAAGGCTTTAGCTCCAGATAACACAATATCTCATACAGTAAAACATCTTAAAATCATAAAAACAGAATATGTTGGTAGGATAAAAGAAACATTTTTGAGTGAAATAAGCAGAACCAAGACAATATTGTATAAAGTAACAGCAATATTGTTTTAAGAATGACTGAGCAAATAAGTTATTTTGACTCTTATAAAAATCCAAATTCATTATAAAAGACATGTGAAGAAAGACACTATCAACATTCAGAGGAAGAACTGATAAATAGATGACTGAGTAAAATAATCTTACAAATATATATCTGCATCTAATCATAGCCATCTCTATGGTGGGGGAGAGGGAAGAAAAAAATTACATGATAATTTTGTTGCATATTTGAAAGGAATAACAAGTTGTGCATCGTAGATTTTCAGTTTCATGTACAATCATTTTCATTATATTGCTATGTAAATACTTTTGTATTCCATAAATTCAAATAAAATTTTAAAAGGAGAAAATTAGATGATTTTAATAAATCAAAAAATAAATCTTTTCAAAATCCATATTGGTGGCATGAATTGTTTGCTTATATCATAGGAGGTCAATAATGTATTTGTTAGGTATAAGAATCTTCATTTTAAAAATGGTGCTACTTGCAACCACTGATAGGGCAAAAATGATGCTTACTAAATCGTATGCAAAAGAGCCTAAATGGTTTTACGTGCAAATAATATATTGGGAAAGAGAACTGACCATATGTTTGTGGGTCTATGCCATCAAATAATTGAGGAACAAAAATTTTCGTGTTTTGCATCATAAGTAGATGAAATAACAGCTGTAGTTAAACGAGATCATTTAGTTTTGTGTGTGTGTGTGTGTGTGTGTGTTGATGATATGTTGATGAAATTAGTGTTAATTGAGATGTGTCTCTTTGCCACCCTATTGATAGGAAGAATTTTTCCATATAATTGATATATTTTTAAAAATTAAAATGACGTATTAAGGAGCTTCAGTAAAGCAGTATGATAGCTAACTTCCCCAAATCAACTATTATGCAGCAATAAAAAAACTTCAGAGGAATTAATAGAAAAGAATGTTTCATACAAAATAATTACAAAATGCAAAACATAAATAAATAAATCTGGGAGTAATGAGAGCAAAACAGATAGATAGTGGCCTCCAAGCAAGAAGAAGCTGAGTTCAAGATTGATCTCTAATATATATTTATTATGTGACCCTAGGCAGGTCACTTACTAGGCAATTCTTCAAATCTATAAATTGAAGTCAAATTGCCAATTTTCAATAGCAGATAGTTGCCTTATTCATGAATTTCTTATGCCAATGAAAAATTATAGATCTAATCCCTAACCCTATTTCTATTGTTAGCCAGGAGTCAATCTACCTAAACTCATTCAAGACTGGATAACTATAAGTATAAAATACACTAGAGAAATGGTTACAGTGTATGAGAATTCTACTATACGCTAGAGTGACTGAGTTCAATTAATGTAAAAATACAACTCGGGCCTACAATCACTTAAAATTATGGTCTTTCCAGGTGAGGTGTGATGATTTCACAGTAGGCATATATAATCCCTGCTACCAATGGTATAATCCCTGTTTACTAAGGAGACTGACAAGAGTATTCTGGACTGCTGCAGGGCTAAAGACGATTATGTGTCCACATTAAGTCTAGCACCAATATGGTAAGCCTCTGGAAGAAGCAACCCACAGGCTGACTAATAATGGGCAAACTACCAAAATGGAAACAGAGCAGGTCAAAGTTAAATTGCTGGAAAACAGCTAGACCTACAAATGGTAGCTAAATGTCCAGTCTTAGCAAGATAGGGTGAGCCCAGCACCAAAGATAGATGATAGATAGATAAATAGATAGATAGATAGATAGATGATAGAAAGACAGAGAGAGAGATGATAGATGACAGATGCATAAATACATAGATACATAGACAGGTGACATAAAAATTTTGAGATACAGTGTCTCTGTAATTAATCATTTTATTAATAATGCTAACATATTATTTATTCAAAGATGGTCATTTGACTATCTCTTTTAGACCCAAGACCATTCATGGAACCCATTCAATAATTATATGCCCTTGGAAGAGTGGGTGTTCCTGAGGGTCCAAATCAACCAAGTAGTTAGCAAGTAATGAGAAGAATGAATATTATGAGAGGTAGGTTTATTCTAATGAGGGGTCAGAGGACATGACTGGGTTTCTCAGTTTTGCTCAGAGATAATTATCTGTATCCATATTACCTATCTGAAAAAGGGAGAACCCACATTTTCCCAGATTTTTCTGAGTAAAACATAATGAACCAGAATCCATCAATTCACCTAACTTTATATTTTGAACAGATCTGAGTAAACTATGGGTACTCATTTCTGAATGCAGAAGTAGAAAGGGTGGAACCTTAGTACTAATCCAATAACTAGTTATTAAATACA
>CM053601.1:26872680-26892701 GCA_028646575.1 Pseudocheirus occidentalis | reverse complement strand
TTCTCCTCACTGGCTTTCTGGGCCTCTTTTGCCATTTGATTTAATCTATTTTTTAAATTCTTGTTTTCTTCAGTCAGGTTGTTGACTCTTTTCATGGTTTTCTCACATGATTCTCATTTCTCTTCCCAATTTTTCCTCCACTTCTCTTATTTGGTTTGCAAAGTCCTTTTTCAGTTGGCGTATAGCTTCTAGACATTCTTCAGTTGTCTTGGAAGAATTTGCTGTGGGAGTTCTGAGTTCTGGACTGTCTTCTTCCCATTCCATGCTTTGATCCTTTTTGTCCTCAAAAAAGGATTCTAGAGTTTTATTGCTGTTCTTATTTTGCTTCCTTTTCCTCATGTTGGCCCAGATGCTGGAGCTATTAGGGGGTGTTGCAGCCTCCCCTAGCTTTGGCTTGCTGAAAGTGCTCCCCAGGACCACCACCCAAGACCACAATCCGGATCCAGGCCACTCAAATGAAGAGCACTTGGCCCTGATCAATCGACTCAGCTCCCCTGCGGGATCCACAGGCCAGGGGCTCTGAAGCAGCCCAGTGGGGGCCGCTGCTGGTTACAGCAGTTTCTGCCCTTCCCCCACTCTTTCCTTGCCCCAGGGGTAGATTAGCCAAACTGCTTTTCCTCCCCCAAATTGAGCTTGAAAGCTTCACTCACTTTCACTGACCTTTAATACTGGCTTATACAGATTGCTCCAGGTGCTTTAGATCTTCTCTGAAGTAGACTCACACTGTGGCTTGGGAGGCTCAGCTCCTTGCAGCCACCCTGGATCCTGGCCACATGGTAGTTTCAGGCTGGGCTGGTCTTGGCTCCCAGCTAAGTCCCTCCTGGGATGAGCCCCTCCTGCCAGCTGCCTTCTCTAATCCCTATTTTTCACACCTTGGTAGATGTAGAGTTTCTGGAGGCTGTAGCTCTTCTCTCTTATAGACTGGCTGTGGCTCGGCTTGCCACCTTCCTACCGCTCTGGGGCCTGGCCATGGTTTTGGTTTCAAGCTGGGCCGGCCTCCACTTGGGTCCTGCCACGATGATCCCCTGCTGCTGAGCTGCCTTCTGCGAGAGGTATGTTTTCTGTATTTTTTGAGTTTGAGAGTCCTAGAATTTTTCCAGCGTCATGTTTTTATGGGTGTTTAGGGTGACTGCGTGGGAGCTGTGGGATGCTGCTGCTTCTACGCTGCCATCTTGGCTCTGCCCTGCCCTTTCCTGATACTTTTTAACTTATGATTTTCTACCCTATCATCACTATAAGGTGAAATTCTTGACCAGAAAATGGCTGAGACTCAAGAATCCCCATAACACTTCTACTCCATGATGCTGCTCAGGCTGCTGATAGCCAAGGATGAGGAGGGTCTTGACTTCAATTTTTGAGTAGCTACTATAAAAGCAGATGAGAGAATACAAAAATGCATGTGAAGCATGTGAAATGCTACTCAAAATGCAATCTCTGAAATCCTTATTTGGTGGATTGAGCGGCATTTATAGACTTATGATCTTATCAGTGTGAGTAACTATCAGTATGAAAACTGCTTTCACTCACATGGGATTAGAGAGTGTCCAAGAATACTGAAAAAAACAAAACAAAACAAAAGGATGTATCTATAATCATACAATCACCATATTTCAGGTGGCAGGACTTCCTGACTTTAGGCTGATCTTCTGTCTATCTAGAGCAGAGATGTCAAATACACTGCCTGAGGGCCACAATATCACCATTGCAGCCTGACCAAGATTACAACATAATTGGGAAATATTTAACAAAATTAATTAAAATATAATATAACAAATATAATGTTAGTAGGAGGTTTTCTAGGTCAATATACTGTCCCAGGGGATCCTTTTGTATGGTTTAGTGGGCCATGTCTATTTGAATTTGAGACCTCTTCTCTACACATCAATCTCTGAAAAAAAATGTACAACAACAACATAGAAAAATAGATCAAGGAAATGACTGCCTTCCTCCAAAATTGGTAAGTAGATAAAGAAGAAAAAAAAACTTTACAGATCAGAGGTGAAATGCATAAATGTGAAAATTACTAAATAAAAAGACATCAAATGATTATTTTTAATTGGAAAAATCAATGTCATTAACTAATGAGAGAAGCAGACTAATTAGAAAGGAAAATTAATTGGGGAAATGAAAAAATGTACAAAGTGAATTCATAATGAATAGAAAATAAATTTTAAAATTATCAGAAAATATATAAAATTATGACAAAAAGTTAGAGGGATTAAATGATGATATACAAAAACATAAAATAGTCAAATTAACAAAATAAACAATAGAGATAGTGTATGACCCAGTCTCAAAGATAAATTGGAACAGTCATAGGAAAACTTTAAGGGGAATATATCTGGTCTACATGAATATATATATATATATATATATATTCCTTCAAAAAAGGATTTTAAAATCAATTGGAATCTAGGCTACAAAAACTGATCTCAATACTACCGATAAAGTTACTGCCAAACAGTTTTTATGAGGTAAAGTCTCCTCATACCCAAAACTTAGACAAAGCAGTGAAAGATAACCATGACCAATATCACTAATGAATATGAAAATGTGAGTTTTGTCAGCATGGAAAACTCCTGGAATAGAAATAATCCCACAGCACAAATGATAGCATGTCCATGACCTAGTACATAAGTAAAAAAAAGTTCCAAAATTGAAATTTAGAAGCCATGTTAGTGAATTACTGGTCAGGTTGTCCCACACATATCTAAAAGGACTGACTATATATTCTAACATACTTAACAGATGGTCATCCAGGATCTGTTGGAAGACCTCCTTTGTGGGGAACCTTCCCCTTTGAAAGGGCGACCTTTACTTTTTTTGAAGTTTTATTTGTTATGAAGATTTTCTGGACATAAAATTTAATTTGTTTTTCACTCTCCAGCAGTTGCTAGGAAACCTGGTGATGGTTTCAGGGGGCAACCCAAACTTAATATCATCCCTTTTCCACATGACAGTCCTTCTGACACTTGAACATAGCTACCATATAACCCTTGAGTCTTCTCTTCTCTAGAGTAAATATTCACAATTACTTTAACCAGGTCTCATATGTCATGCACTCATGCCTTCCTTTGGATGCCATTCAGATCAATCAATCCATCAGTCAACAAGCATTTCCACTGTGCTAAGGGACAGGGGATACAAATAAAGCCCCCCCCCAGCAGCTTATATTCTTTTTGGGAGATATGTGTGAGTGTGTTTGTGTATGTATGTATATATGTGTGCATGTATATTTATACACACATCTATATACACACACATGCATATATGTGTATATGTACACACATACACACATTTACATGTGTACATACATATACACATTCACATGTATATACAGATGTACAATATAAAATGAATACAAGGTAGTTATGAGAAGGAATACAACAGCTATTAGCACTAGTAGGTGGGGGTGGATAAAAGAAAGTGGTCCTGTAGCTGAGTCTTGAAGGAAGGCAGACATTCCAAGCAGAGGTAAAGACAAAGTACATTCCAGATATAGGGAATAGCCAAGGGAAAGTTACAGAGAAAAATGTATCATGCTGTGGAATAGCAAGTAAGTCAATATGGCTGGAGTTCAACATGTTTGTGGGAAATAATGTATAAGAATATTGAAAAAATAAGATGGAGGTAGGTTACGGAGAACCCTAGGCTAGAGTTAGTTTGTAGATGCTATTTGAACATAAAGGTAATAGGAAGCCTTTGGAAGTTATTGAGTAAGAGAGAGGTGATGTGATCAGATGTATACATTAGTAAACTCACTTGGCAGCTATGTGGTGAAGAGATTGGCATGGAGTGAAGCTTTAAGTAAAGAGATCAAATACAAGGCTATTACAGTAATAGTCCAGGAGGGATACGATGTATGTCTGAATTAGGGTATGGAGTATATGAGTAGAGACTGGGGGGTACATGCAAGAGATAATGAAAGGATTTGCCAAATGAATGATGAAAAGACTTGCCAAATGATAAGATATTTGGGTATGAATGAGAATGAAGAGTCAAAGAGGATGATAAAATTGTGATCATGAGGGGTGAGATGGACAATGGTATTCTCAGTAGGAATAGGAACATTCAGAAGAGGAGGGTATTTGTAAAGAAAGATAAATTCTATTCTGGATGTGTTGAACCTGAGATGTCTAGAGTATATCCAGATCAAAATACCTGACAGGCAGCTCAAGAGAGAAACTAGAGTTAAATATACAAATCTGTAAGAAATCTGCATTGAGAACTCATGGGAACTGATGATGTAATCAAGGGAGAGTGTAGAGAGAAAAAAAAAGAGGGCTCAAGATGGAGTCAATTTCCTGGTTTCCAATATCATGGTGCCCCAAACTGAACACAATACTCCAGATGTGGCCTGACTAGGGATGATTACAGAAAGACAATCTTGATATCCTTCAATCATTTAACCCAAGATCACACTAGCCTTTTAAGGTGCAATGGTCACACTGCTGACGTATTGAGACTACCTCAGTTAAAGTCACCAGATCTCATTTTCACACAAATTGCTATTTGACCATGCCTCTTCCACACAATACTTGGGAAGTCGATTTATTTTAATCCCAAATATAAGATTTTACTTTTATCTCTATTGAATTTCACCTTATTAGATTCAAACAAACATGCTTAAGCCTGGGAAACTATTCCTGGATACTGATTCCAATATCAAGTATAGTAGCTATTGCTCTGAATTTGGTGCTATCTGCACAATTCACAAATATATCATCGATGCCTTTATTGGAGTCATTGCTAAAAATGTTAAGGAACAAAGGGCTAGCTAAGCAGAGACCCTGAAGCAATCATCTGGAAACTTCTTACCAAGTTAACACTGAACCATTACTGGTTACTTCTTCAGTCTGTCCATTCAAATGATTCCATCTGAATTTCAATCTAATCACATTATCCACATATTTCCATTTTTTATCCAAAAGAATTGGATAAGATAGTTTATCAGTTTTTACAATCTAAGAAAATTATCTCTATAACACTTCCATGATCCACTAAATTTGGCAACCCTCTCAAATAAAGTTAGCCAGGCTTCCCCGAGTCTATAAAACCACATTGGCTCTTTGCAAGCATTATGTCCTGTGTATGCACCTGTGTATGTGTGTATGTGAGTCTGTGCGTGTAGGCAATGGGGGTTAAGTGACTTGCCTAGGGATATACAGCTGCATATACTAGCACCACCACCTGGTGGTTAAAGAAAACCAAAGAATGTGTTATGAATGTGAAGCATTATAATTCAATTTCAAAAACATACTGTTTGTAATATTTATTGAAGGTACTATATGCCAAGTGCCTGAGGATGCATTTGAACTCAGGTTCTCCCAACTTCAAGACCAGTTCACTATCCACTGTACCACCTAGCTTCCCCTCCCCCTGCCACACACACACACACACACACACACACACACACACACACACACACACCTTTTTGTTTTCTTTCTACATGTTCAGTAAAGATCCGATTTAATGATCTGTTCTGGAATTTCCCCAGAAATCAAAGTAAAGTTGATTGCCCTATAATTTTCAGATTCTATTTCCTTTCCTTTTTTGAAAATCAGGACATTTGCCCCTCTCCAGTTCTGTAATATTTTTCTCATCACTCAGGAGTCACCACATCTGTTTCCTAGGTTCACACATTAAGGCTTTTTCCCTTCCTGGTGTGTAGGACTTTCATCTACTCTGCAACTTTCTACCACAGGTCTGGGTATTTTTCTGCCTTATCACATTATCGGGTTTCTTTTCTTCTCTTTTAAAAACAAAAGGGAAAATGAAAATATATGGTATAATATGAAGAGAGGTGAGACATGGAGACTTTACCTTCTGTTCTAGGCAGAAAACCTCTATCTCCTCTAAGCATAGAAAAAAATCACTTGGGTATGGTAAAAATGCCAACATGGCACAGTGAGATCCTTAGTGCTCATATTTTTGGCTAGACATATGATCCCAGGGAGAATTTTTGTTTTTATTCTTCTCACCACATTGACTACTTATTACCACTGTGATTAAAACACCTCATTCCTTTCACTTCTTTTATTGTCCACTCACAATCTCTTACTCGTTCTTCTTACTGACATTGTCTTAGCTTCACAATTTTTGTCTTCTTCCTTTTCTTCCTCTACCAGAATTAATTTCTTCTCTTCCTTCTTCCAAATAGCTTCCTTCCATTGAATCCAAAAATAAAACCATCATGGTATGGGGAATAGAGAAGGAAAAAAAAAACTTGAAGATACCTTCCAGAATATGAAGGGAGAGATACATGGAAATTTTCTGATGAAAACATCAGCTTTTACAACAATTAAGAAAAACCATGGTAACTAGAACAATGCACAAACATAAATAAGTGTGGGTTATCTGTTTCCTTTTTTCACTTCATTCTAGTTTATCTTTATTCCTCTTGATCCATCAGTGTTGTGACTCAATTGGACTTTGTTGTACCAATATTTCCCAGCACTCAATATTAATTGCACAAGAAGATAAAACCTCCTGTTATTTTCTTTCCCAAAACAGTTATAGATCATGAAAAGAGGAATGAATAAATATAAAATCTGGAATATTACAAGGTTTTATCATTGTCAGTAGGTGAAAAAAAACTGGATTTTGCTGTCTCCAATTTAAAAAAAACATATTTTGAGAGGTGAAGTATTTAGGTTAGTCCTATTCATCTTCTATTTATAATTTTAAATGTGATTGTAATCAAGCTTTGACACTGAGTTTAAGACAATATCTTACTATGTATTATACAACATAAAAGAGTTCTCATTCTGTCAAGGGAGCCCTTTTTTGAGATTCTTTAATCCTACTGCTGCTGGAATTCTGCCTCAAGAGCTCCTTAAACTTGCTGAACTTCGATTCTAAGTACAATAACAGATGTATAATTCACAGCAAAGTCCTTTGGCCAGATACTTGAGTGAGAGTACCTCTTTCTGCCCAATTCTACTTCATCACTTCAAAGAGGAAGCAATATCCCCTACCACAAAAGTAAAATAACAAAACCAAACAACAAAGATGGAAGAGGAAAGAATTCATCATCACAAAGAAAACTTCACATATAAGCCATAAGAGAAACTGAAAAATTCAATATAGTTAAAAAAGTTCTAAATGAAATGAATAAATATTATTGTGTAAAATAAGTCAATGACATAAAAACAATGAGAACATGAGAAAATAGAGATAATACCATAATAATAATAATAACTAGATTTCCATTAAGGATAATGGAACAACTATAGACTGTAGAGATTCACTTAGAACCTCATAAAGAGGGAACATGACTGAGCCCAGAGGCTGAAAGGAGTGGGGAGTGAGAAGTAAGCAAGAGTGTGGTAGGGTGTGATGGGATTTATCAAATACCATTAGTCTACAAGTAGTAGACTAATGGTATAACTTAGTCTACCATTTTTAAGACTCTTTCAGTTGAAATGTACCACGTTACTCACTAGCACCACTACCTGGTGGTTAAAGAAAACTAAAAAATGTGTTATAAATGTGAAGCATTATAATTCAATTTCAAAAACATATTGTTTATATTTACTGAAGACATTTTATGCCAAAGAAGATAAGAGATACTAACGTCTCAAATGACAAATTCATATAGTTCAGTTTTAGTTGAAGAGATAGGGCATATTTATTTACATAACATAATACAGCATAAACCACATATGAGTTAAAAGAAGGAAGGATGTAAGCTAGGCAGAGAACTGGAGCACATTATGTTACAAGATGACTAGAAATTCACTTTAAGGTGCTGTGATGTTTTCCCCACAAAAAGTGACAAACAGAAAGAATTCATTGGGTTTAGAGGCTAGAAAGGGCATTAAAGACTAGTCCAATGCTCTCATTCTACAAATGAGGAAAGTGGACCTAGAGACATTGAGAAACTTGCTCAAGGTCACCCAGGTAGTGGCAGCCATATGATGGGAAATCTGGTGACCTTTTTACTATACCATGAAAGAGGAAGCAGGGCCAGTGATCTATCTGACCCCAGATTCCTTTCCTCTAGAGATAATGTTCTTTCTATCATATTATGTTGCATTTTGAAGATCAGTCTTCCACTCTCTAAGACATAATAGCCTCAGAGCCAAGAGGTTCAAAGTTCATTGTCTTGTCTCTGACACACACTATGTGACCATGGACGAATTTTTTAGCATCTCTGAGCTTGGCCAACTTTCTAAGAAAATTTGTTATATTTTAATTGCTGGTTTGAAGTTTTCATGTGAAGGAAGGGAGGGTACCACATGAAAATGTCCTCTACCCATTAAATCCATTAGGTTTTAAGAAAAAAAAACAGGCCAACCTAATTAAATCCTTCTGTTCTTGCTAGAGTGGTTTGTCATTTCCTTCCCCAGCTCATTTTACAGATGAGGAAACTAAGTCCAACAGGGTTCTCACCCATCCTACAAATGGCCAAATACCAACAATTAGAGACCTACTGACTTAGGTTGCTTAATTTTTGCTTTTCTCTCTTTTTCTTCTTACCCTGAGCAGCAAGGATGATATGCATATGTAGAAGTACAACTGCAAACACATTTATATTGCAAAATGATTCTACTGCACAGAGGAAGGCAACCAAGATAATTAAGGTCTTCATCTTCACTCCTTGAGAACAGTGGGTGAAGTAAAAGGTAATATTAAGTGTAGTAGTAGTAGTTGTAGCTGTAGTAGTAGTAGTAGTAGTAGTAGTAGTAGTAGTGATAGTGGTAGTAGTAGTAGTAGTAGTAGTAGTAGTGGTAGTGGTAGTAGTAGTAGTAGTAGTAGTGGTAGTAGTGGTAGTAGTAGTAGTCGTTTTAGTAGTAGGGGTGGTGGTGGTGATGGTAGAAGTAGCAGTAGCAGTACTGCTATTACTAGTACTAGTAGCAGCAACAATCATGTATTATTAGTGCTAGTATCAATAGCTAATATTTGTTCAACACATTAAAGTTTTTGAAGGGCACCCTGGAGTCAGGAGGACCTGAGTTCAAATCTGACCTCAGACACTTAACACTTACTAGCCATGTGACCTTGGGCAAGTCACTTAACCCCAACTGCCCTGCCATCCAAAAAGCAAAAAAAAAAGCATTAAAAAAGTTTTCAAAGGGCTGTCTCAATTGATATTTATAACAACTCAGTGAGTTAGGTATTTTTATTATCCCCATTTTATAGATGAGTAAACAGAGGTTGAGAGACTTAATAATTTGTCCAAGATCACATTATCTAGCAAATGTCAGAGACAGGAGTCAAATTCAGGTCTTCCTAACTCCAAGTCCAGAATTTTATCTGCTATATACACGAATGTATAATAGATTAGCCTCTGAGCTCAGTCCTCTTGAGCATGCATGGAGTGCTACTGCAATTACCCACATAAGAGACATTATGGAGCCTGCTTCTAGGATAGATGATGACTTTTTAAATAGCCAAATTCACCCACTTCCTTCAACTGAACTCTCTCTACCCACAAATACTCTATCTTGACTCATTCCTCCATGGTTTTTGCTTATTCCTCATCCAAGTGATTCTGAAATCTATTTCTCTTCTTTCTTTCCACCTGGTGTCAAGATACAAAATCCATTCCCCATCTAGTACTATCTGCACTCTCATACTATTCTAGATATTGCCCTAAAGAGTCACAAGTTTAATTTAATGTATTACAATGAAATCTTTTTCTTAGACTCTTTCAATGAAACGTATAAAATTTCAATTATGTGAAGAAGATATGTTCCTTATTCATCACTCAATGAGCAATTAACAGATATTTATTATGCATCTATTATAATTCACCATTGAGCTAAACACTGGAGACACAAAGGGGAAAAATGAAAGAAGGCCTTCCCTAAAAAAGCTTATTCCCTATTGTGGGGAGAAAATATGTATATAAGTATATATAGAATAAATGCAAGATAAACTTAAGCAATAACAGTTTAATAATCACTTGTTGAGCACCTATTATATTCTTAGTAACTCAACACCCTATGATAGATACTAGGAAGGAAATGAAGGCTAATTATTACCTTATCTCATTAAGATTACATTGCAGTATGAAGGCAAGGGGAAGAGGGACTATGTGGATATTCCCAAATTTCAGAGGTGAAATTTTCAGCAAAGTTTTATTAATGAAAAGATTTCCAAAACAAGAGCTGTGTTATGGATATTAAAATTAGTCCTAATTTAAATATAGTTTAAAGAACTAAATAAACTAAAAAAGACCACTTCCTGTGGGTGGCCTAATCCATGCTTTTTTTTTTCAGTGAATGTAGTTAATTATTGACTCAAACCCCTGTTTAATACAAAATTCCTTCTTTGTGGAAGGACCTTGAATCATTACACATTATCTATTTCACTAAGAGACCTCTAAGGTCCCTTCAAGCTAAAAATGTACAAGAGCCTAAGAGAAGTTGGAAGATTAAATTTCCAACATTTGTTTGAAAATAGTATATCTATGGTAGGTACAGTTTTAATTGGATGAGAGGTAGAAGATGGGGTTAAAAGGCCTTGTCTTTCAGCAAACCAAGAAAAATCACTCACAATGCCAAAAAAATTATGGTCCCTCAATGCTTAGAAGAGGCCATAATAACTTCAGCAATGTGCCCCTTAGGAGAGTTGTTCTGCTTTCTTTCAGTATTTTCAGTCCACTCCTGAGTGTAAATCTCCAATAATTTCCCTCTTTGACATGGAGTTTGCCCTTACCCTGGACTGTCACATTTGACTAACAAGCTAGCCTCTCCTAACCTAAGTAATACATGGGATGGATAACTTCTGAGAACATAGCTGGACTAAGGGCTGGTTCAGGGCAAACTCTGAGGACAAAAGAAAGGAATACAACAAAACCTTCCATTAGGTTTTCATCTCTAGAATACTGTTATACTCACAAATAGACAAGCAAATGAACAAATGAATGAAGTAAAAACAAATAAATAATAAATATGATAGCTTCCGTTGTTACAACTACTATTTGTAAAACTGTTGCTCTAAAGCAGAAACACTAAAATGTTTTGTTTTGTTTTGTTTTAATTTGTTTCTATAATAGATAACTTGAATATAGCCATATGCACAGATTTAATTGATTTTTATTTCAAATAAAACTGCTTTTCAAAACAAAACTCTTTTGAAACAGGTGTGTGGTTGTGCGTGTGTGCATGTGTGTCTGTGTGTGTGTGTGTAGTAGTAGTAGTAGTAGTAGTAGTAGTAGTGGTAGTAGTAGTAGTAGTAGTAGTAGTAGTAGTAGTAGTAGTAGTAGTAGTAGTAGTAGTAGTAGACTAAAGCAAAGGCGAAGTGAAATGCAAAAAGGGCTACGTGGAAAGCTAACGATTATAGGATATTTAACATTTCTCAAGAAAGAAACCAGAAACTTGAAGACGATATTAGAAATTAGTATTTACAGATGTAGGAAGACAATTTAAGATTCATCTTTGAGGCTATGCTTATTTTTCAGGCTAATACGGCATTTCTGAAAAAAATTGTATTAGCTCACAAAGCTTTTAGTAAATGCAGAAAGGCAGAAATCAAACATTTTTCACTGATGATAATAAAATTACAACAAATGAAGAAAATATGAACAAAAGATGCAGAACTAAATTGGCATCAAATCACCATTATAATAAAAAGACTGATAAAGGAGACAGCTTGGCAAAAGTAGTACAGAGAGGAAAATGTATGTCCTTGTCCACTTATTGACCAATTTTGTCTATAGATATCAGTATGTAATGCCATGTACCAGCGGATTCCCAAAAGAATGCTACTGGGAATAGCTTTTAAGGTTCAGATTACACAGTAATAGTGAACACTGTTTATTCCATTACACATCAAGGCAAACATTCATAACATAACATTCACAATATATCAAGGTACAGTACAATATTCAGTCTTCCACTCATGGGGCAAATCAATATTTAAATCATTCAATCAATTCACAATAAAATAATCAGTCTTCCACTCATGGGGCAAATCAATACTTAAATCATTCAATTAATTCACAATACAATATTCAATCTTCCACTCATGGGGCAACTGTACATCAACTCAACCAATCACTAAACACAATAATTAGAAAACTACACAAATCCTCCACCCCTTGCTGTCCAGCAGACCTCAATTTCCTCCAAGGGGAGGACTTTTCTTCATCTTGACTCTGGGAGATCTCTCTGATTCCATGGATCCCATTCCATGGTCCCAGCTCCCTCCTGAATCCACAAAACAGTCCCCTGGATTCAGAAGCAGACAGCTCCCAGGTCCGTGTCTAATCCTCAGGGCAGTCCCTGGCACACACTGAAGTTCACAGGGTCCTTCACCATTTCTCTTGACTGGAACTCAAGGATCAGCCAGGTCATGAAAAAACAAAGTCTTATCCTGGTCATGCTTCTTCAGTCCTCTAGTAGTTCAGCTGGCCCTAGGACCCAGAAGGAATATCGGCCTTCTGGATAGCCTTCACCAGATTCTGGTCTCAGGAAACTCCATCTCTTTTCTCAGTCAGCTTCCAGATGCTGGGAGAGAAACTCTCTCTCGAGAAACCTCCAACTCACTTCTTCAGCTCCCAGATGCTGAGACAATCCTGTTTCCTCCAAAAAAAAGGCACACACTGGCCTCCTGTCTCAGCCAATTCTCTTTTTTTCCACCAATGCAGGAGTTCCTGCCTTCTCAACAGTGGCAGGACTCATACATTCCAGACAGGGCTCATACCTTCTATACTTAGCCCTAAGTCTGCTAAACTGATTGCTGTTACACAGTACAGCTCATGTGCAAAGACACTTGTCATTATGTATGGCAATATTCCTAATTCCAAGACTACATGATCTAAATGGAGTGAGGGTATTCTCAAGAAAATATTTCTTAATAAAGTAAATTCAAATCAACAGGCATTTTTAAGCATTTACTATATTCCTGACTTTGTGTAAAGGAAGTTGATATTACATGAATAAAAGTAGAAATTTCATGCAGAAGATAAGATAGAATATATATTGTAGAAAACCTGCCCCTAAATTTTCAGACCTTCTTTGGAAAATGGCTATAGGCAGTGTGCAAGCCTTGAAGGGAAGAAACAGATGGAATTGACTGTCAGCTCAGTGTGAAGTAAGAAATGTATTTGCAGACATTCAAACCTGGTATGGAGCAGTTAACACAGCTGCACCAACAGCCCACACTTATCAGGATGGGAGAACCAGATTAGTGAACAAAAGGCAAAAAGTTCAGGCAAAAGAAACTGAAATCAGCCTAGCAATTATTTGATTACAGAAAAGAAAATATTGCTCATGGGGGTGGAGGGAGTGCTGTTTTCAGTGAACTGAGAAAGAGAGACATACTGGACTCAGTAGGATTCAATTAAAATGTTGTAAGATTTGCTTTGCTGGCACTGAGAGATAGATGCCCAGTGGAAAGAGGTTGTGAGGCTTCGCTATAGCTAGGAGCTCTTCATCTAATTCATGTTCTGCTATCTCAAGACCCCCTGAGTCTCCCAAGAAAAATATACCAATTTAATGTCAAATCAGGATCAAATATCCATTCCATTTATGGTAGGGAAAGGATCCTTTCAAGTACTTCATAATGCCTCAGAAATGCTCTTTAGGAATGCACTCTGGCTTATAGATGAGATCAATCCAAGAACAAGTTATACTTTATTAAATAGTGGATAGGTAGAAGCTAATCACCATCTAACAATGGAGTGGGAAGCAACCTGCAAGATCAGATGCCTACTCATGAATCTAAATAGTTAGGAATGTATGTTGTGTACATGTTATTATTCAATGAAAGGAACATATAAAGAAAACGACAGTTTGAGTTGAAAGTATCCAATGTGACTTTCCATGAAAAAGATATGAAGTAGACCAGGTGTTTCTATAAGCCATTGTTTTTATTCTATTTTCATTGAGTGAATTGGGTCCCATTGTAATGCAGAAGGATAATCTGTCCTATAATATGCCTGTGTTACCTGATATGGCAATGTTCAAATGCTAAAACGTGCTATTCCTTCTGCACCTGGCATGCAGTCTCAGCATAATGTTATGCTGGAGCTAGTCAGCAGACCCTTTCTTGCAATGAGCCAAAATTTGCTACAAGGCACTTTTGTGTACATTCAACTGTGCTCTTCAGAAATAAAAACATCTGCAAAGAGTGTGGAATGCTATAGGAGATAACCTAATGATGTTTGATAAGTAACAGTGTTTATATTTCTCCTACAGATCTTGGCATTGCATAGCACCGAAGGGTGTGATCTTGCTAGAGCTCATAAGGTGAGAAAGACAGCACCTGGTAGCATCTGGAAATGTTAATGGGGACTCAATAGGCAACACTGTTTTGGGAATCAAGTGGATTCCAACTTATCACATCTTCGTTCACACTATGTACTCTAAAAGTACACAGAATAACTATGTATTTTTGCCATTGTTATTACTGCTTCCTAGATAATATATGAAGTCCCTTGTTTGGTATGTAAAGCTTTTCACAACTTGTATCCTTCCTCTCTTTCCAGTCATCTTCTAACCATCCTGATCTATTTGATGTTTTTTACACAGAAAACTTTATTTTCTCTCTCTGCACCTTTCCACCAAGACTGGAATGTTCTTCCTCCTAACCTCTAACTCTTAAAACCTCTAGCTTTCTTTATTTATTCAACTCAAACACCAACCACTTGCAGGGGCCTTTTTAGGTCACCTGCAGCAGGTGTCAAATACTTGAAGGTTACTTTCTTTCTAATATCTTGTGTTCTGATTTATAAGTGGAACAACACGAATTCCCTCTGTTCTCATTCTCAGAAAGACAAGTACTACATCTCTCCTCCAAAGTTCTCCATTCTTGAGAAAAGGTTGGGAGGTTGGTTGGGAGGGAGAGATCTCTCATCTCTGACATGGGCTGAAGCCATTGCCAATTATGTTTTCCCAACTTGGGCCTCCAAGCCCTAGCTCCATTTAACTACTTTAATCAGGTTAGTTTTACAAAGGAATATTTGTTTCAAAAATATGAGAAGATCAAATGTACAAATCTTTCCCAAAATATGTGGAGGGCATAAATTCTTACTTTGTGAAATCTCTGTGGAGGGAGATTAGTCTGACATTATAACCCAGTTCCTACATGGCCTTAATCTCACTAAATTCCAGTCCAAAATACCCTTTGGGTTAGTGTCCCAGGACCTTGGCTTCTTAGCATTTCCCAGCTCAGCTGACTCTAACATTTAGCCTGGAATACTAGATTCCAAGATCCCTATGGCTCAAGCTCCCAAGTATGGGAACTCCACTCTTTGTGTTGTGGCTTAGTCATTCAGTTGTGTCCAACTCTTCATGACCCCATGGTCCACAGAACTCCAGGACCATCTATCCTCCACTGTCTCTCAAGGTCTGTCCAAGTTGTATTTATTGCTTCCATGATACCATCTACCCTATCCTCTACCAGCCCTTAGCCCTTTTGCATTCAATCTTTCCCATTATCATGGTCTTTTTCAATGAATCCTATTTTCCCATTATGTGGCAAAAGTATTTAAGCTCCACCTTCACTATTCAAATTTCCAGTGAATAGCCTGAAACAATTTATTTAAATATTGAATGATTTGACTTCTTTGATGTTCCAGAGACTCTGAAAAGTCTTCTTTAGGACCTCAATTTGAAAGTGTCAACTCTGCAGCACTCAGCTTTCCTTATAGTCCAACTCTCACAGTCATACCTTGCTCCTGGAAAAATCACAGTTTGAATATACACACCTTTTTTTTTCTTTCCAGCAAGGTGATGCTTCTCCTTTTTAATATACTTTCCAGATTTGCCATAGCTTTACTTCCAAGGAGAAAACATCTTTTAATTTCATGCCAATGGGTGCCCTCTGTACTCATCTTTGAGACTTTGAGACTGAGGGAATATAAAATCTGACAATTTCTTCTACCTCTATGAGTCAGGGACTGATGGGATTATTTGCCAACATCTTAGGTTGGCTTTTTTTTATCTTAATCTTCAAACCAGTTGTTACACTTTCTTTTTTCACCCTCATCAAGATGCTTCATAATTCCTCTTCACTTTCTGCCATAAAAGTGGTATAATCTTCATATCTGAGATTGTTGATATTTCTCCCAGAAAACTTAATTCTGGCATTTGATTAATTCAGCCTGGCATTGTGCATGATGCATATAAGTTAAATAAATAAAGGCACTTATACAGCCTTGTCATAATCCTTTTCCAGTTTTAAACCAATCAGTCATTCCATCTTTGGTTCTAATTGTTCCTTCTTGGCCCAGATAGAGCTTCCTCAGGAGACAAGTAAAATCATCTGGTACTCTCTCTACCTCTTTGAGAACTTCCCACATTTTGTTGTGATCCATACAGTCAAAGCCTTCAGTGAAGTCATAAATATATTTTTGTTTGTTTGTTTGTTTTTTCCTGGAACTCCCTTGCTCTCTCCCAAATCCAACAACTGTTGGCAATTTGGTTTCTAATTCCTCTGCCTCTTCAAAAATAAGCATGCTCTTCTGGTAATTTGCGGTTCAAATATTGCTGAAGCCTAGCTGGCAAAATCTGAATCATAACTTTGCTAGTGTGTGAAATGAGCACAATTGTTGAGTAATTTGAGCATTCTTTGACTTTGTGACTCTGTAGGATTGAAACAAAAACTGATCTTTTCCAATCCACTGGGTACTGTTGTGTTTTCCAAATCTGCTGGCAAACTGAGCAATTTAACAGCATCATTTTATAGGACTTTAAATAGTTCAGCCAGAATTCCATCACCTCCAATAACTTTATTGCTAGCAATTCTTCCTAAGTCTTACTTGATTTCGTTCTCCAAGATGTCAGGCAGATGAGTAACCATACCATCGTGGTTATCAGTGATGATCTGAACTTTCTTGTATAACTCTTTTGTGTATTCTTACTATTTCTTCTTAACGTTATTTACTTCCGTTAAATCCCTACCATTTTTGTCTTTTGTCATACCCATTTTTTTCATGAAATTTTCCATTGATATCTCTGTTTTCTTTGAAGAGATTTCTTGTCTTTTTCATGATATTCTTTTCTTCTATTTCTTCACATTGCTAATTTAAGAAAACTTTATCTCTCTTTGTAGTTCTCTGAAATTTTGCCTTCACTTAGGTATAACTTTCTCCTTTCCCTTTCGTGTTCCTTCTTTCTTCAGCTATTTACAAAGCTTCATCAGATAACCATTCTGGTTCCTTGCTCTTATTTTTCTTTGGAATGTTGTTGTTTGTTGTTGTTGCTGCCTCTTGTACAATGTTGGGTATCTTTGTCCATAGTTCTTTTGGCATTCTGTTTTCAAGAACTAACCCCTTAAATCTATTAATTACTTCTATTTAAAATTTGTAAGGGATGTTATTTATATCATACCTATATTGTCTGATTGTTTTTCCTACTTTCTTCAATTCAGATCTTGTTTTAACTGACTGTATACAGCTTCTCCACCTTTAGCTACAATGTGTATAATCAACGTGATTTTGATGCTGACTATTTGGTGATGTCTAGGTGTAGAGTTGTTTGGGTTGTTGAAAAAGAGTGTTTGGGACTAGGTAGAGCCAAGATGGTGACACAGAAGCAAGAAAATTCCGCAACTCCCACATAGCCACATCAAATACCCATAAAATACGACTCTAAACAAGGTTTAGGGCTCCAGAACTCACAAAAGTACAGAAAGACACATCTCTCACTGAAGGCAGCTTGGCAGCTGGGACGGGAAGGGCTCATTGCAGCACCCCCAGGGCAAGGAAGCAGCAGAAGTTGCACAGCCGCGTCCTCATGGCTGCTTCCGAGTGTGCAGCCTGCAGATTGCAGGGGGGCCAAGTGACCATTCAGGGGCTAAGTTCTCTTAACCATGCCTGGATCAGGATCGTGGTCTTGGGTGGTGGCCCTGGGGTGCATTTTCAGTGAGCCAAAGCTGGTGGGAGCTCATTTTTCCATGTTGGCATGTAAGCAGTTCAACTCTGATAAATTCCTTATGATTTCTTTTCCATGTTGCCTTCTCATGCTTTTTGTATTTGAGTGTCAAATTTTCTTTTCAGTTCTGGTTTTTTCAGCAAGAATGCTTGAAAGTCCTCCACCTCACTGAATGACCATATTTTCTCCTGGAACACTATGCTCAATTTTGCTGGGTAGGTGATTCTTGGTTTTAATCCTAGCTCCCTTGATATCTGGAATATCATATTCTAGGCCCTTTGATCCCTTAATGTAGAAGCTGCTAGATCCTGGTTTATTCTGATTGTGTTTCCACAGTATTCAAACTATTTATTCTTGGCAGCTTCTAATATTTTCTCCTTGATCTGGGGGCTGTGGAACCTTCCTGTAACATTCCTAGGAGTTTTCTTTTTGGTATCTTTTTCAAGAGGTGATCCATGAATTCTTTCAAGTTCTATTTTACCCTCTGCTTCTAAAATATCTGGGCAATTTTCCTTAAAATTGAGGCTGAAAGGTTAAGTGACTTCACCAAAGAGTCATAAGAAGTAAGTAAAATAGTCGGGTTTTATTTAGTCTTTCAGAAAAGGCATGGATAAAGAGATGAAGTCATATATTTCTGTGAGTTTGTAAAAATTATATTTGCTGTGTTATTCTGAATTAATCTATGTGAGTTTTCCCCCATCCACCTCTGATCATTTCCAGCTGAAATATTTGAGGGGCATGAAGATATAGTTCCTATCTTTTATTTACTATTTTTCTGAGTGTCTCAAGACCAGTAGAAAATTGAAGAAATTATTTTCCTATTGCCTTTTTACTACTGATGTCAATTTCATCCAAATTGTAATTCATCTGTATTAGTTGTTCTAATTCAATCACCTCTCAAACTTTAGTTTTGGCATCCTGTCCATCCTAGGTGCCATTTTGTAAGCAGTGTGGGTATGATGACACAGTGAGCTTAGCTAGAGCCTTCTTTGGTTGCCCCAGTCTCATAAAATGTGTCTCCCCTTGTCACTCTTGTCTGTTCATAAGCAAGATTTTTTTAATGCAATGTAAAATTGTCCCATAAATAAATTGTTAACTTGATGTTCTTGTCTAAGATTTAGTAGCATATCAAAAAACCTTCATAAAGTGTAAATGAGTGATTTCATTGCTTTATCCATGTCAAATTCTCATCAGTTCCTCAGCCTAAGAAATTTAATTGGCTTTGTTAAGCCTCTTACCTTTCTTCCCCTTATCAATCCAGAATGACTTTTTTTTGACCACTCTCTATCTGCAAAAGTATTCTCATATTTTATCCATAATTTATTCCTCTAATGAATGGCAGAATTATGTAGTGGAGAGAGTGCTCACTTTGTATTCAGGAAAATTTTTGCCACCCTTGGTCAGCCACTTAACTTGTAAAACAAGAGGAATGAATTAAGTAGTCAGTCAAATGGTGGCAAATGTTTCTAATCCAGAAGTTTTTGGTATGGATGAAGTCACAGGTCCATATGTTCTCCTCCTGCCTCTCTGTCTGTCTCTGTGGATGTATTTCTCTCTGTGTATCTCTGTAGCACTGTCTTTTTGTCTCTCCTCTGTCTCTCTCTCTGTCTCATTCTCTCTGTTTCTCTCTCTCTCTTTCCTTCTTCCTCTTTCTGTTTCTCTGTCTCTTTGTCTCTGTCTCTCTGAGTCTGTCTCCTATCTCTGATTTGTCTGTCTTTCTTTTCTCTGTCTCTTCCTTCCTTTGTCTCTCTGTGTCTCTGATTCTTTTTTTAAATTTTTAAAATTTGTTTTCTTGTTTACAGCATTCATTTTTATGAGATTTTTGAATTAAAAATTTTCTCCCCATCTTTCCCCTATCCCAAAGTGATCCCACTGTAAAGCCCCTCCCCTGATCTGCTCTCTTACTTTCTGGTAGGGCAGGGAGGGTCTCCCTACCCCAGCCCCTGTATATCTTAATTCCTAGTTGCTGGTATTGCAGAGCTTTAAATTCTAGATTCTTTCAATTCCTCCTTTGTCACCCACCCCCACTGGAAGGACAAGCAATTCAATACAGGCTGTGGATATGTGATTATACATGACATCTTCATAGTGGACATATAGGGACAGTGATCATATGCCCCTCCTTCCTATCCCTCCCCCCTCTTGTTCTGTTCTCTACCCTGTCCCTGTCGCTTTCCTGAAGTGTGCACTTCC
>CM053601.1:26829992-26872180 GCA_028646575.1 Pseudocheirus occidentalis | reverse complement strand
ACACACACAAACCTAGACCCTTCCTATTGTGCTTTTTCTTGTTATAACTTAAATGGGAGATGAAGAGCTAGTCATCAATCTTTGTATGATAGCCATTCATGTCCTTGAAGGCAATTATTAAGTTGTCCTCAGTCACCCACTTAGCCATCCTTCTCTTCTGCAGGCTAAATTGCTTCCCTTCCTACTTGTCTATCATTCCAGAATTTACAAAGAGAAGAAAAGCAAAAGTCACTGAAAATAGTTTCGGCCTAGTGTTTTTTTTGTAGGATGGGAGTAATGACAAAATTTTTCTGGGCAGTGGGGGTTGGGAGTAGCCATGTATAAGTAATAGAAAATTTAACAGAAAATGATAAAAACGGTTTAAGAATTTAAAACTTTTGATTTTCTGCATAATAGAGCACAAAATATGTTCCATGTGAGAAGAGGAAAAAGTTGTTTTCTCCTCAGTGTCAGGGTCCTATGTTTCCATCAGAATTACTCCCTGTATTTCCTCAGAAAGCCTGAAATCAACTTTTCTTCACATTCTACTAACTGGGTTCTTTTTGTCAAGTGACAAATGCCTTGAGTATTCTCAGTAGTTGTAGCTTCTTCTTAGGAAGAATTGAGAAAACAAAAACGGTTCATAAATTTGTAATGGCCTGAGAGCAAAAAGGATCTCTTCAATTCCATTCAGGAGTGTTAAATACAAAGAATTTGAGCTATTTATCATTTCTGGGCTTACATTTAAAAAAAGAGACATAAAAGAATTTTGCTTGGAAAAAAAATTGACTCTAAAATCGTACCCAGCTTTCAAGGCCCTTATAAATTTACCAAAGAAGTTGAGTAGCCATTTTAGAATTATGATGCTCTAGATTTCAGAGGGGATATAATTTATTTTTATGCAGGGGAAGATTGAATGTAAGCTGTTGTTTATTGAGAACTGATCTTGAACTGAGATGGATGGCATATTGGACAGATGTGACTTATAAAGAATATAGATTTTTGAGCTTGAAAGTTTCAGCATCATATAGGTAGAATATGGCAGAACCAAGCTTTGAACCTTCAAAGTCAGCATCATCACCACTTCATTTCTCTGCTTGGTTGTCCTTGCACCAAAGCTTGCTTTATCTTCATGATGTATTTATCTTAATAAATTAGAAGAAAGATACAGAATTTTCATAATAGAAAAAACTTTCATTTCATGAAGGAACCCACTGGCTTTCTGAACAAATCTAGGGATTTGTTTGTGTGTATGGGACAAGGTGCATGCACATGGGTATTTGGTTTTCTACAGTCAGTTAGATTATAGAACTGCAATAAATTAAAGTTAGATAAAAGAGGTAGATATGTTAATATGCTAGTAAAATCCAAAGTCATCCCTTTATAAAATGTGAAGGAGTTCTCTAAAATGAAAAAGCAGCTGACCATTGGCTAGGAAAAGGTTAGTCACTCCCCTAGAAGGTTTTAAAATGCTTAGCCATACAAACCCTCAAAGATAGTCAACAAATTTGGGGATTTGAGGCTTTCAAGGTTGGAAGTAGCTTTATGAAATGTGTCCCCTGCACCAGAAGGCACTCTGGGAGGGAATTGGGGGGAGGAATGTGCTCTTTTCCTTTCCCTTCATCCAGCCCATAGGCTATAACATCTATTCACATAGTAAGAGACACTGTATCCAGCAAGGAGTAGTTAACAGAATCAAGTATTTCAAGGTAGGGTGATGCACAATCTCCAGACAAATAAATAAAAAAACCAGACAGTATTCTAAGCACCTCCAAGAAAAAATAAAAACTAGTGATAGGCATTTCAAAATAGAATGAGTCTGGGCAGTTTAAAGCTAAGCTGGGGGAAGGATCAGGCCCAAGGAATCCAGATAAAGAAATTGCTCAACATGGACATTATGCCCCAATACATGAGAAAACAAAGAACATTAGGACTGTGTGGTGACAGAAGCATAAGTTGTCTTAGCCATATCTGTTACCTAAATATGTGCCTCAGTATTATTGTGTTCTAAGTCTGTACCCATTCTTCTCAAAGGCACATTTATGGAAGAGTACTTTAGGGTAATGATGGGAAGGCTTCTTCTTATGGCATCCTATAAATAAATATCTTTGATTTCAACTAATTATGTAAACTACCTGATTATTAGGAGCAAATTTACCAGTGGGGGCTTCAAGGGCTATAGTATAGAAGTAAGTATCTATAGGGAGGTACTTTATATGTGTGAATTTAAATTCTGAAGATAGACACTCCCCTAAGGACCAGACACATAAATATATGGAGTTGGAGAGTTAGCCCTGAGGAGGCCCTACTTCAAGACTTTTATTCAGATCAAATATGGAAGGCATAGGATCATAGAATTATTAATCTAGAGCTGTAAGGCACCTCAAATACCACCTACTCCAACACTCATTTTACATATAAGGAAACTGAGGACCACCCAGGAAGTAGTAAGCATCAGAAAGGAGATTTGAACTTTGGTTCTTTACCTCTGGAACCAAAGGGTTCCTAAGGACATAGAAGGTGGGTGTTTTATAAATTGGGAGGTCCATTGAGGAAGCATTAAGTGAAGTGTGGAACACAGGAAAGAACTCTGTATTTGGAGTCAGAGGACTTAGAGTTGATTCTGCTCTGTTATAACTTACAATGTTCTTGATCAAGTCACTTAACCATTTAGGGGCTTAATTTTCTCATCCGTAAAATGATTATATATCTTTTGAGGTTGGTTCCAGTTTTAAAATACATGTTTCCACACAAGTAAAATGTTGCTTTAGATTAGACAGACATATTCATCCCATGTACCCCAAACTTGTGTTTTTGTCCTCGAGTTTTAAATTAATGCCTTAATTAAGAGCTGCAGTAGAGATTCAGGCTTATATAAGGGTTAAAGGAAAGGTTTTCAAATTTTGCACAGTTATTATTGGCAAGAGATGGAATTGGTAAATGATATTCTGCAAAACATGTTTTCCCCAGGGAATGTGCTCACTCAGGTTAATCAACTGGCAAACAAGACACCCAGGGTTATCTCTTTACCACCCTATTGCCCCATCAATAATGTACATGCTGTCATTAAGGAGTCATTTCTCCCTTCTGGGCTGAATTTTGAGAGGTGTATCATGAGGGAAAAAAAATAGGAGTTATGATGAGGAGATTGTGGGTCACACTGTAATCTCAGTTACATGCTGTGCTCGACCACAGACCATACATCACAACAGTTCCAGGCATGCGCTCATGCCTTCTATAATATATAGACCAAGAGCAGCAGAATCATTCCGTTAGGGTCTTTCAAGGTTAACATTATAATCATGCTTCAGGGCATAAACCAGCTGGGCTCAGGAAGATGTTTTCCTTCTGCAGGATGATTTTTCACAGTGGGTCATAAGCATTACAAATACTTTTTACCTTTAGCAAATATTTTGTTGGCCAATATCAAAATGTCCTCCCAGTTATTCTCCTGGATGCTTGCAAATGGGAGCCTCCCCAACCTAGGGAATGCTGATTCCAATCAATTTCACTCAGATTTTCCTTTCTGGCTTCAGAAATTTCGAAGAAATACTATGTTTTTCAGAATTGTACTTGAGCATCAGGTTGCGTAATGGGGTTCTTGAGAAGCAAACATTGTTATTCCCATCTGCTAATGGGAAAGTGATTTGCCCAAAGACACCACAATTCAATTGTTAATAAGACAGGGGTTCAGTTCCTCTCTCACACCCTTGACCTTGGGAGTGAAACTTGTGATTCTTCAGTTTTTCTTTCCAAGTGCCAATTTTCTTGGGTGAAAAGTCATGAAGGAAATGTGGACCATTAGAAAAGACACAGGATTTGGAGTTAGAGATCCCAGGTTCAAATTTTGTCTTGGTCACTTCCTAACTTTGTAACCTAGGGTAAGATATTTAACCTCCAACACCCTCAGTTTCCTTTTCTGTAGAATGAGTCAGACTAGAGGACCTCTTAGATCTATAATCTATGGGTCATCATTTGCTGTCATCAGGAGGAAAGGAAAAACAACAAAATTCCTTATACTCCAATCTCATCTATTTGCTTCCAGATAAAGATCCTGTTTATGAACTTTATTTACTATCTTTATGACATTGGGCAAGTATAACCATATTTTTCATATATGGAAAATTGCTTACTACAATTTGTATGACCTTGAGATTTGTGTGATCTTCTTTTTCCTTGGCCTCAACTTTCTCATCTATAAAATAAGAAGTTTGGATTAGAAAGGTTCTGAGTCCTTTCTAAATTCTCAAAAAACAGTATAATCCCATGGTTTCTATTGACAATGTTGATGGAATAGAGAGAAGGGAAGTCTCTGAACTCAGCTCTGTAGATAAGAGATGAATTAAGCTGTTTGGAGTTCAGTTCAATAATTTGGCCATCTAAGGACAATTGCCTAAGTTTCTCTTACCGCTCACAGATAGAAAGGAACAAATAGGTTCCACGCCTAGAGGAACCCACACTCCCAAGAAAGACAGAGACAAGGTACTGTCTCAATTTGTCAGCTCTTAGTAAGGGCTGTGCTTTTGATAATAACAATCTGACTCACCATTTATTCCCCAAAGGATTTATTAGGGACCTGAAAAGTTGTGTGAGTAGATCTGTCCATAGGTATGAATGTTGAGGCAGCTGGGGGGGGAGGGGACAATACGGGAAAGAGCCTAAGCCATGGACTAAGGAAAGTTTAAGTTTGAATCCTATCTTAAGTGCTCTGAAACAACCACAGGCAAAGTCACTTAGTCACAGGACCTGAGTTGAAATCCTGACTTTGTCATTTCACTTCATGTGTGACCTTGGTAAAGCCTTGTGTCCTCTCTGGTACTCAGTTTCTTCATCTGGATCAATTTTTTATAGGGTTGTTGTGAACATATGTGACAAGGTAGGCAATGGCTTTCCAAATTTTAAAATGCTATATAAAGACTTTTGCTGTTCAGTTGTTTCAGTCATTTTGGAGTCTCCAAGATCCCATTTGGAATTTTCTTGGCAAAGATAGGGAAATATTTAAGATACCTTCTCCATGTCATTTTACAGATGAGGAAACCAGGGCAAATAGGATGAAGTGACTTGCCTAGTGTTATACAGCTAGTAAGTGTCTGAGGCTGGGTTTGAACTTGGGAAGATAAGTATTTCTGACTTCAGGCCTGGCACTTTATCCATTGCTATCTATTTTTAAGGTTACTCTTATTATTATTTGACTCATCATTCTACAATAAAGTAAGAAAAAAATAGGAACAGATATTCCTAGAAGGTATAATATGGAAAAGGGGAGGGGTGGAAGAACAAAGCAACTCCCTGCAAAAAGATTTTTCCATGTATCTCCTCCTACTTAGTCTTTTATATATCTGTAGGAGACATCTACCAAACTCAACCGTATCACCTCTTAATCAACCCTCTGCAGCAAAATAGCATCTCAGTAACTCTGCCCTATGCCTGCAAACTGTGGTTTCTGAACTACTGGGAGGAAGTCATTCAGAATCAACACTCTTCTTTCTCAGCTTCCCACCTTTAGCACCACCCCACCCCATCCTCAGACAATTGCACATCCTTTTGTTCTTGGCCGGCTTGCAAATGATGATCCATTAATCCCCAGTGGTCTCAGGACCACAATTTTAGAATTGAGTGTTACCACATTACTCTTGGAAAGGAAATGTCATCCCCAGAAAATGCTTTCTTAAACATACATCAAGCAGAGATGTTGACTTGTGCCAATGTCATTTTGCTGGAGGCCTCACATACAGGAGAGAAAGGGTATAATTGACTGGCAGTCACCAGGTTCAGCACTGTCACTATCCAATCTAGAATGGCAGGTTCTTATTTCAGATCCCAAACTTGGAGGAAGTGCCCTACTTACTTAGCCTAGCTAATTAAATGGTAGGGTAGCAGAGTCTTTGTCCCACTGTCTACCCACCACATGGCCTGACAAACTGGCTCTTCCTTAGTTATTACTATTTGGTTTTTCCTACATAAATTAGAGGTAATAATAATTGCTCTTTTCCTATCTCATATTATTGTTTTGAGAAATAAATTCTCTTTATAAAGCACTTCACTCCTCTGCCACATCTGCTCTATACAATACATAAGACAGATTATTTATTTATTTATTCATTTGGTCATGGGAATCTTAGATCATAAATTTTACTCTAGAAGGTCTTAGGGTGGATTGGGCAGAATGAAAGGTAAATCCTCTGACACTGAATGCATTTTTCAATAGATTTCAGGAGGAGACTGAGATTCAGTCGCCTAAAATTTCCATACAAAGGAATCTGGATCATTGTCAATTGCTTATCTCTAGCGCAGCTTCAAAATTGTTGCCAAGACATCATACTCACTTTTTGTAACTCGGTCTTCCTTATAAATGACAGGTAGACGTGTGCTTTGCTACCATGTTGGAATACTGTTTTCGCAAAAATTCGGATAAAAATATATAAAGACAGGACAAAGTGAAGCAGACAAGGAGGCATTTCTTTTGGTTGGTTGGTGTTTTTTCTACAAATGTGCAAGCATTTCTCTTCCTGGGTCCAGACTAAGCATAGAACTTAGAGTGGTCCAGAATGTGTTTAAAGTTCTACTGGTTTTTGTAATGATGGGAGGGTGTCCGTTGCATCATGTTGTAACTACTAGTGTGCAAACTGACATCTGCCAGCTAGTAATGGTGGTCATACCTCACTGCTACCCCAACTGCTCACAGTCCGGTTCAGCCTGCCACCCTGAGCTGCAACCAGCTGTCAGGACTGTCACAGCTGCCCTCTTATTTACTGCCATAAGCCTCCTTGGCATTGTGGTGCAGCACACTGCTGAGACAAAGCCTGTCATTGGCTGCAAAAGGCACAGGGAAGGAAGAGCCTCAGGAACCCTGGGAAGATGCAACATGTTCAAACCACCTGACAGTGGAACCAGTCTGTGCTCTGATCTCTGAGATTACTCTCTTTTGACTGATAAGATTGGACAAGGCACAGTAGGCTCTCCAGAACTCCTATTCAGAATTGTTTTAATTGAATGTGTCACTGAAAAGGGATGGTGATTTGGACCACAGCATCTATTCCAAATGAAACAATTGTTTTAAAGTAATTGGTCTGACAAGAAGGCTGGAAGCCATTGAGAACAAGCTACATGCATTGATACAGAGAGAGAGGAAAACATGAAAACACACACACACACACACACACACACACACACACACGTCCCGTAAAATTGCCAAGGCTAAGCCCTTAAACTTTCTCTATCACTTCTCATTCAGAACAATATCTTTTCAAAGCTCTTATTTGAATAAACACTGAATGATTCCAGGGACACAACTGCAGTATCATTTTTTTGCTTTTCATATAAGAGGCTTTCAAGACTTGTTTAAATTATCCAGTCACAACAATATTCTGGGAATTTAATAGAAGTAAAGAGGGTTAGCTTTTCTCTGAACTCCTTGGCAGATTTGACTGCTTAGCAAATCCGGGTACTAGGCCTGTAATTATGCCATGTAAGACAGCAGGTCAATTGCATCTGGGTGTTAGCACTTATTGAGCTAGGTGTGTGGAGGTCTGTAGGGAGTGTGTGGTGTGTGGTTTATGTGTGTGTGTGTGAGTGTGTCCTCTGAATAAATGTCTTCTTGGGAGCAGACTTGAGAGAGGACCTAGCTACAGGAAACAAATGTATCTGAGCATATAAAAACCCTATCACTTGTATACACAAAAGGCAAGATAACTGAGTGGAGCAGAGTGCTGGTCTCCCTTTCCAAATGACTCCCTAATACATGTCTAGTTCATTCCCACTGTGGTGTGTCATGAATTTCTTCATTTATACTTGACTTATTTAATTTTCCCCTGGGATTTATTTTTAGATTAACACTTTTTCCTGACCCCAAAGATACTTACAAATTACTACAGCTTTTAGAAATAAGATCTAACAAAAACAAAAATAAGGAAAGTAGCTTGTGAAAGTGAATATTGAAAATTGTGGAAGTGAATGCTGAAAACTAAAAAGAAATGAATTAATAGAAAAAAATAAAAAAGAAGAAAGTATGATAAAAATTTAAATTTTCTGTGGTTCTTCACACATAGGAATTATTTAGTGAGTGGTTACTGATGAACAGTGGATTCCACAGATGCAAAACATGCTGGTTTAATGACTCCTGTCCCAAAGAATCCTGTCTACTCTCCTGTACATTGTAAGCATATTCCAGTAGTCCTTGACAACATACAGTTGCAAATCAGGCAAGATGAGTTCATATGGAAAATTGTATTAAAGATAACTATGGAAATACTACTGGGTTTTTGGTTTTGTTTTTCCTTCTCTTTTTCTATTGCTATCCATGTATACTTTGCTCCCTGAACAACTTTATTTCTCACTTCTGCCCAATAGCAATCTACTGCTCCTTGCTGTACTCTGCAAATATCAAGCCACTTTCTGTCTCTGCATCTTTGTTCATTCTGTCCTTTCCGGATCGAAACGAACGTGCTTTTTTTTTTTAACTTATTTTGTATTACTCCCTTTTACTTACTCTATGGTCCTTCCATATCAGCTTCCTTACTTTTCCTCACATTTGACATTTTACACCTTATCCCATGTCCCTACTCAAGCTTTCTCCCTTTCCTAAAATGTGGTCTCTCTTCTCTTCTGCTTTCTACAATTTCTAATCCATACAGCTCAAGTGTTACTGCCTATATGAGGGCTTTTTTTGATAGTCCTAGTTGCTAGGACCTTACCCCCCCCAAAATTATTCTGTAACTGTATCTATTTTAAATAATAAATAAATGTGTATTTGTATGTGTATGCATGTGCATATATGTATATAATTGCATGTATAAATATCATGTATAATTTTTTTCTAATTGTTATTAGGTTAGAATTACGTCCATTTGTGTCCAACTCTTCATGACACCATTTGGGGTTTTCTTGACAAAGAAACTAGAGTGGTATTACATATAATATATAGCATTAAAATATACATATACATAGTGTCTGTGTCTGTGTGTGCAGCTGGGTAGATGATAAATAGAGCATCAGGTCTGGAGTCAGGAAGACCTGAGGTCGAATCTAGTTTTGACACTTACTAGCTATATGACCCCAGGCATGTCACTTAATCCTGTTTACCTCACTTTCTTCATCTGTAAAATGAGCCTAAGAAGGTAAAATGGCAAACCAATCCCACATCTTTGCCAAGAAAACCCCAATGAGTCCATGAAGAGTTGGATAGGACTGAGATAACTGAACAACCTACATACATATATTTGGTAACCATTTTCTCCACTATAGAATGTAAGCTTATTGAGGGCAAGAACTGTTTTAGTATTGTCCTTATATACCAAGTGCTTAGCATAGTTACTGGCATCTACTAGATAGCACTTCCTCCTCCCCTCTACAGTCCAAATATTATCCATCCTCCTCATTTAACTTTGTTGAAACTGCCCTTGGCAAGCTCCAGAGCCTTAGTTCAGTTCTTTCTCTGAACTCATAGCTTTTATTGTCCACACAATGAGTTTCCACAATCAATTATGTGTTTTTAAATTATTAATTATCTAACTAATTCATGTGTCACATTTTTCCAACTCAATTATAAGTTCCTCTGATAAAAATGGCTATATTATTCATTTTATCTTTATATTTCAAAATATTTTATATGGTATCCAAAATTATTGAACTGAATTACATTGAAGAGAGTAACGTATTAGAAACACAAGTCGAGAACATGATTACAAACAAAAAAAACTTAAATTGTCAGATATAAAGATCTTTTGCATGCCAAGAAAAAAAGCCAAAAAAAATGGCATCCTGTCTCTGATTACACCCCAAAGAAAATAAATAAATAAATAAATAAATAAATAAACAAATAAATAATTGTGGCATAAACTCTTGACCTGGAGTCAGAAAGTTCAAATGTGTTTCATTTTCCTCATCTATAAAATGAAGGGGTTGGTCTTACCTCACCTAACCTCTTCCTTCTGTGGGGAAGGAAACACCATTTCTTCTGGAGCCTGTCTCCTCAGTTAGCCTCTTCCTGCCTGTAAAGTCAGGGGAGAAACACCATTCCTCAACTGATCCATTTGTCTGAGCTATGTAATGCCACAGAAGGATTCTACCATGAGGTACCAAGTGACCATGAGGTCAAATCCTTAAGGACATTGATAAACTACTTGTACTTATTCCTAAGGGATTAGCAAATCCCTAGCCCATCATACCCTTCCCATCCCAATGATACTCAACCCCTAGCTGTAATGATTCATACTTCATTCTCTATATTCCATTGTTTCCTCCCTTATTTCTAGCCCCTTCAACCTAATTCCACAGTATCTCACTAAAACTATCAGCACTATCCACTATCCTCTTTGGAATACCAGCTCACTAAACAACAAGCTTGCCTTTATCTTCAATCTTTTCCTTTTTCACTCCTCTGTCTTCTGGTTCTCATTGCAAGTCTTGGCTCTCAGTCCTGGTGACACAGTTACCTGCTCACTGCCTCTGGTACTGGTTGTACTTTCACTCATCTCTCTTTCTACCACTACCCCCACATCCCTTAACCCAACTCACTAGTCAAAGTGGAAGAGTTGCAATACTCTATTTCCCATTGCTAGCTCCAAGCTATACTTATAATATATCATTCATATATCAACTCCTTCTCCTCTGAGGTTCATTCAATCCATCTCTGCCATCCAGTTGAAATAGCTATTGTCTACTGACTTCCAGTTTCATTTTCTTAATGAGATCATAGCCTGGCTCACATTCTTCTTTTAGCTTAGGAAAAAGTAACCCATAAACAAAGGTCTCCAAGTGAAGTCTTGAGTCACCTGTGTGCATATGTTCCACATAGGGTTACATGGAAGGTCAAATAAAATAACATACAAAGAACATTGTAAATTTGAATGTGCTCTACAGAAATGTCAGCTATTAGGACTCTTGCTTGCCTAGTAAAAGAAAGATTTTTTTTTAAATGAAGTTCTCACTTTTTTTCTCAGTAAACTTCACAAGGATGAAATAAAAGGTTCAGGTTACTAAATATATCAAATTTTCAGAGTATCAGGAAGGGAGATGCTCAGCAGTCCATGATGTCCTTCACTTACATTTTTATACTTCATCTTCAGTCTGTGTTTCTTCTTTGGGAAGAATTACTTTCATAAACCTGCCATGACAGAAGAAAAGAAAGCAGTGTGACCCAACTCTCCTCCAAACCTACATCTACAAGAAAGATCTAGGAAGAGAAACGGATTGAATAGTGATGGAAAATCCAATAAGAAAACCCACTGAGGCATTTTTCTAAACCAGGGAGTAGGAACAAGAGCCAATCACCAGTTGGCTTAATCTGATTGCAGAGGTGGGTTATAGATTCAGCTTGGACTAAGGAGGAAAGCTACCAAGACACTCTTGACTGAACAGCCACTGTGTTCTAGAAAGAAAAATAATGCTGAATAGATTGAATTCCAGTAAAGAAAACTGAGTATGTAAAAAAAGAATCAGATTTCTTACATACCCATCACAAACAAACAAACAAATAAATAAAGAGAAACATCAAGGAAAAAAACACAAAAAAAACCAACACAAAATTAAGACTTTAAAATAAACAGAGGAAAAAGGTAATGATATTTGTAAAGGTACTATAGAACAATTGATAAAACTCATCTTTTGGGGGTTTTTTAGTCATTTTTAATAGCGTCTGACTCTTCATGACCCCATTTGAGATTTTCTTGGCAAAGATATTAGAGCGGTTTGCCATTTCCTTCTCCAGCTCATTTTGAAAACTAGGAACTAGGACAAAGAGAGGCAAATGACTTGTCCAGAGTCACCCAGCTAGTGGGTGTCTGAGGCTGGCTTTGAACTCAGGAAGATGAGTCTTCCTGACTCCAGGCCCACTAGAGCACCACCTAGTTAATTGTACTTAATCTACCAGAAGGAATATAGATGAAAAAAGAAAACATGCAAGACATCCCAAGAGCCATCTACAAATGATTAAATGACACATTAAAAAAACAAAAATGGGAACGAATATTAGTAACAAGATCACAAAGATATAAAAGAAGACCTTAAAGAACAAATTGATTGATGGGAGAAAATTAAGCTGGAATTAAAAGACACTAAAATATATATATTTAGTAAATAATGAAGAAAACAATTTATATGGAGACTTAGAAAAATTCAGGGATCAATGTAGACCTCACTAAGTGTATAACAGAATTAATAAACACACAATGGAGAAAATATAGATGCATAAAATGATTGGATTATCTAAAGATTTGGAAAACATGCTAAATCAAATTGCGGACAAAAAGGAGAGATCACAATGTAGCTATCTCAGTACTGAGACAACCCAGAAGAGCTACAAAAATCAAAACATTAGGAGTATGACCTCCTAGGAAACCAGGGGAATAAAAAGAGGAGAATCTGAACGTGACTGGTACAAACCATCGATGATATACCATTAGAAAGGATACAGTATACATTGCTAAATACTAACATAATAAAGTTAAGGAAAAACTTCAAAGTTTTCAAGAAGTACCTACAAACCTACATCAATCAAAATCACCACAAACTTCATTTGAAGGAGATCAAGGGGCAATAAGAAACACTGGCATTAAACATTTCTAAAATTAAGGAAATTGGCCATGAGCACCAAATTAACTATGAACAAAAGTTCCATTTTCAATTTCTTTCAATCCAATCTAGGAATAATTTGTTAAGGATCTTAATATATAGAGGGAAAAAACTACTAGCAAGACATGGTTCCTTGAAGAGCAATCAAACTTTGTAAGTTTCAGAAAGATATATTGACTTCAAAGAATTATTTCAACAGCTAAGCCTCCCCGTCCAAAAGATAAGTACTTAAAACAATTTGTATTTCTCGTTTAAATTAAATAAGTAAAACCAGTATAAATTAGGGGTTAGTAATGTGAGAACAATCAAAGTATTGCATTGGCCATAGGATTCAATGTTTTGGAAGGCTGTTTCAGAGATAATGGTAGAAAGAAAAGAAGTGGGTGGAAGAAATGTGGAGAGGAAGGAAAAGGGAGAAAAATGTCATGCATTAAAATGATCCCAATTTAAAGGTCCTTTCAATGCTTAATTGAAAACTGAAGTTAAAGGTACCTTTATTGGCATTACATAGTTAATAATATAAGACAGAGGAACTTAATGAAAGCAGTTTTCCTAGATGTGGGGAAATGAAGAATAATAAGAACAAGACAGCTTATTTCCTTTAGATAGACTAATGAAAAAAGGCAAACCTAATCATTATTTTAAAATGAAAATAGGATAAATTATTTTTAAAAAAATCTAAATAAAAGGAATATCTTGTTCTGAACCATGAAAAGAAGAAATCTTTTCACCAATCAAATAAATATTCCCAAATAATCAAATGGCATCATGGTTATATTAATGTGATCTCCAGGGATAATTCAATACTCTAATTAGCATTCATTAAGCACTTACTATGAGCCAGACACAAAGAAGAGCAAATTATAGACCCTGCTCTCTAGGACATCAAAGTTTAAGGCAACACATGAACAGTTATGCACAAACAAGATGTGGACAGGATATATTAGAGATCATAAACAGTGGGAAAGCAACTCAAATATAACTGCCTTAATTGTGCAATTCTTTTTCATGTTCTCCCATAAATTTTTCAGAGAGGTTCACCCAGCATGCTGGGAGGAATTTTTTCTTGCCATTGTAAGAATGTCAGGATAGTGTATGAGCAGTCCATTTTTGAATCCCTAACTCACTCACCACATGGCCAGCTCATGTTCTTATTCTTTGATGACATTTTAAAAATACTGCTTACCCTTCATCATTCTTTGTAATGTGCAGTGGCTTTCTCATATCTACACAGCTACTTGCCATTATCCTTTCTGTGCTACCCAATTTCATCTCTTTAGAGACTTTAGTATTCTTTGATCAACTATCAACACCAGAAGAAACTAATGAAGAAGGCTTATGGCCTATATTATGATGGCCAGTTATTTGGAAAACTTGTAAATATATATATATATATATATATATATATGCATGTTTATGTATATATCTCTCCACATATGTTTATATATTTGTATATATAGGCATACACATACATACATTATGTGTGTGTATGTGTGTGTGATAGACATGGAAGATGAAAAAGTAGACTCAATTCAATAAGGGTAAGAATAACTTCTAGGAAGTGAAAAAATATTTTAGACAGCCCTGAAATGGCTTATATTTTAAAATTAAGCATATGAGAACAATTCTTTAGAAAAACAGTAATGATTTTATAAAGAGACAAAATAATTATCTCTAAAATTAAAAAGATTAAACATACTATGGTAAAATGGTAACAGTAATTATAGCAGATAAAATTTTAAAAATGTTTTAAACATAGTAGGAACTCAATAAATGATTATGCTTTTTGCATTTTAATCTATAAAGACCTGAAACATATCTATAATACTAATCCATGCTTCCCATTAAGCATTATTCAAAGAATATGAATAGATAATTTATAGGTGTAATGGTAATTAATTTAAATTTGAAGATCTCTTTTTGTTATGTCAAGTAAGCAGGTACTTAGCTCTTAGCAACTAATCAAACCTTTGTGGGTAAGAGGCAGAGGGTGTGAACTCTGCCTTCTGCTGCTGACATAACAGGAAGGGTTTGGCTGAAACAGAAAGTCAATGTTTTATATGTATATAAGAAGAGTCTCAGAGAGAGAGACAGTCAGAATTAGAATTTTTTCAAGTTCCCAGGAACAGAAATTGTCATGGTTTTACGATGTGCTGGACCCTGTGAACTTCAGTGTATAGAAGGAACTTCCAGGAGGAATGGACACTAACTTGGCAGCTGTCTGCCTCTGAATCTGGGTGACTGTTTGGTAGATTCAGATAGGAACTGGGGCCATGGAAGGGGATCCAGGGAATCTGAGAGACCACCCTGAGTCAAGATGAAGAAAAAGCCTATCCTTGGATATTGGATGCTGTGATGAACTGAAGTTTACTAGAGAATGAGGGGTAGGGGGGGTTGTGTAATTTTCTAATGATTGTATTTAGTGATTAACAATACTTAGTGACTGATTGCTAGGTAAGTGATTGATTAAGTTAACCTATGATTACCCTATGAGTGGAAGACTGACTATTGTATTTTGAGATGATTGAATGACTGAGTTAGGAGACAAATCTCCTTAGAGATACCAGATGTTTCTTCTTCTGAATACTGTGACCACTTTGGTGAAAACTATGTGGCCATTCTAATGTTAAGCTGCTGTGAACACTATATTGTGATTTTCTGTAATAAGATGTAATGTTGCATATATTGCATCTTGATTTGTTGTGAATGTTTGCCTTGATTGGTTATGGAACAAATGGAGTGTTCACTATACTGTATAATCAGAACTTTAAAAGCTGTTCACAGTAGCATTCTTTTGGGAAGCTGCTCATGTATGATGTTACATGGGGGGAATACATTTTTGTTAAAACTTTGAAAAAGACAGATGTATGATCTCATTGTCATGGATACCCACTTCAGCGATGTAGAATGAAACCCATTCATGCCTTTTTCAAACATACAATTACAGAATAACAGAATTTGAGAGATGGAAGAAATCCCAGCAGCCATCTAGTCCAACCCACACTTGAAACCTTAAAGTTCCCACTGTAACAAAACCTTCATTTGCATGAGGGTGAAATGATCATCTCTTCAGGCACCATAGCAGTCCACTAAAATCCCTTGAAATAATCCCAAAACCAATCATGTTTTTTGACCAAACAATTCCTGTACAAGGACCCTAATCCTAAAAACGCAGTAAGAAGGGGCAAAGTGACCTAAGGCATAAAACTGTCCATAGTTACACAATCTTTTTGTTTTCTGTTTCTATTTGTTATTACTAGAAATAATCTATTATGAATCATGGCATATTAAGGTGAATGTATAATATCATTTAATGAGAAATATTAATAAAAGAAAATATGCAAAGAGGTCTATGGGGATGGAAGCACAATGAGATGATTTTTTTTCAAAGACAAAAACCAAAAACTGCCATCTAAGCATGTCTATTCCCCTCTTAGTGTTCATCATTTTATCTTCCTCGTTTTACACATGAAGAAACTGTGCCCCAGATGGATTGAATGACCTTTCTAAGGTCAATAAGGTAGTAAGTAGCACACCCTGGTTTTGAACTTAGATCTTCTGACCCCAAACCTAGCATTCTTTTCGCTATATCAAGATGTCTCCCTCTCAATCCATTTAAATCTTCCTGTTCAAATATGCACCCATGAAAAGTCTTGCCATTCATCTTTGTGGGCCAAAATATATCCTAAAAAACAGATTCTATGGTAGAGTTCAACATTTAGCAGAAAATCCCTTTCCTGTTTAGACTCTGACTTGGACAGCATCCATAACACTGGTATCCATCTACCTTCAGTGAGCTCACATCTATTGAATTCTTATCTGATTACTAGTAAGGGGTGGTTGAACAAAGTCACCCTGTTATTTCTTTAAAGATTTAGTATATTGTGTGGTGTTCACATATGCATAGAAGATACTTTGTGACCTTTTATGTATTTCTATACATTATATATGCCCTGCATAATAAGACTTAGAGAAGCAACATGACACAGTGAATAGCAAATTAGCCACACAGCCAACAAGACCTGATTCAAATCCTAATTGGCATATTAACTACATCAACCTACATGAATTTCTCTATGTGTTCTAGGAAAGTCTTTAACACTATGACTTATATTGGTAAAGAAAGTTTCTTTCTGTCTAGGCATCCTCTATACCAATGAAATCATAGGTCTAGTCATTATTTCTATGACAAAGGTTGAGACTGGTATTTTTGTCCTACCAAGTCAAAAGCTTTATTATAATCAACAAACAGGATTTTTTTAATACTCCAATTCATTAAAGATGTGATCTACCATAGAATATTATTTCCAAAAGCCACTAGTTCCCTTTCTATGCTTTCATCAAGGATGCCTACAATATACACATAAAATATTTTCATAATTATATTTATAAAGATGAAAGCATACACACAATGGTTAGTCATCAATATTTCTATGTTACTGTTTTGGAAATAATAAGATGATCAGTTTTGCTAATAATAAGAAAAAGCAAAACAAGAAAACCTTGAGCCTCATCAAAAACAAGAAAACAACAATGCAATGTAATATTTATAGGGCTGCAGAGACTGGAGCATTCTGCTTTATTGTTGGTACAACAGTATATTGAAATATATATATATATATATATATATATATAAACAATTTGGAGAACAACTGGTAATAATAATAAATTATAGAATACAGTAAATAAAATATAGATGTTTAATGATGAAATAATAAAAATACTAATAAGAATCCCCAAAACAATCATCTTTTGACCAAATGATTCCCATACAAGGACTTTAATCTGAAAAACACAAAAAAATAGAAAAGCTTCCTAAGATACAAAACTGTCCATAGTTACAGTATCTTTCTGATTTCTGTGCTTATTTGTTTTTACTAGAAATAACCTATTATAAGTCATGGTATATTAAGGTGAATGTATAATATCATCTTAATGAGAAATATTAATAAAAGAAAATATGCAAAGGTCTAGGGGATTGAAGCCCAGTGAAATGAGCAGAATGAGAATTTTATTTTCATTGACTGCAATATTGATTAAAAAAAATCAAGGTCAAAGGTAATTGAGTCTCAAGCCAACTTAGAAAAAGGGAACACAGGACCAGAATATTTCTTGTTTCTTTTCTTTTGTGGAAGGGAAGAGGGTAGGCTCATCCTATGCTGTCAAATGATTTTTTTAAATAAAAGATTCTCTTCCTTATATATTTCTTTGTTTACTTGCATTCATTACTATTAAGTTTATGGTAATGAAAACATTTAGCAAAAGACTGAATGTAAAAATAGAATGTATGATGCTTCTTGTTACACATAAACTGGTGAGTTTTTCTGCTAGCTGCATGATATCCCACCACTTCTGCAGGTCCCTCATTAGAACAGTATAAGGACCTACCCTCTATGTCCTCTATGCTGAAGATTTTTTTTAATGAGTTCCTGGGACAAAGGGCATTTTAAACAAATTAAACTGCTCCCAGTGACCTCAGAAGATGTATAATAATCCTTACTCTTTCTCTTCATATTATTTTGCCCAGAATTATTATTGACAACTGGCCAGCCTGCCATGACAGAGTCCAATTAAAATTATATATCATTGCAAGTTTTCCTTTCTCTGATGTCAATATTCCCTCTGGATGGGAGATACTTCAGATAGCTTTTTTATATCCACCCCTGGGTGTTTTAATTTCCTGACAAATCTATCATGTGCAATTTGCCATCAGGAGCAATACATCTCACAGCGATGATAAAAAGGCAGAGTCTGGTTCTTTCTCTTGCTTTGAAACAGGAAATGTGCACAAATGTTATTGTGTTGAGAAGTACATTTAGCCTAAACTATCTCTGCATCCCTGGATACTCTCAAAATAAAATCTAGCAATAGAGTTAATGATGATGATCTAGTAAGTTGTAATTGAAGAACCTTTTTGTTTGTTTGTTTTCTGTAATTCTATTTGGACCAATGATTCCTGAGCATTGGTTTAACAACTTCTCAAAGTATTTCTAGGAGGCATCATGAAATTCCAAATTCTCATATTGTGAAAATATTCACCATTAAATTTTCATTAAACTTTACTGTAAAAATGCTTGCACCATAGATTATGTTTAGGAAGGATGGGAACATTGGAAATTAAAAATCCATCATGGTGTCATGAATTCATTGTCAAATCAAATGAGATATGTAAAGTACTCTGTAAAACTTAAAAGTATTATATGAATTCCAGTTATAAGTGTCATCATCATTGATTTTTTGTATAAATGTGCTACCTGTAATTCAATCAGTCAACAAAAACTTTTAATTGTTTAGTATGTGGGGGCACTGTTCTAATTTGTCAGGATATGAAGAAAGGCAAAAAGAAAATCCCTGTCCTCAAGGAGCTCACATTCAAATGGAGATCAGAGGCACAGAGATGGGACATATGTTCTCCTCTTGTAGGAATTAGGAAAAAAGTTGGCGCTGCTATATTCCAATAATCAAGTTGTTATTATAAAAGAAAATCAGGTGGAGATATAAACTAAATCTGAAATGTAATTACTGTAGGCAACTATGAAAGTCAGCATATCATATTGGTTGCACATATTTGGTGTTAGAGTTAGAAAGACATTGGTTCCATCAGTACATACATGAGACATATAGAGAAATTGAAAGGGAATCTGAGAGGGGCCAGGACTAGCAGCAGGGTGGAACTGGAAAAGCTTCCCTGAAACCGTATTTCTACCATCTCATTTCTTCCTCTTGTACCTCCTTCCCATTTGTCAACTACTCTTCTTACTGTTGTTTGTTTTTTGTTCTCAAAGAGGACCAATGACATCTGGAGGGAGAAATCTTGACTTGTAAGTGAATTGATTTAAGTCAACCTCACTCCCTCCTCCAGAATCATATGAGTCCAGTGGCAAATCTTAAGTCAGGACAACTGGCAACACACCCAATACAATGGCAGACTTTGTCCTTTTTAAGCTAAGGTCTTTCTCAGGTCTCAGTTTATCTGAGGCAAATCTCATTCAGTAATTAAGGGCTAGGTAAGAATGGAGGCAAAAGATGACTGAGTTTGCCTTCAGAAAAGAATCAGTTTAGAAGATGAAGACCCTCAGAGTTTTCAGCCAGAACAGAAACAACTGCTATTTACACTTGCTCTGAGCCATCCAAGCCAAAACAATGAGCAAGTAAAGCTTGTGGGGCCTATTATTAGCAGATCACTGAGAGCCAGGGTGATTTGGGTTTAAAGACATAGTCAAGTAGCTCCATTTGAATCCCAATCGGTTTTGTCAAAGCCTAATTTTTTCAGAGCTATGTTTCCAGAAATCATAAATGAAAACTTCATGAGACAAAAGAGTTAATTGTCCCAGTGTTTTGGGGTGAGGGTTGGGATGAGAGAATGAAGAAGGGCAAAAAATTTAACCCCTAAACCCCACAATGTCTTGTGAAGTGCAAGTGATCAAAATTTATATTTCTTTGCACAGAGCATCCACATGTAAGGGTATGTATGACGCTCAATGTGGATATAGGGAGAAGAGGAGGAGAAAGAATAAGAGAAAAAGGAAGAGTACTCTTCATATATGTTCTTTTTGTGTGTGTGTATGTTATTTGTCAGATAACTTTATTTTATTTTTTTGCTTTTTTTGGAGGGCAGTTGGGGTTAAGTGACTTGCCCAAGGTCACACGGCTAGTTTTTGTACTAAGTGTCTGAGGCCGTATTTGAACTGACTCCAGGGCCGATGCTCTATTCACTGCGCCACCTAGCCGCCCCCCATATATGTTCTTAACCAGTGTACATCACATTCTTCTGCACCTACATTGTCTAGTTAATGCAACATCCCAGCCTACAGTTGTGCCCAACAGTATATATATCAGTTCTCTTTGGGGAGTCATATGGAGTTTACATCACTGGGCTTCAATTCCATAACTTTCATATTTACTTCTCTCATTTTTTAAAATTTCTACTTTCATGTTTATCCCCATGTTTGTTTTTTTAATCACTTGAAATTCCCTCTTTTTTAAACCACATAAATTGCCATTTTCCATTTAAAAAATAAAATCCTCCAGAAATGGTATGATTTCTTTTGTATTTATTATTTCATTAGCAGTTATGTATATTTTAAAATTTCTATTATCTCAGGCGTTTACAAGTAAACTGTCTTTTTCCCAGACATTTGCTACTTGTATTTGGGATGAAAAATAACCCTCAGCCTTTTTTGTGATTTATTTTTTAAATTAACTTTTGTTGATTTTTAGCTTATATCATTCATTTTGACAAGATTTTGAATTACAAATTTTCTCCCCATCTTTTCCCTATCACCCCTCTGACTTTCTGGTAGGGCAAGATGAATCTCTTTATGCCAGTGCCTGTATATCTTAATTCCCAGTTGCATATAAATAGTAACAATATATATTTTAACATCTGATTATAAAACTTTAAATTCTAGATTCTTTCCCTTCCTCCCTCATCATTCACCCCCACTAGAAAGACAAGCAATTCAATACAAGCTGTACGTGTGTAGTTATGCAGAACATCTCCACAACGGACATATTGTGAAAGACTGATTATATTTCCCTCCTTCCTATCTCACCCCCTCCTCTTGTTCTATTCTCTACTTTGTCCCTGTCCCTTTAAAAAAGTGTGTGCTTCTAAAAACCCTGACCCCCACCCTGCCTTTCCCTCCATCCTCCCTGCTCTTGTCCCCATCTCCCACACTCTCCTGTAGGGCAAGATGCTCAATTTTAGAGTGTATGTCATTCCTTCCCTAAGTCAAATTCAATGAGAGTAAGGTTGACACATTCCCTTCTGCCTTCCTGTTCTTCCCCTCCATTGTAACAGTTATCTCTTGACTCTTATATGAGATGATTAACCCCATTCTGTCTCTCCCTATCTCCTCTCATTCTATTCCTCTCCCACCTCTCAGTTTTACCATTTAAAATATCATCTCTTCCTATTCAATTGATCCTGTGCACTCTGTCTATGTACACAAATACACACATTCACATATGTATTCATATACATATATACCCTAATATATAGACATATGTGCATGTATGTATACATGTGTATACATGCACACACATATACATGTATACACATACATACATACATACATTTATATTCCCTTCACCTATCCTTATACTGAGAAAAGTTTCATAAGTTACAATTATCATTTTTCCATGTTGGCATGTAAATAGTTCAACTTTATTAAGTTCCTTATGATTTCTTTTCCATGTTTACCTTCTCATGCTTCTTGTAGTTCAATGCCAAATTTTCTATTCAGTCGTTCTTTTTTTCAGCAAGAACGATTGAAAGTCCTCCACCTCATTGAATTACCATATTTTCCCCTGAAACATTACACTCAATTTTTATGGGTAGGTGATTCTTGGTTTTAAACCTAGATCCATTGATCTCTGGAATATCATATTTGAGGCCCTTCAGTCCCTTGATGTATAAGCTGCTAGATCTTGGATTATCCTAATTGTGTTTCCACAGTATTCAGATTGTTTCTTCTTGGCAGCTTGTAATATTTTCTCCTTGATCTGAGAACTATGGAACCTGGCTATAACATTCCTAGGAGTCTTGTTTTGGGGAACTTTTTCAAGAGGTAATTGGTGAATTCTTTCCAGCTCTATTTTGCCCTCTGCTTCTAAAATATCAGGGCAATTTTCCTTGGGAATTTCTTGAAGGATGATTTCTAGGGTTTTTTTTTATCATGACTTTCAGGTAGTCCAATGATTTTTAAATTGTCTCTCCTGGATCTATTTTCCAAGTCAGTGTTTTTTTCAAGGAAATATTTCATATTGTCTTCTATTTTTTTTCATTTTTTGGATCTGTTTAATAGTATCTTGAGGTCTCATAAAGTCATTTGCTTCCATTTGCTCCACTCTAATTCTAAAGGAATTATTCTCTTCTGAAAGCTTTTGAGATTCTTTTTCCATCTGGAAAATTCAACTTTTTAAGGCATTCTTCTCCTCATTGGCTTTTTGGGCCTCTTTTGCCATTTGAGTTAATCAATTTTTAAGGTGTTATTTTCTTCAGTCAGGTTGTTGACTCTCTTTTCATGATTTTCTTGCATCATTCTCATTTCTCTTCCCAATTTTTTCTCCACTTCTCTTATTTGGTTTTCAAAATCCTTCTAAAGCTCCTCTATGGCCTGTAACCAATTTACATTTTTTGAAGCTTTTGGTGCAGGAGTTCTGACTGTGTTGTCTTCTTTCTTTTGCATGCTTTGATCCTTTTTGTCCTCAAAGAAGGAGTCTAAAGTTGGATTGCTGAGCTTGGTTTGCTTCCTTGCCTGCTCATGCTGCCAGTCAATTAATCTGATTTTTGAGCCACAGTAAATCTCTGCTTCCAGACAAGAGATGTTTGTCTCAAATTGCTGGGGTTTTCACACGTGCTGGAGCTATTAGAGGGCCACATTTTCTGCAGCCTGCACCAGCTTTGGCTCACTGGTCATGCCCATCAGTATCACTACTCAAGACCACGATCCCAATCTAAGCTGGTTAAGGCAAGAACACTTAGCTTCTGAATGATTGCTTGGCCCCCCTGCAATCTGCAGGCTTCAAGCTCTGAATCAGCCACTTGGAGGTGGCTGCAGGAGCCACAGATTCTGCTGCTTTCTTGCCCTAGGGGCTGGCAGCCAGACTCACTTCTCTCCCCCAAATTTAGCCAAGTTCCACTGACCTTTCACCTTGTCCTTGGCTCTCATGGGTTGATATTTCTTCAAACTGCCACCACTGTCAGTGATCTACTCTTCTGAGTGCTCCAGCCACGGCTTGTCCTGTCTGCCCTTGGGCTAAAGCCAGTCTTGGCTCTCGTCTGTGATGAGCCCTTCCCCGCTGCCTGCCAGGCTGCCTTCAGTGGGAACTTTGTTTTTCTGTACTGTTGTGGGTTGTGGAGCTCTAAAATTTGTTTATTCATATTTTATTGGTGTTTGAAGTGGTTATGTGGGGAGATGCAGAGTTCTCCTGCTTCTATGCTGCCATCTTGACTCCACCCCCCTCATCCTTAATTTAATTTAAAAAAAGAAACACAGATCTCTTAAGATAAGAACAGGAGTTTATTCTCTTCCCCAAGAGAAGAGGGCAGTCTTCCCCATGACTCATCATGGAGGAGAGGTGTCTTACAAAAGACAGTGCAAGAATTTATACCCTAATGCAGTCAAGCCCCCTTTCTGACTGTCTCCTCTTGTTGGTTGAGAGGCAGACTTCACCAAATTCTTCCCCAAATTGAACAGCAAGAAAAGGGAGGGGAGGATCCCAAAGCAAGGGAGGAGAAGTGAGCCTGGACTGGCTGAGAGGAGGGACACACTCAAGCAGGAAAGAAGACAAAAGAAAATGAGGGGGGGTGGTAATTGACAGCAGCAATGGAGGAGAAAGAGGGAAGTTAACAATCCCAAACTGGCTGAGAAGTTTTCACTCACCCCCTAAATAATATGTGTCCCAAATTCTGAGTATATAAAAGGAAAATTGAATAGAAATTAAAAGGAATTGTTATTGAGACTAAGAGAATGAATGAAAAGTTGATATGGCATTTTATGAATTAATTTTCATTTGCTAAAATGCAAAGAGTTGCAAAGCAGGATCAATTGCTACTCAATATTGTCAATGATATATAATTTAAGTATTTGAATTTAGAGTAAAATTCTTCCTTGACAGTCTTCCTACAGTCTACAAGTAAGAAATATGAAGAATAATTAGAAAACATTTGGCAACAGTTATGTTTATACAATATAAATAAGTCAACCTCAAAAGAAGTTTAATAACTATCAAACTGTTATTTAAAATAGTATTTAATCTGGAATAAAAAATAATAATTTAATAGTAAAGGGGCTTCAAAAGTATTTACAGGTGATTTCAAATAATGTAATCCTTCTACTATGAAAATAGTTTTCAAAAATAAAGAACTATAACTATTCTACTTATTTTTCCTATAAGGCAAATATGATTTTAATCTCCAAATCTAGGAAAAAACTAGACATAAGAAGAAAATTATAGGCCAATATAACTAATAAATGTTATAATTCATAGCAGAACAGAGCAATATCTTTAAAATCATGAAGAAATATGGTTATACCAGAATTGCAAAGATGTTTCAATATCTGAACAATATTCAACATAATGAATCACATTAAAAGAGAAAAATAAAACCATCATTATATTACTAGATGAAAAGAAGTCATTTGATAAAATAAAAATTCAAGTATTTATCCTTAAAATGACTAGTGATAATTATTTATTACTAAGAACTACATCAATGTAATGGAGAAATATTAGACACTTTCCCACTAACATCAGGGGCAAAAGTAAATCACTTTTGCCATTATTATTTGAAGTAGTTGATGAAATGCTAGCTATACTAATAAAATAAGAAAAAAAATAAATCCAAAGAAAAGATGGGAAAATCTATTTCTGATCTGATAGTGTTGTGGTTTAAACGCAGGGATGCCATAAGCTGTTGAGGTGGGGTCTCTGCCCACCCAAAACCGTTGTTGTTTAATGATGTGGTGGAACCATCTCAAAGAATTCAGAGTCAGGCCACCTCTAATCCAAGTCTAGGCATTTATTGAGATTGATGCCTCTCATGAAGTAGGCTAAGTTACAAGAAGAACCAGCAACTTTAGAGAAAGCAAGATGGATTTTTATAGGGCAAAAATGCAATTACATAACAGAAATTTACATAGAATACAGGAATATCATTAATATTAAAAAGGGAGGAGGAATTTGTTAAAGGATTAGGTAATGGAGGAGGAGTTTGTTAAGGGATTTGGTAAAGGAGGAGGTGTCTTATCTATGGTTCCCTGGTTAAACATTCTAACCGTTCTGCCCTCCAGCTGCCTAGGTATTGTGGTCCTGACTGTTAGGTATTAACCTGATAGTTAGGTATTGTGGTCCTGTCTTGGGCTAGATGGATAATGTGATTGTGACTGAATACAAGAACACACTTGTTACTATGATAATGGATCTGGGGGCAGTGACCAGGTAGGGGCAGTAGCTAGGTTCCCATCACATGGACACACCTGCTATTCCTGCAGGAACTAAGAGTTCAGGGACATACCTGTTGTTCCAGTGAGCAGTGAGGCCTATACAAAGAAGTTAGAACATTGGGGAGGGGGTTTGGTAGGTGCAGTGGGCCTGCTGTTCAGTAGGGCCAGGCCTATAATAAAGTTAGTATATTGGGGCTGGGGGCAGCTTTTTTAGGATTCCATCAATAGTCCTGTGCAACCCAAAAGATGACGACTCTACACAAAGCATGAGGAATGGTAAACTTTCATGTTTTACTGAAGTTAGAATACATCAAAAGGGGTAAAATGTGAAATACATCTGGAAAGACAGACTACCGTCAGATACAGAAATGTTGTAAATGCCAGCTGAGGATTTTATCATCAAATCAAGAGGGATTTAGTAAAGGGTACCGAACAGGAGAGAGACAGGATTCTGTTTTCAAAATGTTATTTCAGGAGTTGTGGCAGAGAGATTGGAGGGAAGAGATCAAAAGTTAGGAATCCAATCAGGAAGATGTTGCAACAGGCTTAGTGAGAGGTGAAGACGGCCTGAATTATATTGGTAACCATATATATGTAGTGAAGGGAACAGAAATGGAAGACACTATGGAGAGAGAATCAACATGACATGGCAACTTGGGAGTAATCAACAGGGAATTATCAAGGATGATTCTATTGTTATGAACATAAACTATTTAAATGGTGGTGGAGTCCCATCATAAATAGGGACATTTGCAAGAAAAGATACTTAGGAGTTTTGTGGAGTAGGGATGGGGGGGAGTAAATGGTTTAGTTTCATTCTGGACACATTGAGTTTGATATATCTATGAGATGCTCATTTGAACATGCCCAGCAGGCAATTGGTGCACAGTGCTCAGAAGACAAAGAGGTGATATGCTGTAGTTATCTGCGTAAAGATGGTACTTGAAATCATGTGAGCTGTTGAGATCACCAAATGAGAAAATATATAGTAAAAAGAGAAGTAAACCCACAAGAGTCTTAGGGAGACATGTATTTAGGCTGCAGGGTCTTGAGGTCACATGTGGCCCTCTGGGTTTTCAAGGATGATCATTTAAGTTTGGATTCATTCAAAGGGTGGTACATGAGGACCTAGATGACCACATGTGGCCTCAAGGCCTCATGTTCCCCACTCCCTGATTTAGAGGATAAAACATAGATGGCAATCCATCTATGTGCTAGTCTATTACTATGGGCCAGACACTCTGCAAAGTGTTAGTAACATGAAGAAAGACAAAAATATGGCTCATCTTCTCAGAATATCACATTACAATAATAAGAAGGTTTAGTTTTAGTTTTTTGTTTGTTTTTTGATTTTTGTTTTTGCTTTTTGGAAGGGGGAATGCAGGGCAATTGGGGTTAAGTGACTTGCCCAAGGTCACATAATGTTGTGTGTGAGGTTGGATTTGAACTCAGGTCTTCCTGACTCCAGGGCTGATGCTCTATTCACTGCACCACCTAGCTACCCAAAAGGTTTAGTTCTTAAAAATAGAATCAGAAAGTTATATTTACAAACAGTGACATCTGTAGCATTAAATAGTGTTATATGTTTAGAAAGCTCAGAAGAATCAACAATAAATTTAAAAATCAAGACTAATAAATAGCTTTTAAAAATAGGAGCATGTAATCCCTGAGGAGGAAGAGGCTGGGGAGCCTACTTCATGAAAGGAATGACTTGTAATAAAAACACCATTCTCTGATTTGGAACATGCATAGATATTCTGTAAGTGGTTCTGGTTGTTTAACTATATAATGAGAAAACGGTCTATTTAATGGCTGTTGAGCCAGAACCGGGATGCATTTAAAAAGAACTCTTGGTCTAAGTCTTTCCTCTCTGAGTGAATTTTAATGATAGAGACAATGCCCATAAGCCTCAGATCTCTCCCATCCTAAGTTGATTTATAATGCATTAATACAGACCTCTGTCCTCTGAGCCATTAAAATTATTTATTCCTGTTTTAGGTGAATGAGACTGGAGATAGCTATGACCTTGTGATCCTTGAAAGGTCAAGAGGTCAAGGCACCCAAAGTCTGAGAACTAAAGTCCATGCTAGGATTTACCAGAAGCTAGACAGTGAGGAACTAAGTCCCAAGTGACCTGCCTGACCCAGTCTAGCAGTATCATAGATGCATACTCACCCATCCATCAGCTACAACAGCTGTGACACTATGCAGAACCTGTTATGTCTGACAAATTCTGCCCATAGATTGAGATGGTGTAAGGAAGAACATATATCAAGCAAAAAAACATATAGGGGAAATATTTGCAACTTCTGTACTTTCTATAGTTTCACAGTAATATTATTATAAAATTAATTTATGCTAATTGCTTAAATGAAACCAGGGTCCTAATTATTGATACCTGGTAATGGGGGAAATGCAAGAAAATGGGGGCTTAAGTGGATAGCATGAGAGATAAATCACCCCAACCTCTTAGGAATGCCCCTGAGGGATGGGGTGCCTGCCCTTGCTATGGGAGAGTGAGTCCAGAATATAACCACTCTTCCTTAAAAGTTATACCTTGGACAGACTGTGAACTAATATGTGCCAAAAAATAAACAGAAAACAATACCTTCTTGAGGTCCTAATTCAGCAGCAGTTACTGATTTTTAGTAATTTATTACCTTGGAAGTTATATTGATTAAAATGACTATCAGATTAGTCTCAATTCCAAGATATAGACAGAAGTCATTCAAATTTAAAATAACAATTCCTCAATTAATTAATGGCAAAAAGGACCTGAGCAGGTAGTTTCCTAAAGAAGAAATCTGACTCTAAATCACTTTACAAGAGCCATTTTAAAGTAACTGAACTTTCATCCCAAACCTATCAGATTAGTGAAGTTGACCAACAAAAGAAAATGAAAATCTAGGAGACAATGTTGGAAAAGAAGTACCTGAAATACACCAATATTGTTAGGACTTTGAATTGGTGCTGCCATTTTGGAAACAATTTGGAAATGTGTCTAAGGGGGTGACCAAGTGACACCTCTACTAGATCTTTACTCCAAAAAGACCAAAGGAAAAAGGACTGGGATATGTATAAAAATATCTCGAGCAGCTCTTTTTACTGGTGGTGTGGGTAGGAAAGTACTTTCACAAAAGGGGAGCCCTTTCCTTCCTCTAGAAAGCAGCCTACAGAAGGTTTGAAATGGAAGCCATGCCGCAGAACAAGAGGAAGTTGTCATGGAAGCCTTGCACATCCTCCCCAACCCCGCCATGGAAATAGTAGGAAAGAATTTCCCTGACCTATCCAAACAGCTCACCTGACTCAAAAGTAATCAGTAGCTCAATCTACCTTTCTCACCATCATCAGTGAGAGCAAGATTGATGTCAATATCCATACCTGTATGTCTATATATGTATGCACATATATATGCATGCAAACAAATTCTATATAAACATTGAAAGTCTAATATTTTAGGGTGGTTTGAAAACAGGAGTCAGGAGGGATCTAAGTTTTACTCATTCATTCTGAAATACTGACTACAGTTGCAGCTAGTTTTGTGAGCTCCCTCCCCTGCAAACACTGCTTCTCAGTTTACCAAGCTGAAAAAAATAGGTAACAGAATTATTAGTATATGTGATGATAATTACTTGAGTCTTTAGGGGGAAAGAACTTTTACATAAGTATTATTATAAATGACTAATATCTTAAAGCCAGCAGTCAAGAAAAATTCTACATGGAATTTTTGTGGCAACTGATAAAATAAAAAACATTTCAATTAAAAAATAGCAAAAGGAAAAGACCATGAGTTAATATAATAAATTTGAAAGAATTATTATGGAGAGTTTATAAAGAAGTCTATTTACTGACTAGGAAAGTAAGTCCATTACTAAATAAATATCTTAAATTTCCTCTTCCCAATATTTTCCTTCTTCAATCAGCTCTAATCTTCAGAATGCTTAAATTATCCAATAAGAGGAATCACTATTTGCCCATATTAAAATTGTTTTTTATTAGCTAGAATTAGGAAAAACAGTTTTTTAAAGGTTCTCATAACCCCAAACCAGATGGGTCCATGTGCAATTCTCTTGCTGCTTCTGGATACCAAAGAGGAACTCTAGCTAGTTCAGTAGTATAGCAAGCTAATAATTTTTGCTTTGCTGCTTTTCTGTTCCTGATGAGCTTTCTTTTTCTCATTTTGCCCTCTTCCCTCCAGCAAAGAGAATGGCACCCCCTACAGCGTTCATGCTGTGTTTTAGGATCCTAATATTTTCCAAACCTAAGGCTGCTGTGGTCATTCTTAGGAGGGCTAGAACTGAGAGAAAAAGAGCAGCTATCATAACTGAGGTCTCTCAGCTGCTGCTGACTTAAGGAACAAGCTTGGTTAAGGCAGCAAACATATGGGAGCTTATGGTTTTCACCCAGTTCATCTACTCACAGCAGGCTACCCTTGTGCAGATAAGACTTCTGATGAGAAGCACTGGAGTGAAGGGGGACTTGAGAGAAGGGAAGAAAGTTGGGGGGAAATTATATGGAAATGGAAATGAAGGGAAGATAATGACCACTATTTCTAAGCTCTGTTGTTTTCAAAAGCATGAGAGCTTTCAAGAAGATGAATTTCCAGGACAAGAGAAATTCAGCATATATACAAACAGATCGACAGGGATGTGATGGGCAACTGATTCTATTACTTTCAATTGGCTGAATCAATCCATTCAAACAGTCATACTTTAAAGGATGAATAATAATAATAATAATAATAAAGATATATAGAGAGCTAAAACTTCACAACCTTTCCAGCTTTCTTCTGTCTCTTTCCCATCCCCTTTTCCCCTCTTTTCTTTCTTTCACTCTCCCCTCTTCTTCCTTCCATTTCCATTTCCCCTTCCTTTTCCATCTCTTTCTGTCACTCTTCTTCTCCTCTCTTTCCCCACCCTTCCACTCTTTCACTCTCTACCTCTGCTGCTGTCTCCTCTCTGTGTCTGTCTCTCTGTGGGTCTCTTTCTGTCTCTCTGTCCCTATCTTTCTCTCTCTGGATCTTTCTATCTGTCTCTCTGTCTCTGTCTGTCTGTCTCTCACACACACACACGCACACACACACACACACACACACACTCACACACGCGCGCGCGCACGTGCAAGGATGCCTAGGCAGAAGAAACTTTAGAATGGTCATTATTTAAAGGTGATAAAGTATTAGCCATGCCAAGCTAACTCTCATAATTAACTTCTCCAGCTGCAAGAGATAAACTAGAGAATCCAAATTTTCTTAATACAGCAATCACCTTGCGTAGAAAGTACGGGATTTTCTAGATGAACTATACACTTAATATGTGAGTTTCTGTTGAATAGGCAGAAGTCAGAATACTGTGCACTCTCCCTCCTTATACCTATAAGAATTAAAATCCTCTCATTCTGTATCACATGAGATTACCCTTATTCTTGCCACAGCAATTTATATATGTGTTTTTTTCTTGAATTTCACCAAAGCAAAAATGAATGTTTCCTTACAAAGCCAGGCTACTAAGTTGAACGTGTTTTTCAGTTTCAAGTCAGAATGAGAACCATGGACAAGTACATTTTTGAGAAGACAATATTATTAAAACTATAAATATCCTATATGCTTCTTTTTAAATGTACTGAAGGAAATCTATTGTAGATTTAAATTTCATTCAATCTACAAGAATTTATTGAGGACCTACTACATTACAGGCAAGGTATTTAGTGCTGAAGACATGAAGGCACAAATGAACCAATTCTTGCTCTCACATTTGATTCCTACCACTACCAATGAGTGTCCATTTAGACTGTGTGTGCTACAGTTTCATTATCTAAAATGGAGAGATATGACTAAGCCTACAAAGTTTGCTTGGGGACTATGACATTCTTTGAGATTCTTGACAATGGTATGTCTTTGTGAAGCAAATCTCAACTTACAAGCTATCCCCAAGTCACAATTAGTCAAACAGAATACAGATACTGTCATTTGAAATATGGAAAGAGTAGTACTGCTCACTAACTTATTTATATCATGAACTTTGGTTTCTTGTCTATTCATACATGGTGTTCAGTTGAAAGGAAGGGACCACATCTCCCTTTAGACTCTATATTTAATGTTTGATATCAACAATTTCATCATAACAATGACATTGAGCCAGAATTGATTCAAGTACAGAAGATCTAGACAAGTAGAAATAGGAGGATATTATTTTTACAGGATTTATTATAAGAATTGAGGAGTGCTATTCATATCCTCTTAAATGCTTTCATTCTCTTCTGAAGTGAAACAGAGTCTATCCTGCTAACTCAAATCCAAATCTTTCATTTCTAACTGAGGGGCCTCACATCAAAGACGCTGGGGTATTTGTTCCCAGAATGGCAGGATGATGAGTAATGGAAGTGCCATTGATCCCCAATTTTGAGTATACACTAACATTATATAACTGGTTCTAGTCAGGTAACCATAAGATGAAGAGAAGGGTTATTGATTGATTTTTGAGCAAGAACTGGGGTGCATTTAAAAGACACAAATCCTCTAATTAAGGATCTAGCTATTTTTTCCTTTCCTCCCTGGTGGCACTTGAGGAGAGAGGCACACTGTACGCCTCTTGATGGGGAGAAGACTCAGGCACTCCTCATCTATAGGAAATATGTGCCTCATGAATACAGCTTCTGTTCTCTTCCTCTTTGTTGATGGTCTTTCCTATTGTAGATAAAGGGGATTGGTTATGGGCTTGTGACCTCTGAAAGGCTAGGAGAATGAGCCACCAAAAGTCTAGAAGCAGAATTCATGTGGGGTTTGCCAGAAGCTGAAAGATGAGGAGTGAAGTCTCAAGTGGCCTGTCTGAAACAGCTCAGTTTTAGGAGACAGGGATTTCCATCTATCCATCAATTGTAATGCATTAATTTGGCAAGTTATGTGTAAAAATCATATCATCTGAGTCCCTTCTTCATAAAGACTAAGGTGTTGGGGAGAGATATTTAAAACTTCTATTCCTACTATATATGTGCAGTAGAGAGTCCTTTAAAAATTAATGTTAATTGGTTAGATAGAATTAGGGAACTAATTATTGGTAATTGACATTGGGGAAACACATCAAAATAGAAATTTGAACCAATGCCTTAGAGATGAAATGTCTGACCCTTCAGAGCTATTATAAATCCCTGATCAGGATATGTAGCTGGGTTTTCTCTGACAGAGCGAATCTGATGGTATCACTATATAGCCAAACTTTCTGTGGTAGAAGAAAATAATTGTTCTACATTATGTTGGAAGTGGTTTCTTTTTGCTACCTATGTAGTTGGCAATGAGTTTAGAATTTGCAATCATGTTGATATTATTTGAATTGCTGCAGCAGAATACTAAAATAGGAAAGTAAGGGAAATAAAAGGCTTTTTATGTGACACCTTCCATCATTTAGCCCTCTATGACATATCCACATGCTTGCTATATTAGAGGATTTGAAATCAGAAGCTTGGTTCAAATCTTGGCTCTGCATGATCCTTTACTTCACCTTCACAAGTCTCAGTTCTATCATCTGCAAAAGGAAAGGTTTGGACTGACTGATACCTAAATTTCCTTCCAGCACTAAATTTTATGATCCTAAAAAAAAGACCTAAGTGAACATTTTATGTTCTAGCAACTAATTGAAAAGATGTTTGGTGCTTAAATGAAGTACCTAAAAAGCAGTTATTAAATGCTTGCCATATAAAACATGGTAGACGTTGTCAAAAAAAAAGAAAAGAGAAAGTACAATTCTGAATATTTAAATGCCTTTCATTTTCATCCATTTCTATGCTTTGATAATCATACATTCTTTTTCACTGATCACATACTTTGAAAGAAAATGTATTTTAACACTTCACTGTCTCTTCAGTAAAAGTAGGCTCATTGAAATAATAAAGCAACTTCTAACCTGCTGGGTACTTTTAGATGCTATTCCATGACGATGTGAAGAAAGGGAATCAAGAATTGCTTAGCACTGACAAATTTGGAACAATAAATAAATAAAAAGTAATTACATATTCCTCTTATATGTATGTTATAGGCAGAGAGATAAGAGAAATTGGACAATAGTCCATTATGAGTAAGAATCCAATAATGCCAAGCTATTATTCTCTTTGTATTCCATTATTAATCAGTTCAAAGCCAACACATTCAGCAGAAAGAATGTAGGTGAATGAAGTGAGGTTAGGCACAATAAGCGAGTAAAGTAATGGTCCAAAATTGCTTACAGCCCCCCAGGGAGCTGTCCACCAACAAGAAGTGCTTAGCACTGGCAGAGAGAGAAGCAAAATAAAATCCCTCTATTTATGCAAGTATCCTTCACCTGGAAAGGAAAGCAAAGAGGAAAAATGGGAGGAGGGGATTAAAAAAAAGGCATCAGAATAACAAATAACCACAGACAGTCACTTTGGACCTATTCCTAAACAACAGAATACACTTTAAAAAGCCGTAAAAACAATAAAAATCCAGTCATGGTGAAAAAGGAGAGTCTTCCCCGCCATAAAGCCAGTCAATAAAGAGACTCTCTCATTTAAACATCAAACGCACATTGTTTTGCAACACCTGTTATTCAGCCATAATAGCTTTCTTAACCTGTCAAAGTGTTTAAGCTGAGGAAAAGAAATGGGCCTCCAGCTGTGCGGTTCTGCGGAGAAAGCCTGTGAGAAGCGATATTAGTTTAATGAAATGTGTACAGATTGTAATTGTGGTAATAAGGGGGCAATTCCCGGAGGCGCGCTAGGAAGGCGGGGGAGGGTAGCCAAGCGGAAAGGAGGGGCTTGCAGATTGAAGGGGGCGACTGAGCAAAGGCACACTCCAGAGAAGGAGGGACAGAGTCGGGAGCAGCAGGGAAGATGACGAACCACCCTGCTAATGTGCTCTCCTCGGCAGATTCGCACACAATCACAGTAGCAGCAAGCAGGCTCCAAGGATGCTTCTCCCAAGACTGCGAGCCTTCACAAAATGGAAACCTTCAAGTGGGGAGCAGGTTCACTGTTTCAGCTAGCTTTTCCTAACACCAAACTCAACAACAGAAATCTAGCTTTGGTTTAGGAAAATGCAAGCAAACACACACACACACACACACACACACACACACACACACACACACACACACACCCCTTTATATGTAAGGTAAAATAAAAACCCAGTAATTAATCAAAATGAAGTAAGGGAGAGAGGGTGAAGGGAAGTCAAAATCAACTGGGGTCTGAAACAGGCTTTAGGTAGGTTATCTGATTTAATCAGTAAAGTTCATATCAGACTTATTCATAGGATCAGAGCCACAGAGTGGAAAGAGGCTCACCTTCTCCAACCTCCTCATTTTATAAGTGAAGAAAGTTAACCCCCTAGTTTTTTTATAGGTGAAGAAAGGAGGCACAGAGAAGTTAAGTGATTTGCTAAATCAAATAAGAAATGGCTGGTAAGAAATGGCTAAGCCAAGAGTTGGGCAGAGGTCCTCTGACTGCAAATCTTGTGTTCTTTCCAGAGTAACCATCCTCTGAGAAAATGGTGTAGGTAATTACTTCCAGAGTAAAGAGCTTTGCAGGTTTGTAATATAACTTTGAGAAGCCATAGAAATCAGGAAGATTTATACTAAATAGCTTAGTATTTGAGAATTCCTTTTGCAGGGATCTTTTTGTTTAATAAGCATTTGTGGGGAACTAATTAGGTTCATCACATGGCAGGAACTATGGAAACATTCATATAGGAGAGCCTAAATTCTGCATTATCTGTTTAGATTTCTTTCAATCTCTTTGATTAAGTTTTCTATTATATGATACCATTAAGTTGACAAGGCATTCCACTTGTTTTTTTATTTGTAGGTTGAAAGGGCATGGAATGGCACCTGTACTACAGGACATCAAATATGTAACTACTCAGTCTACACACCTCCAAGTGAGCTGTGGCACTTTCACTATTAAAAATAAATACACTAAATATGACCAATGATTGATTCAGGTAAGGATTCCCTCTAATAGAAGCATCACACTATGCTTGGAGGGAAACTTAGGGAAAAAAGGTCAGAGAAATACCCCAAACATCCCTAATGTCTTATGAATAAAACTGGACTCTTGTAAATGAACTTCTATAAAATCTTTCAGAACCCATATAGTAAGTTGTTTGAGGAAGGGGGCTCTCTAGCAAGATCTTTGTTAATAGCTTGGAAATTCCACGTACTTGAAACCATTCAGTGGCACCAACTGTGGTTGAACTTTTCAGGGGGATCAAGACATCTTTAATATGATTTGCCTATATCTGGAGCATCTATGGGAAACATGAAGGCAGCATTGTAATTATAAGTGCTGGCCTCTGATTGCCCCATAAAATGAGCAGTCAAATCAATTTTGGAATTCTTGTTAATTTTATTCATTCATGTGTACAGTTGTTTGTTCATTGGTTCTTTTCTTTTTTTCTTTTTTTCTCTCTTTCTTTTGGTATCTAGGTGTTTTGTGACTAGAGTACCGGACTTAGAGTTAGGTTAGACCTGAATTCAGCTCTTCCTTGGATCCTTACTAGCTGTGTGACCTGGGAAAGTCACTTAAACTTTTTCAGCCTCAGTTTCCTCATCAGTAAAATTGGGGAAATAATAGCACCTATCTCAAAGGACTATTGTGAGAATAAAATGAGATAATGTAAAGCACTTTGCACATATTAAAAGCATCATCTAAGTGCTATTATCCTTTCCTTTTCCTTCTTCCCTTTATCCCTTTCCTTTCTTCTTTCAACCTATGACTTCATAGGTATAAGTTGAAAGGTATAGGTGTAAAGAATTCAACAATGAACTCCTTCTGGCAAGTCAAATGCACATACATTTTGCAACTTAATCATCAAGCACTTCACGGAGGCAGTGAGGGGTTCAGTGACTTATCTAAGTTCACACAACCAGTATTCGTTAGAGGCAGAATTCAAACCCAGATAGTATTCATTTTGAAGCATGGTTCAGTAGTCACTATAATGCATGAAGTAATAAGAAATATTCTGTTGACTGGAAGAGGGAATGACTTATCATAACATCTCACATATAGATAAACCTAATAGTTTCCTGTTTTAATTAATTCTTGACACCTACATGCTAACCTTAGTTGTTTCTACCCTAAGGAAGGAGTGCCTGTTTTAAATTCTTGCCCCTGCCCTAGTTGCACCCCCTGCCTTAAGTCTTGTCAGGGTGAGGACAGGCCTGGGAAGGTCACATCTAGGAAGGTCACAGTTGTAAACTGCTTTTGGGACTCTTTTTGGCTTAAATTCCCTAACTACTCTCCTTGTGCAATTCTTAGTTGACAAAGGACTTCCTATATCTAGTTAACTTTAGAAAAATCTCAGCATGACAGAGACATAAAGCACCATCCAGAAAGCTATTTACTGGGCCCAAATCCCTGAAGTGTGCAGTGAAGAGTACTAGAATGGGAGCCGTTTGATTGGGGCTGTTTTCCCAGTTCTGACACTGATGTGATCTTGGCTGTCTAAACTAATAGCTTTGCCTCTTAACTTCTCCAGGTTTCCATTTCTTCATTTGCTGCAAGAATCAAATGTGATAATGGCTCTGAAAGCACTTTGAAAACGATAAACCATTAAGCAAATGTAGAATATTATTGTTGTTGTTGTTAAAATTATCTTGGCATAGTGGGAAAAGAACCAGACAATGTTAAAAAGATTTGGGTTCAAGCCTCTGTCTGTCTATGTATCATCTGTGTGATCCTGGGCATGTAGCTTAATCCCTCCATGTTCTAAAATTGTAGGAGGGCACTTCCAGCCATCATGATCTGTACGTACCTTGCCACTGGGGCCAGATGGTTCAAGAGGAAAAAGTGGGGCTAGTGACTTTGCACTGCTCTGCCTCACTTAAACCTAATTAAGTTGCAAGTCATGGTATCAACTCCCTGATGTCATGGCCCTCTTCAAAAACAAAGGACAAACAACAAGATTATAACTCTCAAAGTAAATGACAACCTGCAGTGTTAGTAGGAGTTTTTTCATTGAGTGTTTCTTTTGCCAATGAAACCATTGCTATATCCTTGACTTTTCTTTCTCCTTTCCCTACATATCTAATCATTTGCCAAATCTAGCCCTTTCCACTTCCACAATATTCCTTGAATCCAACCCCTTCTCTCTACTCAAATAGCCAGCACCTAAGTTTAGGTCCTGATTACCTCTTACCTCTCCCAACCCTAATACATCTCCAACATACCTACCTGCCTAAGCCGTTCACCAAGCTCAACACCTACTCTGTCACTTCTCCACTCAGCAAACTCTATTGACTCTCTGTTACCCCTAGAATAAATTATAAGCACCTCTATTTGTCATTTAAAGTCCTCAGCAACACGGTCCTTTCTTTTCTACCTTTCCAGTTTTCTTACACTTTCTTCCCCTCCTCATACTCCACAATACAACTACATTAACCTTCTCTCTGTTCCTCACACAAAGCACGCCATCTCCTATCTCCTGACCTTGACCACTAGCCATCCCTCTTCCCTGGAATGCCCTTTCCTAGCCTCAACCTTGTGGAATCTCTCCTTTCAAAATTCAGTTCAACTGTCACTGCCTATGCGAAGTCTTCTTGATTCTCTCTCCCATTTATTTTGATATTTAATATATGTGTATGTGTTATAATCAATTTTCTATATTGATTCTCTCCATATATCTATTCTGTATACATAGATGGATATATATGTACAAATGCATATATACATATACATACAGGTGCACATATGGACATTGTGCATATGTATAAGTGGGTATGTTATCCACACTCAATAGAATATGTGTTCTCATCCTGAGAACAGGGATGGTCCCTTCATATTTTGTCTTACACCCCAAATCTAGAAGAGTGTCTGAAGCATGTTAGTGCTTCATAAATGCTTTAATTGACTGACTGAAATCACAGGCCCAGCATAAAAGTATTATTGTCATTGAAAATTACAATTGCTGTCATTTTTATCATTCCACTTTTAAAATCATACTTACTTAATGGATATCTAGGTTTAATTTGTTTTGCTTTGGTTTTCTGAATGTGCATTCCTGATTATAAAGTCAGTAACACAAAATGATTCACCTGTAATTAACCCAGACAATTCAGAGAACATCAGTGACAAATTTCTAATGTTGAAATTAGAAGTACAATTGGTAGAGAATGGTATCTGCCCCCAAGTAACCATTGTCATCTGGACCTGGCTGTAGTTTTGGGTTCATTTACATGCTCTCTGAACTTTGTGGAGAAGTCTGGACTAAATTTAATTTGAGGAGCATAGCTCCCAGGCCTTTTCATCTCCAATCTGTGTCCTTTTTAATGATGGTTTGAGTGTGGCTTCTGATGTTACCCAGCTGAGGCCTCATATTGTGAGATGATACCATTGACTTTCATCATCTATATCCTGCTCTGATCCATGATGTCATGGAGGGCAACATGACTGATAGAGTCTGACATGTCATGTCCCAGTGCTAGATACACCAGCTGGGAGATCAGCCAAGCAACAAGCTTGAGTAAAGAGCAGAGCTGAAGGGGAAAAGCATTTATTTTCTTAATGTTCAATTTTCAGAAAAAACATATCAATAGGCACTTATACAATCCTACGCCCAGGTCTACCCAAACATCAGATGCTGTTTTTGTCAAGAAATAAATCAGTGGGTCTCTTTGAGAAGTTCAAGATAACTAACTGCCTTTTCTTGAAAATTATTCTTCAATATCTAATCATAATAGGAATAATTTCAACCTTGAAATTTAAAAAATGTAACCAACATTCTCTTGGGGAATTGAGTCGAAATGCATGTGTAGTTGTTAATGTTTTGAAACCTAATTTGGAAAAGTTGACCCCATTCAATTGGAGACAATATGGAATGAAAAAGAGCATTGGTCTTATATCTTCTTATCTGGGTAAATAATAATATTGACAGTAACAACTAATATATATATATGAAACTTTAAATTTTGCAAAGCCCTTCTACCTATATTAACTCATTTGACTATCAAAGTAATTCTTTGAGGTAAATGATATTTTCTATATTTTATATATAAGAAAAACAGGGCTGAAAACGTGCTTGACAAGGGGCACATGCCTAAAATATCTGATACAATAACTGAACTCAGATCTTCCTGATTCCAAGTCCATATCTCTAGGTATGTCACCAAATTGTCCTAACATATGTATCTGGATAGAATATAATCTTGAGACCAGGGGCTATTAAGTTTTCTTTTTATAACCCTTTGTCAGATAGGATGAACTTAATAGATTCCAGGGAGTTTAAAGGGAGCAGAGTTTTTAAAATTGGTTTCAATGCAAAATTATCTTGTGACTGGGCAAATTACTTAACCCCTTCTAGGCTCAGTTTCTAAATCTTTCAAGACTCTGTCTGCCTCATAGAGCTGCTCCAACCAATGCACTTTGAACATTTTAAAGTCCTGTTTAAGTGTGGACTATTGACATTACGTTTCTTAAGTGCTACATAAATGTGAATTATTGTTGCTGTTAATGTAAATAAATACAGACCAGCAGCAGCAGCACTTAACTAGGGAAATAGGTGTTTGCTTAGTGAACCATGAAGTAACTGGAAGTGGTCTTAGGAATTGCAGAGATCATTCTATTTCAATATGGAGACTGCCACATTGGCATCATCCTCATTAGAATTTGAATTCAATTCTTCATTGCAAAAGCAAGATTCAATAGGATAGTATTGAATCAAAAAAAAAGGGAGAACTAGTCTTAATTTTTTAATTCTTCCATTGCCTTATTTAGTCTATAAGGAGGCTTCAAATACCTGCATAAGATCCCAAATGTAAATATCAACAACGTTTTGATGTTGCTGATTTAAAATAAATGGAATGAATTTTCCCAAGTGTCATCTCCTATATATTTTAAAGCTTAATTTCCAACTTCCAGAATGGAATTTATCCATTTTTAAAGAAAGGTAAGGTATCATTGAAGAGGTGGAAGGAATGAGTGTAGGTAAGACTGAGTGTCTATAACCCACCCCCTCTGAGGCTGAATCCCAAGGTCATCATTAAGACTATTTGAGATGATCCTTTTTCTAAGTCCCTAACAGAGCACTAAATAGTGAGCATGCATCATTTACAAGCACAGACACAGACACAGACACAGACACACAGACACAGATACACACACACAGACACATAGACACACAGACACAGACACAGACACAGACACACACACACACACACACACACACACACACACACACACACACCCCCTCTTCCATGACAGTAATTATGGGTTTGTTTGGGGTTTTTTTAGGCCTAAGTAGGCCTATGTGAAATGCATCACTTTCACTTTTCTAAATTTTTCATAGTTAGAGGGACCAGAATGTATATTCTCATTCAGTCTCAACAGACATATTAAGTGAGAATATAGGGCTTCTCTCTGATATATATTAAACTCAAAATGCCTTCAAAAATAGAGCCTTTGCTTTTCCTTTTGTAACTCCTGGAGGGCTCAGAGAACAGGAGAAGTTTTATATGAGTAGCCAGAGACTAAGCTTTGAAACTGAGGTAGTCACAACTTTTGAAAGAAAGATTAGCCTGAATCAGACGTGTGCATAATTTCTAGCCAGTCTTCCCTCCCACCTGACCAGAAACAAAGTCAGAATAGATTTTTTAAAATTTGTTTGTTTGTTTGTTTTCCTTTTCTTGGGGTAGTTGGATCTACTTTATCCCTGCCCCACCTCTCACTTTATGGCTAGTTTCAAGGTTGAAAAGCACAGGATCACAGCTGTGCTTTTTAATGTCTCTTGATGGATAGATCCCTCTCAGACACTGAGCCCACCACAGGGACTTTCTCTGTAGTGCTGAACAGAGCCTCACTGATGAATTGAAGCTTCTTTGGCTGACACTGCCACCTGTTGAGTGAGGGGTCCATCAGTACCCTGGATGTATGATCATGTCAGTAAGCTACCGGACAATGGTATGTCAATTCCCTCTGAGTACAGTCCACACAGCTTAGCAGCAGAGCAGCTTCCTCCAAGCATATTACAAGCTTGTACATCAAATAATAAAATGGAGAGAGAAATGGCAAAAGCTCTGATACAGGGAAGCTTTCATTCTGACTCTACCTTAGGCTGTCTTCAGCACAAGGAAGGACATGGGCTGATTTATTACTGCAGCTATTGGTGGATCCCCTCTTACAAGACTCTTATTTTGATTTTTTTTTGCATTAGTGCTAATATCAGACTGCCTACTATTTTTTCTGATCCTTCCCCAGAGAAAAGAGCAGATAAATAGACAGAACTGCTAGGTTTCTAGAATTCTGAACAAGAAAAGGAAAATATTAAAATATACTTTTTAAAATTTTGCACAAAATTTTATAGATTTAGAAAAGGAATAGATCTGAATACCTATATTGTGTGTGTGCATGTGTGTGTGTGTGTGTGTGTGTGTGTGTGTGTAGTCAATCAGGATTGAGTGACTTGCCCAGCTAGTAAGTATGCGAAGACAGATATGAACTCAGTTCCTCTTGAGTCTAGGGTAAGCCTCTATCCACTCACTGCACCACCTAGCTATCTAGGTTACCTACCTAGTTATCTACCACCTAGTTATATCACTGCACATATTTTAAAGAAGAAGAAACTGTAGCACAGAGAAGGTTGAAGTGATTTCCTGCAAGGAGAGGGGGGAGAGAGGGAAAGGGAAAAAGAGAGGGAAGGGGGGAGGGAGAGGAAGGGAGAGGGAAAAGAGGAGAGGGGAAAGAGGG
>CM053601.1:26799298-26816773 GCA_028646575.1 Pseudocheirus occidentalis | reverse complement strand
AGACAGAGACAGAGACAGAGACAGACAGAGAGAGACAGAGAGTCTCTCTCCCAGCATCTGGAAGCTAACTGAGAACTGAACTGGAGTTTTCCTGAGACTAGAATCTAGTGAAAGGCAAATAGAAGGCCGATATTCCTTCTGGGTCCTAGAGCCAGCTGAACTGCTGGAAGACTGAAGAAACATGACCAGGATAAGACTGTTTATTCATGGCCTGGCTGATCCTTGAGTTCCAGGCAAGAGAAGTAGCGAAGGGTTTGAGATGTGCTGGACCCTGTGAACTTCAGTATGTTTCAGGGATTGCCCTGAGGACTGGGCAAGGACCTGGCAGCTGTCTGCTTCTGTATCCAGGTGACTGTTTGGTGGATTCAGGAGGGAGCTGGGACCATGGAAGGGGATCCAGGGAATCAGAGAGACCACCCAGAGTAAAGATGAAGAAAAGGCCTCCCCTTGGATGAAACTGAGGTTTGCTGTAAACCAAGGGGTAGAGAGTTTGTGTGGTTTTCTAATGACTGTACTAGTGACTAATGATATTTAGTAATTGGGAATCTAGCTTAGTAACTGTCTGCTGGATGAGTGACTGATTAAGTTAATGGTTGCCTCATGAGTGGAAGACTGATATATTGTGAATTGATTGAATGAATGATTAAGTGAGAAGGGTTTCCCCCTTAGGGAAACCAGATGGTTATTCTTTTGTTCCTTGTTCTAAATATTGTGACCACTATAATGAAAATTGTGTGGCCATTCTAATGTTAAGCTGGTATGAACACTATATTGTGACTTTCCTTGGTAAGATGTAATGTTGTCAATATTATATTGTGAATGTTTACCTTGATTTGTAATGGAATAAACAGAGTGTTCACTATTACCGTGTAATCCGAACCTTAAAAACTGTTCACAGTAGCATTCTTTTGGGAATCCACTTGTGCTTGGCGTTACAACCCAGTACCACCAAAGAGTCCCCCGTATGCTCCTACTGCTCAGCTGTTGTACCCCTTTACCATCTGTGGGTTGAGAGCTCTGGAAACTGATTCAGTCCTTCCACAGGGGCTGCTGCTAGATTTCTAGGGTACAAACTGCACTGAATTACACTTCATTCTCACCCTGGTGAGACAGAATTTTCCTAACAAGTTTCTCACTTGTCTTAGATTGGATATTGTTTCACCCCCTTTTTGTTTCTCCTGCCACTCCAGAAAGAGAGAGAGAGACTAACACAACAGTGAATCAGGGTCTTCTTACTAGGAATCCCTAACTTACAGATGTAAATCAATGGTTCTCTAGGTGTTTCTTAGGGGCCCTGCATTCCCTTCCCTCAGGACCTCCCTCTCCTGAAACCTCTCCCTAAAAATATGGGGTCAGGGCTCAGCCCAGTTGAAGGTCATGTTTTTGTTTGTTTGTTTGTTTGTTTTTCATTTTTCCTTATCAGAAAATTTTACTTGAGCAATGCAACCGCTCGTGGTATAGTAGAAAAAATGATGAATTTGAAGTCAGGGAACCAGAGTGTGAATCCTGAAAATGCCGCTGTGCCCTTGTGGCCTTGAGCAAGCCACCTTCTCTGGGACATCATTTTCTCATCTGTAGCATGATTAGTCTAGAGTCTAAACTTTATTCTAGGTCCTTTCTGTCCCCAAATCCATGGTGGTAGTTCACTTAAATAATGATTGCAAGACTTATATATTTTACTGACTTTGAGAACCCTTAGTTAAAACATGAGAATTTGGATTATGTTCCTAAAGCACATATAAGTAGTATCTTCAGCTATTAAAAAGAATGCTTTAAGGCTGAAAAAGTAATCATAGAATTTGGAGTTTTTTTGTAAAAATGAAAAATAAATTTAATAAGACAGGGAAAAATTTCTGCTCATATTCTGGAATGCAGTTGACCCCATACTCAATTGGTTTTGTTTCATTCTTTCCACAGACATGTTCCAAGCTTGCCCTGTCTATTACTAGAAGCAAAGTGGAAGTTCTTTTTTTTGTAAAAGAAGTCTTTTAATTTTGATGATGCTTTCTAACAGCTGCTCAAAGAAACGTAATTGTTCTTTGAACATTGAGATAGAAAACCTGTTCTTTCAAAAGATCTGATTCTTTTCTTTCTCTGAATTTTTCCTATTACAGAAGTAGCAGATAACTATTTCTGTCTGTCTTAACATATATCATTGATCTTTCCTTCTCTGATTTAACACTGAATAAAAATATTTGATGGAAAGTCTCCCCCCACACACAAACTATTTCATTTTATAACCACAGAATACAATTAAATTTTGTATTCCAGAAGCTAAGTAAACTCGGTAAATGATGTTACCTTGTGTCTACATTGCCACTTTATTCTTTGCCTTCTCATTTCTAAGAAATATAAGAAGTGGTTAACAGAAGCAAAAATAAACATATGTAAGTATTCTTATATATAAATTTCAGTAGAAATGTGACTTGGGAAAGATGGTGATTTTTAAATAGGCAACATTCTCCCCAATATGGCTTCAAAGATGGCGGAAGTCTAGATAAATCAGATTAACAGATACTTTGAGCTGCTTTTTGGGGGTCAAGGATATGAGAGGTGGGGTCAGTACTCTTTAAAGGAATTCCTTCAACAAGTAGGCATGAATTTTAGTAATTAAAAAAAACCCCAGTTAGGACATATTAGACCTGTAGAGGGTTTTATTATTAAGATGAGTGTTGAGATTGTAAATTCCAAGAGATAGGGGAGTGGGGTAAGATTGTTAGTTAAAGGCATGTTGAATAAAGGCAATAGGTAAGATTGCTTTAGGCTCATAGATTCGGAGCTGGAAGAGTCTAGAGAAGACAATCCTCTCATTTTCCAAGGTACAGAAAGGTCAGGTGACTTCCTCCAACTCACACAGGTAGCCAGCATCAGTCAGGGTTTGAAACTAGGTCTTCTCATTCTTTCCCACTGTCCCAGGCTGATATGAATACAAATTTGTTCAGGATACCCAGAATACTGCAGCATAATATAGGTAATGAATATGCCCCAGTTAGCTAGGAGGCTACATTCCTCATGACCCCAGTGCAGAGATCTGGTGCTGGCCAGGGCCAAAAAAGACGATAAGGGATGGGAATGATGGTAAGAGAGTATGAAGGTGAAAGTGTATCAATCAACACACATTTACTAAATGCCACTATGTGCCTGTCACTGTGGTAAGTGGTAGGGTTACAGATACAATGAATGAGATAATTTCTACTCTCAAGGAGCTTATCCTCTAACAAGAAAGAGTCAACAAATGTATACAGATGCATAGATGTATACATACATACATATACATATATGTGTATACATATTTATGCATGTATTTATACATATATAGCATTAATGTAAAATCAATTCAGGAGATGTGACAAGTGTGTAATAATACATATACACATATGTATATACACATGTGAAATATTTGTGTAATGCATGTATATATGCAGAATAAATATAAAATACATTTAGAGTAGTTAAATAAAAAACAGTTTGAGAAGGAAGGTACTGGTATTTGATATCAAGAAGGGCTTCATATAGTCCTTGGAGTTGCATCTGGAAGGGAGAGAAGGATTCTCTGAGACAGCAGTAAGGAGGGAGTATATACCAAGTTTGGGGGGCATCCAGTAAAGACACAGAGATGGGAAATGAGTCTTAGTTGAAAAACAAAGAAAAGGTCAGTTTGATGGATAGCAGAGCACAGAAAAATAAGCTGGGCAGCTGGAAAGGTAGATTGAGGCAAATTTAGGGAGGATTTTACAAGCTAAGCAGAAGATCATATTTTATCCAAGAGCTAATTGGAATTGATCAGTGGGAAAAATATCATGGTCAGATCTACACTTAAGGAAAATCGCTTTGATAGTGGCGTAGAGAGCAGACTGAATTGAGAGGAGACCAATGAGGAGGTCATTGTAATAATCATGAGGGGACGAGGAGAGCTTGAACAAAAGTGGTTTCTGTGTGGATAGAGCATCAGAGTCATTTCTGAGAGAGGCTGTGAAAGAGGAAGTGGCCGAATTTGACCACTGTGTACAGTGAAGAAGAGAGGAGTCATGGATAGAACTGAGTTTACAAATGTGTAAGGCTAGAAGAACGGTGATGTCTTGAAGAGAAATAGGGACATTTGGAAGAGAGGTGGGTTTGATGGGGAGGTGAATTGTGTATTCTCTTTTCATTGTATTAAACTGGTGATATCTCTGGGGCAACTGGTTTAGAATGTCCAGTAGATAAGTGATGATTTGGGATTGAAGGTCAAGGAAAGTTCGGGTCTTGATACATAGTCTTCAACATAGAGATGGCTAAACCCAGTTTATGCATTTACTGATTTTGTTCTGTGTTATAATAGGTACCTGCAATGATGAACTAAAATTGGGTTTGGGGTTTGGAGCACAGGCTGACCTACTTCTACTTTCTCAATGTCAATGCAGCTGTACCAGATGTTTAGGCAAAAATACCCATGTTGCCATGATTATAGGAGTTGGGGAGGAGGCAGTAAAGCCTAACAATTGTATGAGGATTTAGAACAAAACCAGTAGAATGAGAATATAATATATTTGTGTAATATTTATTGTACAGAATCAGTATGAAATACATTAAATGAGTTAAATTGCAGATTAAGGATGAGGGTACTAGCAGTTCTTATCAGGAGAGGCTTCATGTAGAACAATGGGAAAATGTGATGTAAGCTGGCAATGATGACAAAGCGCTGTCCAGCACATAGTCAGTGATCAATCAGTTCATGTTTCATTGAATTAAACTGACATAGAAACATGGCATCTTCAAGAAGGTGGTCAACTTGACTATACCAGAGTCATAATTATATTTCCAACTGACTCTCCTATGCCCTTTGAAATTATATAAGTATTTATGTAGAATTAGGAGGTATAGGAATGCTTCTCACTTTTTTGTTGTTGTTTTTAACTCCTTTGAGTCATGTACAATGCTTTGTGACCCCATTTAGAGGTTTTTTGCCAAAGATAATGGAGTGATTTGTAATTTCTTTCTCCAGCTCATTTTTCAGATGAGGAACTAAGGCAAACAGTGAAATGACTTGGCCAGGGCCACACAGCTTATACGTGTCTGAAGCCAGATTTGAACTCTCAAAGAGGAGATACCTGGTGATGACCTGACCTCCTCTTATCCACTTCCTCTAGATTGAGAATTGATGTGAAAAAGGAGTTTAATTAGAAAGCTTCTTTGAAAGCCAACAATCATGGGAGAAAAAGTATCACAGGACCATATGAAAAAGCTATGGCAATTCAACAATTCAATGCATCTACAAACATTTCCCAAATCTCCCCTAGGTAAGACCCTAGATAAAAGGAAAAATGGTCCCAGCTGTCAAGGAGTTTGCATCCTGCTAGGTCATGTAGTATCACTCTCTTCCTTCATTATTTCCAGTGTTCTATTTTCTTCTCTTTGTAGTGGAGAGATTTTTGAACTGAGAATCAGGAAGTTCTGACTCCAGTCATTACCTATATAACCTTGATCAGATAAGCTACTGGGTCTCCCTATGCCTCAGTTTCTTCTGTAAAATGGACTAAATTATTTCTAAGGTCATTTCAGCTCTGATGGTCTGTAGATTCTGTTGTTTTATATGTGCTTTACTGGCTTCAAATAAAGGACTGGCTTATTATAGCCACCATCATCAGTAAAAGCTCTCCTTTCCTCACCGGTGAAGAGCCAATCAATTGCAGCCCATAGAGAGTGACAGAAATCAGTAACTACAGCTAAGGTAATGGTGGCAGTTAATAGTGGTGAAGGGGATAAAAAACTGCAAGGGTAAGGAGAGGGTAGCAAGAATCCATCTATATTTGACTACATCTATACCTGCAGAATGACACAATAAATCACAAAAACTGGTGTTCAAAATGGTGACCCTCAATCACTGAGCAAAGGTGAAATTGTGTTCAATACACTCTCTAAGACAGGAATGAATGCAGTAAATTTTAGAAAGAGAGGAAGGCCCGCAGCACATTGGGAGGATCCAGTGTGGTGAACTTATGGGAAAGTCAGAGCATGAGTTACATAGGATGGACAAGCATGGACAGAAATAGTCTTGGAATTATGTCACTGGAAGGGGCATCCTGAGACCAGAGTGCCCCTTGATATTCCTTTAAAAAGGTTCACCATAAAGTAAGAAGGGTTTAGTATTTTAAAGATATTTAAATTTAGTAATTTAAAAAGTATTTTAAATTAGTATTTAAATGTCTAACTGACAGGAAGGCTTCTCTAGAAGGAGTCAGGGTTTTATTATAGTAAACAAATAATTGTGGTTTTTAAATCAAGTCGATAAATAACAGCTTGTAGCTTGATGGCTGGTACCTGGTAGGCACTTGACAAATGTTTATAAGCTAACAAATGTTTATTTTACTGAAACAATAAATAAATGACAAATAAGCCACTTAACAAATACAACAAACAATTGTGCTGGAGTAAATAATCATTTAGATTATATACATAGACCTGTCTGAGAGGACTTTTTGAAAAGCTCTTTGTCAAAAAAGGAAAAGAGAAAGAATTTAAAGAAGGTAAATCTTGTGTCTTTCCCAGGTCATATCAACATGGTAATATGTCTGTAGAGATGACAGACAGCTGTTTAAAAAATATTAGCAGCTTTTGCTGCCTAAGCTTAAGTTTGGCGTGTTGAAGTGGAGGGCCTTGTAGAGAAAGAAAGACCAGCTAGAAAAGTGATCAGAATCTGGCTTTAGATGGCTGTAATCCTTAATCTTGTGACTTCCTCCCTTAAGTACATTGGATTCTATGTAGAATCTATGTCAATCTATGAAAATTGTTGAGATTATGTATATGTTTTGGAGCCTATCTTCTTATATTCTTGGGGAAATCTCCCTAAAGTGCTTCTACGAATAAAGCAGGAACGCTAATACTGTACACTGTTATCCATTCCATTATTTTGTGTAAGAAGGATCAGGCACTGTTTGTGGTTTTCAGTACAAATTGTCAGCAAAGATAAGACTCATGTTCCTAGTCCCCTGCCTAAAGCAGTAGTTCTCACGAAAGCCATGAAATTACTAATCAAGACTAATTTTTCACAGGTGTCAAATAAATAAAAACTGCTGGCCTTAGCACAATGGTGAAAACTAACTCCCAACTTAAAAAAAGTCTTGAATATATCCTTTTTATTCAAAAATAAAAGGCTTTAAATTTATTTTAACAATTCATATATATATATATATATATAAAATCATAAACTAATAAAGGAAGTTAAAGCTATTAGATCCATTTTATTTCTGAGTGATTCTCAATGAAGTTAATAATGAAATGTACAAAATTTCAGGATCCATTGCAGGAGAACCCAAGACACATTTATAAATGTAAGCTGTGTTTTTTCAGGGGGAAAGGGGCAGAGTTTGAATGTTAGGAAAATTTCTTTCCTGGTTATATTTAGTTGTTTGAAATGTAAAGAATTTATAGGAACTTACACATTTCCCTCTGAAACTTGTACTTCAGTTTGAAATTTCATTTTCTACACCATAATATCTAAATGAACATCATGATATGCAAAGAAAAAATAATTATGAGTAATTCAAATAACTAAAAAATAACTGAAAAATACATAGCAGATGTAAGTAGACTATTACATTTTACCAGTGATTTGCATTATCAATGGAAGAATAAGGTAAAGGATAGTATTTGGGACAAAATTATTCCCTTTTTGTTTAATGGTAGATCAGGGGGGTGTTGTAAATAGTTTAATTAGATTTTAGCAAACCATTTGCTAAAGCATCTCTAACTTGTGGAAAAGATGGAGAAATGTGGGCTAGATGAAGACAGTAAAATTAGATGTCTTTCAGAACTGGTTGAATGTCTGAAGCCAAAGAGTAGCCCTTGAATGTTTGGTCTCAGCTTAGAAGGATGTTTACTAGACCATCGGCAGTCGTCTTGGCTTATGTCCTGCCACTGGACCCAGATAACTCTGGAGGAGAGAGGGAGCCTAATGCTTTTGCACAGTCATGTCTCACTTCAATCCAATTTACTTGAAAGTCAGAATATCATCTTCCTGATCCTCTTTGAGAGTAAAAGATGAACAACAAACTACAATTCCATTGATCTGAGAAAAGGTATAGATTTAATATTTATAAGATTTACAAAACTCACAACAATGAGAGGCATAGTTGTTAAAACAATGGATGACAAAATCCAAAAAGATCTGGACAATCCAGGAGAGGAATGGGGGACCTGCAGCCTTGAGGCCACATGTGGCCCCCTGGGTCTTTGAGTTGAGCCCTTCAAATCCAGATTTCAGAGAACAGATCCTTTTAATAAAAGGACTCAGTCAAAGTGCCACCACACTCAAGAACCTAGAGAGCCACATACAGGCTTGAGACCAGTTTCCTCACCCCTTGATAGATGTTGAGCTGACTCTAATAAGCTGAAATTCAATGGAGATAAATGAAAAGTCTTATATTTGGGTTCAAGAAATCTATTTCAGAAATATACTATGAACAGATATGGCTAAATAGATATTTGTTTTTCCATCAACCACAAGCATTTAGTAAGCATTTACCCATGAACTAGATATTAGAGAGAGAAAGTAAAAAATGAAACAGTCTGAGAAACAAATTTTGTACAAATATTTGCAAGTTTTGCTGTAGTGAAAACTCAGTAGAGTCCACAGTTTGATATTTGTAGCCCAAATTTAGAGGCAGCTAATGAGATCTTTTGCTGAATAAAGGCACAGCTACCAACAACAAGGAGATGACATTGCTCCCCGTCCTCAGCAGCCCTCAGCTCACGTGGTCTGCTCATTTCTGGCTAGCACGGCTTAGGAAGGACATTAATAAGCTGGAAAGCATCCAGTAGAGGTCACCTAAGATGGTGACAAGTTTTGAATCCAAGCCATATATCAGTTATTAGTTGAAGAAACTCGGGATATTTAATCTGAAGAAGGCCCTGGGGCTCCGTGATGGGTAAGCTCAAGTATTTCCAATCGTGCAATGCAGAAAGAAAATTACAATTTCTCTGTTGTGGACCCTGAGTACAAAATAATTAACAGAAGTTTTAATGAGGCAATTGCAAGTTTAATATAATGAGAAGTTACCCAATGTAAAGTCGTCCCTCTTTCTGATTGAGACAATTTTATTGATTGAGAGAGGCAGGACCAAAGATAATAAGATGGAAAGAAAACAGTGAGAAATTGGCTCACCAGAGAAAAACTGATCCTTCCTCTATTAGATTGCCAGATCCTCAAGGCCAAGGCCTATCTTTTTGTCCTCAGAACTTAGTATAGTACCTAGAATATGTGGTACTTGAGAAATGTTTATCAACTGACTGACTCCAGAGTAAAGATGATCAAAGGCATCCTTTTTGTCCTAGAATCTAATTTGAGGACTTCCCTGTGATCACTGTGGGCATTCGTTCGAGAATGTGTCCCAAATTTATGGGTGGAATAATATGTTTTAATTATTCTTGCTTTGCCTTTTCTTTAGTAGATGTCTTATTAAGACTTAATTCATTTTTGTGGTAGCAAAAAAAATAAAACTAGAAACAAAGCTTATGTCTATCCATTGGGAAATGACTAAACAAATTCTGCTAAATTCATGTAATGGAATATCGCTGAGTTGTAAGTAGTACTGACCATGATGAATGCAGAGAAGCTTGGAAAAACATACATGAGCTGAAACTGAGTGAAGTAAACAGAGCAAAGAAAACAGAACACAGAATAACCACAATAGTGTGAATGGAAAGAACAATCAGAACACAATTAAAAGCAAATGCTTAAAAATTATAAAGAATAAGTATGACCAACAAGAATACTGTTTGAAGAATAACTGTGAACCACTAAATTGTTCTGAGTACTGTGTTCAAATCAACTACAAAGGACTTATGAAGGAAGATGCTATCGGCCTCCAGAGAAAGAACTGGTAAGTGGAAGTATGCATAGTATGGTTTTAGATATATATGTGTTTATACTCATACATACATCTGTGATACACATATATACATCTGTGTATACATTTACATACGTGTGTGTGTGTATATATGCATATATACATATATACACATATATGTACATTTTATTTATATATGTATATAAAATTTGTTTCAAATGGTGACATTCTCTAGTGTGGGGTGGGGGGGGGAGGGACACAGTTCAGGACTTGAAATGTAACCAAAAATTCTAAAAAAAGTATATGACCCTAAAGAAGAGACATGAGAAGATACCTTTACCATATTCCTTTGTAGAGGGGCTAAGTCTCATGGGTGTGGAACATCGAATGTCTTTTCAGTTTTTTTTAAGTATTGACTATTTTTTCTAATTTTTTTCTTTATAAAGTACACATGGCATGGTATATAGTTCTCTAAGAGGTGAAGGGAGAAAATTTAGATGGTATGAAATTAAAAGATATCAATAAAATATATTTTAAAAAGTGAACACTGTTATCTTTGCTAATTTGTTCAAAGGAAAGTGCTGGTGGGGCCTTAGAAGCTACAGTTATGAATGGTAGAAGTGTATTTCATCCGCCATGGTTATAACCAAGGCCTTTAGAGTGATGTATATTGTGGTGGCTTCTCCCTCTCAGGACCTCAGTCAGCCAGTGTTAGCAGAGCTCAGGTGGATGAGCCCACTTCAGCCCAGAGAGGTAATAAAAAAGTGTCATAGTTACATATATATGCTTTACTAATACATACGATCTCCAAAAGTGAAATGGGTTGCTGAGGACAGGAAGACTTCATGAAAGGTCTTTATGTAGAAGCTACATTGTCATGGGTAGGGATTCTTAGTATTTTGAGGGAGATAGGATTTTCTTGAAATTCCAGTAAGAGAATGAAAAATAGTCTATAGACCTTGGGGAATAATGCCAGCTTCCCATTTATTTCAAGAAGACTTATTGCTATCACATAAAACATGATGAAAATTAACTACGAGGTATAACAACAGTTCATTTTAAAACTTAACTATCTCTATTACATTGTTTCCTTTCTGGCACCGGAAACTCATAGCAGGAATTAGCTGCATGATCTTGGCAAGAAATTAGTTTTTACCTAACCTTACTTTGAAGAGAGAATTCTGTGACTCAAAAGAACAAAATTAATCAATCTACAAACATTTGTTAAATGCCCAATATGTGCCAGGCACTGTGTTAGCACTAGGGACATAAAGACGAAAATTATTTTTTAAAATGAACTAAAATTAAATATTTTGAATCTCATTGTCATCAAAAATATGGTGATATCATCTAGACTCAGAATCTATATGGAGTCCTAGGATAAGAGGTCTTGAACTGGTAATCTGGTCCAACCCCCTCATTTTTTAAATGAAGAACCTCAAACCTAGAGACCTTGTGACTTGTCCGAGGTCACACAGACAGAAAGTAGTAGAGGCAAGATGTGAACCTAAATCCTCTTACTCTAAATTCATTGTCCCTTTGCCATTATATGCCACACTGCCTTTCTTGTATTTGCAGGAAAGCAAAATCCCCCTTTGTGGTTCCCATCTGTAGTTGAAACAGTCCTGAGAAACCAAGATGAATTGCATCATTTAAAGTGGGTAGATCGGCACCAGTCTAGTACTGTTTCATTCTGGTCACACCTGGTCCATCCCACCCAGCAGGGTTACAGTTAGTAGGAAGCTCACCTTGGGAATGCCCGAGTGGTCTCTGAGCAACTACTGTAATCACTGCCGTTTAAAATCAATGAAATGTCAAGATGTCACAGCATGAGGGGCTGGCAGCAGACAAAGAGCTCTTGGGGCTTTATAAAACACAAGCAAATATGAAATTACATCAAATTGCATCAGCTCTGGCAGCTCATGTATCCCTGAGCTTTAGCTTGGTACAAGCATATGGCCATCTGATACTCAACTTGGAATCTGAAAATGCAGCTGGCTTAACCTTGAAGTCAGACTTCTGATATTCTTAGTAATGCTGAATCCTCTCAACAACCCACCTCCCAAAAGGGCACTTTCTTACCCTTCCATTTGGAAAATTTGACCAGATCACAAGACTGAGGATTAGAGTTTGTTACACATGCCTCCCTCTGCTGTCCCCACTGCCCCAATCCACCTTCAACCCATAAAGTCTCTTGATTAGCTTAAAGGTAATCCCTGAGAACTTATCTTGGGTCCCCAGAGAGCAAAGACTGTTGCTGAGCAAGCAAGCTGGGATGGCATGTAAAGTGGGCTCATTAGAATAACTGTCAAGCCCCCGTTTAACCTCATGATTAACAGGAAAAGGAGGTAGAAGTGGATTTTCTAATTGCTAGAAGGTATGGGAGTTTCTATTATCATAATGGGACACTTGTGCTCTGTGTTTCACTTAAATGCTTTAAAAATGCCCTCATGTATGGTGCTATTTCCCACTGGCAAAACCCCTTTGTGATTCCAGAGTGCTGTGAAAGAAGGAGTGTGTGCCTTAAACCCCCACCTTTCTATTGGGAGGTGTGTAGATTTAAATCTGAAATTAGTTCAGCATCGTTTTGCAGATGCCTGTAATGCTGAATATATTCTCAATCCTACTAGCTAAAATGACTATATACACATATATAGATAGATAGAAAGATAGATAGATAGATAGAAAGATATATAGATAGACAGATAGATGGATAGATAGACAGATAGATAGATAGATAGAGATAGACAGACAGACAAATAGATGTGTATAAGGTATGTATGTGTGGGTATGTGTGCATGTTTATGTATATGTATGTGTATGTATGTATATACATACTGTAACAAAGGGGTTCTCTGCTAGGCATATGCCCAGGGATGTTGTGAGGCTCATGAGTTTAAAACACTGTATAAATGCCAGGTGTCATCACTGTCATCACTACCACCATTTTTCTTATTATTATGGTTGTTACCATAATTATTAATCATCGTTTCCAGGCTGGTGAAGACTTCATTCCCCAAGTCTCCTACACTTCTGCTGAACTCGAGCGATGCTTATAAAACAGTACAGGGGTTTGCTGGGAAAGGTTTAAGGGGAAAAAAAGATTATATGCACACAGACTTTTAAGTTTAAGCTGTATTATTAACACTTTCTTAAATCTAGACAGTTAAAAGAACTATAAATCAAGCCCTGATTCGTTTCATTGCTGAGGTGTAAATGCTCACACTGAAAAATGTCCCCAACCAATTAGAGCTCCATCACAGCTGCTGGCTTCGAGGCAGTAGAAGAGAGAAAGAAACTGCTCATATACCCCAAGCAAGATGTTTGCAAGATATTATTGCTTCTGCCCCACATGCATCATCTATTCTATGTCCTCATGAAAATGCTTTTCAGAAACTATAAGTAATTAGGCAAAGTACATTTGTTTAGAACACAAATGGAAGAATTGGTGTAATTGGGTAAAATGGTTTCTGTTAACTGCCTTTATTTCCTCTTCAGTTGTTACGGGATATCCTTTTTTATTTTTTGATACAATTTGGCTTTTTTCATAAAACAAATTAGCTGCTTATCAATTTATGTTAAAAAAAATTTCTTAGTTTCATTTATCAATTTGGTCATTCAACTTTCATTATTTAACTTTTAGAATTTCTGCTTTATTGCTTAGTTGGAGAATTTTTTATGATGATATAATTATTTTTATTACTTCTATCAAGTGAGCATTAGTAACATGGCTTTAGCCATCATCCTATTGGAAACTCCTTTAGTGTTTTTACTGTAGAGATGATTCTAACCCTTTATTTAAGTTCCAGATGTTTGCCATAATAAGAAATAGTTCATTTGTTCCTAAGATTTTTAGTGTTTATAACAGAAATAAATGTTATAAGTTTGTCAAAAGCTTTTCCTGTATCTGTTTTAAATCATGTAATTTTTCTACCGTTTTGTTATTGAAATGGTCTATCACATTTATAATTTCTAAAGCTGAGCCTATATTATAGTCTTCCTGTAAATACAACCTTGTCATAGGGAATAATCTTTTTTCATGTGTTGCTATATTTTTGCTAATATTTTATTCAACATTTTGCTACAATATTCATGAGGAAGATTGGTCTCAAGTTTTCTTTCTCTAATTTGTCCCACACACAGTCTCAGACCACAGATTGTCATTTGCTTCTTGACACTGGTTTTTGGGGAATTAGATTAATTAATTTCTTGTTCAATTTATTTATTCTGCAGTTGACTTAAGTGTCTTATTTATTGTTCAATTAAACTTTATAATTTATATTTGTGTGAGAATTCATCCAGGAAGGTAAGTGGCACAGTGGGTAGAGTGCCAGGACTGGAGTCAGGAAGAACTGAGTTCAAATCTGGCCTCAGACATTTACTAGTTGTGTGACCATGAACAGGTCACGTAACCTTTTTGCCTCAGTTTCTTCATCTGTAAAATGAGCTGTTGTCTTTGCCAAGAAAACCCCAAATGGATTCACAAAGATTTGGACATGACTGAATAATGATGAAATACTTATGCAGAGCATGTGATTTCTGGGTCATAAGACTGGAGTGGACTTTGCCACCCCACAGTACATGCCAATATCTAGAAAATTTTATAGAAAAATATCTTCAGATTGAGGATGCCTTTAAGGATCAGAATCTGGATCTTAGAGAATGGGCGGTTTTGGTCTAAATTTCCTAAAAAATTTTCAAGAGATAAGAGGAAAAAAAGTGATTTGCAGATCCTGGTGAGAACGTTTTTGGCTGGTAAATCTTGAATCTCTAAGGGCATAAGCATTAGCAGGAGGTCATGAGAGGCAAGCTTCTTGTGCTCACATATCACTAAGTTATGGAGTTCATGATGATTTCAGAGGAGAACGAAAAATTTTAGCAGCAGGTAAATTAGAACTTTGGAGGAGGAGTGTGATTGTTCCATAGATCAGGACAACCTTGTACAATGAGCTGCACAATCTGAGATGACTCAATCTTGGGAGAAGGGAGAAATTCCTCAGATATGAAGGAAATCTTGGAAACCTGTTGTCTTGCCTTATACTGGACCAGAAGAATTGAAATATTTTTAGGATATAATACAAAAGAATAAAAGGTAAACTCTGACATTGAGACATCTAAGTGTCTCTTATATAATCAAATTTGGCACGTATCTCCCTCTTCTGGGAACTAACCAATTTTCTCATCAATAATGATCATTCACTATGCCACTAATAATCAGTTTAATGCCTAATTAAGTAAAGCTAGAATTAAATAAAAACCTAATTTCCCTCCAATTATAATTTGAAATATATATCAAATTATATATGTTAATATATAATTAAAATATATCATCAAATTATATATGTTAATATATAATTAACATATATAATCAAATTATATATGTTAATAATTAAAATAGATTAAACCCCAAAATTCAAAAAAAATTTAAAAACTTCTATAAAGGATGATGTCTGTTTCTAAGTTCTGAAAGGTATACTCAGATATCCTTTAGTTTTCTTTGTAAAGTGAAATTATTCATGGGGAGGAACTTATAACCTTGTGCACAAATTTACCAAATTTCTGTATACCTTCACTATTTTAGAAGTTGAGGCTTATCATCATATAATGTATGAGCATAATAATATGAGTCAGCTGAAACTTTATAATCCAAAAACTAATTTCCTCATCACTAAAGGCAAAAAAAAAATTCCCAATTCGAAACTTACAGTAATTTTTTTTCAGTCCAACCTTGCTGTAGTTTCATAAGTAGTTTTTATTTTTCCTATTCATTGGAAGTCTCAACTGCCCCCTCACCCCCATCTACATGGTCATTGGTTTTTAAATCCCAAATTCATTATGCTGCTTAAAAAAATCCTATTTCTCCTGAACTAAATTAACCCTTAACTTATCCAGAAACACACACAGAGATTTATCACCGAACTCTAAGAGCTTTCTGAACAATCATTTTCAGAAGGATGGTAGGTACCAAGTAGAGGAGTCCACATTATGACAAAGGTCTTGTCTTAATGATATGTTTTCTCACTCTTCATAAGGTTCTTGTTGGCCAATGAAATAGCTTGACTGACTCCAGGCTATCTCCTACCTCCATGGTGCCATGAATTCAGAGATACAGGGCTGGTTTGCCATTTTCTTCTCCAGTCATTTTACAGATGAGGAAAGTGAGACATGGTTAAGTGATTTGTTCAAGGTCACACAACTAGTGTCTGAGGGCAGTTTTAAACTCCAGAAGATGAGTCTTCCTGACTTCAGGCCCAGCACTCTATGCACTATGGTGCTACCTAAGTACCCAGATCAGTGGTGTCAGATACAAGCAGAAACAGAGGCTACTACTAACCTCTTTTCTTTACATGTAATCTGTAATGTTATTTATGTTTTATTATCTTGAGAGACTGGAGGGCCCCCTTGTTCCCTATGCTCATTTAAAGAATCCTATTAAGAGACAACATGACAGAACTCAGAATCCCTCAGAAATAGACTTCCTTGAGAGTGTTAATGACCGACAAAATTATTTTTTCTCTCCTTCCCTGTGAAAGGGAAGATGTGTAAACTCTAAATCATCTGTCTCTTTTAAGATGTTCATTTGCTGTTTTCAGTAGTACTCTGAAGCCATTTTTTCTCTAGATAAACATAGAATCAATCTTAATTGCTTTTTAATCATCCATGTCTTTAATTATTTACAAAAGTGCAAATGAATTCCAGTAGATAGATTGAATATACAAAAAAGTTAATATGTCAAAGGACTAACCCAATTTTTTTCCACAGAAAACATCTCAGACCTAGTGTTTCTCTGATATGGGTTCCCTAAAGGGACTGGAGTCCCTTTCCAGCTGCAACTGCTTCTTACAGTATGCTAAGAACTATACTGTAATTTTTGGGCAAATTAAGGCATTTTCAAGATACTTTTGACCAAAGGAGATTTTCACCTCATGTAGCAACTTTCAAACATAACGCAAAAATCTGCTGCATTTATAGAAAATTGAAAGGGGAATGAATAGTTGAGAACAGAAAAGGAGAATGGAGTGAAGAAATGAATAGTTCATAGAGAGCAGTGCACCACCTCAAGCAAGGAAATAAATTTTTAAGGCCAAGGTGGTAAAGAATGAAGACAAGGAAGAAGAACAAAGGGAAAAAGAGCAAAAGTTTACTTAGTTTAAGAGCAGATGTTACAAGATTATTTTTTTTCTTTTTAATTTTATTTTCTTGATTACATCATTAATTTCCACAAGATTTTGAGTTACAAATTTTCTCCCCATCTTTCCCCTACCCCCAAGCCCAGAACAGTGATCCCACTGTAAATCCCCTCCCACAATCTGTTCTCTTTTATGTCCTCCTCCAATGCCTCTCTAACTTTCTAGTAGGGCAGGGAGGGGCTCCCTACCCCAGTTCCTATATGTCTTATTTCCCAGTTGCATGTGGTTAATAATAATAATTACATATACGTACATAAACATAAATATGTGTATATATATATATGTATATATGTTTGTTTGTTTGTTTTAACATTTTGTATAGCTTTAAATTCTAGATTCTTGCAGTTCCTCCCTTGTTACCCACTCCCACTGGAAGGAGCTGCAATTCAATACAGGTTGTACATGTGTAATTACACAGGACATCTCCATAGTGGGCATATTGTGAGAGGCTGATTGTA
>CM053601.1:26778820-26798798 GCA_028646575.1 Pseudocheirus occidentalis | reverse complement strand
CCTCAATGCAAGAGACCTTGGCCCTGATCGATTGCCTCAGCCCCCTGCTATCTGCAGGCTGGGGGCTCTGAAGCAGCCCAGTGGAGGCCGCTGCTGCTTTCAGCCATTCCTGCTGCCACAGCCACCTCCCGCTGCTTCCTTGCCCTGGGAGCAGTTCGGCCAGACAGCTCTTCTTCCCCAAATTTAGCTTTTTTTTTTCCTTCTGTCCTGATAAATGTGGTAACTGTGCCTCCACTGCAGCTCATCTGCTCTCCTATAGACTCGGCTCCAACCGACTGCCCCAAGGCCTGGTCAGGCAGGTTTTGGGCTGGGCCGGCCACAGCTCCCAGACTGCTGTGAAGAGCCCCACCTGCTGAGCTGCCTGTAGCAACAGATGTGCTTTCTGTCTTTTGGAGAGTTTTGGAGCTCGAAAATCTGTTTAGAGTCCCAATTTATGGGTTTTCAGGGTGTTTGTGTGGGAGCTGCAGTGCTTTGCTGCTTCTACACCACCATCTTGGCCCAAGATTATTAATTCTGGTAAATATTCAACAAAGTGAATACTGTTAATCTGTCAAGCTCATGAAAATGGTTCAAATCACAAGTTATGGCATAATAACATAATAGAATACTATTGTGCGATGAGGAATGATGAGCAGGCAGACTTCAGAAAAGCCTGGAAGGACTAATATGAACTGATGCTGAGTGAAGTGAGCAGAACCAAAGGAACATTGTACACAGTGACAGCAGCCTTGTGTCATGCTCAGTGTTGGTAGACTTAGATCTTCTCAGCAATACAATGATGCAAGACGGTTTGAAAAGATTCACAGTAGGAAATGCTGTCCACATCCCAGGAAAGCATCTGGAATCTGAATGTAGATTGAAGCATACTCTTTTTACCTTTTTTGTTGTTTCTCCCTTGTGGTTTTCATTTTTGTTCTGATTTTTTTCTCACAACATGACTGATGTGGAAATATGTTTAGTATTATTGTACATGTATAATCTATATCAGATTACCTGCCATATTGGGGAGATGAAGGAGGGAGACAGAAAAAAAGGTGTAACTCAAAGTCTTATAAAAGCAAATGCTGAAAACTATCTTTGCATGCAATTGGAAAAAATAAAATACTATCAAGTGGGGGGAAAAGAACATGGTTCAAATGACTAATAAGAAGAAAATTGTAAAGTAACACAGCACTGGTGTTTTATCTCAGAGCCTGAATAAATTGCTTACAATATCATCTAAAGAGACAAAGGATGGAAAAAAGGAATAGCCTTTTTGCTTCATCTATAGCATTATTTCTAACTGGGGCATATCAACTTACTCCCTTATGGTCCACTGGCCATGCCTATATTTTGTCCCTTGTAGTTTTCCCATAACTTTTTGGACTGAAGTGCCCCCTCTTCTATTAGTTCTTCCTAGTGACAATGTCAGGTCCTAAATGGAAGGGGCTGCTTTTTCTTTTCTCTTTGTATCCCTAACACTTGGCATGGTGCTTGGCTTATTAGCAATTAGTATTTTCATTCATTCAATCATCTATTCATATTGTAGGGATTATGGGAAAGCAAACATACTGATATGCAAATGGTAAAACTGTATAGTGGCTGACAATCCTGGAATTAATTTGGAATCACACAAGATAAGTAACTGTCAATGGTTTTTGATCCAATGGTCCTAAGAATATATCTCAAACAAATCAAATATAGAAATAAATCCAAAAAATGCCAGAACATTCATAGCAGAACTTTTTAATAGCAGAAATCTGGAAACAAACGTGAGTGCCCATTGTTTGGGGGATGAATGAAAGGAACCTATGATATACAAATATAGTAGAATACTGTTGCATATTAAGAAATTACATGTATTATCAATTCAGAAAAACCTAGATTTGCATGAACTTAAACAGAGAGAAATGAGAAAAATCAAGATAAAACTTCACATAATTAATACAACTAAGTGAAAAAATGTCATAAATATAAAGTCAGACTCAGTAATTAAAAAAATGAAGATCTCAGAGGACAGATAAAATATAGCTCTGTCATGACAGAGGTGGGGGATGCTGTTATATATTTAAAGAAGTATACATCATGTACCAAGGATTAATTCCATATCTTACTATATCTTTCTCTAGCAATTTAAAGGTGGAATCTAGAGATCATATCAAGTCTTTGTGTGAAAAATGAATGAATTAGATAATGATATGATGATGATGACAATAAAGTATGCACATGTGTGTGTGTCTGTGTGTCTGTGTGTGTGTTTAGGTTTTATGAAATTCCAAAAGGACTGTAATGGAAAAATGGATGAGTATATGAACAGTTAAATAACAATATAAAACTTGAATTTTGAAGTTACCAATCCTCTCAATTTGATAATTCAGTAACACTTTATGAATTATTCTAACTAGTATTTTTATTTTTCCTAATTACATATAAAAACAATTTTAAACATAATTATAAAGTTTTGAATTCCAAATTCTATCCCTCCCTTTCCCCCTTTCCCTTTCCTGAGAAGGTGAGCAATCTGATACAGGTTATACATATTCAGACATGAAAACATTGCCATACCAGCCATTTTGTTGGAGAAAACTTGAACAAAATGAGAAAAAAAAGAGATAAAAAATGAAAAATACTGTGCTTCAGTCTGTATTCTGGAAGCAGATAGCAGTTTTCATTATGAGTACTGTGGAATTGTCTGTGATCATTGTATTCCTGAGAATAGCTAAATCCTTAGCAGTTGTTCATCATATAATATTTCTCCTACTGTGTAGTATCTCTTGGTTCTGCTCACTTCACTCTGCCTCAGTTTATATAATTCTAGGTTTTTCTGAAGTCATCCTTTGCTATTTCTTATAGTACAATAATATTTCATGACAATCATATACCACATCTTGTTTCAGTCATTCCTCAACTAATGGTTATCTCATCAATTTCTTAACCACCACGAAAGGAGCTGCTATAAATATTTTTGTGCAAATAGGTTCTTTTCCCTTTCATTTGATCTCTTTGGGATACGGACTTGGTAGTGGTTTTGCTGGATGAAAGGGGGTATGCACAGTTTTATAGCCCTTTGGACATAGTTTCAAATTGCTCTCCAGAATGGTTGGATCAGTTTACAACTTTACCAATAGTGCATTAGTATCCCAGTTTTCCTGTATCCCCTCCAATATTTATCATGTTCCTTTTTTGTCAAACTAGTTAATATGATGATGTGAGGTGTTACCTCGGAGTTGTTCTAATTGCATTTCTCTAATCAATTGTGATTCAGAGCATTTTTTGTCATATGGCTATAGATAGCTTTGATTTCTTTGTCTGAAAGCTGCCTGTTATATTCATCGACCATTTGTCAATTGGGAACTATTTGGGGTCCTAAAACATTGACTAATTTCTCTATATACTTAAGAAATGAGGCCTTTATCAGAGATTCTTACTGCAGATCCATTCCCCCCATCCCCAGCTTTCTGTTTGCTTCCTAATTTTGTTTGTATTGGTTTTGCTTGTGCTTAAACTTTTAAATTTGATATAATAACAATTAGCCATTTAATATTTGTAATGTTCTATCTTGTTTGGTCCTAAATTCTTCCTTTATCCATAGATCTGACAAATAAACTATTCTGTGCTCTCCTAATTTGCTTATGGCATCACCTTTTATATCTATATCATATATCCATTTTGACTTTATCTTGACATAGGATTTGAGATTTGTTCTATACCTAGATTCTACCATCCTGTTTTCCAGTTTCCCCGGCAGTTTTTGTCAAATAATGGTTATTCTCCCAATGCTTGGATCTTTGGGTTTATCAAACGCTAAATTACTCCGGTCATTTACTCTTATTTATTGTTTACGTAATCTATTCCCTTGAGCCGCCACATCTTATGTATTTTTAAGTTTAAACTGATTTACCCTTTTATGCCTGAATAGTATAGGGTAAGTTTCATCTCCTAACATAATTATGGTACAGGGCGGGATGAAGATGATGAACTTATGGATTGGATTGAATTTGTCAAGGTCAAAATTTCTTCCCATGTAGGAAACAAAATGATATATAAATCCTATTTTGAGGATAGGGGTAGTATTTTCCTAAAATTTTCCTAAATTTAAATATTTTCTGTATTGTGTATCAAATTTTATTAATAAAGATTTTACATTTTGACTGTTATGGTTTGTTGGATTATAAATATTAAGGGAAGGGAAAGTAGACTTAGTTATAATTCTAACTGGATCTTTTTTAATATCTGGAATTTAAAATTGATTATCAATAATCTATTAGATGGATAGGAAAAGAGTGTGCATTTTTATTACTATGTCATGATCTGATAAATTGGGGAATACAAGTATGGAATGTCAAGTGAATATTTTTTTCAGATACATAGAATACAGTGAAACTCATTTAGAATGCCAACTAGCAATGGCGCTTTGTTGATGGGCTCATTCTTACCTCAAGTGATGGGAACTGTTATGGTGTCTGACAACTCTAAATTCTAGATACTTATGTTACTCTACTCTGCAAATGAAATAACCTATGTATGGCTCTGCAAATCTCAAAACTATATACATGCTTAGTATTACTATCATGATCGTTGTCATACTTGATGCTTCTTAAATGCCTCATATTGTTCATTTTTCACATGTCAACCTTTGGTCCCTCTAAGGAGGTTAAGTTGGTTGAACTCAAAGACTGCCTTGTATATCTTTGTAGCCTGAACGTTGTTTTGCATATAATCTGTGCTCATTTTTTTAGTTGAGAATCTTTTTGAATGCAGGTAGAAAATAAGCCTGAGACCTTCAATGGCAGACTAAGATGTTTGTGTTTTATTCTGCAGCCAGTTGAAGGCTAGTTATGTAAGGGGAGGAAGATAATGAAAGTCCTGAGATGGGTTACATATGGTCAGTTATCAATAATTGAGATCCCAGGGCTCCAGAGAAGGAGCTGGATTGCCACGTCTGGGTGAAGGCATAATTAGTCTGTAAAGGTAGTCTGGAATCAGATTGCTTGGGAATTGAAATATTAAACTGAATAGTTTCTTTTTGATCCTAAACATGATGAATGGTGCTGAGGTTTGTTGAGATCAGCAGTCAGGCCTGCACTTTGAAAACAAAACAGTTGGGTAAGTGTGGAGGATGGATTGGATAGGAAAGGGATTGCAAGCAAAAAGACTTAATTAGGAAGCTATTGCACCATTGCATGCAAGAGATGTTGAGAAGGTAGAATCTGCAAGACTGAGCAATAGACTCATATAGAGAGTAATGAATAAGAATGAAGACTCTAGGAGGATCTTAAAGGTTGAAAATCAGTGATGAACAAACAAGTGATACCTAGGAGGAGAAGGAGGAGGAAGAAAGACGAGGAAGTGGAGGAGGAGGAAAAGATGGAGGGAGTTAGAACAATGCAAACAGAAGGAGTGAAAGAGAGAGAAAAGGAGTTAAAAAAGAGAAATAAATTAAGGGAGGAAGAAAAGGTTGGATCACCCATCCATCTGGCTTGTATGCTCCACTCCTTTCTGTTCTGGTTGAATTTCTTCCTTATGTGTGGTGAAGTTCAGTCATAATGAATTTAATGAAGCAAAAATGAATTTTTGTGTGGAAAGTTATACCAGGTTTCTCTCCACTAATAGATCATTATTAAATGCATTTAGCATAATAGTAGGAGTCATTTGAAGGCCAGTAATTCACAACAAATGTCAATTATTGACCACTAGGCAAATATCAGCCAATTACAAGCAACAATGGCAAAGCAAAAGCTTTGGCCTGTGCCATTTCCACACTGGTGGAAATGCAAGGAGGGAACTGTATTTAAAAGTTTGCAACAAAATTGTAATAGCTAAAATCTCCCCTTTAGGAAAATATAAAAATGCCTATGGGGATGAGTTTTGACCCTTTTGCATCATTGTACCCCATAAATGTTGAGGTCTGTGCCTAACAGCTTTTGATAAAGAGGGGAGGGGTAAGTTTGAAAAAATATATAAAGAAAAAGGTAGCCTATGCAAGGAGCACGTTTATCAATGCTGCAAAACCAAGACATTGTTTAGAATTCTAGTTTACTCGCACTCCTTGAAGTCCAACTGAGCCCTAAAAAGAAGGGCAGGGTGGGGGTCATGGTGGGGGAGTAAGACAAGAGTCTGTATCTTGGATTTCAGAGTTTAGACTGGGCGTACAGTATTTTCCTTCCTAGGGCAAAAGTTCTGATTGGCAGTTTTAAGAAGAGTCAAAGATGCTTCTGAAACTTGACATACCTCGACTTGATCAGAGTCTCTCCTGAACATACAATTCTACTTTTATGCTGTTTCTGACTCCTCTTTTGCCCAGATGTGACACTGACAACAACCCCCAGGGGCAGAGAGATATCCCTAATGATTGATGCCATCCCCTGCCCTCAGCCCACTTTTTTCCTTGATGATTACCCTGAATAAATCATGCTGGTATTTTCATCTGCTGTTTAGTTGCTCTTTATATTCTTATAGATTTCAGGCACAAGAAAAGAAAATCAGCCAGATCCCTCCATATATCTTGTGAGGTGTACTCTCCCGAGGTAGCAAGGCTCCCATTGATAAACAACAGCACCCTGCAAATCACCTATCAGTTTACTTTTAATCAATGCTGCCTCTCACAATGCTGTCTTCTAAATCACCACGTCTATAACTGTGGTTTTCAAAACCTTTTAATCTAATTGGAAATCTTCTTTTTTTCCACTGGTAATAAACACCCACTAAACTGTCTGCCCCTAATTGAGCTGTAGTAATTTATGAGAGCTCCCCACTGTTTTTTCTCTCTTTAATCAGACAGACTCCTTTGTGTCCTTAACTAATGAAATCTAAGAATACACCCCAAAGATCTGATCAAATGTCACCAGTGAATAAATCTTCATTAAAGCTGTTGTCATGTTCCACAACCAGGCTCCATCCCATTGTTTTACAATAGCATCATACGACATAGGTCTTTACATGGTTTTTCCAAATCCTGAACCAACAGGAACCAACAGGATTTGTAAAAAGTAAGAAAGTACTCTGGCAAGGCTATATTTCTCAGCCTAGGGAATGGGAGACTGCAGAGATCCCAGTTCTGCTCCACCATCTCTTCTTGGTTTATCAGGTTTGGAAATGCACAAACTAACAGGGGGCAAGCATCACAGGGGGTAAGAAATATGGAGAATGGGTTATTGGGGCAGAGAAAAGAGATATTCAAACAGAAACTGCTGTCAGACCACAGAGTAGTGAGGGTCCAAATGGAGATAAAAGGTAGAACTTGAATTCCTGCCTTCTTCACTCCATCACTTTGTTTCTTAGTCATGTTGTCTGGACTTATACTTTTATTCGGGCAAGGGCTATTTTGGTTTTGTATTGCACATACCTAGTACGGTGCCTGATACATATGCTGCATAGTAGGGAATGAATAAATGAATGATTGAGCAACTAGTTCCCATAGAATGTAAATCCTTGCAGGACTAGGGCTATTTCATTTTTGCCTTTACATCACAATCACCAAGGATGGTGTGATGATAGACAATTAATAGGTGTCTAATAAGTTATTGATACTGTGTTCATATCTTCAATTTGCATCTCTGTGCAAATGACTCTCAAATCTGCTTGCCCAGCCCTAACCTCTATCCCTGTCTCCCATCTCCAATTGTCTGTTAGACATATCCAAGTGATGTAACCATCTTAAACTCAACATGTCCAAAACTGAAGTCATTCTTTTTCTCCCCAAACCATTCTCCCCTTTTAACATCACTAGTACTATCAATGCCTATTACTGCCATCAGTCACCTTGAGTCAGCCTTGACTTTTCATTCTTCCTCACTTCCATATCCACTTAATCACCAAGTCTTGAAGTTTGTCCATTCACAACAGCTCTCAAAGACACCCTCTACTTTCCTGTGACATTGCTCCCACACTTGTACAGTTCCTTGTAACTTCCTGCTTAGAATATTAGAATAACTGCTGGTTATTTCAACTATCAAAATTGATCATCCTAAAGCTCACATATGACCACACATTATCTCCTTCCCCCATTTAATCAAGGTCATTGACTTTCTATTACTCATAGGCTCATGTGTGATGTCCAAAACTCTTTACAACCAGTCCCTTCATACCTTTCCAATTGTAAAGCCAATCATGAGCAGCCCTCCAGAGGACTGCTACTGTGAATAGCTTCAAGGTTCTGACCACAACCAGGCCACATAGTATAGTGAACTCTCTATTCAGCAGTAAACTAAAGCAAAACATTCACAGAAATGAAAGTACAGCATTCACAATGTTATAACATAACAACTTATCGCTAAAGTGGCCACAAAGTTTTAAACAAAAGTTATCATTCAGTAAGTCCTTAACTCAGTCATCATTAAGGAGAAGAGTACAAAGGACACAGAGGGACACAAAGTACAAAGGTCAAAGTTCTCTACCTCTAGGTCACATTGTCTTAATCTCTCAGTCAAAAAGTCTTCTTTCTTCTTGATTGGAGATTAGTTTCCAATCATCATTAACTCAGTCATCCTTAAGAGGTATAAGGTATAGTCGTGTTCTCTGGACTTATACTCTTATTCGGGCAAGGGCTGTTTTGATCACTTTTCAATTTAGGAATGACGTGCACTCCTATAAAGGGTATGCAGAGTTCTCTCAACCCTAAATCACAGTAAATTATGATCTTCTCAGTCAGCATTAAGTACCAAAGGAGAAGTCTTTTTTCTTGACACAAGACTGGCTCTCAGATTCCATGGTCCCTCTTCCTGCCTGAATCTACCCAACTATCAGCTGGATTCACAGCTAGGCAGCTCTCAGCTCCTCATCCAGCTCCCTTGTCCCACTTCTAGTTCAGTTCCTCATCCAGTTCCATATTGAAACTCAGTGTTCAGTCAACCTCAGGTTTTTTGCTTCTTCTGTTTCTGGGAAGACTAAGTTTAACAGAGCCAAAACAACATTCATACACAATGCTGGCACCATCCTCAATTCACTTTCTGCCTGTGAAATTAACACAGACCCACAAAGTCTGAGAACTCAACATAAATCATCAGTAGTCCCAAGACCTCTGAAACCCTCCTCAAGGACTTCTGCAAAGAGACAACAAGAAAATCCTCTTTCAGAGCTTCCAGTAAGGTCCCAGGGCTTCTGTACAAAGTATCACAAACACAACTTTACTTTCATTTACTCTCATTGAATTTGGCTTAGGGAAGGAATGACATAAACTCCAAACTGGGTATCATGCCACACAGGAGAGTAAGGGGGATGGGGATGAGAGGCAGGATGATGGAGGGGAGGACAGGGTCAGGGGGAAGGTTGCTAGAAACACACACTTCAGTAAAGGGACAGGGACAGAGAAGAGAATAGAACAAAGGAGGACAGGATAGGAAGGAAGGACATATAATCAGCCTCTCACAATTTGTGCACTATGGAAATATCCTGCATAATTACACATGTACAGCCAGTATTGAATTGCTTGTCCTTGCAGTGGTGGTGAGTGACAAGAGAGGAACCAAAAGGATCTAGAATGTAAAGCTCTACAATCAAATGTTTAAAAAAACCACACACACACACATATAAAACAATAATAATAATAATTATTAACTACATGCAACTGGGGATTAAGATATACAGGGACTAGGGTAGGGAGACCCTCCCTGCCCTAACAGAAAGTTAGAGGGTGTTGGAGAAGGGCATAAAAGAGAGCAGATTGGGGCAGGGGCTTTACAGTGGGATGGCTGTTTTGGGGTTGGGAGTAGGGGAAAGATGGGGAGAAAATTTGTAACTCAAAATCTCATGGAAAGGAATGATGTAAACAAGAAAATAAAAAAAAACGAGGGGAAAAAACTACACAAAGACAACTAGACTAATTTGGGGAAGTGAAGAAGGAAGAACTGATTAGATTGTGTTAGAGTAATTAAGGGAACCACTTTAATGCAAAGGTATCTATCTAGTTTACTTCCCCTTCAGTTCCTATATTGTTCAGAGATTGAGAGGTGGAAGGGACCCCAAACCACAAGATAAAATACAAAGTTGGTTGGTTTGTACTGCAAAAATATTCCTTATTATTTTTTCACAAGAGTTTATATTGGTTACAATTTGTAGAACTGGAAACTAATGCCTGATTTATAGTTTCCTGCTTTGCTATTTATTAGGCACAAATTTTTGTTCTTTTTTAAAAATATTTTTATTAATTTTTAGTTTTCAATATTCACTTTTATAAGATTTTGATTTCCAAATTTTCCCCTTTCTCCTCCCCCATCCCTAAGATGGCATGTAATCTGATATATGTTATACTTGTAAAATCATATTAAACATATTTCTATATTAGCCATGTTGTAAAAGAAGAATGAGAACCAAAGGAAAAAAAACAGTAGAAAGAAACCACACACAGAGAAAAATAAGAAAAGATAATTGTCTGCTTTGATCTACATTCAGACTCAATAGTTCTTTCTCTGGGTGTGGATAGTATTTTTCATCATGAGTCCCTTGAAACTGTCTTAGATGTATTAGAATTGACTTACAATGTATCGCTGAGAAGAGCTAAGTCTATCAAAGTTGAGCATTGCACAATGTTGTTACTGTGTACAATATTTTCCTGGTTCTGCTCACTTCACTCATTATCACTTAATGCAAGTTTTACCAGGTTTTTTTTTCTGAAATTGGTCTGCTCACTCTTTTTCACAGTGCAATATTATTCCATTACATTCATATACCACAACTTGTTCAGCTATTTCCTGATTTATGGGCATCCCCTTATTTTCCAATTCTTTGCACCTCTAAAAGGATCTCCTATAAATATTTTTGTACATGTGGGTCCTTTCCCTCTTTAATTATCTCTTTTGGATGCAGACCTAGTAGTAATATTATTGGATCAAAGGGTATGCAGTTTTATAGCTCCTTGGGCGTAGTTACAAATAGCTCTCCAGATGGTTAGATCAGTTCATAGCTCCACCAACAATGAATTAATGTTCCAATTTTCCCACATCTTCTCCAATGTTTATCATTTTCCTGTTTTGTAATGTCAACCAATCTGATAAGTATGATGTAGTACCTTAGAGTTGTTTTAATTTGTGTTTCTCATCAATAGTTCTTTAGAGCATTTTTTTTTCATATGACTATAGATAGCTTTAATTTCTTCATCTGAAAACTGCTGGTTCATATTGTTGATCACTTTTCAATTTAGGAATGACTTGCACTCCTATAAATTTGACTCAGTTCTCCATATATTTTAGAAATGAAGCTTTTATAAGATACACTGGCTATAAAAATTGCTCCCCAGCTTTCTGCTTCCCTTCTAAACTTTGTTGCATTGGCTTTGTTTGTGCAAAACCTTTTAAATTTAATGTAATAAAATTATCCATTTTGCATTATGAAATGCAACATTGTGAAATGTTCTCTATTCCTTGTATAGTCATAAATTCTTCACTTTTCCATAGATCTGACAAGTAAACAAACTATTCCTTGTTCTTCTAATTTGTTTATAGCATTACCCTTTATGTCTATGGGCATTTTCACCTACTGTCTCGCATTCCTGAAACTCTCTACCTCCTCATATGCACCTCCTGACTTCCCTTGCTTCCCTCAAGTTCCAGTTAAATTTCTACTTTGTACAAGAAGCCTTTACAAATCCCCCTTAATGTTAGTTCTTCCCCTCTGTTGGTTATTGTCCCTTTATCATGTCTAACTTTTTTTGTACATAGTTGTTTACATATTGTGTCCCCTTTATACCATAAGCTCCTTGCAAGTAGGGACTATCTTTTGCCTTTCTTTGTGGCCAGGGTGCTTAGCTCCATGCCTAGTGCAGAAGAGTTCTTTCCTAATGATTCTTGACTTGATTTATCTGAAGTCCCAATTATTTATGCTCTTCTCAACGCTGCAAATGCTTTCAATTTATTTTATATATATTTTACATATATGTATATATAATATATATTATGATTGTATATAATATATATTATATATTTGTGTTTGTCTATATATACTCTGCCGAAATTATATATATATGTATATATCTTATGTAAATGCTGTGTCCCCAATAGAGTGTAGGCTCCTTGAGGGCAGGTACTAATTTTTGTCTTTATATTCTCATTACCTAACACAATATACTTAGTAGGCACTTAGTAAAGGCTTATTGAATTGAATTTCATTGCATTCTAGATAGATATGTCAGTACAGTATGAAATCCATAAGGTTCTCTCACTTTGGAAACACTTAAAACATGATACCAGATACAGATGAATGTCAATAAGTATGAAGACACACCAGTATTATGGAGAGATTAGGTCACTTGACAACCCATCAGTTAATCAATCAAGAAGCATTCATGAAGTGCTTACTATAAGCCAGGCATCATAATAAAAGCTGGGAATATAAAGAAAATGCAAACTGGCCCTCTCCTCCAAACAAAGCAAAGCACACCAAAAAGTCTCTGACTTTCAAGGAGTTTACATTCTAATGGAGGTAATTATGCGGGGCTTATATTCTAATATAAAGAAAAATACACAATGTCCCTCAGTCCTGAATGGCTTTCTTCTTCTGTGGTGGTGAAATACAAGAAAAAGTCTCAGAGAAGAATGAAAATGACACAGACTTTTAGATCCACTGAACTATGGAGTCTCTGAATGTGAAATCTTTATATTATGACCAGAGATTTTAAATACTACTAAAAAAAACACTAAATTACATCAATATTGATTTAAAAAAAAGAAATTAAGCAGGATGACAAAAGGCATTTGCATCTAAGGAAAAGAGCTTGTGGAGGTGAGTTGAGGGGTGTGTGTGTGTGTGTGTGTGTGTGTGTGTGTGTGTGTGTGTGTGTGTGCGCGTATCTACCTGTGGGCATCCAAAGGCAGCAAGACCTTTCCATAGAACAACAGATCATCTCTTTGAGAACTCATGATTAGCATAAGCAAAAAGACTAACCATAGTTGTTATTGAACAATTGTCATCTTTGTAGGTTGTCATAAGCAGCATGCTGGGTAAAGGATGAAGAGATAGTGAAGGCAGACACAGAGGAGGGTGTGTAGATGTTGGAAGACATATTTCAGGTTGGAAAAATGAAAGAGCACAAAGGCTTTATATGTGACTCAGAACACTCACAACTATTATCACAGAATAATTTCCTCTAGAGGAAAGTTACAGGTTCTAAATATGGTGAACAATGAAACATTATCACACAAATACACTAAAATACACAGACAGAAATTGACTCAACTTACGGGAATGAGTGGTTTCTGATCTCGGAAGGTTTTGAGATTCAGATGTCTGTAAGAAGTCAGACCAGACTTGGCAAGGATTCTTAACCTCTGAATCTGTGAACTTAAAAAAAAATACTCTCCTGAAAGAATTGGTTTGTTTTGTAATTGTATGTATTTTGTTTTATACATTTAAAAGATTTACTCTGAGAAGGTTTTCCTAGCTTTCCAAAGGGACCCATGATTATAAATATGTATATTTATGTAAGTATGCGTGTATATGTATATATACACACATATACATGTATGTGTGTATGTGTGTGTATGTTAAGAAGTCCAGATATAAGGCAAAGCTCAGAAACTGATATTAAATTAGAAAAAGATACAAAATGAAAAAAATATTGCAATTGTTTCCTGTGAATCTTTTTTAAATAACCTTTAAAAAAAAGGAAAGTAGAGAAAAGGAATAAATAGTAACGTTGATTATCACTATTTTCTGCAGAGTAATATTCATGTACCTATATGCATACACAGATACATAGTGTATGTATGATACACCTGAAGAAAGTGGCAAAAAACATTTTAAAACTGCTTTAGGCAGTGGACATTTGATCTTCTTTCCAAGTAAAGAAATATGACAGCCAAGGGAAACAATATATAAATTGATTTGCAAAACACTACAGAGAAGCATTATGTAAGATTAAGTGTCTTATATCCTCACAAAACAGAGAAAAGCAGTGAAAGTGAAAACAGGTCTATCTGTCTGACACATGCTATCTAAAGGATGCTCATAAATGAAAACGGCAGGGTAGAAATGGGAAAAAATATCAGTGTTTTTACGAAGACCTATCTTCAATATCTGTGATAAAAGGGGACACAACTATGTTTGGAACCTAACATTTCAGTTCTTATTATACTATAACAAGTATAAATGGACTTAGAATAATGAATTTGAGAAGAACAACTAGATCAGACCAAATATGCATGAAGGACATCTACAATAGAGGTATACCATTTTGAATACATTGAGGAGTCAGAGCCATACCTAACACATGATGGCCAAAAAAATATTCCTCCCTTCTTTTCACCCCAACATACAAGAATTCAATGAGCATGTCCCCTCATCTGGTCCCTCAGTTGTCATCCTCACAGTCCTTTGGCCATCACACCTCTTTACTGAGTCATGGCTTCATACCAGAAAAATCTGTACTTGACCTAAGGCCCACTTGGGATCATGCACTGGATAGGCCACCTGACCCAGGCACGCCCAATCATACAGAATTCCAAGGACCATTACACAGATCACTAGAAATAACTAAAGAGACCATAGGTCCCACAACTTTGCCCCATCTCTTAATCCACCTTCTCCTCCTCTAGTAAACTCAGCTCTAACCTTCCCCAGTCCTTCTCCTCTCTTCTCCCTTTTTATTATTTCCATTGTAATTGACCCTGATTGTCTTTTCCTTTCATGTTCTTTCCAACCCCATTTATCTTCCTCTCTGAAACCTGACTTTCTCTTGGCAGCCTCTACAAACCTGGCAGTTTCTTTCCCCACATGTTCTGACACCCAAGATCAGGAGAAAAAGCTGGTATAATACTTGTACCTACTAACTGCTGTGTTCAGAGTCTTTCTCTATCACCATCACTCAGCTGTTATTTCTCCTTTAGATTCATCCCAATCCGTCCAAGTCCTTGTTACTTTCACTTATGATTCTCCATGTCATTCTAACTCCTCTCTAATAAGTACAATGCCTGGCTTCCAGTCTTCGTATTTACCCTCGTATGTCCCCATTCCAAATGCCCTGGCCTCCAGGTTTCTTGCCCCTCTTAAGTGCTATGACCCTTTTACTCAGTATAACTATTCACTGAGGTGATCAAAACTTAAATCTCACTCTTCTCACTGATAATCCAAATTAGCTTGGTGGTTCTCTGACCATCTGGTGCAAGTATACTAGCATCAAAGATTGTTTTAAATTAACTTTCTAAAACAAATTCAGTCACATTGTCAAATGGAGTAGGGAGAGACCTCAGATACAAAGCCTTATATGAAGACAGACCCTGAGATTCCTGTCAGTGGAAGAGGAGGAGATGGAGATCGCAGGACAATGTCAGGCTTAGTAAGGGGATCTTCAAGGTTTAATACCTGAAAACATGCCTTGTACATAAAGGGATTGTTGGGGTTTTCCTCTCATATCTCTGTATTTGAGTGCTACTGGAGCTTTATAATTTTGTTATATTTGCCTTTGATTTTTTGTTGTATAGTTCCACTTACATTATTATAGTCACTTTGTACATTGTTTTCTTGGCTCTGCTTACTTCACTCTGCATCTATTCATTTAAATCTTTCCATGATTCTCTGTATTCATGACACATATCATTTCATGTAGCTTAGTATTAATATTCCAATTAAATTCATGCCCCAGAATTTCTTTAGCCATTCCCCAAGTGAAGTGAATTTACTTTGTTTCCAATTATTAACTATCACCAAAGTGCTTCTATATAATTTTTAAAAAATAGTTTATGGGGACTTTCTTCTTATCAATGACTTCCTTGGGGTAAAAGCCCAATAATGAAGTCTCTAGTTCGAAGTATATGACATTTTATTAATTTTATTTGCAGAATTCCAAATTCCATAATTCCAAATAGCTGTAGCAGTTCACAGCTCCAATAATGTATTAATGTGCCTATCTTTCCATAACTTTCCATAACTCTTCCAATATGGATTATTGACATTTTAATGTTGTTTTTGCCAATTTTGAGGGTATAAGGTCAAACCTCAGGATTATTTTGATTTCCACTTCTCCAATTATTAGTGATTTAGAGCATTCTTTCACATATTTCTTCTTGATATTTCACCCCTAAAGGTGGTTTCATTGGAGGGAAAATCACAAAGCATCTCAATCACCTCCCATGCTGGGCAGTTCATGACTAACCAGCCTAAATCTTTGTCCCAGGTGATTTTTGGATGGTCAGAACTGGCCACAGATGGATTATGAACTCTTTTGGCCTTAGTGGAATGCTATACCCTTCTCCCTCTCCCCGAATTTTTTCCCCATCCTCACACACACAAATGGTGTCTCATTCTAGTGACCCTTCCCTCTCCTTCTGTCCCTCAATTCTCTGACTTAGCTGTGGTAGCTCAGAGATATTCAGCACTGGTGCTACAGGGTTGTTCCCTCCAGAATCGTTAGTTCAAGAACTGCTTTCTGTGGTATTGGCAGTTTAACATTTTACGAGGTTTATGTATGGAGTTGTGACCTTCTGCAGGCTTTTACTCCTGCACGGCTACATTTATGTTGAGGTCCAAATAAACGTGCACAGCCTGAAGCCAAGGTCTCCAATGCACAAGAAAGAGGGAGGTGGGACCCTGTGAGGTATAGGAGTGATGTTCTTGTACCCTTTTGTGGGGTTCTTGGTTCTGCTAATGCAGTCTCACTACCATTAGTATGTGAGCTTGGGGAGGGGTGCTGAGTGAGCTCAGGTTCAGTGACTGTTCGTTCTTGAGTTCCTTTTTTTCTTTAAGCCTTCTTTTGAATCCTTAATGTCCTGGACCATGGAGATAACTGAAGTTACTTTCTCTTTAGCACATAATCTATTTTGGAAAGGTTTGAAAGATCATGGGGGTCAAAGAAGAGAGCTACTCTTCCATCTTGTTGCTTATGTGACCTGGAGGTCCAGTTTAATGCTTCTTGCAAACAAGGTCCTAGACACAGGCAGTTTATATTCCAGCCAAATTGAAATATCCTCTGTTCCTGGAACACACTGTACATTTCTCTGCCTCCATGTCTTGTCTTTTCTTGCCCTTTTCCTTTGTTGAATTCCTGTGTGTCTTTTAATTCCCAGCTTATATGCCACCTTCCCATGAAGTCTTCTCTGATTTGTTCAATTGTTAGCTACATTTTCCCCTTTTAGACCATGTATCACATTAATATACTTATTTATATATTACTCTGTTTTGTTCTTAGATTTTGGGTCATTGCCATTATGCCAAACTGTAAGCTCCCCGAGGGCAGGCACTGTTTAGACATTCCCCAAACTTCATATATCTAGACTTCATATATCTCCCCTCCAACACAAAGCACAGTGCTCTCCACATAGCAGAACACACTCAGTACTTTGGTTGAATTGATCTCTTTTCAAGACTGAGTTGCTGAGTGCAGCTGAATACTAAGTTGGCCTTTATTGGTATAAAGCTAGTTCTATTAGAATGGCATGAGGCACTCTATCAGTATGACACCTACTTGAAATCTGTTGTCTTGCTAGATTGTTGTTCTTGTTTGGTGCCTGTGAGTCAGCTCTCACCTTATGAAATGGAAGGATACATGGATGAACCCCAGGAGGTCTTAGACAGGAGCCTCAAACGGTGACCCTGAGCTAAGATCACTGCAACATTGATCTTTTTACCTTACAGCAGCAGATGGAGGCAAACGACAGACAGAAGGGGAACAGATTTGATTCCACCCTGTGAGTTAATATTGGCCTGGGAAAGATGAAATGATTCCAAAGTTATGCCTGATAGCCGAGAAAGGTTTCTTAATTAGAGATAATGTCAGAAAGGTGGCTATTCCCAAATAATTCCTGCTCAAGTACCATCTGATACCGATAAAGGCCTGGCAATTAAGGAATTTTAAGAGCAAGTTCTAATTACCTTCCCACTTCCACATTCTTGATCCCTTGTCGCTATTTGATATAGTTAATTGAAGCACATGATTGAATTCCATCTTCTGTCGCATGCCAACATATTCCTGAATGTGCAGAAATTATCATAAATCCATAGTTGCTTCTGGGGTTCCACGTAGGCAAGCATTTTATGAATAGATGTAGATCTGCATTTTTATTTTCATTTTCTGAGGCCATCATATTTTTCTCCCTGGTGGAGCTCCCAAGATGACATGAATGCTACCTGTCCATTTGCATAATTCTTGTTGCCCTTGAAGTTGCTGGAGCTCTGGACATGCCAGGCTATACCTCCAACCTATGCCATACCAAGAATTGTGTAGTCAAATCCAAACTGGGTCACCTTTTCTTTCTTGGTAACTGGAAGTGGTAGTTTGGATCTATTTGTGAGAGAAAAAAAATTGTGTTTCCTATATTTTGGGGGCTGTCAGGAGAGAATAAAAAATGGAAGTTGGCACTATTTAAGCACAGTTGATAACTTCCTTTATTCAATAGCAAGAGCCTGAGTGCACCTGTAGATGATACCTTACACCTTATTGATTGCTTCGAAACTTTCCAAGAGACCTGCCCTGTTTTGCTAATTTAAAAGAGACAGGTGCAAAGATTTGACTAAGTCACATATATGCATCTCTGTGTGTGTATATATATATATATGTCTATGCACATATATGCATATGTATGACTATGCACATATGTATATGTCTAGATACGTATATATCTTGACTCACTTCTTAAAAAGGCCTATTCACTGAATGGCTGCTGCCCTACTCAAAGTGAGAACCTGGAAAGACCTTAGCTTAAAAGCACCAAGGTCTCCCATTGCATCATAGTCTGTCTCCAGTCATCCTGACTGATATCTGGACACTGGACCCAGATGGCCTCTGGAGGAGAAAGTGAAGCCAGTGACTCTGCACAGCCCTTCCTCACTTAGGTCAAAGTTAATCGCAAGTCATGTCATCATCTCCCTGATGCCATAGTCTTCTTCAGAAATGAATGACAAATTGCACACATATATACATATGTGTGCATATATGTGTATATGAGTGTATATAAGTGTGTGTGTGTTTTACAAGCATCAGCTATAACTTACAGAAAATTCCATATTAACTGATGCCTAAGACAACATACACAGCATATACTCGGCCCTTGAATCATTGGAGATCTGGGCTCTGATCTGTGTGCGTGCGTGCGTGTGTGTGTGTGTGTGTGTGTGTGTGTGTGTGTGTGTGTTGTGTGTGTGCTTTTCCACAGAGTACAAAAATTCTTCAGAATCTAGCATGAGATTCTTTGTGGAGGATTTCAAAGAACATATGCTACTCTGTGATAAGCTCTCTAAAAGTAAAATCTTCCAAAATCTGAATGCGACCAAAATAGGTGTGTGATCACAAAAAAAGCAGTGTATTGCCTGAAATTAACCTGTTAAATGCATCTACATGTTTATGAATGCACTTGGATATGGTTTCCATTTGCTTTGCATTTTTAGATAGGAAATCCAGCTGTATATTATTGGGGCCGGGTTGGAAACAAATGGATCTTATACATACATACATACATATATACACACATACATATATACATATATATGTGTGTGTATGTATGTACGATTATTATATATTATAATAAAATATATGTATATATGTTTATATATGTATATGTGTGTGCATATATGTGTATGTGTATATATATGTGTGTGTGTATATATACACACATATCTATCTATCCATCCATCTATCTACCCATCTATACATCTATCTATCTATCTATCTATCATCTATCTGTATGTCTGTCTGACTGTCTGTCCATCCATCTGTCCATCTGTCCATCAGTCCATCCATCCATCCATCCATCCATCTATCTATCCATCTATCCATCTATCTATCTATCCATATACATAAATGCATTCTTTTGTTCCAAGGGGACCTGTCTTGGTGCTGGGGCTTCCTTTAACAGCATGACTATTTCAGATATTTCGGGAACTCCTCTTTTGGAACTGCCTTTAAAGTCAGTTTTGTTACATTATATTTTACTTTATGGGGTACTTTTTGTTTTTGTTGTTGTTGCTTTTTTTAGCAGTGAATTGAGTTCCAGGTGAGGAGTGTAAAGCCAATCAGCAGTAGATTCCTGAGAGAATGCTACTGTGAAGAGCTTTTAAGATTCGGATTACACACTATTAG
>CM053601.1:26726951-26778320 GCA_028646575.1 Pseudocheirus occidentalis | reverse complement strand
GTTTTATATGTTCATGTGACTGTGCATGTCAGCTCCATTATTTGAATGTGGGCCTTTTTAGGGGCAGGAACTGTTTTAACCTTTGTCCTTATATGTACACAGTGCCTGACACATCAGAAGATGTTTGATCCAGTGACTGGTACATAGTAGGCACTTAAAACATGTTTATTGAGTTGAATTGATGGATAAACCCCTCTGAAGTAAATGGGAAGTCAACAAACAGTGGAAATATTGTTGTTGTTTTTTTAACAAAAAATAAATTATAGAGCAGTGGTTCTCAATCTTCCTAATACCACAACCCTTTAATACAGTTCCTCATGTTGGGGTGATCCCCAACCATAAAATTATTTTCGTTGCTGCTTCATAACTGTAATTTTGCTACTGTTATGAATCTATCTGATATGTAGGATGTATTTTCATTGTTACAAATTGAATGTAACCCACACATTGATAGCTGCTGCTAGAGAGTAAAAAGATTTAGGGGAAAGGCCATGAGTAAGTAGGGATGAAAATTATCAAAAAAATTATAAAGATCACATAATGAATTAAAGTTCCATATCAACAAGGAATTTTAATGCATTTTTCCTGGTCAATCTGAGTCCCATGGTCAATCAGAAGAGATCTTTTGAACATTAAGAAATAAATGTGCCCAAAATAACTTTTTTGGCATAAATATTTTAAACTCTCCTTCCTTCCGTTTGTAGTTATGGTCATACACTCATTATCCCACTACAGCTTCTGCAGATAGCTACATGTGGTATGACTCTTTTCTCAACATTTTTATTACTGTTGAGGGCACCACCGCCCTTTCAGTCCCATAGGCTCACAGTCTAGGTGTCTTCTTTGATTTGCTCTTTCTCACTCCTCACATCTGTACTTTTGCTGAAGCCTGCCGATTTGGCCTTTTTAACATGGTTGCACTGTGCCCTTTCCCTAGTACAGGCCCTCATTGCCCCAGCCTGGATTATGGCAGTAGTCTGACGGCTGGTGTGCCTGCTACAAATCTCCCCCCCTCTAATGCATCTCCACTCAGCTGTCAGAGGTGATCTCCCTAAAGCAAGGTCTGAATGAATCACCCCCTACTCAATAAACTCCAGTTGGCTCCAGCGGCTCCTTATCACCTTCAGAATCAAGTATGAAGTCTTTTTGTTTGGCTTTCAAAGCCCTTTATAATGTGCTCACATACACCCTCACAGTCTTTTGTCATCATCTGTTCTTTGATCCAGTGACGCTGTCCTCTTTGCTTTTCCTCAAACAAGATGCTCCATCTCCTGACTCCAAACATTTTCCCTGGCTTGTCCCTTCCTTCCCACGTTCTATAGGAAGCCTTTCCCAATACCCCGTCATTATAGTGCCTTTCCTCTGATTGTTTCCAGCTTATCCTGTAAGCAGTTCATTTATACCTACTTGTCTACCTGTTGCCCTCCCTATTAGATTGTGGGCTCCTCATCAGCAAGGACTATCTATCCTTTACCTTTCTTTGTATCCTCAGGACTTAGCGGTGCCTGCACATAGTAGGTGCTTATTAAATTTATTTAATCCAATCAATTTGTTGATTGACTGACTGAGCCATAAGTTTGATGACCCATATAATATGAGCTTAATCTTTAGAAGTACCTTTGTAATAGTTATTGAGAAAAGATAGGTTGAATCATTGATATGTAGAGGTTTCAAAGGCAATTCATGAAGCAGCAAGTTCAATACTATTGTCTATGGTAAAAATGTCAAAATCTTTCCTTGGGTAATAGTCTTCCATTGGTATCTGATGTCTTAAATTTTTTGTTTTAACTTCTCTTCTTTTATTTTTCATTTAACTTGTTTAAAGGTATAGGAAACTTTAAATTTTGATATATTTATACACTTCCATTGGGGACTCTGATTAGGTAACAATTGACCTGCATAAATCTCAAAAGAAACCCCTCATGTAATTATCATTTGGATTACAGTCATATGCACTAATAAAAATGTCCACTTTGTACCATTATTTTTTACAAACTTGTTATCTTTGATAAGGCTGATGCCCTCCTAAAATCTACTCCCCAGAATAAAAGAACATGCCAACCTCGAAATTAAGTTTCCAGATTACAAAGAGTTTAAAAACTGATCTGACTCTGGGCATTGTTTCCCTTGCTTCAATTTCCAAATGTGTTTTTTCCCCTTTGTAGTTCTTATAAAAAAGATGCCCTTATGAGAGTGTTTAGGAAAGATCTGGCATTTGCTGCCTAAGCTGGATTATGCATTTAAAGCTATTTAGGGTCCTCTCTACTTGTTGTCAAGGAAGCTGAAGTAGTAAGTGAAAAATGAAATAACTCATGTGTGCGATGTGCCACCCACTGTTAGGAAAGGGATTTTAAAACGTCTTTTTCAGGCATGTAGGTTTCCTTCTGATAGTTTTGTTTCAATCATAAGCAATATCTTTTCTTGCAAAGGCTCTACAGGTATAATAATTCTTCTGTACATACTATGTTTCATTTTGTGTTATAGTCATGTATGTATGTTTTGTTCATTTTTATCTACCCCAGGACCTCACATAGAATCTGCAGATTTTAGATTCTTAATATAGGTTGGTTGGATTCAATTGAGTCCTCTATTTAACTCTAGCCATTTGATTACTGTGTTAGAATCGTATACTAGTCTTACTCTGTATTTTACCATCTTTAGATATGAATTCCTGAATTCTTTCTAAGAAATGTATGTACTTATGCCATAAAATAATTCTTTTTTCACCACCTGAAATTAGTTTTCATTTGAATTCAATAAAATATTAAACTGATACGTGTTTATTGCGTGTCTGTTGTGCATGCTTCCCAATTCCCTGAGGCATTGTAAGGAGTTTAGAAGTCTAACATATGGTCTCTAAAGAGGCACTCGTTTCTTTGTAGAGAAAAGAGTAACAATGAGTGAAAAATAATGGACTGTTGTTAAATTATAATAACCTTAGAGAGGCCTTATGGTGTAGTGAATAGTGAACTAGCCTTGGGTTAGGAAGACCTGAGTTCCAGCTCCACCCCTGATATCTACTGGGCAGTGTGCCATAGGGGCTTGAAGACTGTGAATGGCACCCATAAATCCTGACCCAAATTAAAAGAAGGTGTTCCCTCAAGGGGCGCTCCTGACAACAATGAAGTCACAAATCAAGTTAAAACGAATGGTACCTTTATAACATTATATTAATACAAAATGGTTTACAGATATTCTGCCTCCCATGACCCTCACAACCTAGTGAGACGTGTAGTAATAATAGTAGTGTACTTCTTTACAAATGATAGACAACAGATTAAGGTAGATAGAGGTGACTGATGTATTTTACAGTATAGATTAGAGTACACATTAGAGAGAGGATATGAGCTCAAGTTTTCTGATTCCAAGACAAGTTTATTTTCCAAAATTCTAAATTTCATGGCATTGAATATTATTGCTCTAGGGACTTATAGAGGACAGAAATCAATTACATATAGAATCATTAGAGTGTGTGCTATGGAAGAAGTGGCACTTGACTATTATGAAGGATGAGTAGGAAGAAGAAGGGAAGAAGAAGATGCTGCAAGGGAGAAAGCTCATTTTATGAGAAATGATTCTTCAATTGACGTAATAATTAACAAAATGTATTGTAATATATTTTATCTGAAGTAATTATTTCTCTACATGAACATTGATTAAAATACTTTTTTGTAGTTGCACAAAAGCATTAAGAGGTATTCTTTCTCTTGGTTCATAAAAAGTACCCATTTTCACTTAGCTCCAGTAGCAAATAGGAGAAAAGTCATATGTACCTCCTTCTGTTCTCATGTGATTTTTATCTCCTCTGATAAGTCTATGTTTTTGTAAAAAATTCAAATACAGGTTGGAGATTATGATTATTTGATACGGGAAAATCTGTTAAAAACATGGCCTTTAAATTTTGCTCCCTTTTTCTCTGTCTCTCTCTGTCTCTCTGTCTCTGTCTCTCTGTGTCTCTCTGTCTTTGTCTGTCTTTCTGTCTCTGTCTCTCTGTCTGTGTCTCTCTGTCTTTGTCCGTCTTTCTGTCTCTGTCTCTCTGTCTCTGTTTCTGTCTCTCTCTGTCTCTCTGTCTCTGTCTCTGTCTCTCTCTCAGATCAGTGTTATGTCCGGGTAATGGTTGGCAACGGTTTGATTTGGTTTCTTTTGTTGGTTGAATTATCAAGGGTATGCTGAGTTCTGTATTTATGGTATGGGAGTTTGTTGTCTTTCATTCCATTAATGAAGGAAAGCTTTTATTGCACAATTATACCCACCAGGTTATATCTTGCTAGGTCATCAGTAAGTGTTACATTTTTATAATCTATAAGGCTGTGCTGGCCAGTTCCTCCTGTTTCCTTGCATCATCCATACTGATCACAATGTATGGGATCCTTAGAGAAAACCTTTCTCTCATTTCGGGTGACAGTGGCCTAGTACTGAATTGCCATCACAGATCCCTGTGTTTCCACAAACTGTTGCCGTGTCATTCAGATGTTGGCAACGGAGGGCATTCTTGAATGTCAGTGTTTTTTATAAGTACCATTGGAGATACACTCCTTTTAACTACATTTGATAAATCCAGTGGCACAGACTTGTTATTAGCTTCTCCTATTGCTTGACAAGATAACATAGGCTTATTCCAAAAGTATTTTTATATGTTTTTGGCCTGTTTATTATAAATATTTTTCTCCTTTTAATCAGGGAACAATCCCTCTTTTTATAGTTGTTTTTGGTGGATGGACCTTCTGTTTTGTCAATAATGTGGAGATTTTTGTTAAAATATTTTCCAAATCTGTTAGGTTCCATTTTACAGTTCTAAAATTATATATTAAACCAATTATCATACAGGAATTGTTTAAAATCTGTTATTCCCATTCAGCTTGGATTCAAGGATGCTTATAAATCTCAACCTGCAGCCACGGCCTTCTCCTTGTTATCTTTATACCTTATAGGTCTTTTCTGGGGAGACTTAGGTAATTTGAAGATTCTTCCCTTATGTATTGACTTGATGCTACCTCTGGATTTAAGTTCAAAGACTTCAATCTCTACATTCCCTTGGATTAAGTTGAAAATTTTACACTTAACCAGTTCAAATAACATTTTGATATCCTTAGAAAAATATTCTGAAAGATGAAAGAACTGCTTAATGTATGCTTTTGGTGAATCCAGAAATCTTTATGTCATCATGTGGTTAATACTATATTTTGATTTTTGAATCCTTTTAAAATTCAGAATATACACTTAGTTCAATGTAAGAGGAGATGGTAACATATTTTAGGCTTAGCAGAATCCTCACTTACTATTTATTTCCCTAAAAATGCCATATTTTACATCAATTGTTCTTAACATCTTGGTCATAGAGTTATTAAAATAGAACAGTTTTCACAGTATGGACATCAAAAATTCCATTGTTATTGGGTGTATTTTAGAGATTTGAATATGTGTGTGTTTAATATATATATATATTATAAATAATCATGACCATTGCAGTAGGTAGACCTTGGAATGTTGAATCTAGAGTCAGGAAGACTTGGATTCAAATCCAGTCTTAGATACTTACTAGCTCTATGATCCAGGGTGAATCACTTAACTTCTGTTTGCCTCAGTTTCTTCAACTGTAAATTTGGATGATAATAATAGTAGTGACCTCCCAGGATTGCCATGAGGATCAGATTAGATAACATTTAAAAAGCATACTGTCTTGTAATTCTTACCATTATTAATCTCAAGGTATAAAGTGTGATTCATTCTTTTTTTAAGTATCTGTACTAGATTTGTAGTATCTATAGTATTGTTTAATCTCCCCTTTCTTTGTGCCTAGATCTAAGTCACTGGGTCTTGTCTTTCTTGTGTTTTAATTTTATTTTGCCTAAGCCTATTCTATCACTTTCTCTTCCTTCCATGTCAAAACACCCCCCCTTCTTTTTCTCAAACTAGTGTATTATTTACTTTACTGTATTTCTACTCAATGGAATATCTTTGTTTATTTAATTTTTAATTAAAAAGCTTGCCTTTCCTGCCCCAGATAATAATCAGGTTTATAAGATCATCATCCTCCCAAATCCACACTTTTATCTTTGAAAAATATTTTTCTATAGCATCCTAAATTCAGGAAAACCTTACTTTCTCCCTTCCCTTTTCTCCTCATGTATGGGTATTTATTTTGGTGCTATTATTTTGTATTGTTTTATTAATTTAAAGCCATTACTTTGTTCTTCCCTGTTTCATGACTGTCACTTAGAAATGTTGATGCTGAGAAGGGATAGCAGTTTCATTTCTTTTCAATATTTAAGCTCTGGATCATTACTTGGTCCTTTTTATTTCTTCAAATTTGTCTTCTCTTAAGTTTCTATAATCTGTGATACTTGCCTTTCAGCAATGTTGCATGACTCCAGTTCTCTGAAAGAGAATGCTTAAAATGTCTTTATATTAGAGAATCTTGCTTCATGTTAAATGATAAACTATTTTTTGGAAGGAAAACTTATCTTTTTTCACTTAATATATTACATTCCAACCTTTTATTCTTTATTCTTAGTTGATCAGTAGGACCAGGAACTTCCAAATGGAGTGCTCTGTTATATAATTACTATCTTCCTGGAGCTTACAAAAACTTTTCTTATACTTGCCAGTTCTTTATCTTGTCAATCACATTTCTTGGACTTTTATGCCTCATGTTCCTTTTCTGCTCGTGACTTGTGGATTTTACGAATCAATACTTTGATCACTGATTTTAATATATCGAAGAAATTTTCTTTCATGTTGTTCTTGAAATATGGTTTTATATTTTTCATGATTTTATGTAAATTAGATTTTACTTATGTTATCTTTATGTCCTACTTTTCAAGTCATTAGTGTTTCTTAATAGAGATGGCATATCTTCCAGTTTTGCTCTCTTTTAACTTTATTGTGATATATTTTATTGTGTCATTTAAATTTTTATTTTTACTTCCTTTGTTTTTGTTGTCAGGGCAATCACTGCCTTCCTAAATTTTCTGTTTTCTGTTCTAAGCAATTATGCTTTTGTTGTTCCATTAAAAAAAAGATTATTCCTGGTTTTAGTTAGATACTTTCATCCTTTTAAGGAAAGTTCATTGCTTTCTTTTATTATATTTTAAAAATTACTAAGTGCTATATTTGGTTGGGTGCTTTTTCATATGTTGATATAATCATGATTTTTATTGGTTTTATTATTAATATTATCTTTGTGTTTCTGGTTTTAATAACATTGATCCATACATGTATTCTTGGTATAAATCCAATACAAGTTTAATGAGTAATTTATTGAATATATTGTCATAACTGTATTGCTAACATAATCAATATTCATGTATCAATATTTGTTAGTGAAGAGTGGTTAATTTTCTTTCTCTTTTTTGATTCTCCTTGTTTTCTGTATCAGATCACACCAGTCTCAGGTGGAATTTGTAAACTACTTTCTGTCTCTGTTTTTATAAAAAAAATTGTAGGGATGGGAGTTAATTGTTCTTTTAATATTTGACAATATAGAATTTTCTTTTAAGTCTGTCTTGGGGTCATCTGAGTTTTTTCTTTGAAAGGTATTTATAATATCTTCAGTTTGTTTCTAAGATTGATTTCTTAGGATTTTTATTTCTTATTTTGCAAATTTTAGCATTTTGTGTTTTTGCAAATATTTATATGTTTTGTTTAAAGTTTAATTTGTTGACAATTGGGTATTGGTTTTTGCCAGTTTCCCTTATTTTTCATTTTTTATAAATTCCCCTTAATTTTGGGGGGGTAATTTTTTTCCTCTCTTACATGTTTCTCTTCTCTTATCAAGTTAGCAAAAGGTATATCTCTTTTATTGGTCACTTAAAAGAGCTGTTATTTATAATTTCATTGGTTTTGTTTTCAGTTTTATCTCCTTTGCTTTTCAGCATTTTTCTTTTTCTAAATTTAGGAGTTATTAATTTGTTGTTTTTATAGATTTTTTTTGTCGCATACTCAGTTTACACAACTTCTTTCCTCCTCTAGTTGATGGATTCAGAATGATAAAAATTCCTCAGAAGATTGTGTTGGTTGTATCCCAGATGTAAATAAGATTTCCTTATTATTTTTAATTTTTGTATAATTATTATTTATATGATTTGTTCTTTAACCCATTAATTCTTCAGGATTGTATTATTTATTTCCCATTTAAGACTGAAACTTTTATTCAGTGATAGATTACAAAGACATAATTTTTAGCTCCTTATCAAAAAGTACTTCTTAGTAGGTATACCTTTTCCAAAGTGAATGGCTTACTTAGGGGGTGATTAATCAGAGGATTTTAAAGAGAAGCTAGATGACCACTTATCAAGTATGAAACAGCAGAAATTCCTTTATATATGGATTTGATGAGATGCCACTGAGGTTTCTTCCAAATCTAAATTCTGTGATCCTCTAAATCAAATTTATTGATTTTATTTTTTTTTTAAGTTTTATTACGGTCTCTATGGGATATACTTACTATTTCTGTCTTTCTGTATTTGTATATGACCATTTGATACCTTAGCACAAGGTCATTTTTGTAAGCTTGCATTGAAATACTTTCTCTTACATATATACATATAACTATATTATATATTCTTGTCATTTAAATTCAATGAATACTAAATATTTATCATAAGAATTTATTTTAATATTATGAATGTTTTGTATATACTGCAAGATGCTGGAGGAAGAACATATTTTTATGCAATATGGTCACTGCTCATGGTGTTTATATGGATAAAAAAAACAAAGAATACTATGTCAGGTAAAAACAGTTTTATTAAGTGCCTACTATGTGCTTAGCACCATGATACCTAATAAGAGCATTAGAGAGACAAAAATCCAAAGTGCCACATAAAGTCAGAGGGTAGAGAAAGAAGATTGTTACCAAAATAGAGAATCAGGGCAAGACAGAGGAGTAGGTGACATTTGAGTTGGGCTTAAAGAATAAGTTGTAATTTTTACATCAAGTGTCTCTGATTATGGTCTCATTTCCAAATATTTTTGAAAACAGAGTCAAATTTATAAGAATACCAGTCATTCCCTAACTGATAAATAATCAAAGAATATGGACAGGTTCTTTTCAGATGAATAAATCAAAGCTATCTATAGTCATATAAAAATGTTTTCAATCAGTATTGATTAGAGAAACACAAATTAAAACAACTCTGAGGTACCAGATTGGCTAATGTGATAGAAAAGGAAAACGATAAATGTTGGAGAAGATATTGGAAAATTGGGAGACTAACACATTATTGGTAGAGTTGTAAACTGATCCAACCATTCTGGATAGCAGTTTGGAACTACACCCAAAGGGCAATCAAACTGTGTATGCCCTTTGATCCAGCAATACCACTATGACATCTGTATCCCAAAGAGATCATAAAAAGGAGAAAAAAGGACTTACATTAGCAAAAATATTTATAGGAACTCTTTTTGGGATGGCAAAATATGGGAAATTGAGGGAATGCCCATCAGTTGGGGAATGGCTGAACAAGTAGTAGTGGTATATGAATGCAATCGAATACCATTGTGCTATAAGAAATAATGAGCAGATTTTAGAAAAATGTGGAAAGACTTACATGAACTGATGGAAAACTTTGTACAGAGTAACAATAACACAGTGTGATGATCAACTATCATTAACTTTGATATTCTCAGTAATACAGTGATACAAGGCAATTCCAAAAGACTTATGATGGAAAATTCTATCCACCTGCAGAGAAAGAGCTGATGGACTCAGAATGCAGGTCAAAGCATACAATTTTCACTTTTTTGGGGTGATTTTCCCTTTTGTTTTGTTTCTTATTTCATAACATGAGCAATATGGAAATGTTTTACATGACTGCAGATGTATAACTTATATCAGATTGCTTTTTGTCTTGAGAAGGTGGGAAGGGAGGGAGGGAGAAAAATTTAGAACTCAAAATCTTTCAAAAAATGAATACCAAATATTGTCCTTATACTAATTAAAAAAATAAAATACTATTAAGTTTAAAAAAGAATAGGTAGTAATTGAACAGGTGAAGCAGGGACAGGGAAACAGGAAAGAATGGTGAATATCCCAGGTATTGAAAACAGCATAAACAAGAACATAGAGGCTAGAAGGGCATTTTGTATTACAGGGACAGAATAATTAATTTTCATTAGACTAGTGGTAATATGTACAACATTGAGCAGTGTTGTGGAGTGTGGTGGGCCAGAAAGGTGCAGAGCCGAGATCATCATGTATCACCTGCCTATTTTGGTGACTTAGAGTTGACAGTTTTTCCTACATTCTATTTTAACTTCTCACCTCTCTTTGGTTAAAAGGATCGAAGTCCAGGCTCTGCTCTCAAACCCAGTGGCTGCATTGATGCAATGACTCATGCTTCAAAGGAAGGTCTGAGTGAATCCTGAAGTTCAGTTTTTTTATAGTCCAACTTGGGGTCATAGGATCATTCATAACACATAATTACATGACCTTGTAAGAGATATTGTGGCCTTCCACATCAGAATTTCGGGTTCTTAGCTTAGATGTTTGAAGAAAACCAAACTACTGGAGGTTAGGCAATTATCATTGCCTAAAGCAATGAGAATGAATTTTTTTTTTTTAAAAAAGAATCAGAATTATTTTTTAAAAGCCTTCATAAATAATACTATGAAAGAAAAAAAGATGAAGTAGGGTTTTTTACATTTCTACTTAAACGGAAAGAGGGAATAAAGAGTGGAGAGAAAGGTGATACCACTCCTTTTCCGTGTTTCTGCAATGGATGATGATGTTTGACCACCCTAGCGAAAAACCATTTTTTTCCTACTGCTTTAAGAAGACTCTCCAGCTGTGATCTTCCTGTTTCTTGACCATACTTTTCTTGCACTCAAACTCTCCATATAGCCAGGTCTCTTCTCAAGCCCCAGCAGAACTCTGATCTCAGATTTTCTTTTCTCTCATTCTCCACCATTTTCCCAGGGAACTATCTTGTTTATCTCATATGAAACAGCCTAGAAAGGTGTCATAGTTCCAGGTTGTGGTTTATCTTACAGACCAGGTGAAAGAGATTAAACTTTACCCAGTCAGCAATAGGGAGCTACTAATTGGTGTGACCACTTAAATTTAAGTCAGCATGATCAGATTTATAGTTTATGTAGTTCAGTGGCTAGAATGTTTAAGGTAGAACTGAGATGGTTTAAGTTGGCTTGCTCCTCATCTGTCAAATTATAGGTTGTTGTGAGACTGGACACCATAGGGCAGTTTGAGTTAATTTTACCCCAAGTGGATTGACCTGAAGCCCATTTGTAAGGCCTTGTAATTGATCAGTTTTTATTTGGTACCTACTATGTGTCATTATTGTCCAAAGCATTGGAGATACACTATGAATTTTGAAACCATCTGTACTTGGAAGCAACTTGCATTGTAATGAAGGAGACAAGTACATATAAAAACATGGTGTTGCAAAAGTCAAAGCTTAAAACTGCGCTAAGACTTTTGGGATATCCCGTATATATAACTAATCCAATTCAGTGCTGTTTTCTTGGGAGGGAGGATGCGAGCAGCAAATGCTTCATGCATAATATGGTGCCTGGGCTTTGTCATAAGTGAAGAAGGGGACCATGTGGGGTGCAGTTAAGGAGGGCAAGTATTTCAGACATATGCTGGCTATTACGAAGGCATGAAGATGGAAGATGGAATGTCATGAATGATTAATTAAGAGAACTCTAGTTTGGCTAGATGCTAGAATTGAAGGTGTGATGTCTAATAAGTCTAGCAAGAAAAGTTGTGGGAAATTTGTATAGAGCTTTAATAGCTAAACATGGAAAAGCAAGAGGAAGCCCCTAGGGTTGGTCAAATAGGTGAGTCTCATGGTCACATCTGTGCTCAAGGAAAATTACTTTGACAGCAGTGTGTCACATGGACTGGAACGGTAGAATACTTGAGGCAGGAAGGTCAATTAGGAGGCTCTGTAAGGTGATCAGGGCATGAACAAAGGTGGTAGCTATGCAAGTAGAAAGAAGGGGTGAGAGATGAGCGATGTTGTAAAGGTAGAAACTAGGATCTGGCAACTGATTGGATATAGGAGGTGAGGGTGGCATTCAGGAAAAGGCCAAAGTCTGAAATTTTAGAAGGATGATGGCACCTTTGACAGAAATAGGGAAGTTTCAAAACAGGTGGGTTTAATTTTGGGGAAAAGATAAAAAATGTATTTTACTCATATTGAGTTTAATTCATTTACAGGATATAGCTTGAATTATCTAATAGGCAACTGATGATGTTGGAATAAAATATAGGAAATATACTAGGGCTAGATATGTAGCTCTGGGAATCACCTCAATGGAAGTGATACTTGGGAGCTGATGAGGTTATCCAGAGAGAGGATAGAGACAAAAGAAAAGAGGACCCAGGACTGAATATTCACAGGTAGGGGGCATGGTGTACATGATGAACAAACAATAGAAAATGAGAAGATGAGCCAGGAGATAACATTATCATGAAAATCCAGAAAGGAAAAAACATGTCCAGGAGGAAAGGGTGGTTAATGTAGAAAATACAACAGAGATTGGAGATTGGGGCTGAGAAAAGACTGTCCACTTTGGCAAGTAAGAGATCATTGGTAATTTCAAAGACAGAAGTTTCAATTTAGTGATGGAATAGAAAGCCAGATTGAAAAGGATTGAGGAGCGAGGGGCAAAAGAGCATGTAGGGACCAGCGAACGTGGACTACTTTTCTCAAGGAGTTTCAGTGTGAAAGAGAAGTGATTTATAGAATGATATCTTGAGGAGGCGGTTAAGTCTAGTGAAAGATTTTCAGGTGGGGAAGGGCTTGAGTATGCTTGTAGTCGTTAGGGAAAGAACTTTGTGATAGGGAGATGTTGAGAATTCAAAAGAAGAGGAGTGCTTAAAGATGTGATATTTTAGAGAAAATGTGAGTGATGGTATCAGGTATACAAGCAGAAGGGTTGGCCTGGATCAGGAGAAGGGCCACCTTTTTATCACTGACTAGGGGAAAAATGAGAGATGAGAACTTTTGAAATGGAGAGAGTAGGGAAAATAAGTTATATGAGTGGCCTCAACTTTTTCAATAAAGTTACAGGCAATGTTCTCAGATGTGAGAAGTAAAAGAATGAATGAAACATAGGGAACTTGTGGAGGGAAGAGAGGATTTGGAATAGCTTCTGTAGCGAGATAGGGAGTCAGGGAGGAATAAAAGGACTGTTTTAATCCTTTGATGGCCCAGCTGAGAACAGATAACATGGGTTTGTGATGGACTTCCTCTGGCTCCCTTCTCTGGAGGGTAGAGTAAGAGTGGGATCGAACCTTTATTTTCAAGAAAAAAAGAGGTGATAGGACAAGGTGGTGAAAGGATTCCAGAAAAGAGGATATTGTAGATTTGTAATTCCTAACTCTTAGGCAGAGGTTGAAGAGGGGAAAAGTAACCAGAGCAGAGGAGAAAGTACTAAGGGGCAGAGAGGATGGAGGTCTCAATAAGAGTAAAGAATAGAGGGGTTAAGAGAGACCAAGTATAAGTAGAGGTGGAATAATTGCATTTATAGACAGATAGCTGGATTTCAAAATTTCTGTAGTCTAGAAATTCTGACATTCCCCTCTCTGACCATACATGCTTATCATTAGGGAAGCAGAACGCTTTTGGATGACCATCTTTATATGTGGCTAAGATGGAGTCAAAGAGTAGGTCATTCAGGAGACTGAGGAAATAGAAGGTCAATGAGTTTAGGGGAGCATTTGTTTTGATATTAAAGTTCCCTAATATGGGAAGGAGAAGAAGTGATGAACTAAGTGCTAATCTTGAGACAGAAGGAAGATGATCTGGAGGTTGGTAACTGTAATTGTGTATATGTATACACACACATCTACATACACATGTATATGTAGATGTGCATGTACATCTATATATGATGCATGTATATATGTGTATGTATACATGCACATGTACATATGTGTATGTGTATGTAATGTGTTATGTCTATATACATATACACACACATATATACTTATGTTTTCTAAACCTTTGGGCAAGGAACACATAGAAACCATTTAATATAGTGAGTAAGTAGAATTTTGAGACCTGACATAATCTCCTTCTGGGCTGCTTTTACCTATTAGTCATTGGGTGTGTTTTTATTAAAGTAATTGTTTTCACTGAACCCTCAGGTTATGCACTGTCCATGGTACAGGATAGGGAGCTCCTCCTGGAACATACAAGAAGTGTTCTGTAAAGGAAGGATTGGAGGGGAGGAAAACTGTGTTGCCATCCCTTCATTGCCCACCTCTGCTCCCCACCCCCAGCGTGAAGTGATATTTGAGGGATTAATAATAATGCTGATAATAACAATGACAGTAACAAGCCCTTCAGCACTGAGCCAGAAGCAGCCAGATTGAATATTTCTCCTTATCAGTAACAGGGGTCATCCTAGTAGCCTGTTCCAGAAGATCAGGATTAAGCTTTCTACTCTGATATTTGCCTTAGTTATTTCTGCTTTGGATGCTCTGTTTCCAACCCAATGTTTTTCCTCAATATTTTCTTTCAATTAAAAAAATTTCTTTTGACCCATAAATGGCACACATCATAAATATTAATGTGAAGGAACAGGAGAAAAAAAGATAATAATAAGTAACCGCCTCAAAGGCCAATCCATCATTCATGCCATGCTGTGGAGGGAAAGACGGTGAGACAAAGGCAAATTAAGGAAATAAGTGTCAGTTATTGTTGCTGTTTATGAATCCTCATTTTAACCACAGAATATGAAATGAGAGGAATGAGAATCATCATCACAACAATTAACTGATATTTAGTTCTTTAAAGTTTGTTTACTATTTTTTATTCATTATCTCATTTGATTCTCACAACAAACTTGTGAGGTAAGTACTTATGTTATTATCCCTGTTTTACAGATGAGGAAACCAAAGGTTAAAGATATGAAGTAGCTTTTTCCAAGGTCACATAGCTAGCAAGTGCCAGGGTCCATTTGGACCCGAGTTTCTCTGATGACTCCAGGTTTAACACTCTTCCTACTACATTACTCTACCTGGAGTCATTTCAGTACCATGATGTATCATTGCAAGTTTATATGTTAGACAATGTGTATTCATTAAACACTATGCGCAAATATAAAAAAAAACAAAAAAGCCCCAGACAACTGTCTCCCCCTTCTGATTGAAGAGACAGTTGCATTCTTATTGAAGCCTTTTTAGAGACAAATTAATATTAATTGATATTTAGCAAATCAATAATTTAAGGCACATCTTCCAGATCTTTAGTATGAACTTACTAAATAGAAATTTCTTCTTAAGGTTTAATCTCTGCCTTTCTCTTCTCATCTATTACCTTTCCATTTCATCATCATGCTTTTGAATTATAACGTAGTATGTAGAATCACTTGCTTTGGAAGTGTAGTCTAAGGTTTTCCTAAGAGAGCCTTCTTGTATCTTTTGGCATTCTTAATTTTTCCCTGCCTCAGATCTAATTTAATAAAGTGGGCTACATCTCACGGTGATTATGAGTTTTATTGTTATCTTTATCTGACTAAGAACCAGCTGATTTCATTTATTCTTGAGTCCATACCAGTTCTTCTACTTTACCGTGCACTGGAGGCCACTGTGCTCTGCAGATTGAACCACTTATGGGGTCTGAATCTAAATTATCCTATTTTTTGTCCCTCTTTCTTTTATCCCATAATATTTATGTTATGTTCAAAATTGAAAAATGATTCCAATTATGCATGATTTTCACTTTTCATATAGTAGCAAAATGTTTCTATCACTTAATGGGCTATGAAATCTCAGTGTAAAACTTAAGTTGTGACTGATCTCAATACTTTGGGTTTTTTTATACCCTCTTTGGCCAAATAAATTACATACCCAAATTTCTGTATAATTTCTACTTCAGTAGCTTCTAGCTGGTAATTGGTAGCCTTAGCTCTGAATTTAACGGGTCACTGTCAGGAGAACTTGATCTTGGCCAATAATCTGGCAGAGAGGAATATGACTTTGTTTTGTTTTCTTTGGGGGGCAAAAATAGGTAAGAGAATAAGGGGTGGAGAATATATTAACTTGATTGACAGGCCAAGTAATGCTCAGGTTCACATTTATGGGCTGGAGCAAGGCTTATTTCACATACAAATGGGATCCCCATCAGTAGTTACAAGTACCCTGCACCCCTGAGCTGTCTATCACCCAGGATCTCAGACTCCTAAGTGATAAAACTGAGCAGAATGGCCCGACTCCAAGGGTCCTCTCTCAAGGGGCAGGTTTGTACACACTTCAGGTTCTTAGCCAAAAACTAATGACATGGGTGAGGTGATGTTGTTGTTGTTACTGATTTTATTTTCCACAAGGCAGGATTATACAGCTGGAACTACGACCTTGGACTTGGGGCTTTGGCACTTTCAAGGTAAGATCCTCCCTATTTGACTCTGCCAAAGACATCTGCAGAAAGCACGGAGGCATGAGTTCAGGGCAAATGGTACATGCCTTCCTTGTATCTGGAGGGCAAGTTAAGTCAGGAATTAATGACCTGATTTCCTAGGAAACAGAAACATAAGTAAAAAACCTTAGCTTAAAGCCTATGAGTTGATGTATATCACATGTGAGGTAGATGGGAGTCATTATAGGATTTAGACTATGGGTAGGGAACCTGACACCTTGAGGACATATGTGGCCTTCTACGGCCTTGGGTGTGACCTCTTGGCTGAATTCAAATTTCACAGAATAAATCCTTCTATTAAGGGGATTTGTTATATGAAGTTTGGATTCAGTCAAAGGACTACACTTAAGGACCCAGAGGGCCACATGTGACCTCACACCTGCAAGTTCCCCCCCTCTGATTTAGACCTTTTAAAAGGATTTAATTACCATTCAAGTGCTGTCCAAAACAAAAGAGTTGGCTTAATATTGAAGGTCTTATTTTGCTATTCCTCAAAAGATAATTTATACTTCAAATGATAATTTAATAAAAACGATTAGTTATTTTATGCTCCTTTTAAAATAATATTTTAATTTACCTGTTTATGGATCCCTCAACTACAATCCTATTCCCGTGCCTCATCATGGTGTGGAGATGACCCTAGATCCTTGAAAGCTACAACAATCAATCAACAAACATCTACAAAATGTCTACTATGTGCCAGGCACAACACTGGGCTGTAGGAATAAAAAAGACAGAAATGAAATAATCCCTGCCCAAAAGGGGCTTGCATTCTATCTGGGCAGATGTGTACAAAAATAAATATATAAAATATAAGGCAGTTTTATGGCACAGTGGTCATGGAATCAGGAAGATCTGAGTGTATATTTGACCCCAAGATACTTACTAGCTGCTAACCTCGGACAAGTTCCTTAAAGTTGCCTCCCTCCCATTTCCTTACCGTAAAGTGGTAACAATAACAGCACTCACCGCCCAAGGCTATTGTAGAGATAAATCACATATCTGTAAAGTGCTTCGCAGACCTTCAGGCGTTATGTAAGTGCTAGCTGTTATATTGTGAGGGGGTGAGAAGGGCAGAACATAATCTGGTTAGGTCCCACCAAGATGAAGAAGCTTCAGACATGAGTCTGATGAAAGACTGTGTATGTCATTTGTACTTTGTTTGCAAAGAAGACCATGACCTCAGAGAGATGATGGCTGTTTTTCAGATAAAAGTTCAGTTGAATACAGGGATGCTTGCAGTAAGAAGGTTGACTCTCAGATAGCGATTATTTGGGGGTAGCATAGTAAATCATGAAGACTAATTAGTAAGGTACGTAGGGTCTAGGAGCTGAATTCATGGAAGTACCAACATGAATGAAAGCAAGAATCTTATGAATTTTTGTAGAAAATATTTATAGATTTTCTTTTTTCCCTTTTGTTTTGTTCTAGATCAGTGGTTCTCAACCTTCCTAATGCCTTGACCCTTTAATGCTCGTATGTGGGCATATCTACGTGTGGGCGACCTGCCTGGAGATGGATAGAGGAGTGGTATCTTGGTTCCTAAGACCATAGGAAATGTGTATTTTCTAATGGTCTTAGGCTACCCCTGTGACCCCTGTGAAAGGGTTGTTTGACCCCCAAAAGGGTCGCAATCCACAGATTGAGAACTGCTGTTCTAGATCTTTGATTTTGTCATTCTAGGGAATTCCACAGTGAAGAAGCCCTCTCTACCAAGCTATATCAACCCTGACTCTACAATGTATAACCACTGACAGTTGTCTGACTCATTTAAAGTTTAAATGACGTTCCAGGGTGACAAAGCCAGTCTGCGTCAAATCAGGACCTTGACAGCAGCTTCTGATTCAAAAACTAAGTCTCTATTCATACTTGTCTTCATATTATTATTATAATCTTTTTATGGCGGAAGCTCAACAGACAACCTAATATTTGCATGATGCTTTATAATTTTCAGAATGCAGCGTATCCAAAACAGAACTTAATTAGCTCTTCCCCCCAAAATAAAACCAACCAAACAAAAAAATGGCAACAAATCTGTCTTCTGAACTTTCCTATTTCTATAAAGGGAAAATAACCACCTTGTGCATTTCTCTGTTTCTATACAGGACACCTCTAGCCTACCATTCACCAAGACTAGCAACCTCCTTGTTACCCTTGCTTCTCTGTGTTCACAGAGAACATGTCCACTCAGTTCCTAATTTTGATTTCCCCTTTCACCTCCTGTCTGTTCCCTTCATGTACATAGCAAACATTCTAGCTCAGCCCCTTCTTTGACTTCTTCTCTGGGTGATTACAACAGCTTCCTAATTGCCATTCATCCGTGTAATCTCCCTCCACTCTCAACTATCCTCCACATGGTTGCCAAAGTCCTACTACTAAAGCACAGGTCTGACCTACCAGATAAATGCCAGGGGTTTCCTATTGTGGTCCATTCACATCCCTGTACCTTCCTCTGACTGGCCTCGTTTAGAATGCACCCCCTTGAAGTCTGGTTTCCTTCAAGACTCATTCAAAAATCTTCATTTTCAAGATGGAACTTTTCCTCAACCCTTCAGCTGTTAGTGCCTTATTTCCTCCATCCTTCCTCCCCTTATTACCTTATATTGTGCTCCATATATATTTTATATGTAAATGATAGTAATAATATTTATTATTACATTTTAATAGTTACTTACAATTACTATTGCATTTATATAACACTTCAAGTTTTTAAAAATGCTTTATCTATGTTCTTTGACCTGATCCTCACAGCATTCCTGTGATAAAGTTACTATGATTATCTCCATTTTACAGATAAGGAAACTGAGGCAGAGATTAAGTGTCACACAGCTACGAAGTGTCTGAGACCCAGTTTGAACTCAGATCTTCCTGACTCTAGGTCTCATGCTCTGTTTTCTCTAGTAAGAATATGTGCTTCTTGAGGTCAGAGACTTTTGCTTTTGACTTTCTCTCTCCAGCAATTAGTATTGTATTAACATAGTGCTTGGCACACAGCAGGTATAGATACCTGTTGACAGGCATGATCTGCTTTTTGCAACTCCATAACTTTGTGAGGGAGCCCAGGCAGAGACTGTTCTGCTTAGTTTACACCCAACAACACCGAGGACTGGGGAGATGGAGTTGCTTTCCTCAAGTCACGTAGTGAACAAGAAGAAGAACCAAGATGAACACCCACATTTTATGACACCTTGTCCAATGCTCTTTATACGATATTCTTTATACTTTTTAAGACTGCATCAGCCAGCCTTGCTCAGACCCAGTGAGCATACACACAAACACAACACACAGTGCTATCATAATGAACTCAATGGATATAATTTGCCATTTAATTTCTCCAGGTCATAATCATAATTCAGCTTCCATTTTTAAATTTTCTTGAGTTTATGTAAAATTTCTGGTTACGTTTAGTTTATTCCAAATTACCAAAACTGTGAAGCTCTCCTCTGTACAGTTTTTACTTCCATCGTGTACCCATTGCAAGCTTCTTGGTTATATTTAATTGCATGCCTCAAAGCAAATACTCAGGAGTCATTTGTTCTCTGTAAGCAAGCAATGAAAAGTTAGATTAGCAAATGAAAATCAATAAAAATATCTTACGATAACTACCTTATAAGTTCCATATGGAAACCTCTCTTCTGCTAAATTTAAATTAAATGAAGCTAATTCTGTTTGAGTAATTTGGATTTTTTCTAATCTAGTTTTCTGTTTTCGGGGGAAAAAAGGAAAATCTCTTGAAATAATTTATAGGAGGCATAAAGTTTTTATTTCCCACATTCTGAGAGTAATAACCCCTAGAACTTTTAGAGGAAAACTTGTTACAACCCTCAAAGATGTCATTAATGAGATTCCCAAGTTTATACCAGATGTAATAATCTTACTCTCCAGACTGTCAATGTATAAAATAGAAAGAACCTGTTTTTCAGATTTGAGAGTGATGTTTCTCTTTATTTAAATATTAATATTTTATTCAGAATATTGATCATCCCACTTGAAAATTTTGATATGAATAGTCAATATTTTGTTCATTTTTTTAAAGTAACCAAATAAATGAATACTCATTTTAACCCTCTACATCTTTCCTATGGGGGGGGGGAATAATTTGTTATGGCTTAATTGCCCTTCCCTTTTTTTTCAAAAGGGCTTTACAGTGGGTTCACTGTTGTTGAGGGGTAAGGTAAAGATGGGGAGAAAAATTGTAACTCAAAATCTTGTGGAAATGAGTGATGTAAAGAAGAAAATAAATTAATTAATTCAGAAAAAGAAAGTTTGTTTGCAGTATCAGATTGTGGGATTTTAAAATGCATTAATTTATTCATTCCCCATATTCAGAATTATCTTTGATTTTTCTCTTTGCTTAGGAAATACAGACATTATTTTTTCCACTGCAACTCTTGCTATATATCACTGCCAGAATCATCTTCCTAAGCATTATTTTCTTCATTTCAATCTGTGCTCAAGTACCTAGAATGACTCCCTATTGTCTAATACATTTAATCTACCTATCTTTGAAAGTGATCTATAACCTATCTCTGTCTTGCCTAGCTAACCTAATTTACCATGATTCTCCAGCAAGCATTTTCTAATCTAATTTGACAGGTCTGTTCATTGTCCCCTGCACGTGCTGTGCTCGTTCTTGCCTTTGGAGCATTACTCATTCTATTTCCCATTTCTGCAGTGCCTTCTCATTTCCATTCTTTGTACCTAAACCCTCTCCATTCTTCCAGATCCATTCAAGTCCCACTTTTTCCATGAATCTTTCTCTTAGTAAAACCACTCACTCTGTTCTCTCCTTTCTCTGAATTCTTAGTACATTTAGTCAGTTTCATACACAATTCTGGACCCAGAATTGGCCACCATTACATAGTTACTAAGTTATCTCTTCAGATTACAAACTCCTTTAGGACAAGGATTATGCCTTTTTTAAAAATCAGTTTTTGTCTTTCAAAAAATTAATCATAATTAATCTTTATTCCTCATAACCAGTACAATGTGTATACAGATTTGAACCTCACTAGCTACTTGTTCAATGACTAACATCTTTTGGTTGGGCAATTCAACAGTATTATGGAAAATATTTTCTCAAAATCTTGTATTTGTTTATGAATCCTTGTTAAATATTCTACCAATGTATGCAAAGTGGAGAAAGTGTCTGTTAACCTCTGAATCAAATATATCTTATTTGTATTCTTCATCCTGCCATTTAGACAGTATATGCATTTAATAAGAGTAAAATGAGAAGATCGGTCCTCTCCTTCGATTCCCTGTTCTTTGCCATCTCCCATTCTTTTACATGAGAAGCAACACGATGCAATAGATATTCTGCTAACCATGGACTGAGATCTGGGCTCAAATCCTGATCCCTACATTTTTAAGAATGTTACTATGATTAATTCTCTTAACTTTTCTCATTTGTGCAATGATGCCTATGCCTCCTCTGGTCACCTCCTACAGGGTGGTTGTAGTGTTTACATAAGATAATAGATGTAAAACTGCTTCGTAAACCTTGAAGTGTTACGTAACTGTTGTCTGGTAGTAAATGTTTATAGAAATTGTACATTTATATTATCATGGACAGTGGTAGCCAAAGTCATAGGGCAAGATAAGCAAATTCCCATGAGACTAGATCATCAGGATCACTGAGAAGAAATTTCCAAAGCTCATAGGTCCCAGAATCCTTACTTTAATATTAATTATCAGTTTGCCCTCGATGCATATCCAGCCTTCCAATGTTTCACACCCATCTGACAGCCTTTTGAATGGTTTTCTGTCCCATTCTCTGACCCAGGATTGAGGTGGCATTGGGATTGCTTTTGGGTCTCTCATCACACTCATCACGCCAGGAAGGCTGTTATCTCTTGACACCCAGCACACACTGTCTCTCGGAGAAGTCCAAGACAGAGTGGAAAGTGGAGCAAAATCAAGGAAGGTGGGGAAGGCAGCATGTGTACTTGCTAGAAGAGGCAGGGAAGGCATGAGAGCAGATGGCAGCCTAGTTAAAATACTCCACAAGCTGTACACCTCTTTTGCTTAATAATATCTGAGCCCTGATTTGATGTATAATTGCTTCCTCATCAATGGGGTGATAAGCATACCCATCTTAAAACTGATAGTCTAGAATACTACATGGTATTAGACTAAGAGCTGTTGATAGTAAATGCAGGTAAATTGATGTCTTTTAGTAGTAAGGAGCAAATAAGAAGATATAAATGAAATCTATTTAAAATAATTATAAAGGTCTTAATATAAATGGTTCTCATTAAAAATATTCTACGCAGGTAGCAGACAAGGGTTTTAGGGTAGGTGGCGCATACATGAAAGGACACCTCAGTGACACAAAATGGGGGCCCTCAGTCTGAGCCTCCAACTTCCCAGTTCCGAGGTTGCCTTACACTGATTGGGGGAGGCATCTGCTACACCATTTAACCTTATTGTATTGGAAATCATGGTGAGTACTATGATGGTATGTTTATATTCAGCTCACTCAGGTTGAATAAATTAACATTTTCTGCATGTGGTGTTCTATTTAGTGCCCTGGAACAGCTCATTTACTAATGGTTTCCTGGTGCCCTGAAAAGATTTTATATACCTCTTAAAAAGTAAGCTCTTTACTCTTTATAGAGCTTCTTCATCGGGGCTCACCATAGCATCAGGCTGAACATATTTATATTATGAATTCCTTTATTATGTTGCCTTTTGGATTTGCACTGTCCATAATAATGCATTTTTACCCTTGATTTAACAAAAATGCATTGAAATAGGATGCTATCAAATTAATAATTATTCCATTTACTGAGCTCTTTAATCTAATTCAGGGATTGGTAGTTCCCAGCGGCATGTCCCTGACACATTGGCATGTTATATACATTATGGTCATTATGGGAGCCCATGTCACTTTTCTGACACCCACTGATAGCTCCCCAGTGAGCCAACTACTCTATCAATGAGCAAACATTTATTAAGTGTCTACCATGTTCCAGACGCTGCATTAGATGTGAGCCTATGTTTTACTGAGGTGAGGAAGAAGCAACAAGCACACGTGTTAAAAATGCAGAATTTTAAAAAAATAAACAAATAGAAATAAAATTAATGGAAGAATCTCAGCTGCTGGAGTGATTAGGAAAGGCTCCATGTGGGAGATGACTCTTAGGCTGCCCTTTGTTGGATACCCTGGATCTACAAGGCAGACATGTTGGGAGCAGGAGGTGGGGACGTTCCAGGCGTGGGCCAACCTGTGCGGATGCACAGAGAGCAGCGAGAGTGTCATATGCTCCTAAGAGCAAGGAGGGCCCCACTTTCCTGCCAGTCACCCAGACTCACAGGCTAGGTGACATCTGCTGCTCCTCTGCCACCTCCCACATATAATCAGTTACCAAGTTTTGTCTTTTCTACTTTCATAGTATCTCCCCGATATGTCCCCTCCCTCCACCAACGCTGCCAGCACCTTGATGCAGGCCCTCATCATTCTGACACTCCTGAAGTATTGCAATAGCCTGCTAGTTGGTCTTTCTGCCTCAAGGATCTCCCCACTCCAGCCCGTGCTCCTCTCAACTGTCAAATGTCTTCCCAAAGCACAAGGCCCACCATGTCACTCCCTTATTCCTTCTACTCCAGTGGTTCCTTTTACCTCCAGGATCAAAAAGACCCTTGTAACCTAGCCACTTCCTACCTTTGCTATCTTATTCACCTTAACCCTCCCAATATTCTCTAAAATCCAGTAATCTTGGCTTCCTTGTTGATCTTTATACATGACGCTCCATCTTCCAGCACTAGGCATTTTCACTGGCTGCTCTTCATGCTTGGAACTCTCTTCCTCCCCATCTCTGCCTCTTGACTTCCCTGGTTCCCTTTAAGTCTCAGCTAAAGTCTTATCTTCTATGAGAAGCCTTTATCAGGTCTCTTTAATATTTGAGCTTGTTTTCTGAGATTATCTCCCATTTATCCTTTCTGCCTCTTGTTCATACTGTTGTAAGTATGGCGTCTCCATCATAGACCACGAAAGCAGGAATTCTTTTTTCCCCTTTCTTTGTATTCCAAGATCTTAATACAGTGGTCAGCACATAGTAGATCCTTAAGAAGTATGTATTGACTTGACTTGACTTGACAGACATATATTTTGCCCAGACCAGTGTTTTTGTTAGAGTAGAGGCTTTCATATGAGGAACTCAGCTCCAACAATTCAGAAAAGTACCTTCTCCACATTTTATCATCTTTAGAGAATTGTATAGACCATTGAAAAATTACATTATCATGGGAAGTGGTAGACAAACTTTATAAGACAAGATTAGCATATCCCCCTGAAACTAGATCACTGGGATCACTGGGACCACTGGGAATAATTTCCAAAGTTGGTAGGTCCCAGAATCCCTACTTATCTCAAGAAAAGAAAGAGTAGGTTGTCACTTTGCCCTCTGTGTATATCCAACCCTCCAAGATTTCTTGCCCATCTGAGAGCTTTTCTTATTGTTTTCTATCCCATGCTCTGACCTGGGATTGAGGTGAAATTTGAACCTCTTCTGGGTCTCTCATCATATTCACAACACCCGTAGGGCTGCTGTCTCTGACACCCAGTGCCCCGTTCTCTTAAAAGCCCAAGACAGTGTCCCATTGCCAGTATGAATCAGACGCAACTCAGGTCTTCCTGAGTCAAGGACCAACTCCATGCTTCCTCAGGTATCTACGTATACCTTCCCCCTACACACCTCTATCCAAACTATAGGTTATCTAAAACAAGATTTCTTTTTGCTAAGTTTGAAAATACCATCTTTTATTTTTAGAAGACTTGATTATCAGATGCTAGCAATTAATAGTGATTTTAACAACTTTTAAAAGGCACATATTAAATTTAATATTTTATTCATAATATTCATCAACTATTTTTGTTAGTGCCAGGAACAGAACACAGCTCCTCTGCTCTATCAGAGTAGTATTCTGTTAACATATCATCTTACAATGATAGTATAGACAGTAATAATTCTATGTCCTAAAATATCATGTTGATTAGTACTTGGACTTCATAAAAATAATTCAGAGGACATCTATAAATTGTCTTTTTACTTTCTTAGAACAATAATTTGCAACCACCTTTCCTAGTCTTTTAAGTATTACTCCTTTTGGTTCTTTGCATTTACTGGGCAAAAGGGAATAGCAACTTCTGTCAGTGCAGCTAAAACATGCATGTGTTTTCAGAACTGAAGGACAAGATCACTTAAAGATTTTTACACTAAATTATGTTAGAAGGTAGCTAAGGAAGGGAGAACTTTGCTGTTGAATCACCCAGATGTCGTATATACAAATAATGACTTTTATATCTGTGGATTTTGCCACATTGCAACTTAAAGAATAGTCTTCACAAAGTTTGATGGGTTTGTTATGTGAGAAATAAAACCTGGCAGTGGATGATTCAAGCGTATCTTCCTTTTTATTATATAAGTGCCTTGTTTTAGGGCTCTCATAAAACAAAGGAACCAGAGGGGTTGCTGTTCTAGATCTGACCTGTGTTTATGTTTGCCTTTCCAGTATCAGGAAAATATTCTTGCTTTACATCTTCAGCACTGTCCTGCCTGCCACTAGATAACGTTCCCTTATGGGATCTGTAGAAAGTTTATAGCCCAGATTGAGTAGGCTACGGCCCTCTAAGTACGTATTGGCTACATCTATATTCTGCTAAGTTATAGATTTAAAGCAAAGCTAAAATAAACAAAGCTAGCATGAAATGGAGCTACAGTAGTTACATTTATAAGTGATTGTCTTGGTATTCAAGGTCATTTTAGGAACATTGCTACTCCGGTAGATGCTTGGATCCGTCCAGATCAAGAGCTAGCCAAGTACAAACACAATGTTAGAACTCTGTCTGTCACTGCCTGGGAGTCCTGTACTTAAAACAGGTTTTGGCTTAAGGGTACTTTTCAGGCTGATCAGATCACATAGGTAAGAGGGGAATGGGAGAGACTAATTCATTTGAAGCCTGGTAGTCCAGCGAGAAGGGATGGATATGAGTGATGGTGTAGAATTGACAAGCCTTGGCAACTGATTTGATATAAGAGGTGAAGGAGGTGATAAAGATGGTGCTGAGTTTACATAGCAGTGTAACTAGGAGCACGGTAGTGCCCTCAACAGAAAGAGTGACGTGTGAATGTTGGGGTTTCCTGGAGCCAGCTCACGAGGGCTCACTGGGGCCGATTATGGAATGTTCAGTGTGAGCATTTACACCTTACATATATCTTATATATACACCTATATACCTAAGTATGTGTGTATATATACACATATAGGTATATGTGTATGTACATATGTATGTGTGCATATATTTCTAAATATACCTATTTATACTTATAACAAATAAGTCAGGGATTGATTTGTTGTTTTGTTCGTTGTCTGGACTTAATAATGGAATACAGAAAATGGTAATAATGCAGATTAAACTTCAGAGTGTATTGTGCATGCTTTTTTTCCTTCAGAGATATAATTATTAAACATTTGCGGGCACATTACAGCACAATGACACATGAAGGTAAAGCCTCAGTCAGTCACCTGGCCTTTATTAAGTGCCTATTATGTGTCAGGCACTGCATTAAGCATCAGAGATACAAAGACAGGCCAAAAAATAACCATCCCTGCTCTCGAGGACCTCAGAGTCTAAGGGGGAGGCAACATGAAAAAAAACATATGCAAACAAGTGATGTGGAAAATAAATTGGAAAAAAATAAAAAAATATTTTATATTTAATTTATGTTTAAGTATTTTATATTTATATGAGAGTGAAGGCACTAAGATTAAGGAGGACTTTGAAATGCCTGTTGCAGAAGGTAGGTGTTGGCTGAGACTTGGTGGCAGTTAAGGACACTAGGAAGCAGAGATAAGGAGGGAGAGAGACCCAGGTGTGGGAAGAGCCAGTGAGAGGCTCACACTTGGGAGATGGGGTGTCTTGTGTTTGAAGCAGTGAGGAGGCCAATGACTCTGGGTTGTAGAGTATGTGGAGAGGTGAATGTGTAAGAATGGAAAAGTAGGAGGGAGTCAGGCTATGAAGGCTTTTAAAAGCCAAGCAGGGCTTTCCATTTGATCCTGAAGGGATCCGCTGCACTTTACTGAGTAGTGGAAAGACATGCACTTAAGGAAGCTCAGTTGAGTGGAGAGTGGACTGGAGTGGGGAGACACAAGGTAGGCCGACTCCCGTTCACTTGCAGCTCAAGCTAGGGAGTATTTTCACAGGATTCTCGGGATTTAGGACATGTTCTCCCATCTTCCCTGCTTTAACTTTCCTTAGTGGGAGGGGAAAAGTATCTGATTGTCTTCTCCTAGTCATAGAGAAGGCTGTTTTCTCAGTTACTTCCTTATCATTTTGAAGCCTACAAGTTCTGTTATTATTCCTTTATAATTGCCTTTTTAGGCACGATGAAGCAAATAGTGATGGACTTAGAGTCAGGAAAGTCTGAGTGTAAATATGACTTCAGAGGCTTATTAGTTGTGTGACCCTGGACAAGTCACCCAACCATTCTTTCCCTTTGTTTTCTCATCTGTAAAGTGAGGATAATAACAGCACTCACCTCCTGGGGTTATCGTGAGGATAAAACAAAACATTATTAGTAAAATGCTTTGCAAGGCTGAAAATGCTGTGTAAATACTAGCTCAATGTGGCTAAGAAGGTGCAAGCCCCTCTCCCCAGCTGTTTGGTGATCCCAGTTGGGTTGTAAGCCCTTTGAAGCAGAGATGAAGTCCTGACACCTGGGTTTGTGCCTCACCCTGTGCTGATCAGTAAACATAAGCCTTGTGTTCAAATGCTTGTTGAAAGAAGTCAGTCAGTGAATCAGAGGATAAGCTTCTTGAGGGCAGGACCTTTATTTCTCTTTTCTTTATGTCCTTGACAGTTTAGCATATTATCTAGCATCTTGTAAGTGTTTAACAAATGCTTGTTGCTTTACTTTTTTGGGTTGAATCAGCAGAAATTTATTAAGTGCCTGGTCATGTTAGGCACTGGGCTACACAATGATGCCCAAAGAAAAAAAGTGACATAGTCCCTGACCTCAAGGAGCTTATATATTTTATCAGCTACACTAACAAACACACATACAAAATTTGTAATATATATACATACATATACATATATATGTGTACATACATGTATAATATATAATACATAAATTATAATTATTATAAAATTACAAATACAATTATAATTATTATAAATGTTATACATATCGATCATGACATAGGTACTTCTTTCCTTTTCCTTTGCTCAAGGAGTTCTGAAATTTGATCCATTCAGGTTCAACCTGGGGGCCTAAACCAAAAGGAGAGTAAGGTTTCCTCTCTAGCCTTGACATTATTCCAGAGTAAAATCCTGTTGTCTTTTTTCTTTTGGTTTGTTTTCTGTGTGTTTTGTATGACCACATATGTATAACCAATATCAAATTGCTTACTTTATCAATGAGGGGGGTGAGGAGGAGGAAGAGGATTTAGAGCTCAACATTTAAAAGAAAGAATGTTAAAGTTGTTTTTACATGTAATTGGGGAAAAATAAAATATTAGATTAAAACAAAAAAAACCCTGGGGAAAATCTTTAAAACAGAGTTATGAATGGAGTCTTCTCCCCTGATCACCCACAAATACATTACTCCATATACAATATGAACATCGGGCATGGGATTGCTTTTGTTTCCTTCTTTACAGAAAGTGCATAATATAAGACGGACTCAAAGATGTACATAAACAAGTTCAGGAAGCATAAAATACTCAAAATTATCCCCTCTTATTCATTAGACTCCATATGAAGGTTTAAAAAAAAAGCTTTGTGCAGTTTAGTGAATATTGAGCTTGGATCTGCACCATTAGAGCAATTCCTAGACCTTTTCATAGAGTTCTGCCAAGATCTAGACCTCCCGTCCATGTCGTGGCTTCAGTTCTCTAGCTGTAGGACAAGCCTCCTTTCCGTGGTCCTCTTTTCTGGAACCTTGGCATTAAGAAGATCATCTCTCTCAATGTTGCCATTGACAGGCCCCGCAACTCAGGATTTTTGGAACTTAGGGAATAGTTCCCAAGGCTGGAAATGACTCATCCTCAAGTTTGGTACTTGACAGCTGAGCTCACAAATAAAACAGAATGGAGAAGAAAGAAGCCAGGAATTAGATTTTTAAGAGACCCTTGACTCTGAACTCAGACAGCAAAAATTTCTCACATTGTAATGTGCTTCTGCTCTAAAATAGGGAGAGAAGCCTGGGGGAAGGAAACGTTTCCAAAAGGAGTGAAGAACATCTCGTAACTCAGTCTTATAGAATATAGAGGGGAGGGAACTTTCTCCAAAAGAATACACACGCACACACACACACACACACACACACACAGAGTGTTGAATTATCTTTGAAGCAGCCTTAATAACTAGGTATTTTTTGTGTCTTCCCACAAAAGTGTTGGGTATATGCTTTTCTCTATGAGAAAATCCCACAAGATTGATTAGGGAGATTCATCAACATGATCAATGGTTGTCCCACTTAATCTGCTACCTCAAAATAAATACAAGATAATTTGGGGATAGGTGGGAGAGAGACTGGAATCTGAAAACTTAAGAAAGAATGTGGAAGGTAGCATTTCAAGCATGGAAATGGGGAATGGAACTGAATTAAAACATCCTTATTATTTACATGTAATTCTCCAATGCCAACCCCTGTATCTCTGTGAATTGCCAGTGTGCACAGCATTTTGTGTAGTGCCATGTAGAGCTTCCATATTAATCTACTAGCCAGTGAGATACTGAAACCTCTGACTGATTAGCCTGTGTTCTTGGAATCTGTAGATTGTTGGGCATGTGGTGTGTCCTAATAACTAATAACTAATGTCCATAACTAATATGACAGGTAAGGTTCTCTTTACCTATGTATCAAAATGGTAGTGCAGTTTTAAACGACTGTGATGTCATTCCAATAGATAAATGTGAACCATGGGGCCTGCTTCAGCCAGAGCCACCCCAATGCGTCGATTCCCATTCCTCACTTTGAAGTACTAGCAATATCTTGGTAACTAGGATCTCTGGTACCTGGGACTAATTCAGTTGAAGGGGTGGTAGAGGTGGTGAAAGGTTTCACCACTCCTGTGTGTTTTTGATTTAGACTAGGTACAAGAGGTCATCAAATTTGAGTAGGTTAGAAAATAAGGGGACCAGTGTGTTTGAAGTGGGTAAGAGCTGTGGTAGGGAAAAAAGACTGTGGAACCAGATATTGAGCTTATCATGGAGGAGGAAGAGACACAGACATCCCTAGATGATAGCAAAAATAAAAATCTAGACAAGAGGGAGTGGCTTTTTTAAAAAACCAAAAATGTTATTTAAAAAATTAACAAGCATTTTTCTCCTCTTCCTTATTGGAAAAAGAAAGAAAAGAAAAACAAAATGCTTGTAACAAATGCACATAGCCAAGGCAAGTACATTCTCAATATAGTCCATCCTGTCTCTGTTAGGAGGCTGGCAGCAGCACCATCAGTTATATAGAATCCGTTATTCTTTGCATTGAACAGAGTCCTAAAGTCTTTCAAAGAATTATGTGTTTACATTGTTGTTTTAATTATTTAAATTGTTTTCCTAGTTCAGCTCACTTTATTCTACATCCGAATAGACAAGTCTTCCCAGGCTGATCTGAAACCATTCCTCTTGCTATTTCATATGGCATAGTAATTAGCTTACATTCATATACCACGATTTGTTCAGTCATTCTTCAGTTCATAAATATCACTTTAATTTCTAGTTCTTTGATATTATGAACAAGAGCCACTATCAATATTTTTGTGGCTCTGGATGTTTTTTTCTTTTTTTCTTTTTCTTTCTTTGACCTTTTTGACTGTTTGGTCCTAGTAGGGACTCTGTAACTTTTGGGTCATAGATCCAAATGGCTTTCCAGAATGTTTGGACTGTTTTCACAGCTTCCCAACAGTGAATTTATATACCTGTTTTTCAGCAGGTCCTCTTAATACTTGTTCTTTGTTTGGGGGTGGGGTCAGCTTTGCCCATCTGATGCTGGAGCCTCAGCGTTGTTTTAATTTTTACTTTTCTAATTATTAATGATTTAGGTTTGCTTTTTTGAGGGGGTGTGTGGCTATTTGGTTTGGCTATTGATAACTTAGATTTTTCCTTTAAAAACTACCTGTTAAAAGGTTGCAAGGAATATTAATGGTGGTTACTACTTGCTTTGAGGAGCAAATAAGATACTATTTTTTCCACCTGGCCTTTATTTCAGGGTTTTGAGAAAAGGAGCACAGACAATCTTGGAGAGGGTCCTAAAATATTTTTGGGAGAAAGTCAGATTTTAGTGAGCACCAGAAAGTGGAAGGAATAGAAGAGATGATCATGGGATTCAGAACCTGACCCAGTGCCTGGCACTTAGTAGGCTTTTAATCAGTGCTTTTTGTTTGTTTTATGGGATCATAGATTTGAACCAGAAAGGAACCTTAGTATTCTTCTAGTTTAATTTCCTTATTTTATTCATGAAGAAACTGATAACACAAGAGATAACCAGTGACTTTCCTAAGTGACTTTCCTAAGTAAGTGATTTATCCAGTGTTAGGGTGGGTCAGTTGATTCAACCAATCAATTACATCATCCCACTTATCCCAGATACTTTAATCTGGTGAGAATACCACCTTCTAATCAATTATTCAACATCAGGTTAACTAGATCGGCATCAAGTCAACTAGATAAGTTAGGTCTTCTGTCCAGATCAGTTGAGGGATTGGTCACTCCCTGTGGGGATATGTTTAAAGCTATCAAAATAATTTAAAATCAGGAATTTAAGTGTCTGGCCTGGGAAGAGAGAGAAAGAATCAAGCCCCAGAGAAAGAATTACTCCTATGTGTTTGTGGGGAGCGGGCAAAATAGGGAGAAGATCCTTAAGCCTGGGCTCCATCATATCTCAGAATACTTCCCCCACCCTTATCTAGAGGAGAAGTTCATCTTATAAACTTTGGAGGATTGGATGATTTTGGATTTCCTATTGGCTTCCTAGTCTAGTGATGTCTCTAGAACTGCCTAATCACTGTCTGCACCAGAAACTGAGAACAGACTAGAACAGTAAAGAAAATCACCTTCAGGAATCATCGTACCCAGGGGGAAAAATTGCTAAGGCCGACCTTAATAAATCTGGATGAAGAAGTCTGTCATTAACACATAATCATGGTGTGTGTGTGTGGGGGCACACAGATAGAGGTTAAATAACTATAGCATTGGAAAAAACACCTTCAACCCTTCAAGACTACCACTAGAACCATTAATGTAGTTGGAGCAGCCATGGTATAGGGTCCTAAACTACCATTTCAAGGGAAGATTGGGAACACATTTTCAGAACTTGTACTGCACCAGGATTCATATTCAACATTGTCTGTCTCAAAATCCACCATATAATAGAGAAGGGATCAAGATAACCTAATGGAAATGATTGATGAGCATTGGAAGCGGGGGCTGCCTCTAAGTTTACTAAATGTGGTGAGGAAGAGGGCAGTGGGTTCCTCTTGTCACTGACCTCAGGCATAGTGTGTACTATAAGTCTCCATGCTATGAGGTTCAATGATTAGTCATTCCTGTCCTTGAGAGAAGGCAGAGGGGTGAAGGGGTGGCAGGCCAAGGGATAGCCATAGAATGAGGCAGGGAATGAGGCAGGGCCATGCCAGGGCAAAAAGTGTGCTTCCCAAAGGCAGGAAGCTTGGCTTCCTTTGCCCACCCCTCATCCTCAGATATTGGCATTTGCATCTGGGACAGAACCAAGGTGTCTTATACTGGGTCCAGATGTAGGAGTAGGGGTGGATTATCCTTTATTTCTGAAGTTTCTGATTATCTGGGTACCATTGTGTAGTTCAGTCTCCTGGGCTATTACAGAGCTTTATGAGCTGATCAAAACTCTAAAGAATGGGATGGTAACCCAAATTCAGAATTAGATTTTTTTTAAGACTTCCTCATCCATCTACAAATAGCAGTGCAAAGCATGCTAGCTCTGTGACTAGAGGACCTAGGTTCAAGTCCTGCTTCTGATATTTATTACTTGCATGCCCTTGGGTGAGTCACATATCTCCTCTGGGATTTAGTTTCTTCATCTGTAAAACGCAGGGTATGGACAAGATGTTCTTTCCAACTAAAGAGCTATGATTCTGTGGAGTAAAGAACCCTAATGGCTCATTACTCCAGATTTGGGCCACTTGGGAGTGACGGTACTGTGTAATCATCCATCCATTCTACTACGTAATATTAGGAATCCTTAGGTCATGGTGATATAAGAACACCAGGAGATTTCTGGGCAATGTTATGAAGCAATGCTCTTTGCATACAAAAAGAGGTCAATACATTATTGACTGTCTAGGGTTCTGGCTCTATGCTTTTCATGTGTGTTGCTAAAGACATTATCTGGAGGAAAAAAGGGTAATTGGAATGATTTTCTTCCTCTTACCCACTCCTCAAGGCCATGTCACATTCTGTCCTGGTGTTATCATTGCAAAAGTACAAGTCAAAGTAAGAATTGTTTGCCACCTGCTCTAAGAAAAACCTCCTAAGACAGTTTTTATAGCTGTGGGGTTTGGGGTAGGAGATGGAAACCAGGCTGCAAAATTGTCCGTGTGCCTGGGATTCTCTAGACACTCCTTGCCATCCCAAGACAGGCCCAAGCAGGAGAGAAAAAAGTACAGAGATTACTGAGGCATTACTTTCAGCCTTAGGGAGAGGGAGAGCAAGAGAAGAAAAAAGAAAAGAGATGTAAAGTTATCATAGTTATCATTTCAAAACATTTTTACATGTTCAAAATTTGGAATTACAGTCAAATAAATTTTAAAAAATATTATAGTAAAGCCACCCAAGAGAATGGGAATGTCATTCCACTTCCCTCTTTTTATGCCAATTGCTAGATTTTTCTACAAGAGCAGCTGGGCTTTACAGTGGGAAGAATATGGAATCTGTAGCCAGAAAGTTCAATTTCAAATCCTACCTTAGTCACATACTAGCTGTGTGACCAAGGCAAGGTGCTTACCTTAACTCTGTGTGCCTCAGTTTCCCTGTCTCTAAAATGAAAATAACACTAGCATCTACTCTGGAGGATTATTGTGAGGACTGATGAGCTAACAAATGTAAAGCACTTTGCAAATCTGAAAGCATTTTATAAATGCTCTTCTTCTTATTATCATTAATTTTATTAAGGGAGCCTCTGACAAAGGATGGGTACACATAAGTTAACCTGACCTCCAGTGCTTTTTTTCTGGAGAACGTGGGAGATTGTGAAAAGTTGGCCTCTCTTTGAATTTGCCCTTTTGCTTGTCTGTTTTGTTCTTTTGTCCCTTATGTGTAGTAACACCTATTATAAAGCACAGAATACCAATCCTTGCTATTCAAACTATCTGCTGCTCCAGCAATTTTTATGTAGTGCCTATAACTAGTACTCACATAAAAGGATTCACATGCATTATAGTCACACTTTTATGGCATTTTTGCTACTTTATACTTTCCAATATTAGGGGCAGAAATTTGTAAGGGAGCTCTTGGAAATTTTGGTATGCAAGTCACTCATATCCACTTAAGAGTACATAGAGCACTTACTCTTGGCAGCTCTTTAATAATCAGGTAGCATCACTTCTCATCATTCTCATGTGTTAAAAATAGGAGCAAACCACATGGCTGATTTTAAATGTTCCCAAGCAATAGACTCACTTTGGGTCTATATTAAAAAGATATATGTCTATGCAGTGATTTTTTTTAACTTTCTCTCCTAAGAATACAGTTAGAATACATTTAACATTGTTTCTGCTTCCTGAGGTATGAGCTTTTCCCCCCCACATATAGGTTCTTGTAATTGGTCTCATGCCATTGAAATGCTGGAGATGAGCTTTTTGCTTCTTTTAGGTTGTCTGAAGTTGCAACGCAGCCTTTTCTCTCTTAAACTTGTTTTTTCCTCCTCTACTACTAGTTTAATGTGTCCAGACCGTTCCTGTGGTGCATACACATACACACACAAATACATGTATGTATGTATATATATATATATATATGCATGTATGCATACATATATAATATATACACTTATATGTATATACATGCACATATATCTATATATGGATGCATCTGGATAGAGAAAAATGGTTTTTTCCCTAGTTGTTTGAAAATTAAGTTTTTACTTAAAATTCCAGGAAGGTAGAAATTCTGTTTCACAGAGAAAAAAAAACATTGCTTTTTGGCCAAAAACATTTTTTTAATGGTGTTAAGTAGGTCAACAAGTGATACCAACTCCACTGTCATTCCTTAAATTGAACTCTTTGAAAAGGATCAAGGATTTACCTGGATGTAGTTACTCTCAACCTTGTTTATAGTTTCTCTCCCTTTACTCCTTGCTGCCTTTATCAGAATACTTCCAGTCTTTAAATTATCACAGCAAAAAAGGGAGCATTGAATTGTTCTCTTTTAAAATTAACTTTAAAAAAGTTATTATTTGGATTATTGGGTCCATCAATACCCTCTCTGCTCTACCTGGATATGCTGGTGATTCTGAGGAAAGGGTCGAGTCTTTAATTTGATTGTTGTTTCACATACAAGCTAACCCGGGACTGCATGGTATCTTGTTCCTGCTTATTTTTTCTTTTAACCATCAGCCTTATGTTGGCCATATTTATTTGTTGCAGTAGGTGTGTTAAGAAGACTTTCTTCAGATTGTGTTTTTCTTGCTCCATTTTAGCTCATTACTTTGCTCATTTTTGTTAGAATCTTGTAAGAGGACATTTCTAAGACTGGTCTCATACACTGATTGCCTCTGTGTATCTATCTATTTTCTATTTTGAATAATTGATTTTAGGCTTTTGACTTTCTTTATTTTGACCATAAAATTAAATACTTGGGTTGAATTTTAAGTATAGTTTCTCCCCTGAGTTAATAGATTAAATTTTTTTTAATACTTGCTTTTCTAAATCAGACTTTTAATTAAGACTTTTAGATATTTGTTTCATTGTTCATTGATATTTACTATTATGTAAAATGAATAAAACACTTGAAACTCTGGGTCTACTGATTGTGTTTTTCATCATCAAGTCAAAGTATTATGGTAAGGCTTCAGATGTATTGATTAAGTTGTCACATGGGAGACAAGATTGGCAAATTTTCAGGAGTGGTTCTCAGTTTTCTATTTTGACCATATTAACTTTTAAAATTCTTGGTGTGCATTCATGTGTATGACAAGCATGAACTGGCCTATTATCCTATAGCCAGGAAGTTACATTTCTTCCTCAGCATTCTAGGGGTGCTCCTGAGGGTTTGGGATGTCTATTCTCTAATGCCATCAGTTCAAACACTTAGCAGTTATGTTCCTTCTGCAGTAGGCACTAGTGACAAACACCCTCACTTGAATTTCCCTTAGAACAGTGGTTCTCAACCTGTATTTTGCAACCCTTTTGGGGTCAAATGACCCTTTTACAGGGGTCACAGGGGTCACTTAAGACCAAGGGAAAACACGTATTTCTGATGGTCTTAGTAACTGAGACACGGCTCCTCTATCCATCTCCAGGCCAGTCCACCCACATGCAGATACACCCACATACAAGTATTAAAGGGTCGCAGCATTAGGAATGTTGAGAACCACTACCTTAGAACATATAGCAAAGCAAAAGCACAGACATTTCCTTCTGTCTTCTCACAGCACCTTATGAGAATATTCAGAGGCGTATACCACCTTACATTCTGAACAGAGTGGACTCAGACTTAGCAGAGTTTCTATATAACATTGATCCCACTAAAACCAAGTCCAGATGTGGCATGATTGCTTACTTTGGGTTTTTCAATCCTTGGGGCACCTGTGCTGGGTTGGCTTTAAAACATGGCATTGACATAAGACACTTGTGTGCCTGGATGCCTTGATGTTTTACTTTCCTGAAGTTTTTCAGTTTACAATATAATAGTCTCTAATTTGTCCACCTAAAACAAAACAAGTAATACTGAGGTTGGAACTATATCAGCTAAACCCAGAGAGAACCTGAGGCCTCTCCTCTTACAGCATTATCTTTCACTGGATGCCATCATCAGAGCTGAACCAAGAAAAGATATAGATCCACCAAGAAAGAGAGGAGTGGAAGTCCTCTTGATTGCCACAACAGCCCATCAAAGAGCTTCCTATTTGCCACGTGGTTATCTGACCAGAGCCATCTACAGTTACATGTCTGTAAATGTTACAAAGTCTTGACAGAACACATCCATTACATGTCTTCACAACCGTCTTGGAAGTAGGCTTCCCACCTCCATGGAGGACGTTGCATCAGTGGTGCTCTATGAATGTGATTTTATCTTGATATTCCGATGTTGCATTTTATCATAAAAATACTTTTCACGATATTCCTTGTTCTGTCACTGCTCATCACTTATCAAGCTACAAATTTATATTATCTAAATTCACTTACTCCCTTTGCACAGCAAGGCAATACTTTTACTCATTTTTCATTGATTCCCTACCCCACAACCTGCAGAAGCTGTTCCGAACCTTCTTTCTCCTCAAGCCTCCTTCACTTCCCCCTCTCCATCCTCTCAACTAAGATCTTCCTCTCTTGCTTAACTAAGAAAATGGAGACCATTTGCCATGATTTAGATCTCTCTTCTCCAATTCTCTTCCTCTCAAAACTCTTGAATCCTTTATTCTCTCCTCCTTTCTTCCAATGTCTGATAATAAGGTGATGCTTTTCTTTGCTAAAGTCAATAGTTGATCACATTCCCTCACTTCTCCAACAGGTTGAATTCATCTCCAGTTTCTCTCTAATCTTCAATTTCTCAATTTCCAGTTCCTTCCAAGCTGCCTTTAAACACGCTAAACTCTCTCTTATTCTGAGAAACGAAACAAAACAAAAATGTTTACTAGACCCTAGCATTCCCTTAAGCCATATATCTATAGTTACCTTCCCTTTCTCAGGGAAACTCCTTGAACAAGTTGACTGACTACACTCCCAGCTTTTATTTCATCTTCTCATCTGCTCCTCAACGTTTTGCAGCCTGACTTCCAATCTCATCATTCAGCTAACATTTTTCTCCCCAAGGTTACCAGAAATCTCTTAATTGCCAAATGGGATGTTTTATTTTCCACGTCTTCTTCCTTCTTGACCTGTCTGCTGTATTTGACACCATTGACTGCTTTATGTGTTTGCTCTCTCTTCTCCAGATTTTTGCGACACTTCTCTCCTGGTCCTTCTTCCTTCCCTACTACTCTTACATCCTTTTTTGCTGCCTACTCTTCCATATCACATACTGTAATTATGGGTGGCCACCAAGGCTCTGTGCTGGACCCCTTGGCCCTTTATATACACATTCTCTCTCTTAGTGACCTTTCAGTGCTCAGAGTTTAATTAACATCTCTATGCACTTGGGCTCACATATGTTCATCTCAGATACCTCCCCTGAACTCTGGGCTGGTACCAACAGCTCTCTATTACACACTTCAAATTAGATGTCCAGAAGACAATTCCAGATTGTCCAAAATAAAGCTCAGTGTTTCCAAACTCTTCCTCTCCCTCTACCCCCACCCTTCCTATCAGACTTTCTATTTCTATTGATAACAGCACCATTTTTCCAGAGTCCCATTTTCATAACTTTGAGTTATCCTTGACTCCTCACATTCCCTCACCCTGCATATTCAATTATTCACCAAATCTTCCTATTTATCTCCACAATATATTTTACATCTGACCCCATGTCTCTCCTCACACAGCCATGATATGCCCATCATAACTTCTTACCTATAATATTGTAACATCTCCCTGATTTGTTCCCTCCACTCAAGTCTCCTATCACTCCAGTCCATCCCCACAATTGCCAAAGTGGTTTTTCCTTAAGTGCGCATCTTAACATGTGCCACTCTTTGACCCTGTAAATGCCAGTGGCTCTCTAAGATTATGTAAAACCTCTGTTTGACTTTTAAAACTTTTTCACTACTTGAACTCAACACATTTTTATATTTCATTGACATTCTGCTCCCTTTTCCACATACTATAGTCCAGACAAATTGGTCTTCTCTCTGTTTATCACACAAATCACTCTTATCTCCCAACTTTTTTACCTTTGCACTGGCCACTCACCATGTTTGAAATGTACTTCCCCTGTTACTGTGCCTCACAAAACTTGCCTCTTCCTTTGGAGAGCAGCTCAAGTAACAACTTCTGTAGGATGCCTTTTCTGAACTGCTGTCCCCCAACAACTAGCAACCTTTTCATTGTGGTGTATTTATTTTGGTTTTGTTTTGCATGTGTTTAATCTGTTATTACTACACCCACACATGCATGTTGTCTCCCACAATATTACATATTATTTTGGGAAGGAAAATGTTTCATTTTTTTTGTCTTTTTATCTTCAGCATATAGAATAGTGCTTGGAATGTAGGAGACCTTTAAATGGTTTTTAGTTGATTGAGTGTTCTTTGCATCAAGACAGTTATAACTTAAAGAATTATTAAAAAACCCAAAACAAATGTGATGTACTAGACTGAAGAATGTTTTCGTGGTATTTGTGTGATAACATGTGAAAAATTTTTTAAAATTCCTGAAGTACATCTTATGAAAGGTAGAAGACGTTGGCTACTGACATCTTGCCTATTGACATTCACAGAAATGATGGGAAAGTTAGTACATTCCTTCTACCAATATCTGTCTTTGGACATTTATACCAGATGACAAAACCAATTTGATTGCACTGGATCATGGCAGACTAGGGTAAAACATGCTCTTGAAAGAAATGATAACTGTATTCTTCAAATATTTTATCCCCCTTATTGTTACTCTATATCACTCTCTCGTCTTCAAGTGTGATGATCTGTGGAAGATTTTGGCTGCCAAAATTGTGGACTACACTTGTATTACTATCTACTCATTACCTGTGATAATTCTCTTCCCTTCATTTAGAAAAACTAAGGCAGTAAGAATATACAAAAAGCTATGCATCAATAAGTATTTATCATATATCAACTAATGAATGTTATTAGAAATTGGAGTAAAACATATTTGGGCTAATATAGTCTTTCCTTCTATACCTTGTATCATGCTTTATAGCATAAAATATTTTTATTTTATTAATTTTGATACATAGATAATATGTATTGATACATTTAAATATATATTATAGTATATAATAATGCATATACGTATATGTGTGTGCATGTATATATGTGTGTGAATATATGTGTATATGTGTATAGATAGATAGATAGATAGATAGTCTAATTTGAATTCCCAATAAGATTGGGAGTTATTTTTTAAAAAATTAGCTTAAATGCTGCTAATTTTAATGTAGTAATATGTTTTATTCCCTCATAAATAAATACTTCCTCTTTAGTCTCATGTCCTTCAAATACTTGCAGATTTTGATAATATTATTCCTTAGCTCAATATTTATCACCTCAAAAAGTGAAAAACTCGGTTCCTTCTGTGAATCATTTGCTGTTGTTTTTGTATGAACAGCTTACAGGTTTCTATATTTCTCTGATATTGAGGTACATAAATCAACTATTCCAGGTGCAAACTCAATATAATTGTACAGTGATGAATTTTACTTAGAGATAACGATGTCCTTGAACTTATCCCAAAATAGCAACAACCCTTTTGGATGCTATATTTTGATATAATTTTGAAGAGAATTTAATTTGTTTTTTAGTATTTTCCCTGAATCTTTCAAATTTGTATAAGGTTAGGTTTTTTAAAAATCTTATTCTTAATTCATAAGCAAAGAGATCAAATAGGATACTATTGCACCAGTCCAGAAAATATATGACACAGACTCATGGCTATGTGAGCAAAAGAAGGGAATCTATGCAAGAGGTGGAGAGAAGGTAGAAATGGCGAGATCTGACAACGGATGGGGCAAGTGAAAGTGGGGAATAGCACTGGCATTTTGTCACTTTGCTTTATGTCTATTATCAATTTAATCATGAATTTTTTCAGTTCATTAAGTGATATTAAGTCCCCCTTTATAAGCTGGAATCCAGAACGATATCATAGCTGGTATAATGTAGATTTTGTTTGTATCATTGTGTTTATGTGTATGTATATACTTTTTTAGCTGCCTAAAACTTCTGTGGTTACACCAACACATTATTGTATCATTAAAAAAAGTGTCAAATTTAGACTTTGGTAGAGAATTTCAAGAACTTGAAAGAGGCTAGAACATTGGGCTGAATTTAACAAGATGAAATTTAATAGGCATGAATGTAAAATATTTTCCCTGAGTCTTCACTTTTGCCCTAATTAATCTATCCGTCTTCCAAATTTTTCTCTTTTTGTTGATGGTACCAGCATCATTCTGCATCATTCAATCTTAGAACCTCAGTGTTGTCCTTGAGTCCTTGCTCTCATTCGCCTAATATGTCTGATCCATTGTCAAATCATATCATTTCTACCTTCTCAACATCTCCTCTATCTATTCTTTACTCACATAGCTCAAGCCTTCATCACATATTTTCTGAACTGTTGCAATAAAATCCTGTTTGGTTTCCCTACCTCATGTTCCTCTCTGAATCCAATCTATTTTTCACATGGCTGTGAAAGTGATTTTCCTAAAGCACATGGCTGCCCATGAGGCACCCCTATTCAATAAGTTCCATTTCTTTAGAATCATGGAATCTAAGATTTTGAGGTTTGGAAGAGCCCTAAGAAATCATGTAGTCTTACCCGTATGTGAAATGGATCCCTACTATGACATACCCAACAAGTAGTCCTCTAGTCTTTTTCTGAAGATCTCCAAGGGAAGAAGAATCTAACCATTCTCATAGAAGTTTATTTTTCCCAGCCTTAATTGTGAAGTTTTTCCTGACATCAAACTTAAATTTTCCCCCTTGCCAACTCCCACCTTTTGCTGCTGGCTTTGACCTCTAGAGCTAGACAGAATAAGTGGAGTCATTTCTCCATAACAGTCCTTCAAATACTGAACACAGTTATCATATGTACCATTTGGGTGTTCTCTTTTCCCAGCTAAATTTTCCCAGTTCCATTGAACCAATTCTTATTTAACAGACTTAAAACCTATTGCCATCCTCATTGTTCTCCTTTGGTAACTCTCCAGCTTATTCTTAAACTTTGGTGCCCAGAACTTTATAAGATAATCACCTCTTAATTCCTGGGAGTGATACCTCTCTTTTTTTTTAGTTCCTATGGCCCCCCAATCCTTATTGTTTTATTTATTTATTTACTTAGTATTTTTATTTTTAAATAACGTTTGTTTATTTTTAGTTTACATCATTAATTTCCACAAGATTTTGAGTTACAAATTGTCTCCCCATCTTCCACCACAAAACAGCGATCCCTCGGTATACCCCCTCGCCCAATATGCTGTCTCCTATATCCTCCCCCATCACACTTCTGACTTTCTAGTAGGGCAAGATGGATCTCCCTCCCCCAGTGCCTCTATATCTTGTTTTCCAGTTGCATGTAAATAGAATTAATAATAATAATTTTATATGTATTTATACATTTATATGGGTTTTTTACATTGATTTTAAAACTTTAAATTCTAGATTTTTTCCCTTCCTTCCTCGTCACCCATCCACACTGGAAAGACAAGCAATTCAATACACACTGTATATGTGTAGTTACTTAAAACATCTCCACAATGGACATATTGTGAAAGACTGACTATATTTCCCTCCATCCTATCCCACCTGCCACTTGTTCTATTCTCTACTTTGTCCCTGTCCCTTTACAAGTGTGCTTCTAACAAGAGTGATATCTCTCTTAATTGAGCCTAACATTTCATGATCTATTTTTGACTACTGCATAAAATTTCTTACTCATTGAGCTTGTAGTCCATAAAAACTGGTTCTAATATGCATCAAATATAAATTTCCTATTTTGATATTTAAAGCTTTTTATAATCAAGTTCCTTCCTACTTGTTCATCCTTAATATGTATTATTTTCCATCACACAGTCTACAGTTCTCTTAAATTGGTCTTCTTACTGCTTTTCATACATGCTATTATTTCTGTCATTTCTATGTTTTTGTATTGGCTACCACCCCCTTTTACCTCTTGGAAATGTTAATTTCTTTCAGAATTAGACAATACTTTCTGCATGAGATCTTTTCTGGACTATTCACCAGTTGCTTCTGACTCCTTTGCTGAGGTTACTCCCTAATTATATATATACACACACCTATGTATGTGCATAGTAAGGAGAGTTGAGCAGTGTAAAACTGATGTTTTTAAATTGTGGTGCTGGAGACTTTTGAGAGTCTATTGAACAGCCAGGAGGTCAAACAGTTCATAATTAAATCAATTCAGATTATTCATTGGAAGATCAAGTATTGCAGTTGAAGATTAAATACATTGGTCACATAATGAGAAGATGGCACTCATGGGAAAAGACACCTATGTTGGGAAAGATTGAAAACAAAAGGAAAAGGTGATGGACAGATAATATTATGGAAGCAATGAACATGAGCTTGAATAGACTTTGGGAGATGGTGGAGGGTAGAAGGGCCTTCATGCTATGGGACACAAACAAATGACTGAACTGTACATATTATTTCCTTAGGATGTAAACTCCTTGAAAGTAGGGACCTTTTTGATTTTTTTCTTTCTATAAGGAACATCTTACCTGATATAGAGTGTGCACTTTATAAATTCTTGTTTATTTATTAGGTTCAAAATCAGCTATTAAAGCATAATATGGGTGAGGTATGGCTAGGCAACAATTCATTAAAAATTATTTGATAGTCTTGATGGACTGTAAAATGAGACAACAATATGACAGAGTAGTCACAAAATTCATATCATCTTTGATTACAGTGAGAAAGGAATCATATCTAAGCCTAGAGAGCTAATGGTCTGTGATAACAGATTTTTGTAATTTTGTTACTTAGACCAAGTGGTCCTAATGACCATAAACATGTAAGAAATGATGGACAACCTGTACTTTCCTACTATCCTGATTCATTGGGTCCAATGTCAAATGCAAATGACTGTGACTTCTGTTTGGATGAGGCTCCTTAGCTGGAGTTGCTCATCAGTAACCATTTCTGGGATCCCCACTTACGGATTCAGACCTTCATGCAGTTTCTGCTCCTGATTAAGTACCTCTCTCCCACTCAAGCCTTTTGTAGATAAGCAACTTGGGAAGTTTCCCTACCACATCTGGGTCTGTTTAGCTATGTCCCCTTCCTTAACTTGCATTAGTAACCTGTTCTTAAAAAAGTCAGTCTTTAAGGTTTAAAACTTCCCTACTTACATCTCAGTCTGAGTGTGTACTCCCATTAAGAGTTTGCCATTGTCAATTAATGAAAAGAAATGCTAGGGAAGATGGCCTGGCTGTACCAGATTTTAATCTCTATTACAACCAGCAGTCATCAAAACTACTTGGTACTGGCTGAAGAATAGAGAAGTGGATCAATGGAATAGATTGGGTACAAAAGACTCAGTAGTCAAGGATTATAGTAATATACTATTTGATAAGCCCAAAGACCCCAGTTTTTGGGATAAGAACTCTCTCTGTGACAAAAACTGCTGGGAAAACTGGAATATAATATGGCAGAAACTGGGAATCTAATGCCATACACCAAAATCAAGTCTAAGTAGCTGCACGACCTAGGTATGAAGGCTGATACTGTAAGTGATCTGGGGAGGCAAGGAATAGTTGGCCTGTCAGATTTCTGGAGCAGGGAAGACTTTATGACCAAATAAGAGTAAGAGAGCATTATAAAATGTAAAATGGATAATCTTGATTATATTAAATTGAAAATTTCCTGTAAAAACAAAGCCAATCTAACCAAGATTAAGAGGGAAGAGGGAAACTGGGAAAGACTTTTTTTACAATCAATATCTCTGATAAAGGCCTCATTTCTAAAATATACAGGGGATTAAGCAAAATCTATAAGGATACAAGTCATTCCCCAGTTGATAAGTGGGCAAAGGATATGAACAGGCAATTTTCAGAGGTAGAAATTAAAGATATCTATAAGCATATGGGAAAATTCTCTATATCACTATTGATTTGAGAAATGCAAATGAAAACAACTTTGAGGTACCACATCTCACCAGTCAGATTGACTAAGATGACAAAACAGGAAAATGACAAGTGCTGGAGGGGATGTGGAAAAATTGAATCACTAATGCATTGTTGGTGGAGCTGTGAACTGACACAACTATTCTGGAGGGCAATCTTGATGCCCAAAGGGCTATAAATAATTGCATACCCTTTGATCCAGTAATACTACTTCTGGGGTTGTATCCCAAAGAGATCATAGAAGTGGGAGGACGACCCATATGTACAAAAATATTTATTGCAGCTCTTTTTGTGGTGGCAAAAAACTTGAAATTAAGGGGATGCCCATCAATTGGGGAATGGCTAAACAATTTATGGTATATGAATGTAATGGAATACTATTGTGCTATAGGAAGTGGGGAGGAGATGGACTTCAAAGTCACCTGGAGAGGCTTATACAAACTGATGCTAAGTGAGAAGAGCAGAACTAGGAAAAATCTGTACACAATCACAGACACATCATATATGTGATGACCAACCTTGATAAACTGGACTCTTCTCAGCAACACACAGTTATAAGACAACTCTACAAGTCTCAGAATGGAAGGTGATATCTGCATTCAGAGAAAGATACAGAAAGAACAGGGTTTAAATGGAGACTCAAGGAATCTACCTACTATAGTTCTTTTCCGTGTTTGTTTGTTTCCCCACTGTTCACTCCTTTGGTTACAAGCTTTCTATACAACCAGACTTATGTCCAATGTGAAAGTATTTGCAGATCCTACATTTGATTGCATGCCTCCATGGAGGGGGGGAGTAGAGAGAGGGGAGAAAATTTGAAACTCAAGGAATTCTGGAACTGAATCTTGTAAACTAAAGGTAAATAAACAAATCAATTAAAATTTAAAAAAGTTTGCCATTGTGCACATCTCCCTCATGTGAATGGCCAAGCTGAATCTCTGTCTGTCTTGTCATGTAGTGTGTGTTTTGTCTGTGTGCTTGGTGTACCATAGTAATAAAGCTCATGCTTGCACTAGCTTCCCAAGTACCAATTTTCTGTACCAGTGATCCTGCATTTTTGAAGGCTGTGCCCATCACACACACACTTAAGCAAGTTGTATTGTGTTGAATAGTCTTAGACAGTGGGCTTAAATCTGTATTTCATATACACACATACACATATACACATGTATCTAGTAGGTGAAAAGTCAACACCTTGAAGGTATCTTAGAGGTCACTTAGCATAAATCTCTTCCTTCTGATAGGCAGCTTTTACCATCTTGGACCAATAGTAGTTGGTGATTTTGTTTATTGTTCTGATTGGTGCCAGCTCCAAAGTCTTCCTTAGTTCACATGACCAGTCATCATCTAGTACTTACATGATTCCATAGTAGAAGGTCTTGGGTTGCACATTTGGTTTTTCTTCCCTCAGGGAAGATCAAGTATAGTTCAGTATAGTACACTGCTAGCTTTAATTCACTGGGTGCCTGGCTGTTTACTTGTAACGTCTTGTACTTGTTACCCTTGAATTTTAAACTAAAGCTTTCTTTTATTCCTTTTAAATACTATCAAGCCTCTTTTTTTTTTTTTTTTTTTTTGCTTTTTGGAGGGCGAAGACAGGGCCGTTGGGGTTAATTCAGTTGCCTAAGGTCACATGGCTAGTTTTTTGTATGTGTCAAGTGTCTGAGACTGGATTTGAACTCAATCCTTCTGACTCCAGGGCTGGTGCTCTATTCACTGCGCCACCTAGCCAGCTGCCCCAATTAAAAAAAAATTCAAATCTACTTTTTAAACTGAAAATTAATCGTCTTATCTCATGAATACAAGTGCCTCTTTCAAAATAACCCTATAAAGTAGGCAGTGGAAATATTATTTCCATTTTGTAGATGGATAAGGTGAGAATTAGTTTCATGTCCAGGATTATACAAGCCAGTAAATTCCATTCATTATTCAAATACAAGTCTCTGCTGATTTCCACAGCAGTACTCTTTAGTGCACCAAGCTAAATACTATTTCTGGGACTTTTCATATCTGACTTTCCATCAAAGGACATTAAATAATCATATGTGAAGTGAGTCATCAGCATTATTTTCATTATCATTCTTTCTGTGAGGAGGGTTTTCCCTCATATATCTCCCTGGGGAATGTCGGTGGTAAGGTGTCTTTCTTTGGTGATCAGTGTTTGACTAATAACCACTGCATTTCAGAATGTCTTCTGAACTACTTCCAACACTGATAAAGTTTTCTTTGCTTTCAATGGCAGAGAAAGACTGGATCAGTAAGTTTTTTTCATCACCTGAATGAATGTATATTAAATTAAATATGCAAATGGGTTTTTTTGCATATGAAAATGATGTTGTAGATGCTCTTGTAATTTACCTTCTTAAATTGGATTGAAACAAGATGTTTCCCATCTTGTACCACAACTTTGCTCACATATATGATCTCATCTCCATTTTTGAGTCTTACTTTCCTCATATGGCTCATTTCTCTCTTACACACTTTACAATTTAAGAATGGGGAGATGATGGGTGACTGGGTGGATTGCTGGTAGGTCAAAAAGAGATACTAGTTAATTTCTAATACAAGCAAGCCATTTTAGAATAATTTTAACATGGCATTTTATTTCCATTGGCACTGAGTCTTAGCTTTCCATGACTGCGTATCACCAGCTGAAATAAAATGTCAAAGTCTTGAAAACATAAATGTTCTGTCTAGATGGGAATCATCAGAGCTGCTTACTACTTATATTTGCAAGCTGCACAGTAAGGGACTGCTTCCAAGTACTTCCTATTTTGACCCTTTTTTCTAGTCCACAGGTAGTTTCTTCATGTCTAATGTTGTAGTCAAGTTATGGGCCACTTGAGAGTGGATTTATACAATAAGTGTGGGTTCTGAAGGTCTAACAGAAAGAACTGCAAGTTCCAGAGGGGCAAATAGTGACAAGAATTAGTTCAACCACCCAATTCAACTAGAATTTTGTGGTTGTTGTTCAGTTGTTCAGTCATATCTGACTCTTGGTGAGCCAATAGATCATAGCATGCCAGGCCCTTCTACCCTCCACTATCTCTCAAAGTCTGTCCAAGCTCATGTTTATTGCTTTCATGACATCTCATCCTCTGTCATTCTCCTCCTTTTGCCTTCAGTCTTTCCCAACATCAGAGTCTTTTCCAGTGAGTCCTGCCTTCTCATTATGTGGCCAAAGTTTTTAAGCTTCAGCTTCAGTATTTGACCTTCCAATGAATAGTATGATTAATTTCTTTCAATATTGACTAATTTGATCTCTGCCCTAGCCAAGGGACTCTCAAAAGCCTTCTATGGGACCACAATTTGAAAGTTTTTATTCTATGATGCTCAACTTTCTTCATAGTCCGACTCTCATAGACATACATTTCTACTGGAAGAAAGCCATAGCTTTTGACTATATGGAACTTTGTTGGCAAGGTGATATTTCTTCTTTTTAGTGTACTGTCCAGGTTTGCCATGGCTTTCCTTCTGAGGAGCAAACGTCTTTTTATTTCATGACTGCAGTCACCATCCACAGTAATCTTTGATCCCAAGAATGTAAAATCTGACGTTGCTTCTATTTCTTCTTCCTCTATTTGCACAGAAGTGATGAGACCAGTTGCTATGACCTAGTTTTTTTTAATGGTAATCTTCAAGCCAGCTTTTACATTCTCCTCTTTCACCCTCATCAAGAGGCTTTTTAACTCTTCTTCACTTTCTGCTATCAGAGTGATATCATTTGCATATGTGAGATTTTTTATTTTTCTCCCACTAACTTTAATTCTGGCTTTTCCTTTATCCTGCCTAGCATTTTGCATGATCTACTCTTGTGTATAAATTAAATAAATAATATGATAATATTCAACCTTGTTTTATTCCTTTTCCAATCTTAAATCAAACAGTTGTTCCAACCAGTTGGTTCTAATTGTTGCTTCTTGACCTGAATACAGCTTCCTCAGGAGAAAGATAAGATGTTCTGTTACTCCTGTCTCTTTAAGGATTTGCCACATTTTGTTGTGATCCACATAGTCAAAGGCTGTAGTATAGTCAGTGAAGCAGAAGTTAAAGGTGTTTTGTCTGGAAATTCCTTGATTTCTCCATAATCAGCAAATGTTGGCAATTTGGTCTCTAGTTCTTCTGCCTCTTCAAAAATCAGGCTCTTCTTCTGGTAATTCTCAGTTCATGTGCTGCTGAAGCCTCGCTTGCAGAATCTTAAGCATCACCTTGCTGGTACATGATATGAGTTCAGTTGTTCAGTAATTTAAATGGTTTTTTTTTGGCAATTCTCTTCTTTAACATTGGGAGATGACTGATCCTTTCCCAATACAGTACCTGCTGTTGAGTTTTTCAAATTTGCTGATATATTAAATGCAACACTTAAACTGCATCTTCTTTTAGGATTTTACATAGCTCAGGTAGAATTCTGTCTGCTCCCTAGTCTTCTTGCTAGCAATGTTTCCTAAGGCCTGCTTGACTTCATTCTCCAGGATGTCTAGCTGTTGATCAGTAACCACACCATCTTGGTTATCAGTGATTTTAAAAATATTTCTTGAATAGATTTTATATCCATTCTTTCTACCTTTTCTTAATGTCTTCTGCTTTTGTTAAGTCCCTACCATTTTTGTTTTTTTATCATGCCCAGTTTTGCATGAAATATTCTCTTGTTATCTCTAATTTTCTTGAAGAGATGTCTCGTCTTTCCCATTTTGTTACTTTTGGAAAATAACAAATGAAATTTGTTCATTTAAGAAAATCTTCTCATCTCTCCTTGCTATTCTCTGGAAACCTGCATTCAGTTGGGCATATTGTTCCCTTTCTCCTTTATATTTTGCTTTCCTTCTTTCCAAAATTATTTGTAATGTGTCATCAGACAGTCATTTTTCTTTCTTGCTGTATTTTTCTTTGGAATGTTTTTTGTTCTTGCCTCATGAACAATATTGTGAACCTCTGTCTGTAGTTCTTCAGGTACTCCATCTACCAGATCTAATTCCCCAAGTCTATTCATCACTTTCACTTCATATTCATAAGGAACGTTAATTAGGTCATACACATATGGTCTGATGATTTTCCCTTCTTTCTTTAAGTCTGAATTTTGCATGAACATACTCATGATCTGATCCCTAGTAAGCTCTAGGTCTTGTTTTTAATTATTATAGAGTTTCTCCACCTTTGGCTGTGAAATATATAATCAGTTTGATTTCTGATTGATCACCTGGTGATGGTCATGTGTAGAATTGCCTTTTAAATTGTTGAAAAAGAGGATTGCCTGTGACTAGCAAATTATCTTGACAAAATTCTATTAGCCTCTGTCCTGCTTCATTTTGTGCTCCAAGGCCCAAATTGCCAATTATTCCAATTATCTTTTGATTTCCTACTTTAGTAGGTCTTAGTTTTCACTGATTGCATAGATTTTCTTTACCTTTGGGTGCAAAGTATATGATCAATCTGATTTTGATATTGGCCCTCTGGTGGTGATGTAGAGTCACCTTTTGGTTTGTTGCAAAGCAGAGTTCTTTTCCACAGTTGCATGTTAGACACCTTCCATGCTGGCGGGTGGGGTAGGGAGGCTCATTTTTCAGTGTCTATCTTTTATTATTCTAATACTATTCATGGGATTTTCTTAACAAAGATACTGGAGTAGTTTGTTATTTCCTTCCCTAGCAGAACACTTTTTGTCAGAACTCTCCGTTAGAACCTTTACACCTTGGATAACCCTGACGTTTCATTGAGCTACGCAAACCCCTCCTGTGTGACAAGGGGAAGAATATAAGTGTCCAATATTTATGAGGATCTATGCTAGACATAAAGGAACTAAAGACTAAATGAAAAATAACCCTCTCAAGGTGGATGTTACCTTCTATTGATAGTTTCATCTCTTAGGTCAAGTGACTAAATCCAGAGCACTCATCAGAAGAAGGAGAGCTCAAAGGAAGACCAGGGAAGGAAGAGTTTCTATGAGTAGGACTGGCCAGAAGAGCTGATTGAAGCTGTTTGCTTTCTTTCTTTTTAATGCTCCTAATCATATATAGGTATCTATATGTG
>CM053601.1:26683871-26726451 GCA_028646575.1 Pseudocheirus occidentalis | reverse complement strand
GAACTTTAAATTCTAGATTCTTTCAGTTCCTCCCTCATCACCCACCCCCACTGAAAGGACAAGCAATTCAATACAGGCTGTACATGAGTAATTATTATTATTATTATTATTTTGCTTTTTGGAGGGCAATTGGGGTTAAGTGACTTGCCCAAGGTCATACGGCTAGTTTTTGTGTTAAGTGTCTGAGGCCAGATTTGAACTCAGGTCCTTCTGACTCCAGGGCCAGTGCTCTACTCACTGTGCCACCTAGCTGCCCCTGTACATGTGTAATCATGCAGGACATCTCCACAGTGGACATATTGTGAGAGACAGATTATATGTCTCTCATTCCTATCCTGTCCCTCCCTCCCCCTTGTTCTGTTCTCTAGCCTGTTCCTGTCCCTTTACTCCCAGCAGCCCTCCCCTCCACCATCCTTTCCCCTCCTTCATCCTGCCTCTCATCCCCATTCCCCCTACTCTCCTATGTGGCAAGATACCCAGTTTAGAGTTTATGTCATTCCTTCCTTAAGCCAAATTCAATGAGAGTAAAGTTGACCCTTTCACTTTTGCCTTCCTGTTCTTCCCCTCCATTGTAACTGTTATCCCTTGCTTCTTCTATATGGGATGATTAACTCCATTTTGTCTCTCCCTGTCTCCTCTCATTCTAGTCCTCTCCCACCTCAGAATTTCACCTTTTAAAGTATCATCTCTTCCTATTCAATTGATCCTGTGCCCTCTATGTACACATATACACACATACTCAGATACGTATTCATATGCATATATATACCCTCCTATATAGACGTATGTGTGTATATATACATATATATATATATATATTTGTATTCCCTTCACCTATCCTTATACTGAGAAAAGTGTCATAAGTTACTATTATCATTTTTCCATGTAAATAGTTCAACTTTGACAAGTTCCATATGATTTCATTCCCATGTTTATCTTCTCATGCTTCTTGTGTTTGAATGTCAAATTTTCTGTTCAGTTCTGGTTTTTTCAGCAAGAATGCTTGAAAGTTCTCCACCTCACTGAATGACCATATTTTCCCCTGGAACATTATACTCAGTTTTGCTGGGTAGGTGATTCTTGGTTTTAATCTCAACTCCCTTGATCTCCAGAATATCATATTCCAGGCCCTTTGATCCCTCAATGTAGAAGCTGCCAGATCCTGGGTTATCCTAATTGTGTTTCCACAGTATTCAGATTGCTTCCTCTTGGCAGCCTGTAATATTTTCTCCTTGATCTGGGGACTCTGGAACCTGGCTATAACATTTCTAGGAGTTTTCTTTTGGGGATCTTTTTCAAGAAGTGGTTGGTGAATTTTTTCAAGTTCTATTTTACCCTCTGATTCTAAAATATCAGGGCAATTTTCCTTTAGAATTTCTTGAAGGATGCTTTCCAAGTTCTTTTTTTGATCATGGGTTTCAGGTAGACCAATAATTTGTAAATTGTCTCTCCTGGATCTATTTTCCAGGTCAGTGGTTTTTTCCAAGGAGATATTCACATTGCCTTCTATTTTTTCATTTTTTTGGATCTGTTTAATCATATCTTGATTTCTCATAAAGTCATTTGTTACCATTTGCTCCACTCTAATTCTGGAGGAATTATTCTCTTCAATGAGCTTTTGAGATTCTTTTTCCAACTGGGAATTTCAACTTTTTAAGGCATTCTTCTCCTCATTGGCTTTTTGGGCCTCTTTTGCCATTTGGGTAAATCTGTTCTTTAAGGTGTTATTTTCTTCAGTCAGGTTGTTGACTCTCTTTTCATGATTTTCTTGCATCATTCTCATTTCTCTTCCTAATTTTTCCTCCACTTCTCCTATTTGGTTTTCAAAGTCCTTTTTAAACCAATCTATGACTTGTAGGCAATCTTCATGTGTCTTTGAAGCATTTGGTGCAGAAATTCTGACTGTGTTGTCTTCCTCCCGTTCCATGCTTTGATCCTTTTTGGTCCCCACAAAAGGATTCTAGAGTTTGGTTACTGTTCTTATTTTGCTTCCTTTTCCTGCTCATATTGGCCAGTCAATTAGTTGCTTGATTTTTTAGCTCTGTGGAACTCTGCTTCTATGGGGGAAAGCTCTGTGCCAAATCACTGGGGTTTTCACAGCTGCTGGAGCTATTGGGGGGTGCTGCAGTCCCCACCAGCTTTGACTCACTGAAAACGCACCCTAGGACCACCACCCAAGACCACAATCTGGATCCAGGCCACTCAATGCAAGAGGACTTGTCCTTTGAACAATTGCCCCCCCCCCCCCCGCAGTCTCCATGCTGGGAACTCTGAAGCAACCGGGTGGAAGCTGCTGCTGGGCCACCACTAATGCTGCTTCCTTGCCCTGGAGGCAGTTTGGCCAGATCGCTTTTCTTCCCCAAGTTTAACTGAATTCTATTGACATTTCACTTAATCCTTATTTCTCCTGGCTTGATAAATCTAGAAACTGCCACAGCTGCTGTTGATCCGCTCTCCCAAAGACTCCATCTGTGGCTCCTCCTGACTACCCTGGGGCCAGGCCTCAGTTTCAGGCTGGGCTGGTTTTGACTCCCAGCCTGCTGTGATGTGCCCTTTGTGCCAAGCTGCCTTCAGCAAGAGATGTGTTTTCTGTATTTTTGTGATGTTTGGAGCCCTAACATTTGTTTAGAGTTGTATTTTATGGGTATTTGAGGTGGCTGTGTGGGACCTGTGGAACCTTGCTGCTTCTACACTGCCATCTTGGCCCTGCCTCCCTGTGACACTGTCTTGAAGGCATCAGGAGACTGTCACATTCAAGATACCATTTGTCACTTAGTAGACTTCTCTCTTCCATCGTGTTTAACTGTGGTTTGTATAGCCTCCACCTCATTTCTGTCTTTACCACGATGTAAATTATTCAGATTGTGGGAGTTTCCTAGTTAACCCGAAATTTGTGTTCAATTTCTTTATAAACATAGTATAGATGTTTGGATATGTTTTAATTAATGAACATGGTACAGGAAAGATACTGTGAGTACTGGTTATCTGAAGTCCAGTGCAGTGGTAGATACTTTTCATTTCTTTATTCTCTGGCCCCCTCTAAAATAAATCACTTTCAGTCATTACATTTTCAGTTTAGTAGCAGAACAATCATGTCTCTGTTTTGCTTAAGACATATGTAGAGGACAATTTCTCCAATAAATGCTTCCTCCCCTCCCCACTCTTCCATCCATACTGTTCAAAACCATTTCAAAGAGAATGTTTCAAAGAGAAAGTGAACTCCTGCAATATAGTCAAGGTACTATTTCTTTGATCAAGAATAAGTCATAACAGAAAAGCATTGAATGATGATTGGGCAGGATATTGACTAAAGAGTTAGTAGTCATAGTGCTAGACTGAGTTGTCATACTTGTCTGTGAAACTGTTTAGCATGAAGACGCAAGTTCATATGTGACCATGTATAATTATGACCTGTGTGACTCTCAGCAAGTCTCTTGTATACTTTGGGGGTTGTATTTTTCCATTTAACAGTATTTTATTTTTTTCAATATTCACTTTGAGTTGAAAATTTTTCTCCCTCCTTCCATCTCCTTCCACCTTCCACAGATGGCACGCACTCTGATATGGGTTGTACATGTGCAATCATGCTAAACATATTTCCACATTAACTATGTTGTGAAACAAGAATCATAACAAAAGGAACAGATACAGAAAAAAAAACAAATAAAAATAGTATGCTTCGATCCATTCAGACTGCACAGTTCTTTCTGAGGATGTGGATAGTTTTTTTTTCCATCATGAGTCTTTTGGCATTGTCTTAGATCGTTGTATTGCTCAGAAAAGCTAAGTCTGCCAGAATACTTTGTATAATGTTGTTGTTGCTGTGTATAATGTTCCCCTAACTCTGCTGACTTTGCTCAGCATCATTTCATGTAAGTCTTTTTAGGTTTTTTTGAAATCTGGCTGCTCATTATTTCTTACAGTGCAATAGTATCCCATTCCATTCATTTACCACAACTTGTTCCGCCATTAGCCAGTTTATGGGCAGCCCCTCAATTTCCAGTTCTTTGCTACCACAAAAACTGATATAAATATTTTTGTACAAGTAGGTCCTTTTCCATTATTTTTTTGTCATCTCTTTTGGATATAGACCTGGTAGTGGTATTGCTGGATCAAAGGGTATGCACATTTTTATTAACCTTTTGGGCATAGTTCAAAATTGCTGTGCAGAATGGTTGGCTCAGTTTACAACTCTGATAACATTAGCATTATTATTCCAATTTTCCCACATATTCTCCAACATTATTTTCCTTTTCTGTGTGAAGTTCTCTGTTTCAAAGTTGTTTTAATATGCATTTCTCCAATTAGTGATGAATTAGAGCACTTTTCAGATAACTATAGATAGCTTTAATTTCTTCATCTGAAAACTCCTTTGTTCATATCCTTTAAACACTTATCAATGAGGAATGATTTGCATTCTTATATATTTGACTCAGTTCTCTATATATTTGAGAAACGAGATCTGTATCAGAAATACTGGCTATAAAAATTGTGTCCCTGCTTTCTACTTTTCTTTTAATTATGGTTGCGTTGGTTTTGTTTGTACAATACCTTTTCAATTTAATGTAACGTAATCAAAATTAACCAGTTTGCATTTCATAATGTTCTCCTTGGTCATAAATTTTTCCCTTCTCCATAAATCTGACAGGTAAAGTATTTTTTTTGGTCTTCTAATTTGCTTATAGTATCAACCTTTATGTCTACCTTATATACACATTCTAACCTTATCTTTGTATACAGTGTGAAATGTTAGTCTGTGTCAAGTTTCTGCCATACTATTTTCTAGTTTTTTTCAGCAGTTTTTTTGGTCAAATAATGAGTTCTTATTCCAGAAGCTGGAGTCTTTTACTTTATCAAATAGTAGATTACTATAGTCATTTACTACTGTGTTTTGGGTACCTAATCTATTCCACTGATATACTATTCTATTTCTTAGCCAGTACCAAGTGGTTTTGGTGATTGCCACTTTATAACAGTTTTAGATTTAGTATGTCTAGGCCATCTTCCTTTGCATTTTCCCCCATTAATTCCCTTTATATTTGGTTCAGTTGACCTTGAAAAAAGGTCAAGATGACCCTTTGTTCTTCCAGATGAATTTTCTTATTATTTTTCTAGCTCTATAAAATATTTTTTGGCAGTGTGGTATGGCACTAAATAAGTAAATTAATTTAGTTAAATTTTCATTTTTATTATATTTTTATTATATTAGCTCACTCAGCCCATTGATATTGGGTTGAGCATTGATATTTTTCCAGTTGTTTAGATTTGACTTTAGTGTTGTGAAAAGTGTTTCATAATTGTGTTCACTGGGCTTGTCTTGGCAGATTGACTTCCCAGATATTTTATATTGCCTATAGTTATTTTAAATGGGAATTTCTCTTTCTTTCTCCTGCTACTGGGCTTTGTTGGTAAGACGTAGAAATGCTGATGATGTGGTTTTATTTTATATCCTGCAACTCTGCTAAAGTTGTTAATTATTTTAAGTTATTTTTTCAGTTAATTTGCTAGGATTCTCCAAGTATACCATATCATCTGCAAAGAGTGATAGTTTTATTTTCCCATTGCCTATTTTAATTCCTTCAGTTACTTTTACTTCTCTTACTGCTAAAGCTACCACTTCTAATACAATACTGAATAATAGTGGTAATAATGGGCATACTTGTTTCACCCCTGATTTTGTTGAGAATGCTTCTAACTTATCCCCATTACATATAGTGCTTGCTGATGGTTTTAGATAGTTACTACTTATCATTTTAAGGAAAACTCCACTTATTCCTATGATATGTAGTATTTTTAATAGGAATGGGTGCTGTATTTTGTCAAAAGCCTTTTCTGCATCTATTGAGATAATTGTGATTTCTGTTAGTTTTGTCATTGATGTGGTCATGGGGTTGTTGTCAGGATCAAAGAGGATACTAATTTTAGATTGTCACATAGTAAATGCTATGAAAATGTTAGCTATTATTATTTTAAAGGTATGCACATATATATATATACATATATATTTTAAAGATTTACTGTGCATACATCAGAATTCTTTCATTTTAAAATGTAAGCTCATAGAATTTAACATCTAATTCTTTGTAATACTTTAAAAACAGTCATGTTCATGAAGTTATTCCATTAATGTAAGGTTGATGTTTTAGGTTGATATTTTGAGGTTGAAATTGTATCATTTTTAGAAGTCATCGTTTCCCTAGCACCTAGAGTAGTATTTGGCAAACAGAAGGTGTTTAATAATTCAAGTTAATTGATAAACAATATTACTCTCATTTGTCCCACAGTTGCTGGTCAGGAATGTGCAATAAATCAATTATTTGCTTGAATTTTTTTCATCTCTTATTTAAGTTTGTAATTTTTCTTTCCTAGAGGAGCATAACATCTTACAAAGAACTTTGATGAGAAAAGAAAGGACAACATTTGGGCAGATAATTGATATCCATATAATGTCAAGAAATCTAGAGGAAGGTCTCATTACTCATTAGGGAAGTCTATTATAAAAGGTTTTCAGTAAGACATAGAAAAGAGCTATAAAGGGGCAGAGTCAAGATGGCAGAGTAAAGCAGGGATCTGCCTGAGCTCTCCCCAAATCCTCTCCAAACAAATTTAAAATAACACCTCAAAAAGAATTCTGAAGTGGCAAAACAAATTCCTAGGCCAGCTCAACTTAGAAGGTTGGCAGGAAAGATCATTCTCATTTGGGTGAGGAGAGCACAATTCAGTGGAGCCTGTGCCCCACCAAGCCAGCATCAGAACCTGGAGAAGCCTGAATCAGCATTTATGGCTTCCAGAGCTCTTAGCTCACAGATGGTAAGGGTTTGGACAACTGGTCAGAAGGATACGACAGAAGATCCTTTGCTAGCCCTGGGTGCAGGGCTCTGTTGCATTGCTGATATCTGTAATGGCAGGGAGAGGAGAAGCACTAGCTCTGTAGAGCAGGCAGCTGCAGGGGAGCAGGGACCTCAGTCACAGTTCCAGGGCAGTGAAGAGTATTTGTGTTTGCTTCTAGACCACAGTGTAGGCCAGGAGAGCAGTGACCACACCTCTCGTTAGTTCATGTCACACTAGAAGAATTGAAAACTTACAGACTCCCCAGAACTAGCTCTGAAATCAGAAACGTGAAAAAGCTGAAGCTTGGGCCAGTGCCCGCTCTACCCCAGCGGAAAAGGACGATTTTATCACAAAGTTAAAGTTCAAGAAATAGGGCTGGAAAATGATCAAACAACTAAATGTACTTGATTGTAGATCTCACTGTGGAAGATCAGAACGCAATCTTGAAAGAAGGCAGCAAAGTCAAAACAGCTACTTCCAGAATCTAAAAGAAAAATGAAAATTGGCCTCAGGAGAAAAAAAAAGAACCCTGGAAGACCTCAAAAAGGACTGTAAAAATCAAATAAGAGAGGTAGAGGAAAAAATTGAAAAAGAAATGAGAATGATTCAAGAAAATAATGAAAACAGTCAATGCCTTTGATAAATAAGGCAAAAGAAATACTGAAGAAAATGACATCTTGAAAACCAAAATAGGCCAAATGGAAAAAAGAGGTACAAAATCCACTGAAGAGAAGAATTCCTTAACAAGAAGAATTAGGCAACTGGAAGATAATGACTCCATGAGAAATCAAGACAAAATAAAACAAAATCAAAAGAATGAAAATTGGAAGAAAACATGAAATAGCTCATAAAAAAAAACAAACAAGAGCAACTGCCCTCAAAAATAGATTGAGGAGAGATCATTTTAGAATTGACTACTAGGAAGCCATGATAAAAAAAGAGCCCAGACATCATCTTCCAGGGAATGATCAAGTCTAACTGACTTGATATTAGAACCAGAGGATAAAGTAGAAATTGAAAGAATCCACCAGTAACTTCCTGAAAGAGATCCCAAAATGAAAATTCCCAGGAATATTATCACTAAATTCCAGAGCTTCCAGGTGAAGGAGAAAATATTGCAAGAAATCAGAAAGAAACAATTCAAATATCATGGAGCCGCAGAGAGGACAACACAATTTAGCAGCTTCTACATTATAAAGTCTAGGAAGACTAGAGAGAGAGAGAGAGAGACAGAGAGAGACAGAGAGACAGAGAGACAGAGAGAGACAGAGAGAAAGAAAGAAAAAAGAAAGAAAGAAAGAAAGAGAAAGAAAGAAAGAAAGGAGAGAAAATAGGATTAATTGAAATACATAGTAATCATAATTGTGAAAAAAATTATACCTAATTTCCCCAACAAAGGCCTCGTTTCTCAAATATATAGAGAACTGAGTCAAATTCACAAGAATACAAGTCATTCCTCAGTTAAAAGATATGAACAGGTAGTTTTTAGACAAATAAATCAAAACTATCTATAGTCATATAAAAATGCTCTAAATCACTATTGATTAGAGGAATGCAAATGAAAACAAATCTGACATACCACCTCATACCTATCAGATTGGCTAATATGACAGAAAAGGAACATGATAAATGGTGAAATGGATGTCACAAAACTGTTGATGGAACAATGAACTTATACAACCATTCTGGAGAGCAAATTGGAACTATCCCCAAAGGACCATAAAACTGTATTTACTATATGATAGCAATACTAATAATACTACTGTATTCCCAAAAGATTAAAAAAAGTAAGAAAAGGACCTGTATGTTCAGAGATATTTATAGCAGCTTTTTGTGGTGACAAAGAATTGGAAGTTGAGGGGATGCTCATCAGTTGGGGAATGGTTGAACCAAGTTGTGGCATACAATTGTGATGGAACACTATTGTGCTATAATAAATAATGAGAAGGATTCTCTTGGAAAAACCTAGAAAAGCTTCCATGAACTGATACCTACTGAAATGAGCAGAACCAGGAGAACATTGTACACAGTAGCAGCAATACTATATGAAGATCAGCTGTGGATGTTAGCTATTCTTAGCAATACAGTTATCTAAGACAATTCCACAGGATTTTGATAAAAAATACTATACACCTCCAAGGAACTGATGGAATCTGAATACATGTGGAAGCATACTTTTATATTTTTATTTTCCTTTTTTATCTGTTTTCTTCCACAGCATAATTAATGTGGAAATATGTTTTGCCTCACTGTACCTATGTAACCTTTATCAAACTGTTCGCCTTCTCAATGAGGAAAGAGGGGAGAGAGGGAGAGAATTTCATTTTTAAAATGTATGTTAAATATTATTTATATATAAATGGAAAAAGCAAAATATTAAATAAAAATAACACATACTGAAAAAAAGAAAAGATATACATAGAATGAGAAGAGATGTGTAGGTTGCATTTTTCATTGTTGATATTTTGTAGATACCGGTAGATAATGGGAACAATCCATAGGTCAAATTTTACTCTTGATACTTGACTAACCATATCATTTTCTACTCATACATCTCTTTGATGATATATCTTGAAACTTTTCTTCTATATAATTTATTGTAAGCTAGTCACACCTACCATACACCTTTCCATTGAAGGGTGACATTAATCTTTAAGCCTTTAGAGATTGTGTATTTTATGACCAAAGACACAGAACATTATTGAAAGATTATTGATTTTTTTTTAAAATTAAAATAGACCTTTATTTCAAGGAGAAGCTTGAGGTCATTAAAATGTAGTCGGGTGGTAGGTGGTCACATAAGTATCAAAATGGAGAACTAGACATTTTCTCTGATGCCCACAACCTTTAGAAAACTGAAATTATGAGCCAAAGATAAATTCAGCTGTCTCCATGGTCTAGGAAACCCAGACTCCAAAAGCAGGCTAGGAAAAAAACCAAAAACAATAAAACATGTATTGACACTCACTGACCTTGAGCTCACTCAGCACTCATTCCCACATCCCATTTTACTCATAGTGAAGCAACAATAGCAGATGTATGAACCTGACACTGGTTTACAGCAAAATCCATTTCCATATACCTCACCTTCTTTCTTTTAGTACAGTGGAGACCCCAGATGCAGTCTGCAGAAATTTTCTCAAGCAGTCACAGCTCCTCAAAATAAAAGGCCTGCCAGGGTCCACAACACTAAAACACCAACACTGCAAAGCTCTGAACTGCTGGTGTGGGGCCAGAGAACTGAGGAACAGAGGGAGTAGGACAGATAAGGAGGAGAAACATATGCACGCACACATGTGCATGCATTTTTAGGAGGTAGGGTTTGCAGGATTCCATTAAGTCAGAGGTAAAGAGCTCAACATCTAGCTGGGGCCAGTTCTTACCACACAAGAGTCACTTAGGGCAGACACCTAGGCTGATGAATTTATGTTTTGCACAGCAAAAATCATGAGTAGAATATAAAAATTGGCATCTGCTATGGCAAGTCTCACCAAAGAAATGAAATAGATTCCCAGATAGATTGTGAATACAAATTCACAGATGTGAAAGATGATTTAGAAGAAAGGCAAAAGAAAATCAGTAACATTAAAATATATACTCACTATGCAAGCAGGATATATTGATCTTGAATGCAGGATACACAGAGATAATCTAAGACCATAGGATTCCTAGAAGAACATGACAGGACAAAGAGCCTTAACACCATAAGGAAGGAAATACAGGAAGAGAACTTCCTAAAACTTCTAAAAATAGATGAGATTTCAATTGAGTTAATTCAACAACCTTAGGCTAAAAAGTGGTCTGTTTTCATAAAAGGAATGTACTCACTCTCTTTATAATCAATTCTAGTCCTAACCCATTATTCATGAACAATATTTGCATTCGTATAAATCGTATTAGTTTGTATATTAAGTTGTATGGGTTTTCATCCCATTGTGTACCTTAGACTCCACTTAAGCCTTTTTTCTGCCACTTAGTTTGTCTTACATGAATACTGGGTCTGAACTCCTTTTGGTGCTGGTGTGATTCTTTCTTGGTGGTGCTGGCTATAAGAAAGGCATGAGTCCTGGGAGCCCATTGGGAAGGGTACTGTTATTAAATGTAAACACATTGAGGATTCTGTGAATGGAATTTTGAGTTATTCTTTTGCCACACATGTCCTATCACACCACATGATGCGCTCACTTTCCACAATGAACATTGCATGTGTTTGTGGGAGAGTCTGCACAGTTGGGGGTGGGAAAGGTTGGGGTGTTGTACCAACTGTTCTTATTTTACGTGATTAACAAATATCTTTTCTAAAAGCGAATTGGTGGCTATATGATTGTTAATGGAGTGCGTGATTTAGGTCACTCCAATTTTGGTCAAAAAGACATCAATTTCCATATCCCCTGTCTTAATAATTGGGAAAACCAACACTTTCTCAGACCTGTCTGGGCAAACACGATGAGCAGAAATATACCCATTAGCCTAAACTAAGAATTTCTTTTACTGTCTGATTAGATCTTGACCTGGGTAAATTTCCAAGAGAGATTTCCCACAATGGTTGATTTCGGGATGAGAAAGTAGAAAAGAAGAAAAACCTTGTTCCTAATACAATACTTAGTTATTAAATATAGGAGAAATATTCATTTCTCACTTCCCCCATGTCATTATCATTGAGAGATGTAGTCCGTTTAATGAATCATTAACTGATATTACAAATACTTCATCAAGGGTTCTTAACTATGGCTCTTATATGGGTAACAATGTGAGGGGGGGAAAAGGGAAAAATTCGTAGATGCATTGACAAAACCCAAGGGGCAATCCCCTTTAGTAAGTAGCCCTTATAAATAAAAGTTGCAAAGGGAAAAAGTAAATAGTAAAAAAAAAAAAGTCCTTCTAAAGCTCGGAAGGCTCATCTCGTATGATTCTCGGGACAGCATCTGATGCAACTGTCTGGTCTCGATGTGGTCTCAGTACTTTCCAGCTGGCTGTCTTCTTAGAAAAAAAAAATCTACAAAATTGGTCATAACATCGGCTTTAAATTACTTTTCCAATATCTAAGTTCCAATCTTGCCTCAGAAGGTTACAAGCTGTGTGACCCTGAGCAAGTCATTTAAACTGTCTCTTCCCAGGTTACCCAGCCACAAAATGGAGAGGATAATAACATCTACTTCTCAAGGTGGTTGTGAGAATAAAAAGAGAGACAATGTGTAAATTGCTTTTAAATTCTATGTAAATGCTATGGATATGATTATTCTCTGCATTTCTTATATAGCCCCATGTTTTGCAATGAGCATTTTCTATACAGTGTCCCTTTTGATCACAGCCTTAGGATTTGAGGTATTATTGTTTTCACTTTACATACTAAGAGTCTCATAATTACATGTCTAGGGAGTGCCCTAAGTAGGGTTTAGACCTAGATCTTCCTGACTCTGGGTGGAACGTGCTTCCATTGTGCCGGGAGGATTTTGTGGAGCCCTTGGGACATTTACAAAGTAACTTATGGGAAGTAGCTTTTTCACTGAAAGAATATAGCCAGTAATAAGAAATAATTGGTTTTCTAATTAGTTTGTTTACCAATTAGTTTGCAAAACAACCTGTCTGCCTAAATGAGAGGAAATCAAGATTTCATTATCAAAGAATAACTCAAGAGTTTAATGCTTATACATCTCTTTGGTGTGGTATGTGTGACAGAATAAGTGAATAATGATTTGGAAAGGTAAAAAAAATCAAAATACATTCAATGTGTCCTTCTTTCCCAAAGGGTGGAATCAGTTAAGTCTCAAATTCTCACTTAGGAACAAAAAAAAGATCGTGAGTTGTCACATCTCAGGTACCTCTGTATTATTACTGTTTTTGAATTTACAGCTTCTTTTAGATCATAGGATTATAGATGCAGAGCTGGAAGGGGTCATCTAGTCCCACCCCACTTTTCACAGGTGACAAAACTGAGATCCAGTGGCGTTTAAATGGCTTATGCAATGCCACCTATGGAGTATTTGGCAGAGCCAGGCTTTGAATCCAGGTTCTTTGTGACTCTCAATCCATGATCTCCTTCTGCTTGCAGTGGAAAGATGAATTGCAGATATGGTTTGCAAAGTGAGGTAGTCAGTTGAGTAGCAATGAAACCTATCAAACCAAAGATGACGATGATATTGAAGCATTCCTTTTAAACTCCACAGAGAGTATTTCAACCCCGGGAATAAAAAATGAAACGACTTTTAGAGGTGTGAGGGATAAGTGTTTTGCCATTTATAACACTTTTCTTGCTGGTTTTTCCAAGGACTTTTAACATCCATATTAAATATGTTTTCTGTAGTTGACTTTTTCCTTCCTTCCCCCCCACCCCTGAATACAGGCAGCACTGGGAATTTAATATTGTAATTTAGTATAGCTTAAGAGAATGTGTTTTTAATGTTTCTGGTTTTATTTTGGAAGCTGTATTTTAAAAATCCATACTCCAAATAATGAATTGTGTAGAGTTTGATTATTTTACCATTCCTTTTTTACTTAAAAAAAAAGCAAACCGGTATATTTGTATTACCCTAATCTCTTGGTAAACTGTAATTGTGTTTGATGTTATAAAACCATAGGATCTCAGAATCAGAAACGAGCTTAGAAATGATAGTGATTCTCCTTTGCAACCTCACCAATGGCCATCCAAACTGCTTGAGGACCTTCAGGGACTGGGAACCTTTTGAGTAACCTAGCTTATGTTTATTTTTTTGATGGTTCAAATGACACTGCCCTCCTTATCTAAGAAGTGATTTTTCTCCCTGCAGTTTCTAGCCATTAGTCCTAATTCTGCCCTTGGGAAAAGATTCAAGATAAAAGGGTGAAATTCAGAAGTAAGCAGCTAGAGAAGAAAAAAAAAAAGAGATGAAAGACTGAGTAACATATAAATGAAGGAAGGAATGAAAAAAATATTTAAGTACTTACTATTTGCCAGGTGTTGTGCTAAATTCTGGGGAAACAAATGGATAATAAATGTCCCTGACTTCAAGGAACTTACATTCTAGTTGAAAAAAACGACATATAAAAGGGGATTCTGGTCAGGGAGGAGTGATTCAGTGAGGGAGGTAACAGAGAGAATGGAGTCAAAGCAGAGTTAACTGATAAGTCATTTCAAGAAGGGTTTTATTAATTTGATCACTGTTTCCAGAAATGGGGGTAGAAATGGGTGGGAAGGTGTTGTGGGAATGGTGACGTGGCATTAAGATGTCCTAAGAGCAAACCATGGGGAACTGTCACCAGTCAGAAATCCAGAGTTGCAGAGCAAGAGGTGAAATGATGGTAGAGTACCAGATGTACATATGAAGATGTGCACAGAGAGGCAAAGAAGAGAAGCAAGGGAAGAGATGAAGGGGGAAGGATAGCCTCTGCTTTCAGAATACACATCTTGGCTGATTAAAGGGATTGTTGTTCACTGGTGAGAAATTCTAGTTCCCTCCTATAAATAAGAGTATTATGTTAGTAATTATTCAGTGTAGATCATGGCACTCAGTAGTGATGGACTCATTTTCCACTATATCCATACAAACAGAGCAAACAGGGGATCCTGTGAAACTGGGATGCAAGAATCTTCCTTCCTATCCTCAAGTTGTTCTTGAAAGCTCTGTGAAACTGATGAATATCCTTTTGGGTCAGTCTTGTTTTTCATTAATCAATCCACTGGTATTTATTAAGTACCTACTATGTGTGAGACATTGACACTTAAACCATCCCTTCTTCCCACTCTTTTCCACTTCTATTTCTGGAAACAGTAATCAAAGCAATTGTATCATTTCTGAAAGGACACATCAATCAACTCAGCTAACATTCCACTCATCTTCCCTGCGACCTCCCTGAACAAATCACTGCTCTGTGACCAGCATTCCTTTTTATTTTATCTATCTATCTATCTATCTATCTATCTATCTATCTATCTATCTATCTATCTATCTATCTATCTATCTGTCTGTCTGTCTGTCTGTCTGTCTGTCTGTCTGTCTGTCTGTCCGTCCGTCCATCCGTCTATCTATCTATTCATTCATTTATTCGTTTGTTTATTTGTTTATTTATTTAGCTTTTGGGGGGGCAATTGGGGTTAAGCAACTTGTCCAAGGTCACACGGCTAGTTTTTGTGTTGCGTGTCTGAGGCCAGATTTGAACTCAGGTCCTCCTGACTCCAGTGCCAGTACTCTATTTACTGCTCCACGTTGCTGTCCCAGCATTCCATTTTGCATGTAGTTTTCTCCAGCTTGAGTACAAGATACAAGAAAGAAGCAATCGCTATATAGGGGGGACAACAATCACATAAAATAGATACAGCACGTGTGTGACGACCAGCCTTGATAAACTGGACTCTTCTCAGCAACACACAGTTAAAAAACAGTTACAAGTTACAAGTTGTAGTTACAAGTCTCAGGATGGAAGGAGATATTTACATTCAGAGAGAGATCTAGAAAGACCAGAGTTTAAATGGAGACTGAAGCAATACATGCTATTGTTCTCTTCTATGTTTGGTTTTGTTTCTTTTTTCCTGTTGTTCACTCCATTGGTTACAACGCTTACACAACCAGTCTATTGTACAATGTGAAAGGGCTTGCAGATCCTATACATGATTGTATGCCACCATGAGGGTAGGGGGGGAAGGAAGGGGAGAAAATCTGAAACTCAAGTGATTCTGGAACTGAATCTTGTAAACTAAAAGTAAACAAGTCAATAAAAAAATAAAAAAACAGATAAAGCACAAATATAAATGTAATATGTACAAAATTGTTAAATACAAGTTGGTTTGGAGGGGAGGGATTCAGGGGGATCAGGAAAGGTTTCATGCAAAGATCCTTCTTGAGGTACATCTTCAAGGATAAGACTGATTCCATGAGGAAGATGTTTCCCCCTTGAGTTTCTTCCTAATTGAACCTTGCTAGACCTTGTCATGTCTCCAGTCACAATGTGAACTTCTTTACCGGAGGCTCTGGTTTTTTGGGTTTTTTTTTGCATGCCCAACTCTTAACACAGTGCTAGGTACTTAGTAGGTACTTAATAAATGCATCTTGAAAGGAATGGGTTTGCTTTTGTTTGTTTGCTCATAGAAGAAAAATAGCTGATAGCCTTAAAACCTACATGGGGAAGGGGGTTAGAAAAACAGCCTGGGAGTGGGGTCAGAAAAAAACATTAAAATGTACTCCCTATCACTATCCCAATCCAGTAACAACCTTAATCTCATAACAGAGAACCTTAAAATTGAATCTTTGGGCTCTCTTTTCTCCCTAGACCAGGAATTCTTCACAAAGAATATGTGAGCTATTAAAAATGCTTTAAAAACTGTATTTAAATTTAATTCATTTTGTTTGTAATTCTGTATATTTTATTTTAGTCATTTAAGCGCTTTTTTCCCCTCTGAGACAGTATCTATAAGCTTTACCAGACTATGAAAGGGGTCTATGACACTCACACAAAAAAGATGTTAAAAACTTTTCCCCTAGACAGTATTTTAGTCCCAGTTGTAGTGTCAGGGGGTCTATTTATCTGAGGATAAATAGTCTCCCTCCAGTCTTCAGAGAGACAAAGGGAGATTTAGCTATTAAGTTCATTTACTTTATCTTGTTTCTCATGTCGGTTTCTGTGATCATTCCTCTATTTTTGCACCAGATAGTTTTGATGTTTACTACTTTAGAATATTGGAGAAAGAAATGGCAAACCACTTGAGTATCTTTGTCAAGAAAACCCCAATTAGGGTTACACAGAGTTGCACATAACTGAAACTACTCATCATCAACCACCACCACTAGCAACACATCATTTTAGAACTCATGTATTCTGATCCCAAGTCCAGGCATGAACAGAATTTTAGAGGACTATTTAGGTTTATTCAAAACCAACCTAAATGGCATCACAATTTGGGAAAGGACTGATTATAACATAAATTCTAAATTAATGCTGAACAGTAACCATTTGGTCAGTATGTATTTTTTATTGCTTATTATGTGATTAGGTACCAAGAGAAAAATTCTTATAAATCTTTTTTGTTGTTCAAATTTTACATTCCCTTTCTACTTATTTTCCCCCAGCAGAATAAAAATCATTTAAAAAAACAGAACAAGACCCCTGACATTAAGTAGAACTTCCTGACAATTATCCTTGGGTAGCAAAATGGTAAATTAGTCAGTCATCTGGATTTTGGGGTTCAGGTGGGGAATAACAGGTGTTAAGTTAGTTAAAAAATAGACTTAATTGAAAATCAATTTGTTTTGTCCCTTACCCTCTCAAGATCTAACTGTAAATGGACAGTGCTTAATAGGAACTCTATGAGACAAGAGAAAGACCATCTCATTCCACCTTTTCATGTAACAGATGAAGAAACTGAGACCTAGAGGGATTAGTAACTTGTGGAAGCATCCACAGGTAGTGAGAAACAGAAATGGGATTGAATCAAGAGTTTTTCCTTTTGGTGAAGTCTAGATAACTGATAAACAAAAACAGAAACACGCCCCCCACTATCCTTTGCATGTTGTGATGAGTTTCTGATGTCCACCAAGCAGACATTTCCAGATTTACAGTGGAGATCACTTCTGGAGTTTGGGGGTCACACAAAATTAGAAAAGGTTAGAATTTCCAGTTGAATGAGGACTGAGCCTTGACAGAGTAAGGAGTCTTTATAATTATTCATATCCTCAGTTATCCCAAAGTAACAACAAGTTTGGGGATGAGTTTAGACCTCACCCCCATGTATGGCCTTGACCAAGTCAGTTGCCTTCTGTATGTCTCAATGCCTCATCTATAAAAGGGTGATAATAGCAGCACCTACATCACAGAATTTTTGTAAAGGTAAAATTATATTTAAAGTTCTTAGCAAACTTTGAAGTGCTCTATAAAACATTTATAAACATTATTACCATATAATATTATGTCATATTACACTATAATTTATGATATATTATTTATTATATTTTATTATAGACCTTATAGACAATCAGCCATTGATGATGATGATGATGATGATGATGGTGAGGATGATGATGATGGTGAGGATGATGATGATGATGAGGATGATGATGGTGATGATGATGATGAGGATGAGGATGATGGTGATGATGATGATGATGATGATGAGGATGATGATGAGGAGGAGGAGGATGATGGTGATGATGATGATGAGGAGGAGGATGAGGATGATGATGGTGATGAGGATGATGATGATGAGGATGATGGTGATGATGATGATGATGATGATGGTGGTGGTGGTCATCATCATCATCCTTAGACAGAAATCTGCCCTAAGGCACTCAAAGGAAAGCCTGGCACTCAGGCAGCTTTCCACTGCTCCTGTGCCCAGGGTTTTGGAATTTTCACGGTCCTGGACCCTGCTTGCTCCTAGGCCCTGACAGAACCAAGGCTTGTAGTTACTCAAGCTGTCCGTCTGGGGCTGTAGTGTCATGTGGCTTACCCACCTAGAACATGCTTATTATCTATCATCTATTGTAGCAAATCCCTTTGTGCCAAGGTGAAGCAAAGGGCACCTCCCCACCCCCACTGTAAGTACACCCACAGTGGTACTGTGCAGTTAATGGAAGAATTGGGGAGAGAAAGTCCGGGCATGACTTCAAAGCAGCATAGGTGCAGGGGTCCAACCTGGGAGTGTCCTCTTTTCATTGTGGTAGCACCTTAATCTGGCCATATGTTCCCTCCTTCTCTCCCTCCCACCCCTGACCCAGGTAGTGCCTGGGTTTCACTAATCACCTATTTGGCTGAGTCTGTCATCTGTGGATGAAGGTGGTAGCACCACTGCCATTTGGAGCAGCAGGCAAATTGAAGGTTAGACTTTCTGTTATTGACACAGCTGAATATCAACTAAGAGCCTAGAACCAAAGGATTCAGCATCAAGGTCAAGAGGCTGCACTTCCCCATTGAGACAGATGTGGGCACTTTGGACCCATGGCTTCCTTGCTCTGGGAAGTTCTGGGGTGAGGAAACTGGTTCTATGCGTGCACCTTTTTGGAGGGTAAATGAATTGGTCCACACAACCAGTATGGATCAGAGGGGATTAGAACTCAGGCCTTCTTGGTTTAGAGAGGACCTTTCTATTCACTGAGTCTCACTGCTTCCCCCTACACTTTCCCCACAGAGGCAGCAAAAGCCAAGGGAGCTAGAGAATCATTTAGCAGAACAGGAATCAGGGAGCATGAGTTAGGAATCTACAACTTCAGATTATTGAACGCCATGGTAGTAGAATGCCAAAGGCAGTTTTACTTTAGGACAGAAGCTCTTTGTTTAGTGTTTGCTAATTTTAGCATTTTCTTCCCCTTAGGTACAAAGAGTAAGGAGCTGTAGGAAACGTGTGAAATCTGTTGTCAGTTACCATTCCTGCCTGGAAGAGGGACAGAAGAGTTAGGCAGGTGTTTTGTGTTGGGGGGTTTTTTGTTCTACAATACTTTTTTATTATTAGGAACTATTTGTTGTAGGGTATGACTAAATATTAGCCAGCTCTCATATATTGATTGACAGTGAAATTTATTTTTCTTGATTCCCTGGCCTACATGGAGCCCCAGAAGATGAAAACTAGAAATCTTAGTGCACAAAGACTATTGAACTTGGTACAAAGCTCATAGCCTGAGGCACAAAGGTACATAAAACAAGGCATTATTGCCCTTCCTGGAGGTCAGCTTTTCCCTTTCCACTTAGCACAGGTGAACTAGTGTCCAGTGTTACAGACCTCATTATCTAATTTGTACTTCTTTGTGTGTGTTCCCTTATTTTGTGTGTGTTCACAATAAGTATATCGGTTACTAAATGATTGATCTAAAATGTTCTTCCGTTTCTCATCTCCCAGTTCCCCAAATTGCCTGCCACAATCCCTGGTGTTTAGAAATGAAAAGGCCTCCCTTATACTTAGAAAGATGGTGGAATGGACAGAGTACCGGGCCTGGAATCAGGAAGACATCTTCCTGAGTTCAAATGTGACCTCAGACATTTACTGGCCAAGTGATACTGGGCAAGCCATTTAACCCTGTTCACCTCAGCTTCCTCATTTGTGAAATGAACTAGAGAAGGAAGTAGCAAACTACTTCATTATCTTTGCCAAGAAAGCCCAGATGGGGTCATGAAGAATCAGACATGACTGAAAAATGATTGAATGGCAACAGAAATGAAGGTGACTTCCAAATAATAATAGTTCATTTTTTTGTAATAGAGTTGATCAGTTGATCATCCCTGATTAGTTGGCTTAGAGGTGGCCATGCACCTCTCTGCTTGATGGGAATAGACATGCTTAAAAAGCCTTGTGCTTGGCTTCAAGCAGTGATCCCTATGATGATTGACAGCTGACCCAGAAAAAGCTGGCCATGTAACAGGCTACAAAAAGGAACTGAGGAGACATAGCCTTCTGTCTTTCCACCTCTGTTGTCATTAGATGTCCTTTCTGACTTGGAACACAGCTCTCCATTGGATTTTCAGTTGTAGTAGAGGAGCATTCTCTCACTGTCTCTTTGCCTCTGTCTGTCTCCCTCTCTTTCTTTCTCTCTGCCTCTCTCTCTCTGCCTCTCTCTGTCTCTCTCTGTCTCTGTCTGTCTCTCTGTCTCTGTCTCTCTGTCTCTGTCTGTCTCTCTCTCTTCCTATCGCTAGCAAGAATATATGCTTCCCAGATGAACCTGACACTCAGTTTTAAGATCCCCTGACTGCCTCTTTGGCCCTGTGTTCCTTTCTCTGTGCATGGATGACTGAAAAGAAATCATCAGATAGATGTACTTAGCCTTTTCAGGGCCATCATCAATGAAAAGTTGGAGACTCTTGAATGGGTGACTGGTTGCCCAAAAGAAGATAATTTAATCAAGAATTTCTCAGAAGAAAATTCTTACTGGGAGGATTCTGTAACTGAAAGGAAGGCTCTTTAAAACCTGAGGCTTGCCATGATTTCCAGACTTGTGAGCTGCTTGGATAGTCCAGACCTGACATGACTGAAACATTTGTACATCAATCGCATAAGCCCTTGAGAGTATGGCAAAGCTGTGATGGGTTACCGTTACATATTTTAAAATATATATATTTCAAAGATTTATGTGTCTTTTGTGTATGTTGAAGGAAATAAATACTTCTCTTATGTACTTTATAAATTGCATGCCCTTTCTAGAAAAGACCATTGTAATCCTATTAGGGGAGAACCTAGACCTGACCCTACACATCAGTTTTAAGATTTTTACCTGAGACTCCAGTGTAGGGAGTGCAGAATGAGCTAGAAGGTGGAGGGAAATGTCTGATACCTTTGCTTGGACTTCAAGTTTTAACTCTTCCCCCTCAAGACTGAATTGTGTTAGTCTAGAGTCCAAAAGACCCCTTGGGAAGGAGCACTTCTTTGGGCCTGGAACACCAGCTGTACAGGTATTTGTAGTTTACAGATCATTCTCTCACAGGAAACCTTTGAGCAAGGTCATAAACGTTCTTTATTCTGATCTGAAGTTGGGGAAATTGCAGCTTAGAACATTGTTAGCCAGTGGCGCACCCAGAGTTTGGACCCAGGTTTTCTGACTCAATCCAGTCGCTGCAGCCCCCATCCTGGGGTGCCTTCAAAAGCACTTCTTGTTCTCTTCTCGACCACTAGGCACTAGTAATAAAATGAGAAGATACTTGTATGAGCAAAACTAGCAAACTGTCATTGGTGTGTTGTATTTCACTCTCTTAGGTCTTCTAATCCATAACCATTCATTCTAAAGGTGATCAATATGAATAAAATAAACACCCCCTTTTTAAGTCCCCATCTTAGTTGCAATTCTTCTTTCTCAATCTCTGTTAATCTTGAAAAAAATATATGTATATATGTATGTATACATTTGTATATGATAAAGACAAAATGATACCTGAAGGGTTCTCATTCCAAAAACTAGGGAAAAGTGGCAGCATTGCTTTACGTGTAGGCCCTTACTCTAACAATGAGGCTAAAACTGTCTTCTTCCTATTGCAATAGATTGCAGTTAAAAAGAAAAGAAAACAAAACAAATCTTCCAATGTTCTCCCTGGCTTGTTAAAGCCTTAGGATTTTTAAGGAAGCAGCATGATAATGTACAGATTGTGTGTGTTCAGGTGTAAGATGGTCTCAACTGCCTACAAATCATAAAATGCAATTTTCTCCTTTTAATGCCAAGTTCATGATACTAAATGGTTTAGAAAATTGTATTAGGTAATTTTTCTCTAGTGCATTTGATGTAAATTGCACTAATATTGTGAAGTGCCCTTGTTTAACACATTCCTTTGTAAGCTCAGTGAATTAGAGTATCTGAAGAATAGAATTGGATTGAGGAGATAATTATTAGAGAGCCAAGAGATTCTTCTCCAGTAGCATTAAATATGGTTAATTCCATGAATTTCTGATATAAACTGGAGTAACTTGGCCATTTGCTCTAATAGCCACTTTCTTACTTATCTATTAATAGATGAAGGATTCTTCATCTGTTTAATAGCCATGTAATAACCACCAGGCACATCATTTCTACCCCCTGGAAGAGAATTTATGGGTTGTTATTGACATCATCCAAAAATTGTAGGGTGTTTTTTTATCACTAGAATGTCTGTTTTCTCAAAATCATAATAACAATTCCAGTTCACTTAGTGGTTTTGAAAAATGAAACCATAACAAAAAAGCGAGACGAAGACCCCATTAAGATAATAGTTTTGAGCTTTATTTGGTCATGATAAAGACAAGTGTATTATGTTATTCAATGGGTGCTGCCTGTGGAGGATTATGGGAGGACATTGCCAGGAGCTGCAGAGAATGGAAAGGCCTTCCCATTGATGGACAACACCCATCAGTAGAGACATTCCCCATATTGATGGTGCCACAGACCTGTTGAGCATGATTAGTAGAGTGAACACTGATTTGGAGATACAGGACCCAATCCTAACTAGGCTTTGTCTATGTGACTTTGTATAAATCTATTAAGTTCGTTAGGCCTCAGTTTTCTCATCTGTAAAATGAGGGATTTAGAAACTTTACAGTCCCCTAAAGGCTAAATTCCTGAATCTATGATCATACAGAAGAAGGAGCACTTGCACCCAGATTTTTTAAGTCTAGATTTCAAAGCACATACTGTACTGGCCATCTCTGTAGTTCTTATAATCCATGTCTATATACTCCTTCATTTCCTGTATAGCTACTCTGTCTTTCTTACATATTCTCTAAGCCTTTAATCATTCAGTCAATCAATAAACATTTTATTAATCATTTACTAGGTGCCAGGAATTTTTCCCAAACTCTCCTACCCATGGCTTTGTTGTTTAATATTATACATTTATGGGAACCCCCCTCATTTGACTCTTATTACTAATTTCTCCACATGCCGACTCAGTTACTCTGACATCTAATATCTGACCACTTGGTTCTTCACTGTATTTAGGGCAGTTTCTAAACACAAATGTCTATCACTAACCCTAAGGAAGAGATGTTCTTTCAGGCTCTCAGAGCTATTTGTTCTTTCCCAGAATCCTCAGTCTCTAGCACTATCCTTTATCCAAAATTGAAACCTTGGTATTTATCAGTGATTGAATTTAGAATAAAAGGATTTGGATTTACATTTTGTTTCTGTTACTCCTTGTGTGTTTGACCATTGAATAACACCCCCCCACCCCCAGTTTCTTTATATTTTCCATCATGGTCACCTTTTCATCCAGTAAGTAGCCACATCTATCTGAAATTCCTATGATATATGTTACATATGACATATAACTACAACTTCATCTCTTCATCTAATAGTTTTGCCATCTCTGATTCCCCAAGACATTAACCTTCCTTCCTTTCTCATCCTGGCCCTCTCATAGCATTTTGTATGTGACGCTCACATGCATGTATTGTACCTTATTTGGGATTATAACTATTTATGTTTGTACTTTTATCCCCTACTAAATTATCAGCTCAGTGAGGTCAAGAGCACCTAAGTACCAACACAGTGATTTACCCATAGCAGCTGCTTAATAAAGCTTGTTGATGTTGCTTTTGCTCTCTGTGTTTTTAATTTTCAAGTCAACTGTCTACTGCCACTGCTACCAATTTAGCTCTTATATTCTGTATCACCTTTTGTGAAAGTCTCCTGCCTGGTCTTTCTATATCTATTCTCACTTCACTACAATCCATCTTTCATACCCAAGGCAGATTTTCCTTTCCTATTCATTCATAGGACCATGTCATTCATTTTGTCAAACCTTCCAGTGACTCACTATTACCCAGTGAATAAATCCAAACTCCTCAGCCATCGTTACAGACTCTCTATAACCTGGCACTGTCTCTCTACATCTCCATCTTATTTCACACTGATCCCTTGTACATTCATCTGCTTCTAGATAAACTGGACTTCTTCCAGACCATTGTTTATTTTTGAAAATTTCCCATATCTGCACTTTAAAATATATTATTTTTATACTTAGAAGGCCCTTCTTTTTCATACCCACTTTCAGAGGTCTTATCCATTCTTCAGATCTCATCTCAAAGCCAGTTTTTTCCAGGAAAATTTTTGATTGATCTAGTTGGAACTAATCTTTCTTCCTCTAGCCTCACATAGAATTTTATATCCCTCTGAACTCTAGTGCTGAACTGTTTTGTTAATCATCCTAAAAAATGCATGTTTTTTCTTTCTGAACTGCATTTATTTGTTGTGTAGAATTGCACATTTGTTTATATAACATTTTACAGTTCATTTCTTAATTGATTAAAAAAGCTATTTTTTCTGCCAACAGAAAAAAGAAAAAAATAATGATTTTAACAAATTAGCAGTTGTTGTCCTTAGTTATTGAAGAGGACCAAAATGACATCATTATGTTGGTGTCAATTTGTAGGGTGTCCAACTGTGGCTGATCAGACCAATAGGAATTTGAAAGGCTCTACCACTACTCGGGCACAAATAATCTATAGAAACATTTGAAATAGAGGTGGCTCTAAATTTGCACATCTCATGTTTCTTTTGAGTTACTGAAATTCTGCTTGGCTCATAGAGCACAGTGCCTTCTTTGGTGAGGGCACATCATGCTGGGCAGTCCTGTACCAATGTCTCCCATATCTTACAACCAATTTCAGAGTTCTTCAGAGAGACTTTGAGCTTGTCCTTGTATCGCTTCTGACCTCTGGAAGTACTTGCCTTATGTGGGTTCTTCATGAAATAGTCTTTTAGGTAAATGTATGTTTGGCATTTGAACAATGTGGCCAGCCATAGGAGTTGCACACTTTGCAGTAGAGTTTGAATGCTTGGAAGTTCAATTCAAGAAAGGACCTTAGTGTCTGGTACCTTATCTTGCCCAATGATATTCAGAATCTGCCTAAGACAATTCAGTTTCCTGGCATGGCACCAGTAGACTGTCTAGGTTTCACAGGTACACAGAAATGAGATCAGCACAACGGCTCGGTAGACCTCCGGTTTGGAGGTCAGTCTAACATCTCTTCTCTCCCACACTTTCCTTTGGAGCTTCCCAAACACTGAGCTAGCTCTGATACTATGTGAATTAACCTGATCAACTATGTGGACATCCCTCCAAAGTATACTGCCAAAGTACATAAACTTATCCACGGCATTCAGAATTTCTCTATTTGCTATAACCTATGCTTCCACATATGCTTTGCTGGCTGGTGGTGAACCTGTGTTTCCTTGGTGTTAATCATCAGGCCAAACTTAAGACAAGTGGAAGAGAATCCATCCATACTCTGTTACGTCTCAGACTCAGAGGTTGCATTGTACAATCATCTATCTACAAACAAAAAAAGTCATGCACCAATTTTCCCTCTACTTTAATTTTGACTTGTAGCCTTTTCAAGTTAAATAATTTACTGTCAAAGCGGTAGCTGACTTTGATGATATTTTTGTCTTCATTGAAGGCTTTTGAAAACATTGCTGAAAACATGCTACAAAGCATGGGAACAGCTATATAGCTCTGCTTTAATTCATTGGTGACTGGGAAAGCAGGAAAATACCATTTTTAAAATCTAGAACACATGCAAGCATGTCATTGTGGAACTGTTGTGCAGTTCTGATGAACTTCTCTGGCAACTAAATTTTGCCATGATCTTCCATGTAGCAAATATGCATGACTTAAAAAATTCACATATTTACTGTACCTCCAAATATATGACTAAGTACCCCCAAATACATTGACTCATTCTGGACCTTGAATCTGTTAGGTCAGAATTGGAGTCAAATAAACATTTCTTAAATACCTATAATGTGCTAAGTGATGGGTATACAAAGTTTTTGCCTTCAAGGAAACCATATACTAATGGAAGAAGTCAATATACAAAAAGGAGCTGAAAGGCGTGTAGGAGAGCACAGAATTAGGTTTCACAAGTCTGGAAATGAGGAATAGAGTGAAGGGAAGAAGGAAGACTGGCTTGTGCATCCAAAAAATGGGGACCCCAAGAGAAACCCACCAGTGGCTGAAAGGGGCAAAGCTACAGGAATGGTTAGATGTCCCAGAGCAATGAAGGAAGCTCCTGGACGAGGCAGCATCAGAAGCCTGTTTTTGAAGTCCAGAAGTCAGGAAGAAGTTTAGGAGAGGAATGAAAGATGGCATAGGAGGGAGTCTCAGGAGAGGTTCAGCAGTGGGAGAAGGAGATGGGCCTTGTGGAGACAGCAATTTCAAGTAAATTCAGGGGAATGATTTCTGTAAAATGGTAGAGATGGATCCAAAAATGTGGATTGCAGAAGGATTACTTGTAAAATAAGTGGTAATCTGGCAATTAAAGAGAATGGGATAGTAGCTTAAGGGCAGAAAGGAATCTGAAAAACTTTTACCAATAATAATAATTCAGCGAAAGCATTTTTATTCCTTATTTTACTGGTGCCTGGAAGTGGAGAATGGTCAAACTCTTCTATGAATAATGTTAAAAAATGAAATGGACTTTTAACATTTAATGACTCTATTAGTATAATGGCTTGTTATAATAAGATTTTTGCCTATGGAGCTCTTTCCTGTGTAATCTGGGTCCATTAGAGAAGTGGCTGGCAATGATGTGCATGTGTATTCTCTTATATATAATATAGTTTCTAAATTCCTCAATTATATAAATAGGTAATGGCTCAAATATCGTCCTAGTACATTTTGTTAACAGTTATAGTCTATGTTTTTCATTGTGAAAAGAGTATCTTTTGCTAGAAAATTCTTGGTTGTGTCTGAAAATTGTTTTCTGTTATCAGTTATCTTACTATTCAATTACAATTATTCAATTTGGGTTGCAAAATGATTATGGTGCTAAAATGTACAAGGAAGAGGATTGTTTTAACATGACAGATTTCGAAGGGATAGCTAAGGAATGTTGGGCCTGAAATTAGGAAGAATCATCTTCATGAGTTCAAATTTGACCTCAGACATTTAATAGCTGAGTGACTCTGGGCAAGTCACGTAACTGTTTGTCTCAGTTTCCTCATCTGTAAAATTAGATGGAGAAGGAAATGGAAAACTACTACAGTTTTTCTGCCAAGAAAACCCCAAATAGAGTAACAGAGAGTCAGACATGACTGAAATAATTGAAGAACAATAGCTAGGGAAATTATTTTCTCAGTAGGAATTTCATCATTATCATTGTAAAGCATGAACAAAGGGGCTATTTTCACCTTGAATCCAATCTGATCCAATGAATGAATGTTTATTAAGTGCCTACTACGTGCCCGGGACAGGACATCAGAGGTTATCTGGTGCGGGGGCCACTTGTTCTGTAGAGTTGAGGTCAGACGAGGCATCAGGTGCAAAGGGGAGTGATCTGAGAGTCCAGTTTCTGCCCTTTATGAAGGAAGACATTGAGAGCTCCTCCCAGGTCCTCAGTTATTTAGGGATTGTGGCCACGGACTTCTCTTCATAATTTCCTACCTGGCTTTTTTGTCAAACTTAGTCATCTCCAGAAACTCACCATTCTGCAAGATGAAATCAACGTTGAAAACTCCTTTCCCATCCCATCTACACGACTTCATCATGTGCCCATGCCAGATCACCTCCTCCCTCCCCTGTCAGCTTCCTTTTTCATGTGTCGTATGTCTCCCATTAGATTGTAAGGTCCTTGAGGGCAAGGACTGTCTTTCTTTTTTGCTTGTGTTTGTATAACCAATGCTTAATACATTGCCTGGCCCTTAGTAAGAGCTTAATTGATACTTGTTTTCTTCCTTCTTGAAGGTCAACGCATCTAATGCTTTTTTCTCCAGTCCTTATTATCTTTGCCACTCTATGCAATTTTACACACTTGACTTCAGATGTCTAGAGCTCAGGAATGGCCAAACTATTCCATGAATAATGTTAAAATAGATTTTTAACTTTTAATTACTCTTTATTCTTGAAACTCTCTCCTACTTTGGCTACCATGGCAATGCCTTCTCTTGGTTCTTCTCATACTGCTACTTTTGTAAATCCTTCTTTTGTTGTAGATGCCTATTCGATTTCTAGCCTAGAGGGGCTGAGAGGAAAGTGATTAAAGTACAGAAATAGAACAGGCTAGAGGAGGAACAGATTATTATGAAAAGGTATTTGGGAGTTTGATGTTTGATGTGCCAATGGCACATCCCATTAAAAGGGAGTCTATAGGAAATGATGGTCTGGAGTTCACAAAAATACTTAGGTTGAGAGATGCAGATTTGTCCATAATTTATGTACTGATAATGGATGTAGCCGTACAACTGAACGAGATTGCTAAGGACAGAGTAGAGAGGGAGTGAAAGACAACAGAGGATTGGTCTCTGTTTCACTCAGCAAATATTTAACACCTTCTGTATGCAAGGAACAAAGATGATGGGCATACACAAATGAAAAAGAAATGACTACTGACTTCAAGATGTGTGCATTCTACTAGGAAGATGCGACAAACACACAAATAACACAGTACAAAAACACCTTGAGGAAGGAACAAGCAATGTCAGCAAAGGGGGAGAGGGTCTGAGCTAAGCACTGAAAGAAATTAGAGACTGTAAGTGGCAGTCATAGGTCGTCTGGCTTGATTTGGTTTAGAAGTGTATCTGCAGGGGCTCACAGATGTGGATCTGGATGGATAGCTGATGATTCAGTACCATAGACTTACATATGCCTTTGAGAAGTAGACCACTGGAAGGAGCTCAACATATATAGAGTTGTTTTGATGTTACTGCTTTGTAAATCAAAGATCTATAAAAATATTCCTCAAAGCCAGGTTCTATGCTTTGAATAAATAAACAGCACCTGTTTGTTTAGTGTTGTATGTGTGGGTAATTCCCACACATACACACTAAGCTGTGTGTATATGATACAGACAGACAGACACACAGATAGGTAGGGTAGCTGGGAGGTGCAGTGGATAGAGCACTGGCCCTGGAGTTAAAAAGACTTGAACTGAAATCTGGCCTCAAATACTTGCTAGCTGTTTGACACTGGGCCAGTCACTTAACTCTGTCTGCCTCAGTTTCCTCATCTGTAAAATAAGCTGGAGAAGGAAATAGCAAATCATCCTAATATCTTTGTCACAAAAACCCCCAATAGGGTCACACATAATTGGACATGACTGAAGTACAATTAAGCAACAACCAATATATACTCATGTGTATTTTTGTACACACACATATACACATATACAAATATATGCACGTATTTACTCATGCATATGCACATATACACACATGCACACTACATATGTGTGTGTTTATATCTTGAATTATGTGAAAGCCATGGCAGGTGACAACCAGTAGTGATAATGAATTAACATTTCTCTCAGCACACCCTGACTTAGGGTTCCATTTGATCAAAAGTAGTTAAGTCAAATGCCCAGGTGAGGTTCAAGATGCAATTTGTGGGAGTCTCTTGGCGACACTGAGAGGTTGTGTCTCATTGGTGATCACATAGATAGTGTATGTCATAGATAGAACTTGAACTCTGGGCAAAGCCATTTTCTCTGTTCCAACCTACTGCTTGATCTGTTCTACTATGTTAAGGGAACTTAGTAAACATAATATGGGAGATAAATCCAATCTGAGCCACTTCTAGAATTGGGAAAAAGGGGGTAATTCCTGGTATCTGCAGTTTAGGGGCTTTGTACTATTCTGGGGCCCAAATACTTAGTGTAGACTAATAGAGGTTGGGTGGTGGGGACACCAAAAGCCATCACAGAACTTCACAGTGATAAATGACCTCAGTGATCATCTTTTCCAGCCATACCCAGAAGAGTGTACTCAGTACATTATATGAATTCTTTTTTAATTCCATTTAAGCTTTAGCCCAATGTTTGAGCTTTTCAGGATCTTTTAGGGCCCTAACTGTGTCATCTTGTGTGTTAACTATGTCTTATAGCTTTGTATCATTGGCAAATACAATAAATATGTCACATATGACTTTATCCAAGTCATTCATAAAAACCTTTAAATAGAATAGACCCCTTGATCTCAATTTTCTGCCTTTAAATATTTACCAACCTGTATCTCTAATAAGCTATTTTTTTATTCATACATGGGGTTTAGTGCTAGGATCAATGACCTTGGGGCCATCCTACATATAACACTTTGGCTGTAAGTCAATTTCATGGCATCTCCCTTTACCTGTCTTTTTGATTTAACCCTTGATGGTAATTTAATCAAATTTTATAACAGTATTTTCTTCTGTCAGTTCTAGTCATATTTACCCATTTAAGCAGGATTGTTACATTTTTTAGCTAGAGTGAGTACTGATTTTTTTCCCATGAAGAATAAAGCTAATAGGTATGACAACCCTATACTACAGGAGTTGCCCTTGGCTCTTCTTATCCCTCACAGCAACCCCTAAAGCCCTTATGGGTAGACACTAAAATTACAAATAAGTTGATAAGTGGAAATTGAATGGAAATATGCTTCTATTTCTCAAGAAAGAAAAAGGTTAATTGATAGGGTTATTCTAGGAATCAGAATTATGACTGGTCTTCAATATTTCTGTTAATGATCTGGAAAAGGTGTTGAATAGTGAAGATTCAAAATTTGCTGACAGAAAGTAATTTTGATTTTATTTAGTTCAGAGACAACTGGTAAAATGCCAGACGCATCTAATAATATTAGTTAATTAAAAAAAAACAAGACTGATGAAATTTATTTTAAATAGACAACAAAGCAAATACTCCTTTGAAAAATAAATTCAAATTCCTTATATGCATCTAATTAGTTGTAAATTAGATGTGATTTTCTCAAGAATATACCTTATATATCCCTTTTGTGTTATTCATTGGATATATTTACTTAAAGCATTTCAGTAAATTTAAGAAAGGAATAAAGTATTTGATCGTATTGAAAAGTGCATAAATAGTTAAGAAAATATTATTAAATTTCAATTCATAATTCTCTTAATGATAGTAGTCATTTTAATTATCCCACACTTAAATGACTGAATCAGAAAAATGAAGAGGACAACCATTGTATTTACAATAACATGAGGAATTTTCTCTACCAAAAAGGGTGAATAGGTATTTAGTTGAGAAAGAAGAAAATTAATAGCAGAATAGCAGAATATAAAATAATGACTAATAACAAAAAGGCCAATTGGATATTCTAATTTACCTGATCCTAAAGGCTGTTTCCTAGTAACAGAAACAGTACATTACCCAATTAAATTAAAAGAGGTTTAATAGACAAAAGGCGCAGTGATCTTCCATAGTATCTAACTAGTCATGGAAAATTCTTAGAATTAGGGTATTTTTAGGACAAAAAAGGGACAGATTCAAAATATCAGAGAGATATTCTAAGAAAAGTATAGATTTTTAACTTGAAAATCTTTGAGAACAATGATGTTATGGATGGTTCTCAGAAGTCATCTAGATTGAGGTCTTCATTTTATTATTGAGGAAACTGAGATCTCAAGAATTTAGGTAATTCCCCGATAGTATATGGCTGAAACAGAATGTAAATGAGGTTTTCTGCCTGCAGAGTCAGCACATTTTCCGTTGTGCCACACAGCCTCTCTACAATTCCCCTATTAAGAAGATCATCATCTGAGGAAGGCAAGAGGATTTCTTTGAGTTATACCCCAATCTGTATTTCAGGAAACATGAAAAATGAAGAAAACTTTGCTCTAAATTGGTTCAACCTGGTAATCTATGTTGACTGCCTTACTTGCATATAGCATTTTTAAAAGAAAAAAAAAGAAATCTTTTCCATGATTTTTTTTTCTTTGCTAACCCACCTTTATGGGAATAAATATGTGCAAAAATATTCATAGTATAAAAGGTGCTAGGCCTGTAGTTGGGGAGGGGAGTCTGGATTTTAAACCCAGTTCTACCTCTAATTAGCCATATTAATTTGAATTTGGTCTTGCTGGGCCTCAGGTACAACTTCTGTAAAAGAAGATATTTGGGCAAAATGATCTCTGGAGGCCTTTCCAACTCTGAAATGCCACAGATCTTTGAAATATATGTTATCCTTGTAATTGGCAGGTATTGCTGTGGAGTAAGATTTAGTAGGGTGCTCCTTTTTGACTCTCCTCTCAATTAAAAAAAAAAAAAGGTAAGAGGCTAGTTTTGTTTTTTTTTTCTAGAACACTCTTCCTACCACTTGGTGGCCTAGGAGTATATTCCTCTTGGTCTCACCTCTCACCCTAGCCCTCTTTTGGAGATAGGAGATTTGTCTGATGCATCCACATTCTAAAGCTTTTGACTTTAAAACACTGTTTAACTTGCAGATTAACTGTTTAGCTTGGAGAATTTAACCTGCGGATAAATTGGTCCCAATCTGCAAGACTCCCTGCTATTTCCAAAAGCTTAGAAATGAAAGTTATTAATAAAAGTCATTATTATGAATCCTCACACACACATCGATAACAGGTAAGGGGAGAAGAACTCTAAAATTTTGAACAATTCTTTGTATTTCCAGTTTGTCACAAGCATACTTCATTTTGTCCTTCCTAGCAGAGAATTATCATATATCTATGCAGCACAAAGCAGTTATGATTGATCCCTCAGAGTTTTTATGTGAAATAAAAATCAAAGAATACACATATCTTAAAAATAGCAAGTAAAAAAATCATATAAAAAGTACCTGCTGGCATCAAGTACCACATAAAATAAGTCTGGAGTGATGGAGGAGTGAAAACTTTTTCAGCTTTTCTTGAGTTCTTAAAGGGGTAGTTACAACCAGAAGCATTAGGTTGTGTTCTGCAGAGGAGAGGGAATGACCACTGAATCTCGTCTTTGCAAACTCCCACTGTATGATGTTTAGAGATTAGACCACCAGGGAATCAGGAAATGTGATTGAAAACTCACCTGAGGCCAGTCTTTTCCTTACAAGGTTCATTCTAACCACGGACCTATGCCAGGATCTTCCATTTCCCTGCTCAAGGAGCCCAAGGTTGCCCAGTTCAAAAGGCATTTGTGCAACAGGAGGGGACAGACTGTAAGAAAACATACCAAATACAAATGACAAGGAATAGGAAAAAAAGACTAAAAGACCAAGAGGTCAAGGGAGGAAAACTGAGAAAAAACCTAGGACATACAGAGATAAACCCAACAGAACGGCTCAATAAGTCAGAGCCATGTGAAAGCTTTATATTTGTGTGGGTGGGAGGTTGAGGATTTAGCTCTAACTGAAAGGGGGAAAAAGTCCTCCTCTGACTTCTCCCTTTGGAATTTGAGGACAATCAGCCAGGATCAGCCATACATTTTCTCCTCCCACTAGGCATTTTCTTTTCCCTAGTCATTGTGGAGGACTCTGCCAGTGTACAGAGAAGGATGGGTGAGACCATGTGACTGACAGCTTAGCTTTGTTCTAGACTGTACAAATGGTTCTCTAGCTCCTTTTAGCTGGAGGGGGAAAAAGAAAACCATAGGTCCTATTTGGTGCTGCCTTTTGGTAAATTTATTCAAAATCTATAAGTCAAACCTTTGAGATGATCTCTCAACTTAGTTTCACCCCAAACTAGGAGAATGCCTGACATTTTGGACCAGACCTTTAACCTTAATTTTTTTTTTATGTATTTCAAAGTTATACAAACAAAAAATGGTTTCTCCTATATGCACTTATTAATTATAATTAAAGGCATTCAACCATCAGAAGCAATTTACATAGATCAGATTCAGTATACAGGGAGTTGACTTTTAAAAGTACTCATTAAAACAGCAAATAAACAACTCTAAAAACAGAAAACTCTGGATTCCTCTGTATAAGAGAAATCTGGACAGAAAGGGAAGAGAGAGGGGAGAGAATGACTTGATTGGATGTTGAGATGCTTGAGCAGGGCAAAATTCAGTGATGACCAAGTACTTCTCACAGTGTGGCCAGAGCTGAGCCATCCACCTTGGTGTTCTCTCCATATCATGTTCCTCTACACCCAAACAAGAGAGGGGAGAAAGAGAGAAGAGGAGAGGAGAGGAGAGGAGAGGAGAGGAGAAGAGAGGAGGGGAAGGGAGGGGAGGGGAGGAGAAGAGAAGGAAGAGAAGGAAGAGAAGAGAAGAACGCAAAAGAAGCTTCCATCACCCATCTCTAGTCTCACAAAATAGCTTACCAATTATTTACTTTCCTCTGATTGTAAGCAACTAATCATATTTCCACAATAAAATTAATCATTTGAAATGATTATAAAATAACTAATAAAATTAGGCCTATAATTCCTGAGAAATTAGGAGTATCATTTTGGAAAAAAGATTTAAAGATTTTTCATATGAATTTTGAATTCTGAATTGTAAAGAGATCATTTTTAGCCATACTTTATTTTTTCTTCACCAAAGGAAATACACACACACACACACTACACATACATACACACATATAGACCACATATCACATATATACATATACATGATATATGGTGCATATGTATATATTTAAATATATATATGAGATATATATATATATATATATACACATATATATCATATACATATATTTAAATCCCTTAGACCTGCTGTGTTGGTATCAAAGTCCTCCCAAAGTAAAATATAATAGAAAATCTTTAGCTTTGTATGAAGTTCTCTAGAGAGGGAAATTAACTAGTTACATTTTAGCCTTCAGTAGGAAAACTCAATTTTTACCTGTACATTTTAAAGGGAAATGAATTTCTATACAAGTACTTGAAATTTCTATTTATAGTCTCTGAAAATTAAATATTTTTATCCTTTTGAGAATGTTATATTTTCTATCAGAGCAGAAACTAGAGACCTAATAAAACTCTGTTGGCTTAGAATTTCAATTAAAAGAAGAAAAATTCTCATTAAGATTTATGAAGACCAAAAAAATCATTGAATTGTTACTCTATCTAATTTTCTTTGCCCAAAGAAATGTAGAATTTGACCTGATTTGTCATCTTAGTGATTCTTTGGCCTTTTATTCTTTCTTTACAATACTGATAAGGAAATAAAAAGTTAATGAAAATGGCAGTGACTGCTCCGGAAATTCTCTGTGCCTCTTTGTTGGGGAAGGACGTTGATCTCAGAAGAGAAAACTTTCTAGTTGGGACATAAAACTCTAAACTGTTGCTTCCTTTGCCCTTATACTATATAAATGTGGGCATAAGCAGTCAACACCTTTCCCTCGTCATCCAGCCAACCCCCAGGCTTACTTGGATTTGTCTTTCTTATGGAAACTTAGATTTCTGGCTGCTATCTCTTACATGTGGCTTATATTTACACTGTGGCTCACTACAACCTCCAAGAGCTTTTTCAGATGAATGCTTTCTCTGTATTGACTTGTAAAGTTCATGTTAAAGCCTAGTGTATGACTTGATTTTTATTCCTATGAAATGCCATCTTACTAGCTTTGGCTCAACCTTCTGGCCAGTCAAGATCCAGCTGGATCCTGATTCTGTTACCAAATGCACTGGCTAGCCCTTAGAGCTTCATTTTGGGAGCATATTTATGAAAGTGTTAAACAGCATAGTGCCAGGTGCAGACATTAGGGTACTTTCACTAGAAACCTCCCTTCAAGTTGACATCAATCCCATTAATTATTGATGTTTGGGTCAATTGTGCAACTATGAATCCAGTTACTTGTGAACCCAGTTAGCTATTATCAGCCCACCCATATCTCTTCATCTTGTGCACAGCATTGGTCAATGCTTTGCTGAAATCTAGGTAAATGACATATTTCTCTTATTCTTCTGATCTGCCAGTGTAATATTCTTGTCAATATTTGCTCTTTTCTAGAGACAACTAAGTGTTGCAGGACTTGGCTTCATGAAGATTTGAATTCAAACTGTTCTCTACTAACTGCTTGACCCTAAGCAAATCATTTTATCTCTCAGTCTCAGTTTACCCATCTGCCAAATGGGGATAATCATATCACCTACCTCAGAGGGTTGTTGTGAAAATCAAAAGAATTTACATATATATGTGTGTGTGTGTGTGTGTGTGTATATATATTCCAAATTTTAAAGTGTTACATAAAATGCTAGTTATCATTATATAATCTTAGAGTATTTTTCCCAATCTGATACTTCAGAGATCAATAACAGGGGCACAGTTCTTAAAATACTGAAAAAGTGTATATGTACATCTTTAACGACTTGAACTCATTAAAGGTAGCTAGAAGTCCTCTTAGCCATTTGCATTTTATCAGAGGACCACTAAAGAGCCATTAAAAGTTTCTTAGCAGGAGGGTGATGTGGTTGAATCCGTGATTTCCTTGTATTATTTTGCCTAAATTATGTTGGACCTGATCTGCAAGGTTATATGACTTCTTTCCTTTTCATTCCACAGCTTTGAGTAGGAAGAGAAAAGGCAGGTGGAAAAAAAGAAAGAAAAGGCAGGTGGAGAGGGTAAAACAGGGCTGAGGTTTGGCGAGACCTGAGCTCAAGAGGACAGTTGAGTAAGGGACTCCTGCTTATGTCCAAGTAAATTGTTTAAGAATAAGGTTGATACTCTAAAGTGGATAAGTCAGAGCAGAGGTGAAGGACTTAGAAAACGGAGAGATGCCTGGAGCCTCTGATGAGGACATCAAGTACAACTTCTCTAGTCCTCAGTTTCCTCATTTTAAAGTGAGTTGCATGAACCAGAAGCTCGAACTCCAAAGCTGGGGAGTTTGTTTAGTATTTCCAAAATTGAAGTAAATGTCATAGAGAGAACAGACTTGGCACCATGTCCTTAAACACCTACTCTTTCCCCTAATAAGACTCATGAAGAATCAGTTCTGTTCAGAAGAAAACCTAAACCAAAAACCTATATCTACTTCCTTCTCTGACTATGTGATTATCACTAAAGAGAGTTAGTTGCTTCTATATGTATCTGAAGCTAATATGCAATTGATCTTTATGTAAAGAATATGATTCTGGAGAAGTTTAATTCATAAAACTACATTTTATTCCTATTCTCCTTTTCTCCAGATAGTTTACTTCGAGCAATAAAAATCAAGGTTTTATACATGATTATGAAAATTAGATACCTAAGTTCAGATTCACTATTTTTAATTGTCCTTTTGCACAGAAATTCTGTTACAGATGAGTAGGGTTTTTCATTTTTTAAAAATCCAGTGGTCATAAGATATTTGTCATAACTTTAGAATTATGTTTAATTCCTTTAATAAATTCAGTCTATTTTCAAGCACATTATAATTCATTAACTTAGTGGCATGTACATTTCAATTCTTTTTAATTCATGGAGAGTAAAATATAAAGAAATTGAAAGCAAAGAATTTCATTTGACTTAATGTGTTACCCACAAGATCAGTACTGTCCTCATCCTTATTTTCGACTAATTGCTTTACCTTGGCTCTATTTTTATACTATCATCACATTCCCTAAAGAACAAAACAGATATGAAGTTCAGCCTCTGGATGCCAGAAACCAGCTTACAAAAGAAAAGAAAATTCACTTTTCTGTCACCACACCCAGAACAGCAAGTGTGCTTTTCTTCAAATCAAGAAAATGAAATGGGGTAGCGTGCTTCTCGAAAGACATGCTGAAATCTAATACAGATTAATTACACTCATTACAGCTCAGGAGGAAAATGGAATGTACGTTAAAAGGTTTGTGAAGATTGTTTGTTTCACTGAAATGTGCCTTAATGAGGTCAGGTTCTGTGGAATGTGTCTGTCTATACCACTAAAACAGGGGATTTGAGGTTTGGTAGAGACAATGGAACACTGGATTACTGAAATTCAAGAAATATTTAGAAAGATCCTGCTTAATGAGAGCACTTTCTAGTATGTAATGAGCATATTTTATTCATGTTCTTAAATCAAAAGTTATGTTTCCTTGTGATAGGGTATTGAATTTCCCCATAGAATTAAATTGTTTCTCTGAAATTATTATTTTATTTATGTATTTGTTAAAAGTAGTACTATAACCAGGGCCTAGAGAAACTTTTTACACCCTTCTTCATTACCTGTGTATTCTCCAACTTGTAGTCTTACTTCCGTTCCCATCACTCTACTAAAATAGTTCCTTGCCAATGACTCATTTTTTTTTAAATCCGATGACCTTTTCCCCATCTTCTTCCTCCTTGAGGTATTTTTTAATCATTTCCTTCTTGCTATCTTGTCTTTTTTTGTCTTACATAATACTGAATTTTCTTGTTATTTCCATGCCATGTCTGAGTTGTCCTCCTTTCTTTTTCCTCATCCTCCTACCACATTCTAAACACAGTTATACTCTGTATTTCTTTTCTAGGCTCTCTCATGAGGTTCTCTTAATACTTTTTCACTTGATGATCTCATTGGTTCATGTGGTTTCCATTTTCTTCTGTAATTTCCATTTACCTCTGTATAAGTTACCTCCAACTCTATATTTCTTTTCCATGCCCTCCATCTGAGATCTTCCTTCTGCAACTTTTCCTGAGAACTTCCAAGAACCAGGCTGAGGAGCTGTCATCAGTGAGAGAGGGATCCCTGCTTGACGGAGCCTGTTCTATTGTGAAGGCTTGGGAATGTGGATGTTCACTGCATTAGCCATGTGTATCAACTTTGTGACTACTATAATGACTTTGGATTTCTGGTTCTGGGACTCTGTTTTCTGGTATCTGAATACTTTGGTTCTGCCCTCCATGTGGAGAGTGTGCTACATTTTGTGATTCACAACTATACTAGCATATTCATAACCACCATGGGTGTTGTGAATATTGCATTTTTGATACAGCAAGTCACTTAACCCTCTTTGCCTCAGTTTCCTCATCGGTTAACTGAGCTGGAGAAGGAAATAGCAAACCACTCCAAGTATCTTTGTCAAGAAAACCCCAAGTGGGGTCATGAAGAGATGGACAAGACTGAAATGAATGAACAGCAGCATAACTTATCCAACATAACTTATCAGTTACTGAGTCCTCCTGTTTCTGCTTCTGAAATATCACTTCCAACCAATTACTCTCTACTCTAATGACATTATCTCTAGTGCAGGCCCTTACCTCTTCATGATTAACCTATTCTATAATATTGGTCACCTAATGCATTTTTTTGACCTCTACTCTCTCCTCTCCATTCCTTCATCCATACTACTGGGTCATTACTCTTAATATTCCATCAGGACTATGCCACTGTTCTACTCAGAAGCCCTCAGTTCTTTGTTGCTCAATGCATAATGTATAGACTATTGATATTGGCATTCTTTTTGAAAGTTAGGTTTTGGGGTTTTTTTTATGAATTTGCATTTCTTTCCTTCTCTCTCACCTTACCATACACACTGAAGAACATACAAAAAAACATAACAAAATCCTTGAAACAAGTGTGCATAAACAAGCAGAATGAATAAGTGCATTTTCCATATGCAAAAAGGGTTTTATTTGCATATTTTGTTCATCACTTTTCCACTGAGTAGTGGATGGCATTAACCATTGGCCCTCTGGTATCATGATTGAACCTTAGATTCATCACTATTTTGGGGTATTTCATTTTTTTCTTTTTTACAAAGTTGTTAGATTAGAAATCAATTTTGTTCTGCTTTCTGTTTCTCTCTGTTCTTTTTCTCTCTGCATTAATTCATACAAGTCTCCCCAGATTTATCTGAAATCATTACTTTCACTATTTAGTATACAGCATTATTCCATCTCTCTCTCTCTCTCTCTCTCTCTCTCTCTCTCTCTCTCAGACACACACACACATACACACACACACACATCATTGGTTTTTTTTTAACCAGTCACCAATTTATGGGAACCCCCTTACCATTTTTTGTCCTTTACCACCACAAAAATGGAAAAAAAAGAAGTGTTACAAATATATAGATATTGTTTTAAATTTTAACAGAAATATATTTTAATTTTAATTTAATTTTAACAGAAAAATATCTTATCAAAAGTTTTTTTTCAGTGTTTATTGATATAATCATAAGATTTTTGTTCTTGTTATTGATATGCCAATTATTTTTATGGTTTTCCTAATATTGAGCCAACTAGCATTCCCAGCATCAATCAGATCTTGTCATAGCATAGTGTTTGTTGTTTCTGATATATTGCAGTAATCTCCATGCTAATATTTACTTAAAAATATTGTGCCAATATTCATTAGGGAAATTGATCTATACTTTTCTTCCTCTATTTTACTGTTTTTGGCTTAGGTATCAGGAGCATATTTATTTCATCAAAGGAATTTGCTAGGAGCCCTAATTTTTCTTCCGTTCTTTCTTCATTCTTCCAGTTACTAGTGCCTGCCTCCCACAGATCCCAGAAATAACTTTGCATTTATGTGTTTATTTATTCAACATATATTTATGTGTGCAGGTTATCTCCCTTGACGGAATGGAAGCTCCTTGAGGGCAAGGATATTTCATTTCTTACTTGTATCCCTCCGCCAGGACAATGCCTGACATATGAATACTTTACATAGATAATTTATAAATACTCATAGATCCATTGATTAGGGCCTAGACCCTATTTATCCACAGAGTGTATCTACTGCAGTTAATAGCAGCGGTTTATCTTTGGTATTGGTGAATAAGGGAAAAGCTAAAAATCCATTTACCATTGGGACCAAAACACAGACAGTGATTGGAATGCCACTTTCCCCATCATATGTTTTTCTGTTATTAAACAGAACCAGTGTTGTCTCCTGGCAAATACTTTTTTTTTTCTCTAGCAGCATTCATGATTCCCTCCATCCCTGTCTTTACTTGTACCTGACATAGTTGCAGAAGTCAGCATAGTACTTTTGTGTGGATAACATGTGAACAGAATTCTTGCCCTGAAGGACTTAGGGATTTAGTTATAAGCTGCTTTAAAAAATCTTTTCTCTGACTTGATATATACTTCATCTTTATAGGTATCCATGAACAAAGATTAGTACCACAACCCAACAACAAGCACCTTTTATTCTCCTCTTCTGATTCAGCTCCCTCCCCCCCAATTTCCCTTATCCTCTGTGACACTCCTACATCCTAATTCCCATTTGTTGCTATTTTTTCTCATTTCATCCCTCTTCTCCTATGTGACTCTATGAATATCTATTCTACATCATTCCTAAATCTATACCTCTGGTTTATTCCTAACCGTCTCCTGCTCAATTCCCATTATTCAAATTCTCTCCTTCATAGACCTTTCCCTTTCTTTTCAGGCCTTATTTCTATCAGGATGGATCTGGCTACGTCATATACAGCAAAGCAGAGAGAACACAGAACTTAATTTTTTACCCTAGGGTTGAAATAAGCAATACTCTCAAGTTTCACTGACAACACACAGGAGTAAGGGTTGTCCCCAGACTAACTGCCCATAGTAGATTCCCCCTCTCAATATGGCCGTCTACTGCTCCAAACACAAATCCCTGGTTATAAAATACGACTCTCAGTTCTTTGGATGAAGGCCTAAATCTAAGGTAGTATGGCAATGTAGGCCGATATTATTCATATAAGTATAAAAATAAAATCACTATTTAACAATTTTAGGTACTTGACCAATGAAAACAGGAATGTTTTAAAATATACTTTCTATTTTTTTTTGGAGGGCAGTTGGGGTTAAGTGACTTGCCCAAGGTCACACGGCTACTTTTTGTGTTAAGTGTCTGAGGCCGGATTTGAACTCAGGTGCTCCAGACTCCAGGGCCGGTGCTCTATTCACTGCACCATCTAGCTGCCCCTAAATATACTTTCAATGCTTTATTTAGTCATGCCTTAAATTCTGCTACATTTCTCTCTTTTAAAATCTACTTGAAACCAAGAGCTTCAAGGTGCTTCAGTAAATTTTTAAAAATGCTTGTTGTTTATAGGTAGTGGATTGAAAATTTTGTTGAAATGCTATTTACGACAAAAGGTCCAATGCTTAATCAAGTTAACACAGGTTAAAATCTAAAATAAACTCAGGAAATTTACTGTCATAATATTTAACATTGTCCTTGTCTTATTAAGGTTGTGATCTTTTTTTTTTAATTTTAAAAAAGTTTAAATGTCCTCAGCTTACACCCATATTTCTGTCCCAGATCTGGATGTTTCCATCCTGGCAGCCAGCCTCAATGAGCTTTCCATTTCTACTGTGTATATGAGTGGAGTGGTTGGAGTTACATTTTTTCCCTTGAATTGTTCTTGGTTTAAACACACTTTTGTGCTTCTTATTACTGTTCACTTAGTCACGTCATTTGAATAAGTGACAAATCCTTAATTTTGAGACGTCGGCAGTCAATACTGAGCATTGCCATGTCACCCTTGGTGTTGGTCATGTCCCACATGTACTGGAATTCTTTCACAGTTCTACCCCTAGGAAGTCACCTCTGTCAAGCACTTTGGTCTGAGAGTTCCAGACATCACGAGAATTACGTCTCCTTCGCTGCTGAGTTGTAGTGACTCAATTTGGTGACAATTACAGGGTTGAAGAAATTGGAAAGCTTGAAGGGAAGCATCCATCCCTGTGAAATCAGAAAATGTAACATCATGATCAAATCCTCCTGTTTCCAGGGAGAGACAAAATGGGGTTAATCATCCCATAAAAAAGAGGCAAGGGACAACGGTTACA
>CM053601.1:26665808-26683371 GCA_028646575.1 Pseudocheirus occidentalis | reverse complement strand
GAGAGAGAGAGAGAGAGAGAGAGAGAGAGAGAGAGAGAGAGAGAGAGAGAGAGAGAGAGAGAGAGAGACCTTCCTCAAGTTCATTCATCATTTTTTGGAAACCATTGCAAAATGCAGGCTGTGAATCTCTTTTCTGTCAAACTTTCTATGGTACCAATTCACCTCCTCCACTCATATTTTTTCTTTTATAATGTAATGGATAAAGAACCAGCATTAAAGCCAAAAAGAGCTAGATTCAAGTTCTCTCTGACAAAAAAAAAGTGGCTGTGTGACCCTGAGCGATGACATTGAACCCTCTCCACATTCTAGACAACTTTAAGACAGTTAAGTTTCAGAGTACTCAGTCTGCATTGGGAGAGGATATTTCCTCACATGGGAGTTCCTGATGCCCATTAAATCATAGGATTGGTCCCTATCACCATCTCATATGCCGATCATTGTCTGTAATCTGCCACATCTTTCTTATGCCAATCATATATCTTCCTACTGTCTTTCTGGTCACTTGCAATTTTGATTCTTAGGTTATATGTTTTTCTGCAAGAAGTTTTTCCTGATCCACCTTTACATTGGTATCCTTCTTCTGAGGTTACCTCCAACTTATCATATCTCTCTGTCTATATCTATATAGATGTATATGTATACACACATATATTTTCCCCCTGTTTATGAGTAGTTGTTTGCAGGATGTCACCCTTCTGCCACCCCCACCGCCCATTAGCTATGAGCTCTTTGAGGATAGGGACTATTTTGGTCTTTCTTTGCATTCCCAGCATTTCGTATAGTGCCCACACATAGTAGATGCTTAGTAAATGCTTCTTGACTTGTGATGTTTCATGAATCACAGCCAAATAGGATCACTGGTAGAAAAGGCTCGTGACAGTCAGGGATCACTGAAAAAAGCTTTCCAAATGTAAGCTAACTCACTTTTCTTCTTTTATTCAGTTCTGGGCCGAGATCATTGGTCAGCTATAGAGCCTGTTCAAGGCAGTTATTCAGATGAGCTAACATATGCTTGCCAGTCTAGGGCAATATCAGTGCTTTATGCACTTGTTCCTTAGAGCCATGTCTAAATTATTCTCTTGGAGGATCATGACTTCCTTTGAGAAAGGTCTGCAGAACTCTGGGGCTCCACAGTGTCCATGCGCTATTGTAGAGAGAGAAGCTAAGGCTGAGCAAAGATAAGGCCATATGACTGGTATGTCATGGAACTAGGACTCAGACTCAGGTCTTCTAAGAATGATCTTTCTCTTCCGGTGAACCTGTAGTAATTGCATTCTGCAGTTTAACATTACTTAAAAGGCAATCACATGCTACACTATGACAGCTCACATGTTGTCATGAATTTGTATTTCACTCTGATGTTATTATATAAATGAAGACATTTTCTATTCCCAACAATACTTTAACATTTCTGGAAATGGAAACCATGTCTTAGATTTCCTTGGATCTCCTTATCGTACCTAGCATGGTTCTATGAATACAAGAGATGCATAACATGTTATGATTTTTAAATTTGTAAAAATCTTATTGTTAAGAATGAACAGAAGATTTAAATGATATTTTGGCTCCTAAAAGATGTACTGGAAATAAAATCGACTTTATTACAATTTAGAATACAAGTCAGAAAAAGGCTTTTTTTCTGGTATGTTTTTATAAACCAAGGTAAGGAGAAGAATTAGTTGGCACATGAAAAGGAATCTCTCCAAGGGGATGAATGAGCCTGAGTAGAAGCCCCTACCCACAGGGCCTTGTAACACACAGGAAACACAATAATACTGGATTCAATTCCCTGCATCCATAGGCCTTGAAGGGAGTTGGTTATATTTCACAAAAGGGGTTCATTAAGTCCTAGTCTACTCTACATTGGCCTCAGGGGTCTAAGACAGGATATGCTTAGTCATGGTTGGCTTTGCCTAAGAATTGGGGTAAAAAAAGGCAAACCTGAATGGTTGGATGTAGCTACCCTGTTACCCTAAATTGAAGATATCCTGAAAGGGAGTTACATTCAAGAAAAAAGGAAAATATAGTGGCCCCTTCATCTGTCACCACAGTACATTGTACCCACCTGGAAGTTGAATGGCAATATCTCTGATGGATCAGTAGGCATTTGGAAAGAATATATAACAAGATGAATTATTTAATTATTTAATTCCCCTTCCTTCTTCCCCCATCCCTTTTTTTTTCTAATAAAATCTGACAAAAGTAGAAAAAAGGATAGAGTTGCTGGTATGGTCAAACTGCCCTTCTATAACTCAGTGCAAAATGTTGGGGTTTGTCTTGATTTAGAATCACAACATTATGGGTTACATGGTTTATAATATCACATAAATCACCTTTTGTATTAGAATCTTTTCTTACACAAAACCTCATTAAGATGCTTTTATTATCACACTTTTCTTTCTCTTTTGGAAACTGTGATTCCTTGAACAGTGTGTTAATGAAATTCCTCTATAGTTCACTGTTTATTTTAAGCAAAGACAGTATTACAATGTCTTGCAAGATTTTTCACAACCCAATTAAAATGAGTACTTCATTTCTAGTCATTTTAATGGTTTGCATGTCAAAAGCTGTTGAGGAAGAATGAACTTTTTATAAGGCTAAAATACAGATTTTGAAACTTACTACTTTCCTATAAATTTGCATTTGAAGCTTCTTTGAATAATTCTATTTTGCAAGAAAATATCCAGTAGTTATTTTTAACTGCTTATCTCATACTATCAAAACAAACCTTGCCTGGATTTTATCTCTTTTTCTTGGAGAAAGGGCTTTTATCAATCAAAATCTCAAATTTTTTAATGCTTTGGGGAGATTTGGAAAAAAAAACAGTGTTGATGAATATAACAAAACTAAATATTCAAAATAAATGGAAACACATATTCCAGACAATTTCTATAGTGAATGGCTTTTAAAGTTAATGCTGATATCATTCCTGATGCTTACCTGCATGTTTCCTTCTCCCCACATGCATTTTATATTTTCAGGTAAGCAAAATTCTTTTAAAAATAATACCACACTTTAAAATAAATTGAAAATCAGTTCCGTAGCAAGAGAGGAAACCTAACACATGTTTACTTCTTCAAATGGTATTATAAATTGTTTTCTTCTTGCATGTAGATAAAGCAGTATCATAATTAACAGGGGTGTAACAGTTTACATTTTAGCCAATGTATTTCAAGCATATGATTTCTGAAAGTGTCTTCTGTGCTGGTTTGAAGAACCATATTGCATATGGTCCATATAGTATACCATATTCCACTTTATTTCACAATCAATCACTAAATATTTATTAAATGTCTACTATATGCCAAGCTTTATACTAGGCACTGGGGATACAAAAAAGGCAAAAAGCAGTCCTGAACTCAAGAGTCTTATAATCTAATGAGAAAGCCAGTGTGCAAAGAAATATATATGTGTGTGTGTGTGTGTGTGTGTGTGTGTGCGTGCATATATATATATATATATATATATATGTGTATATATACATAAACTGTATAGAGTTTAAATGGGTAATAATTAACAGGAGGAAGGCACTGGAAGTAAGAGGAATTGGGCAAGGCGTCCTGTATAAGGTAGGATTTTAGTTAGGCCTTAAAAGAACCCAGGGAGGTCAGTAATGGGAGCAACAGAGGGAAATTGTTCCAGGCATGGGGGATAGTCAAAGAGAATGCCCAGAACTGACAGATGGAATGTTTTATCAAGGAAAAAAACAGGAGGTCAATGTCATTGGATTGAAGAGTTTATTTAGGGGAGTAAGGCATGAGAAAACTGGACAGGTAGGAGGGGGCTAGGTCATGAAGATCTTTGAATACCAAATGGAACATTTTGTGTTTGCTCCTGGAGGCAACAGGAAGTCACTAGAGGTTACTGAGTAAGGGGGCGACAGAATTAGATCTGTGTTTTAGGGAAATTACTTTCATGGCTTAATGGAGGATGATTGGGGTAAGAAGTAAAAATATGTTAGGTTTCCTCACTTTCTATGGAATGGATTTTCAGTTTATTTTAAAGTATGGAATTATCTTTAAAAGACTTTAGGCAAGCTAACCCACCATAAAGTATTGTAAAGAGGTGAATGGATTTGGGCCTGCCCTAGGGTAGTTGCAGTATCAGAGAAGGGGGGGGGTTAAGGAATTCAAGAAATGGTGCTCCAGTGATGTCAACAGGTCTTGGCAATAGATTGGGTGTGAATGATGAGAGATAAGTGAAGTATTCAGTATGACTCCTAGTTTGCAAACCTGAGGGACTGGGAAGATGATGTTGGCCTCTACAGTAATGTGAAGGGAGAAGTAGGGGAGGGCTTAGGAGGAAAGATAATGGGTTCTGTTTCAGACATCTTGAGTTTCAGATGTCTAGTGGACATCCAGATCAAGATGTCTGAAAGATAGTTGGAGATGTGAGATAAGAGGTCAGCAGAGAGATTGGGCCAGGAAAGGTGGATTTGGGAATCAGCAGCTTAGAGAGGATAAGTAAATCCATGAGAACTGATAGAGACAGGGAAGAGAAGGGGACCCAGGACAGACCTCTGAGGGACACCTGATGGTTAGAGAACATAGCTTAGATGAGAATTCAGCAGAGGTGCACAGAGAAGGAGCGGTGAGACAGATAAGAGGAAAACCTGGAGAGCAGAGAGTATCAGGAAGGAGAGAGTGATCAGCAGGCTGCAGGGTGTCAAGGAGAATGAAGATGGAGAAAAGACCAGAGATCATTAGTAGCTTTTGGAGATAACTGTTGCACTGGAATGATAAGGTCAAGTGTTAAGGGAATGATAGGAGAGAAAGTTGAGGCATGTCTTGTAGGAAGCCTCTTTAAGAATAGAAGAGATATAGGATGAGAGTTTAACAGGGAGGTAAGGTTCAAGTGAGGGTTATTTTCTTTGTTTTATTAAGAGAGAGGAGATATGGGCATGTCTGTAGGTGGTACTAACTGAGCTAGTAGAGAAGGAGATACTGAAAGTAGGTGAAAGACTTGGGATGGCAAAGGGGACACTATGTTGTAGGAGACGGAATGGAATGGGATCACTTGTACGAGGTTAGGCTTGGTAAGGAGTAAGACCACTTCACCATGTGACAGGAGCAAAGGAGGACAAACATGGCAGAAGGTACCTAAGTGATAAGTGATGAGAAGGAAGGGAGAAGAGAGAGTTCATGGCCAATAGCCTCCATTTTTTTTCCTGTAAAATATGAAACAAGGTTCCCAGCTGAGGAATGGGAGAAAAGAACTATGGGAAGTTCAAGGAGGGATGAATGATTTGGAACACCCACTGTGGAGAATGGGAGAAAGAATTGATAAGGGAGGTGTAGTAGGATTGCCAAGCAACAGTGAGGGCCTTGTTGACGTTGTGTAACAACAATTTGTAGTGGATCCAGTCAGAAAAGTTGCATGATTTTCTCCATTTTTGTTCAGCAGCACATTTATAAGTATGATAATAATGACTTCTGGGAGTTATCCAAGACTAAGGTTTGGTGAAATCAGTAGTATGATAAAAGGTATTCAAGGGATAAGAAGAGGGTGAAGTTGAAGTGGTTCATCAAGGAGTCAAAATCTGGAGAAGAGAAGAGAGTGGCTAGTACTGGGGAGATGGCCTGGATGCTCTAAGGGTTTGGATGTCATGGTGTGGATAAGAAATGGGTTTTGTAAGAGGAAGCAGAGAGAGAGATGAAAAGTCAGTACATGATGGTTGGACAAGGGAATTTCGGAGTGCCTGAACACAGAGGTGGAACATTTGTGGGTGACAACAAAAGCCAAGGGTATGGCCATCTTTGTGTATGTGTGAGGGGGGGAGGGGGGAGGAGGAACCCATGGGAGGTGAGTAGGTTGAGGATTTGAATGCTTGGGGTATTTAAGGGAGAGTCAACATTCATGTGTAAGTGTGAGGGCAGGGATTGAGGAGGAGAGAAAACGTACAAGCCCAATACCAAAATCATTGAGGAAAGAAGGAAAGGGAGAGGTGACCAGGGGTGGGGGGAATCTATAGACAACAGCTACTAGCATTTTGATTGGGTAGTGGATATGAATAGCATGAACCTCAAAAGAGGAGAGTATACTGAGAGATGAAAGTAAAGGTTGAACCTGAAAATGGTGATGCAGAGGAAGGAGCCTTCCAACTCTCTTTCCTTGACTAGTGAAGCAAAGGGAATGAGTGAAGGTCCAGCTGGTACTAGAAAAGGGTGGTCAGGGAGACTTCATCATTGAGAGACTCTAGGTTTCAGTAACAGCTAAAAGATGGAAAGAGTGGGGCAGGGTGGTAGAGTTGGGGCGGGAGGGTTGAGAGGCAAGGGGATTAGGAATTGGATGGTAGAAGGAGAGGAATTGGGTTCAGGTGATTGGGTTGCAGGAGTTTAGAGGCTGTGTAAGTGACAGGCATGACCAGGTATAAGAATGTTCACCATTGAATGGCAGATTTCCCACCTGTACTCTAAATGAATAGGCATAGCAGGAAATGGGAGGCCTGAATTTGAAGGGAATCTTTGCACAGGATGTTCTCCACATTCTAGTTGGGAGAATGGGCTGTCAGCAGGAGGTAAGATGCCTTGTGTGGTATAGAGGGAAGTCATTGCTTTGGGGCAGATGGCAAATGCCAAGCCTGGCCCCTTTCCTGAGGGGTCATACTGTCTCCAGCATCAGATTGGAGGTTCAGGATGCTAGCACCCTGCACCTACTCATGATGGGTAACTCTCCAAGACTATAAATTGTAGAACTATTGTCAATCCACAGGATTTTCCTAAACTGATGAAGTCACAGGGAGTACAGACTGTTTCTCTCCCTCCCAAATATAGTTTCAATCCCAAGGACTCTTGGTACTATAATTCCTGCTGGAAGGAATTTTAAAGCATTTCAACTGTATAAATTTTTTGATGACTGACTTTATCTCTTCCACATTTGTATGCCCCAAATCACACAGAACTGGCTCATAATAGATATTTGGTAAATGCTTCTTGAATAATTGATTAATTTACTGTCTCAAAAGATGATGCTTGGGGAGGGGGGAAGGGATACATGGGTAGAGGGTTGGTGTCCAGCCTAGTAGGGGAAAAGAGATAGGCGTCACTGACAAAAAAGTTGGGTTTTGGCCAGGAAAGTTGTAGGCCACCTCTCATGGGGGCTATAGGTACCCACATGTAGCTTCAGGTGGGCAACATCCGAGGAAAGGGAAGCCAGGTCCTGCTTGACTCCTGCCATATACAAGGTGCTAAATGTTCACTGATTTGAACTTTGCAACAGTCCTGGAGGGATGGTGGTACCGACTCTTGTGTTAGAAATGAGGACAGTGAAATGGAGAGATGTTGGGGCTTGTTCAGCGGCTCAGAGTTGGAGAGGCCTAGAGTTCAGGTTTGAACACACAACTTTAAATTCAATCCTTGTGCTGTCTCCTCTATACTGTGCTGATCAGACTAAACACTGGTAAATGGTTATTAGTTTTATATTTTCTAGTTTTTGTTTTTGTTTATAATTTGTCATGTTCATTGTTGCTTTAAAAGGGTGACTAGAAATAGAAAAAAAAAGAATTGAAAAAATCCTGCCTCCTTATGTATTTCTGTTTCTTTGTTTAGACCATTGTAAATGTGGTAACATTCCCATTGGAGTTTTTTTTATAGTAGCCACTTTTTAAAATTTCATGTTAATGATAACAATTTATGATATCTATACTTTTTTTCTGACTATCTATCATCTATGGATTGTGGTAATCATCATTTCTGAACCTAAAATAGCAACAGATGGTCTAACAAGGAATGTTCTTTGTGCAGAGATTTGTTAGGTGTATGTCTTTATTGCCCTGGGTCACAGTTCCAGGGTCAAGAGTAATTATAGTGGTTGGTCACAAGGGAAGAGGGGACCTGGTCACAGTTCCAAGGAAGGGAAGAGCGCTATTGTTTGTGGTTTTAGGAGAGCAGGAAACTGGCCATAGTTCCAGGGCCAAGAGGAATGCTAACATTTGTGGCTGCAGGAGGGCATGGTAAAGACCAGAGAACAGACCAGGAAAGCAGTGGAATTACCAAAAACTTCCAGACTCCCTAAAACTATTTCTAAAAACAGCAGCACAGAAAAACAAAAACAAACTTGCAGCTTAAGTTGTGCCTCAGGGTAAGCAGAGCCCAACTTTAACACAGTATTCACAGTCAATAAATAGATTGAAAAAATGAGCAAATAATAAATCAATAATGTATAAAATAATAAATGAAATATTTAAATTATAAAATAAATATGAATGATTATATTGAAGAAATAAAATATGAAATGAATAAAAATAAATGAGCAAATAAATAAGAACTTTGCCATAAAAAATTACTGCAGTGGCAGAGAAGACCAAGACATAAACCCAGAAGAAGACATCAATGTGAAAACAGCTCTAAGAAAAGCCATAAAGAAAAATGGTAATTGAACACAGGCCCAGAAAGAATTTGTTGAATAGTTAAAGAAAGAGATAAGAGTAGCAGAGAGAAACTTGAGAAAAGAAATGACAGTAATGCAAGAAAATTATGAAAAGAGAATGAACAGATTCATAAAATTTTACAAATATATTGAAGAAAATAATACTTTAAAACACTACAATTGGCCAAATAGAAAAAGAAGTACAAAAACTAACTGAAGAAAATAATTCCTTAAAAATTAGAATTGTCAAGTAAAAGCTAATCACTATGAGAAATCAAGAAGCAATAAAACAAAATCAAATGAATGAAAAAGAGAAGAAAATGCAGAGCATCTCAATGGAGAAACATCTAATCTGGAAAATAGATCCCAGGTAAGATAATTTAAAAATTATTAGACTACCTGAAAGCCATGCTTGAAGAAAGAACCTAGACATCATCTTTCGAGAGACTATCAAGAAAATCTGCCCCAGTATTTTAGATTCAGAGGATAAAATAGAAATTGTAAAAAAATCACCACTTACCTCCTGGAAAAAATTCCCAAATGAAAATTTTCAGGAATATTATAACTGGATTCTAGACTTCCTAAGTTGAAAAGAAAATACTTCAAGTAGCCAGAAGAAATAGTTCAAATACCATGGAGTTACAGAAAGGATAATACAAGATTTAGCAGTTTTCACATCAAAGGAGGGTTTTGATATGATTTTCTGGAAGGCAAAGGATGTAGGATTACAACCTAGAATCACTCAGCCAGCAAAACTGAAAATAGTTCATCAGGGGGAAATAGATATTTAATGAAATAGAGGAGTTTCAAGCATTCCTGATAAAAAGACAAGAGCTGAATAGAGATCACTGGACTTTCAAATACAAAATTCAAGAGAGTTTTTAAAAGGTAAATGAGAAAGAGAAATCATAAAAGATTCAATAAGTTTAAATTGTTTACATTACTATTTGGGAAGATGATACTTGTAATCCTTAAGAACTTTATAATTATTGGAGCAGTAAGGAGGGCTGATAGTGGGCATGGGAGTTGACTATGGTGACATGATCTCAAAAACAAAGAAAATTAAGGGGTGGGAAAGAGGTAACCCCTGATAGAAACAGAAAGGAAAGGAAGAATGGGGAAAATGATCTCACTTTAAAGATGTACTCAAGGAAAGGATTTTTTATATTGGAAGGGAAGACTGAACCTGGGTGATAGTTGGGCAATATTCGAACATCACTGTCATCAGAATTGGCTCAAAGAGGGAACAACATACACACTCAATTGGGTATAGTAATATATCTCACCCAACAGAGAAAAAGAAGAAGAAGAAGGGATTAGGAAGGAAAACAAACTTTTGAACAGAAACAGAATGGAAAGAGAGAAAGATGGATAAAAACAGAAGAAAATAGAATGGAGAAAAATACACAGTAACCATTACTGAATGTGAATAGGATGACCTCACTCATAAAGTGGAAGTAGATAGAAGAATGGATTCGAAACCAGAATCCAACAACATGGTTTTTTTTTGTTTTTTGTTTGTTTTACAAGAGACACATTCAAAACAGAAAGACACACACAGACTTAAAGGGCTAAAGCAGAAACTATTTTGCTTCAACTGAAGTAAGAAAAGACAAGGAAAGCCATCATGATATCAGACAAAGCAAAAGCAAAAATAGATCTTATTAAGAGAGATAAGAAAGGAAACATTGTTTTTGTGATTTTACCACCACAATTTCTTTTCCAATCAGATATCCCTGTAATGATGTCCTTTATATCATTTATCTTGTACCATTTCTGATTGGTGATGTGTTACAGCCCACTCACACTCATCATACAATTGTCTTCTTCCACTTGGGTGTCTTTGTTCCTCAGAAACAGTAGTATTCTGTCTCCCTAGCTATATAACAATACCATTATAATGCTGTCTAAATAATGGGTCTTCTTTTTAGCTAGAAGCTTGGAGTCATTTAAGTCCCTAAAGCAATTCAACCTTCTTTCTTCCTCTGTTCGATTCTAATTCCAGCTCATTGCCCTGGCTTTGATTTCTCTTAGTGTTTTCCCATTTTGTTGGTATGTATAAAATCAGTTAGAGTTGAATAGGCCTCCTATGTCTATCTATATCTATGTCTATATCTACATATCTATATCTATCTGTCTATCTAATTTTAATTCTCAAAGAAGCTACTCAGGACAAATCCTTTTCTAGAAATTACTGCAGTGTACCACTAAAAATAAGGGATAAAAATGATACAATTACACCCCAATGCCATACATAACAGTTTTATTATATTGGTGAGAATAAAACATTTGATTAATTTTGATAGCATTTATCCATAAATCTTCAGCAAAAATGTCAATTTTTCAATTTTGCTAATAAATGGAACATATTGTTTTTCTTTTTTAAATAATATTTTATTTTCCCCAGTTACATGTAAAGATAGTTTATAAACTTTTGAGATACGAATATTCTCCCTCCATCCCACCTCCTTGAGACAGTAAGTAGCTTGATAGATTACAGATGTTCAGACATGAAAAACATATTACCATATTATCCTGTTATGAAAGAAGACACAAATCCAAAAGAAATACACACACACACATACACACATACACAAAATACAATAAGTGAAAATTCAATATGTATGCAGACTCATCAATTCTTCATCTGGATGTAGATAGCATTCTTCTATTATTTCTATTATCTAATATCTTTCTATTCTATTATAATAGATAATTCTATTATCTAATATCTAATATCTTCTATTATCATGAGTCCTTTGGAACTGTCTTGGATCAATATATTGCTGAGAATAACTAAGTCATTCACAGGTGATCATCATGCAGCATGGCTTTTACTGTGTAGAATGATCTGGTTCTTCTTCCTTCAGTTGGTATCAGTTCAAGTAGGTCTTTCAGGTTTTTCTGAAAGCATCCTGCTTATCCTTTCTTAAGGCATAATAGTGTTACATCACAATCACATATCACGAGTTGTTCAACCATTCCACAGTTTATGGACATCCCCTCAATTTCTAGTCCTTTGTGACCCAAAAAAAGAGCTTCCATAAATAATTTTTGTACAAATAAGTAATTTCCTCCTTTATAAAAATCTCTTTGGGATATATATCCAGCAGTGGTATTGCTATTGTCCCAATTTTTATACATCTACTACAAAATTTATTTATTTTTCCTTTTCTGTCATATTAGCTAATCTGATAGGTCTGAGGTGGTACTTCAGAGTTATTTTAATTTGTGTTTCTCGTTAATCAGTAGTGATTTAGATAATTTTTATATGAGTATAAGTAGCTTTGTGTTCTTTGTCTGAAAACTGCCTGTTCATACCTTGTAACCATTTATCAGTTGGAGAATGACTTGTATTCTTACAAATTTGACTCAGTTCTCTATATATGTGAGAAATGGAACCTTTGTCAGAGATGCTTGCTGTAAGAGCAGATAAGGTAAATGTGTGTCCTTTTGTCAATAGGCACGGGGTATTTAGGTATGAAATCATTTTAGGATTTTATTCTTCTCAGATAATGTGATGAGGTTGTAAAAGAAGATAATTTTATTTGAAATATAATTGTATCCTAAAATGCATTGTAAATAGAATTCTAATCTTTCCATTAGATTTCATATGCTTCACTGTTTGGCCATGCCCACATTCAGTATCTGCCACTTGAAAATCCCTATAAATGAGGGAAAGAGAATAAAATGGATTGAACTTTCAATTCAGTGGCAAATAGCTGAAAGAAAGTGCTGTGAGAACACATTGGAATTGTTTGGAGGGCCTGCAGAGGAAATATAAAACATGAAGAGAAGAGAGAAAAGAACAATGGCAACTCCTCACAGAACACCAATAAAATAGATGGAAATTGTCCAGAATGAAAAGAGATTTTTAATACTATGTCAGTTGATGAAGTTTCAGTTATTTGGCAAAAATCACATCATATATGGTAAATTCCCTAAAAAAAGGAATGCAGCCCTCCTACTAAATTTATTATAGCTGTGTTTCATTCTGCATTGAATTTGCAATTGTTTTGTTTATAAATTTACAAAGAATACATAAAAGATATTCTTTCTACTAAGTCTGCAGAAATCATTTTAATTGTCAGGCAAGGAGATTTAAAATATTTTATATGTATATAAAATGGTGTTATCTCTATCACTGCTTCCATTTTGCAAATCTCTGTCCCTAAACAACCCTTCACTCCATACGTATCCCTTTATTCTCTTTCATGAAAACACTGTATACTTTCAAGTATCTCTGCTTCTATTTGCTCTCTTTTGTCTGCTTGAAATGCTTTCTACTTTTTTCCCACCCCTCTAGACTTTATACATTCTTAAATACTCAGCTAATATATTTTTCTTTTATTAGATTTTTTCTGACTTGCATAATCTGAAATGATTTCCCTGTTTTTAACTATTCTATTAATTATTATTTCTGCACCAAATATATTTGACAGTTAATTATTTGGTGCCTTAGGACATAATGCCTGAAATGTTAGATCAGTTTATCCATAAGCATTTATTAAGTACCTTATATTTGCCAGACCCTCTACTAGTAGACTTCTACTGATATCCTTGTGTTTACATCACTTTGTTTTCTCCCTATAATTTCATATTGTAGATTTACTTAAACACACATATACATTCACACACAGTGTTTCCTCTCATTACCTGGGGGTTGGGGAGATATTGCTTGAGTCCCTTGATCTTCCAGGAGGGAGACAAACCTACATTTTGGGCATAGATAATAATTTTTTGGCCCTATCTGTAAGACAAGCATCACACACTTTGTCCAGGTTGTTGCAAAATCATCCATACTTTACATACTTCCTGGGAGCAAGATTCTAAATCTTAGCTCCATAACGGTAATGTAGATAGAAAGTTTTAAAATCATGCTTTGTGGTGACCATAACTTTATAATGTTTCATGTCAAGATTTTATTTTAAAGCTGCCATCCACATTTTTTAGAGTAAGGTTTTATAATATGAGTTTCTTAATAATTAAAGTAAGTTTAAGTTAATTGAAGGAAACTGTCATAATTGGATGTCCAGGTAGAGACACTTTACTGAGGAACAAAGGATAATGAATGTCTACTTTTCTGTTACTTGAAAGATCCATACTTGGACTGACAGTCTCCAAGAAAGCATATAAATTCTAGATAGAGAATAATAAGAAAATAAAACATTCATCTTCTTGTAAGGCACAATATTGTGGAACCCCAAGATCATCATTTCGAGCAATTATGTTGGATTAGCATTATTCAGTGAAGAACCTAGGTGGGAAATACTACTAGATAATTGACCTTGACTCATTTATCAGTTCTCTGGGACCTGGTGGCTAATACCTGGCATTGTTTTGGCTTCTAAGAACCTGTGTATTAGCAGCTCTGGCCTTTTAGACTCTTATGAAATGTCAGTGAGCAACGGTGGTTATCTTCTGACTGAACATATGCTTTGCTCTTTTTTTCACATTCCTACTTGAATTTTGGAGAAGAGTTAAATAAAATAAAATTACAAGCCTACCTATGTATTTCTGATGATTAGTAATACTATATAGGAAGTGTCTTGTGTCTTGTTTAGAAGTGTTTTTTTGTTTTGTTTTTGCAAAACTAAACTGTAAAGATTTTATGCAATAGCATTTCTCATTAGTTTAATATATAAATATATTATCTTTTCTTTCAGTGTTACTTTAAAGAATGAAAGTAGAAAAGTAATTTTTTCATGAATATTTCATCATGAACATTTATTTTTCAGGCAAATGAATGCCCCATGGTGAGTTTCACCTTTTTAGAAAAAGTCAAAGGACAATCAAAGACTTATTTGTATAAAATATACTTTATTAGAGAAGAATGATATTTCACAGTCTTCTGGACCACATATACTGCACTGTGGGTAACTTAATTCAGAGTTAGCATGCTTCTGAGAGATTATATTTTAGCTTTACAGATATCTACATAAATGCAGAGGTCATGTTTATAAAATTCCAGTAGAAAAGTAATTTTTCTTCTAATCCAAATGTTTCTTTTTGCCTCCCCCTTGAGTACATCGTATATCTGGCCTTGTAACTGTGGTAGTACTATAATTCTCAGATTCAAGAGTTTCATGAAACAAAGCTTCAATTTTTTTTCTCCTAACAGCAGGAAGTATATGACTGAGAGGCAAATCACGATCTTTTTGAGCCTGGATACATGCTGTGTAGTTCTGAGTTCAGTGTGTGTCTAGGGGGGGAATGTTTTAATAAATTCTTTTCCTGAGGCAGCTCTATTTTGTCTGCCTAGAGATATAAAAGTTATTCTGTTCAACTGTTAAAACACAGTTCTGATATATCCTAGAAGTTATAATTGTCAAAATCAAATGAAAAATGCAAATCATTTTTGTTGATCTCCTGACAATATATACTGATTGCAAAGTTTTCATTTTTTTATTGTCACAAATAATTTACTATGTCAGATCTGTTTAAGAGCTTTCTTTTTTTAAACTTTTATTTAGGTAAAATGAAAAGGATTTCTTACTAGAATTTTCCTTATTTGTTTTTCCTCTAACTCAGAAGAAGTATGATTTTTTTTAAAATGTAGAGTAATGTGAAATAAATTAGGAAGAAAAAAGCAACAAAAATACCACTAAAATAAAAAAATGACAAGAAAATATATTAATAAAAGGGGAAAACTTAAAAAAAGAAGAGCAAACATGTTCTTTAGAATGTTCCAGGATGAGGGATCACTTTTCACCAAGAGCTTCCCGAAGCTCTGAGTGAATTAGTCAGGTTCACACAGCCTGTTATCAGAGGTGAAACTTGAATTCATATCTTCCTGGTGCCAAGGTAGGCCCCCTAAGCCAAGTTGTCTCTCTGAATACTTGTTATCAGAGAATACCATATAGTCATTGGAAGGACTGTGTGGCAGAGCCTAGATGGCAGCGTAGAAGCAGCAAAGTTTTGCAGCTCCCACAAAGCCACCTTAAATATCCATAAAATACAACTTTAAACAAATTTTAGGGCTCCCAAACTCACAAAAATACAGAAAACATCTCTTGCTGAAGGCAGCTCAGCAGGTGGGGCTCATCACAGCAGGCTGGGAGCTGAAACCAGCCCAGCCTGCAACCACCTGGCCCTAGGGCGGTTGGGAGGAGTCGCAGCTGGAGTCTCCAGGAGAGTGGATCAGCGGCACCTGTGACAGTTTCCACATTTATCAAGCCAGGAGAAATAAGGCTTAGAGAAAGGTCAGTGGATTTCAAGCTAAATTTGGGGGAGAAAAGGCTCTGGCCGAACTGCCTCCAGGGCAAGGAAGCAGCAGGAAGCGGCAGTAGCAGCAGGAATGACTGCAAGTGGTGACTGCCTCCACTGGGCTGCTTCAGAGCTCCTGGCCTGCAGATTGCAGGAGGGCCAAGATAATTGATGAGGGTCAAGGGCTCTTGTGTTGAGCGGCCTGGATCTGGATCATGGTCTTAGGTGGTGGTCCTGGGGTGTGCTATCAGCAAGCCAAGGGTGGTGGGGGCTGTAGCACCCCCCTAATAGCTCTGGCAGCTGTAAAAACCCCAGATATTTGGGACAGAGCTTTCCCCCCTGGAAGCATCTAGAATCCTTTTTTGGGGACAAAAAGGATCAAAGCATGGAACAGGAGGAAGACAACACAGTCAGAACTCCCACACCAAATGCTTCCAAGAAACATGAAGATTGCCTACGAGCCATAGATCAACTTAGAAAGAACTTTGAAAACCAAATAAGAAAAGCGGAAGAAAAATTGGGAAGAGAAATGAGAATGATGCGACAAAATCATGAAAAGACAGTCAACAACCTGACTCAAGAAAATAACACCTTAAAGAACAAATTAACTCAAATGGCAAAAGAAGCTGAAAAAGCCAATGAGGAGAAGAATGCCTTAAAAAGTCGAATTTGCCAGATGGAAAAAGAATCTCAAAAGCATTCTGAAGAGAATAATTCCTTCAGAATTAGGGTAGAGCAAATGGAAGAAAATGACTTTATGAGAAACCAAACTTATTAAACAGTTACAACCAAATGAAAAAAATAGAAAGCAGTATGAAATGTGTCCTTGAAAAAACCATTGACCTGGAAAATAGATCCAGGAGAGACAATTTAAAAATTATTGGATTACCTGAAAGCCATGATCAAAAAAAGAACTTGGAAAGCATCCTTTAAGAAATTCTAAAGGAAAATTGCCCTGATATTTTAGAATCAGAGGGCAAAATAGAACTTGAAAGAATTCACTAATCACCTCTTGAAAAAAGATACCCAAAAGGAAACTCCTAGAAATATTATAGCCAGGTTCCAGAGTCCCCAGATCAAAGACAAAATATTACAGGCTGCCAAGAGGAAGCAGTTTGAATACTGTGGAAACACAATTATTATAACCCAAGATCTGGCAGCTTCTACACTGATGGATCAAAGGGCCTGGAATATGATATTCTGGAGATCAAGGGAGCTGAGATTAAATCGAAGAATCACCTACCCAGCAAAATTGAGTATAATGTTCCAGGGGAAAATATGGTCATTCAGTGAGGTGGAGGACTTTCAAGCATTCTTGCTGAAAAAACCAGAACTGAACAGAAAATTTGACATTCAAACACAAGAAGCGTGAGAAGGTAAACATGGGAAAGAAATCATAAGGAACTTATCAAAGTTGAACTATTTACATGCCAATATGGAAAAATGATAATAGTAACTTATGAAACTTTTATTAGTATGAGGATTGGTGAAGGGAATACAAATATGTATATATATATATATATATATATATATATATATATATACACTTACACATATGTCTATATAGGAGGCTATATATGCATATGAACACATATATGAGCATGTGTGTATATGTGTACATACAGGGATATATGAAGGGATAATACTTTAAAAGGTGAAATTCTGAGGTGGGAGAGGACTAGAATGAGAGGAGACAGGGAGAAACAAAATGGGGTTAATCATCTCATATAGAAGAGGCAAGGGATAACTGTTACAACTTTACTTTCATTTACTCTCATTGAATTTGGCTTAGGGAAGGAATGACATAAACTCTAAACTGGGTATCTTTCCACAGAGGAGTGCAGGGGGTATGGGGATGAGAGACATGATGACGAAGGGGAGGGCAGGGTCTGGGGGAGGGCTGCTGGAAGCACACACTTCAGTAAAGGGACAGGGACAGGGAAAAGAATAGAACAAAGGGGGGGTGTGTGATAAGAAGGAGAGACATATA
>CM053601.1:26647383-26665308 GCA_028646575.1 Pseudocheirus occidentalis | reverse complement strand
CAATAGATTTTTATTCTTAACAGAATATGTTATTCCCTCGTTGAACCCAAACTGATGCTAGTAAATTTCACATATTGCTTCTCTCCCTCCCTCTTTTTCCTCTATTGTTATGATTTTTCGTGTCTTTTCATGTTAGATTCTAAACTTAGCCATTTGTATTGATTCTTCTTTAAATTAGAACCACTGAGAGTAACGCTCATGTGATGCTCATCTCCTTCCTTCCCACCCCTCCACTTTAGTATGTTTTTATGCCTCTTCTTGTGGCATAATTTACCATATTCTGTCTCTACTTTTCCTTTTCTCCCATTACAATCCCTTTCTTCCCCTTAATAGGTTTTTTTAAAATCTTCAGATTTGTCCAATTTTACCCATACCCTCTTTCTGTGTACATCCCTTTTAAGTGTCACAATACTTATACAAATTTTAGTATTGACAGGTATCTGCTTCTCATAAAGGAATGTAAACAGTTTGTTCTTATTGAGTCCCAAGTTATGAACATCTGTGTGTCTATGTGTATGTGTGAGTGTATGTTTTCCTTGTTTACTTTTTTATGTCTTTCTTGGATCTTGCAAGTGGAGATCAAATTTTCTGATGAGCTCAGGCTTTTTCATAAGGAAAGTCTGGAAGTCCTTTATTTCATTAAATGACCATCTCCTTGCCTGAAAGAATATGCTCAATCTTGCTGGGTAGCTGATCCTTGGTTGCAGTCCTAGGTCTTTTGCTTTACGAAATATCGCATTCCATTCCCTCTGATCTTCTAATGCAGCAGCTGCCAAATCCTGTGCAATCCTGACTATAGTTCCATAATATTTGGATTGTTTCTTTTTGGCTGCATTCAGCATTTTCTCCTTTACTTTGTAGCTCTGGAATTTGGTTACTATATTTCTTGGAGTTTTCAATTTGGGATCTCTTTCAGGAGGAGATTGGTGAATTCTTTCAACATCTGTTTCTCCTTCTGATTCTAGGACCTCAGGACAGTTTTCTTTGACAATCTCTTGGAGGATGTTGCCCAGGCTGTTTTGTTTCATCGTGGCTTTCTGGTAGGCCAATAATTCTTAGGTTATGTCTTCTGGGTCTGTTTTCCACATCAGTTGTTTTTTGAGTGAGATATTTTACACTTTCTTCTATTTTTTCAATCTTTGTGTTTTGTTTGACTGACTCTTATTGCTTCATAGAGTCCTTATCTTCAATTTGTCTGATTCTAATTTTTAGTGAAGTATTTCCCTCAATTAGCTTTTGAAGTTCCTTTTCCCTATGTTCATTTTTCATCTTTAGGGAGGTATTTTCTCCAGTTAGATTTTGAACCTCCTGTCCTAGTTCTCTAATTTTGCTTTTTAAGGATTTGATTTCTTCAGTGAATTTTTTTTCCAGTTTGGTCACTGTAGATTTGAATTTATCTCCCACCTCTCTAATTTCATTTTTAAAATCTCTTTTGAGATCCTTCAAGAAGGCTCTTTGGGCTTGAGACCCATTCACATTTCCTTCTGTGGACTCCAGTGTGAGTATAGAGTCCATGTTGCCTTCTGAATTTGTTTGCTCTTGCTAACTATAAAAAAGATTTGATGGTCCTAGCCTTTACAGTTTCCTTCTTCCCCTTTGTGAGCGCCTAACGTCCTGGATTTTTGGAGTGGATCTCTGCTTCTGGGGTGCTGAAATATTGAGCTTCTCAGGCTTGGAGATAGGGGTTTGATAGCTGCAAGCTCTGAGTGTGTAACCTGAGGCCAAGACCAAGACTTTCAATGATTCCCCTGATTTACCCTGAGGCTTACAGAGTAATCTGTGGGGGTTTCTGTGGTCTAGCTCCTTCAGGTTTCAGAGTCTGTGTCTCTGAGCTACAGCTCAAGTAGGCTCAGAGCTGGCTACAGCTGAAGGCCAGAGGCAGAGCTGTTGTTTGCAGATTGGCCAGGTGGTGGTAAACACCTGGGCTTTTCTTGGTAGGGCTTGCTGGCTCCACCCTTCTGGGCTTAGACTCTGTACTGTCTTCTTTACCCTTTCCTCAGCTGTGCCCAAGCCTGAGGCTGTTTCCACTAATTGAAGATTTTACTCTGGGTAGGAATTTTAATTCCAGACTTCTCTGGGTCAGGTATGGGGGGATAAGAGAAACTAGACTTCATTCCTTCATTTTGGCTTCTGGAAGTATGGGCGTATAAGTTTAATCCTCCAGATTGCCCCCGCAGAACCTACTGACCCTGGTATGGGTTCCGAGTTTTTTCCTACCCAGTTCAATGATCCTCTGTCCTCTGGTGAGATGGCTGCAAACCTCTCAGGCTGGGTGAGTCTGCTGGCTGGCTGGGGCTACTTCTCGGTCTACCAGTCTGCCATACTCTGCTCTCAGCTCCACATTGGTGCAGCTCCCTTGTACTCAACATTCTCCTTACCCTGACCTGAGCAGGCACTTTCCTGGGCTGGGAATCTGCTATGCTCAGTCTCACAATGGGTTCTATCACTCTTAAATTTGTTCAGATTCACTTTTTAGCCTTTAGAGACAGGATTGTTAGAGGATTGTGGAAAGGTTACTGCTTCCTTTCTGCCATCTTAGCTGTGCCCCCCCTTAAGTATTTTTTTACATAGAAAACCCTTACAACTAGTTGAGGAGTATAATTGCGTGTATGTTGAATGAAAATAATGGCAGCTTATAATTGAGACCACTAGGATGTATACTGGATCAAGCTCTGGGTCTGGAATCAGGAAGACCTGTGTTCAAATCTAGCTCAGGTATGCACTAGTTATGTCATCCTGGGCATGTCACTTAACCTTTCTTTGCCTCAGTTTCCTGATCTGCTCAGGGTTGTTGTGAGAATGAAAATGAAATATTATTTGAAAATGTTTTTTCCAACTTTAAAATATTACATAAATGCTAGCTGTCATTAGGAAAGAGCTATTTGTTATTTCTAGGAATAAAGACTGAATATAAGTTCTTTTGCTTTTGTTTATTTGTTTTCACAAAATTATATCTTAATTTATGCTTTGGCAGCAGGTGGGAAAAAGATGGTAGGAAAGAATGACTTGTTTTATTTAATAATTTTAATAATTATTTAATAGTTTGTTCATTTAAAAATTCAATGTATCTTTGATCTCAGTGATGCTAATATTTTTTCCATTGGTTCAGATCACAAAACAGTCATAGGCTTCCTCATTCTCATGATCCTGATTCATATTTTTGCACAGATTATCCTCAGATGAAAACAACCCACCTACTTTGCAGAAAGAGTTCCCCTGACTCTTACTACATAGCTAGTGTTTTGAAGGAGTATCTAAGCTATTCCCTGGCTCTCCCTCACTCACACTACATGTCTTGTATCTTCTTTTCCAATCGTGTATCTCCTAGGCAATACCCCTCACCCTGCTGATTGTAACTCATCACTCAAAATATCCTTCCTCTGCTTGTGTTCACCTCTCCCTTGACCTTTGTGTCATCTGTACCTTTGATTTCTCAGGGATTGTGATCTTGTAAGGTTCCAAACTACGGAGCATCGCTGGGAGGCCATTTGGGTTGAACAGTGGGTCTTTGCCCTGGGTCGCAACTTGTGATTGTTTGAGTTATCTCTTATTTAATGGAAAATGCAGCCCTGGAAAGTGAATTGTTTTTTCGTTGACTATATATAATGGTAATCAATAGAAGCAACGGTAGAAATGGACTCTAATGGAAAAGAATCTGGCTATTTGATATAATGAAAGAAACAAGACTTTTAAAAGCATGTGTATAAAGGAAAACACTGACTTTCCGATATTGATATTTTTGAGCTTATTGTTAGTCACTTTCAGCCATTTTGATTTTGTTTAACCGTTGTTCAGTTGCTTTTTAATCGTGTCCAACTCTTTGTCCCCCCATTCAGGGTTTTCTTGGCAGAGATGGTGCCTTGGTTTGCCACTTCCTTCTCTGGCGCATTTTACAGATTAGGATACTGAGGCAAACTGAGTGAAGTAAACCAGGGTCACAAAACTCTGAAGTGAGATTTGAACTCAGGAAGATGTCTTCTTAGCTTGAGGCCCCATATGCTATCCACTGCACCACAAGGATGGATGAAGTGAATGGCTGATGAATATATAACACTGGAGAATCAAAGAGCTAAGAGTAGAAGGGACCTTTGAAGACATTACCTGCAAAACTCTAATTTTACAGGTAAGGCAAAGAAGGGCCAGGCAGGCTGTGACTTACCCAAGGTTAACAGACTTATTAAATATCAGAGGAGGGATTTGAACCCAGATTCCTTGACTCCAGAGTTAGCATTATTATTCCCAAGAGGAGATCGTGGTTCCATTGAATTGTTAAGATCTTGTCATAAACAGAAATATAATCACTCGTTTTCTACCTTAATCAAGCCACATCTAGAGAATTGTGTTCAGTTCTGGGGCTATATTTTAGGAATAATATTTGTAAACTGGAGTACAACCATAGGACAGGGACCAGGAAAGGGAGAAGATGAGATGTTATATGAGAATGAATTGAAGAAATTGAGGATATTCATAACCCAAAGCAAAGAATGCTTTGTGAGGAGATCTGATAGCTGCCTTTAAATATTTAAAGGATTATTATATAGATTGTGGATTAGATTTGTTGTTTGGTCGCAGAGGGCAAAACAAAGAGCAAGGTGTACAGAGGAGTAGATTTCTCTTTGATATGAAGAAAAAAACCTTATATTTTAGTGCTATAAAAATGGAATTCACTGTCTTGGGATTATTAAGTTTCCCATTATTAGAAGTTTTCAAGAAGAGGTGGGATGACTTCTTGTGAGAATATTGCAAAGGAGATTATTATTTATTTGTGATTCAGACCAAGAGGACTCTGAAGTCGCTTCCAACTTGATGATTCAGTGACACTGGAAAACCCTTGAGGTGAACATCATTTCACACTAGCAGTGAGCCAGAGGCTCCTCAGTCACATGACGGGCCAAGCACACTTTGGAGTTCTCTCCCTTTTCTGGATCATTGTGTCCCGTAAGATGGTCTGAGACTTACAGGATATGCTACCCTGTTCCCAAGAGGAATAATTGTGCACTTATTGTTTACATTTATAAGATAGTATTATGTGTATGCATATAAATAATGAAATTACATTTATTGCTTACCACATCTTAGGCACAGCAGTATTGCTCATTGAAATAGTGCACAGTTCTGAGGGAGGACTGTTGTGGTTTGGTACCACTGTTTTCATGGACTTAGATGTGTCTTCTAATGGTTTTCATCAATTCATGAATAAAACTGTTTTCTTGTGCCCCTGACATGTAGCAAGAAGTCAATATATCCTTCTTCATTGGTTATTTTATAAGGTAACTTTGGGGCAAGGAGTATAAAAATACCACCGATCGTTAGCATTTGAAATTATATCTCCTTGGGCATAGACAGACATCTTCTCGTTCCATGAAGTCCAGCTGCTATTCAAAGGCTTCTCCTTAAACGTCCTTCCCACATCCTCAGATAGAACAACAGATGAGCATGTGCTACCATCCATCTGTGGCTGTTCTGACTGCTTTGGGAGTATCAGCAGGTCCGGGCCACTTTGCCCATCTTCTCATATCATCTGCAGAGATTCTTGGGATGAACTAGGACAGTCTGACCTCATGGGAAGGCTTCAATACTTGTTTTTTCCTCAGATGATTTTAAAAATATTTTCTGAGATACGATGTTGCTCATCGTCTTTCTTCTTCCTCCTTTCTTATTGAATTGATATTGTTCTTCAGTATAATAACTGCCACTTATGTAGCACTTCCCATGTACCAAGAACTTTGCAATTCTTATTTGATCCTCAAAGCAACCGTGGGAAGTACAATTATACTCTGATTTTACAGATGAGAAAACTGAGGCAAACAGAAGTTGCCCATGGTCACAGCTAGCAACTGTCTGTGGCTAGATTTGACCTTAACTCTTCATGACTCCAGTTCTGGTGCTCTGCCCACTAACTTCCCCATAATGTCTTTTTTTTTTTGGTTTGGTTTGCTTTTTGGAGGGCAACTGGGGTTAAGTGACTTGTCCAAGGTCGCACTGCTAGTAAGTGTGCCGAGTGTCTGAAGCCAGATTTGAACTCAGGTCCTCCTGACTGTGGGGCCAGTGCTCTATTCACTGTGCCACCATGCCACCACACCACTGCCCCCAAATGTCTTTAAGTAGTAAGGAGTTTTAGTGCCAGCTGGACCAAGCATTTCCTAATCTTTTTCACACTCCTTGCTGGATTGATAGTTGGTGGTAGTGGTGGTGGGTTTTTCTTTGTTGTGGTTTTGTTTTTTTGGTAATCAAATGTGGTTTTTTTCCCCCTGATCAAGGAAAAGTCTAGGAAAGTCAATATTTTTACTTTTGGCTATTCCTTAATGTTTTTGGACTTGAGAAGTTATCTTAAAATTCGTGGTTGGAGCTATAATGATGATAAGCAATGGCTTCTTTTCTTCATTTATTCTTCTCTTTGGGTCCAAACTTTGAGCTTTTCTGCACATAATTCACAGTCTGGCTTCCGAATTAACTGTTTGTATGCACTGACTGCTGTATCCACAAAGGATCATTTCCCGTCTTGTAAAACATATTCCATGTCTCCTCTCCTCCCCTCTCCTTCCCTCCCTTCTTTCTCTAGGTATTACAGGAAACAACCAGTTGTGGATTCCCCAGTGAGGGAACTTCATTTCTGTGATATTCCAGGTGCACCTGATTGTCTTCTCGAACACAGTAACAATGTGTCACACTGGGGTCAGTCAGCATTCCCCATTGCCAATGCAGGAGCTCCATTGAGTGACTAACTGTATATCAATCAGCTGTTGAACATAAAATAGAAAAAAATCATTTTTCTTAATTATATTTTTCCAAATAGTTTCTAGAAATTGAGGTGAAAAGTGAGAACTCCCCCTACAGTTATTTTTTTACAGTTATTTTTTATGCTACTTAACTTCAACACAGAGACAAGTTTGACTTAAAGAAGAAAACCTATTAGTACTAGAGGAAACTTACAGAGATTGTTTTAGTTAATTAACAAGTCATTGCCAGGCAGGTCTAGTCCAAATTCAGTCTGACATTTCCGTAGTCAGATGTTGAAGATAGCTAGGGTTTAATGGTTATAGTAAAGCATCTGCATGCCTAAGGGTGCCTCTACCACCTTCCCCTTATCTGTTTAAAGATGTCAAAGAACAAGCCATAAGGCTGGGACTCGTTCAGTTGAGGTTGAGAGGGCAACATTAAGACCACTGTTGGCTACTGTTTCACTTCATGGAGAGAGAAAACCATAGCATGTGTGGAGAGTACTTTGGGAGTGAGAAGATGCAGTAAGTGTATATAAGACAGAAAGGGAGTGGCTGGACTAATGCCAGGTATCTGGTCAACAAGATACTATATATTTGGGGTGAATTTGGTCTTGGTATCTGTAATGCCATGCACGAGCAGCTTTCCAAAAGAATGCTAATGTGAATAGCTTATAAGGTTCTGATTCCATAGTGTAGTGAACACTATTTATTTCATAACAGATCAAAGCAAAGCATTCACAGAAAATCAAGGTATAGCATTTGCGATATTACAACTTTATCACAGAAAAATCACAGTATAGTGTGCATAATAGCTTATCATTAAAATGGCCACATAGTTTTCACCATAGTGGCCACAAAGTTTTGAACTAAGAGTAGTTATCTGATATCCCTAAGGAGCTTTGCCTCTGTCTTCTACTCATGGGACAACAAGGTTAACTCAATCAGCACTTATTCAGCAATCTAGTATTAAGTATTATTAATCACTAAGTATAATCATTAGAAAATACATGTGAACCCTCCACCCCTAGGTCACTAGTAAACCATGTTATCATCACTGTGTTCAATACCCAAGGAGAGGTCTTTTCTTCATCTTGACCAGAGGCAAGTTCTCAGCAATCTCTCCTCCTGGGGAGACAAAGCTTAACAAAACCACAACATACATTGCCAGTGTCCTTATCAATTCACTCTCTTCCTGCAGAACAGTCTCAAGACCCCTGAAAACATCAGCAAGACCCTCTTCCAGGATTTCCATAAAATCCTTCTTTAGGGCTTCTGAGCCAACAGCAAGGTTCCAGGACTTCTGCAACAACAGTACTGTCCTTTGCCAGCAGACAAATCTGGCAAAACAGCATCAAAATGGACAGACAGAATAATGGAACCACAGCCATGCTTCCCCAGTCCTCTGGCAATTTGTCTAGCCCTAGGACCTAGAAGAAATTTCAGCTGGCTCCCAGAATCAAAATCACTCCTCCAAGGTTTTCAAAATCAAAACTGTTTTCTCCAGTCTAGGGGAGGGGCTTTCCTCTTCAGCCATCCTGGCAGCAGCAACTTCAGTCTCCACTATTCTAGGCCGAAGAAAGTTCTGACTCAGTTTTCACTCCAGCAGTAGCAGCCAGGCTTCAGATGCTGCTGAGAGAAACTCTCTCTCTCTCCCCTGCAGAACAGCATCTGCCACCAGGTTTGTGTCAGAATAAATTCTGATTGTGCTTCTCTGGGGCTTTGCTTATATACACACAGAATTAGCTTCCTATTTCAGCCAACCCCTTCCTGTTACACCAGTAATATCAGTTCATACCTTCTGTTTCCCCAACAGTGGCTTGATCAGTTACTAACTGCTAAGTACCTGCTACCTTGCTTAACTTGAAACAAAATGCTAAGTACCTGTTTACTTGCCTATACAAAAAAAAGGGGTCTTCAAATTTAAATTAATGACCATTACGGTATCCCCACCTCCCATGCAGTTTTACCAATAGGGGAAGACCAGTGTTGCAAAGAGGTAGCTTTGTGTGGCAGTGGGTAGAAGTTTTGGACTTTGAGTCAGAAAAACCTGAGTCTAAATATTAACATCAAATGCTTGCTACCTGTGTGATCCTGGGTAAATTGGCCTCAGTTTTCTCATCTGTAAAATGAGGATGAAAATAGCATATAACTCATGGGGTTGAAAAATCAAACTAGACTAGATTTATCAAGTACTTTACAAATGTTAAATAATTATATAAATGCCGGTTTTTACTGAAAGATTATCCATATAGATTTACTCTCATACTTACTGGAATCATGCTTTTTTTTTGTTTTTTGTCTTTTTTAGTTCCTTTAACTTTTCTTTAGGGAATAGAGTGTCCAGGGCCATTTTAAAACTAATGCTTGAATGGCTTTATTAAACAAGCTTGTTTATTAAATGACAGCTCTTGTCCTGCCTAGCATGCATTTAATGAGACAAAGTACCACCATAAAAAAATGTCACTACTTTTAGGATATCTCCTCCTTTGAGGGGATCTGTGACCTCAGCAGGTTACCGCATCCTTTGAAATCTCAGTTCTTCCATCTGTAAAATAGGTGTAAATGATACTTGTACCTGCCTAATAGGATATTTATATAGAAGGCACTTTGTAAACTTAAAGTTATTAATTGTTGTTACTGTTATTAATATTATTAACTAAGTGTCATGGTTTATTATTTAAATGATCTTGCTATTTTTACTGAATCTTTGGAGAGTACTCTCAGCTGCTTATTATTTTCTCATCGTCACCCTGCATTTAGAACCAAACTGGTCCAGATCCCAAAGAAGATTGATTCCGTACTTTCCATTACTTTTTTTTTTAAACAACATTAAGTGCAATGGGTTTACTGTTAGTTACCTAATGTCTGTGTAGGAAAGTTCCCAGGATAGGAAATCATTGTTTTTATAACAGTTTTCACCTACAGATATCATTGTGCCACTAAAGATTAATTAAATTTCATAATAGATCTGTGAAGCAGAAATACTGTAATCACTTTGCTGAAATACTGTCCTCTCTAGAGTGTGAAGCTAAAACTATCTCTTGGAAGCCAGTAGCTTTTTATATTATTCTAGGCCAGTAAGTGGAGAAAAATTCTGTAACCAGTGATACACAGGGGAAATTTACAAGAGCTTAACTTAATTACATAAGATGAATTCTGAGGGTAATACCTCAGTACCTTCTGTTATTCTTGTAAAAGTTCCACAGGTGGTTAGGAGTTTAGTATTCCATCTTTCATGAACATCTGGAGCTGAGAAGGAAAGGTCAAAAGAAGGAATAACAAAGTATGTGATTTCTACTTGGTTAAGGCCACACTACACTTTGCAACTTGTCACTGAAGGCTATTGATCCGACTGAAAGGAGCATGAGTGACTCTCATTCTTTTCTGTCATCATCGTAATCATAGTGTCCTATGATATCAAATTACCAAGATTTTTTTTTTTGCTTTCTTACAACTTGGCCCCCTTCTTTTCCATTCTTACTGCCTTAGTCTGATTCTATGACTTCTTAGCCTTTGTTTTAGAAATTATAAAAGTTTCCTGGCTGGCTTCTCTCCCCTCTGTCTCGAATCTGTCCTATATACCTCCCAGACTAAATCACCAATGGTTCTTCAATGCCCTTATGTTTGTTCATCCAACACATTTTAGCTGAGTGCTTGCTACCTGCCTGATATTATGCTTATAAAACAGTAATAATCCCTGCAGGAAAAAGTCCTTGTCCTGGAATTTAAGGCTTTCCTCCTGCTAACCCCTTCCTGTCCTTCTCTAGCTTTCTCTCACTGCTGTTGTCTGCACCTGAATTCTGTCCAGACTAGTCTACTTGTGGTCTGTATCTTGACAAATCCTGATTTAATATGGCTTTATACTCCCTTTTCCTGGAATGTCCCGGTTCATCTAAGTCCTCCCCTCATCAGGCTTTCATTGATTGTGTCAGCTCTCAGCGACATCTTCTCTTGAGTGTTTGCCATCTCTGCCATTCGTTTAGCAGTTAATCTGCTCTACCTTACACTGTTTATGATTTATAATGGTGCTTATCATAGTGCTGGCACATAGTAGGTACTTGAGAAATGTACAGTGATTGACTGATTATGAACCTTCTCTCTCTCTCTCTCTCTCTCTCTCTCTCTCTCTCTCTCTCTCTCTCTCTCTCTGTCATAAAATCAGGGATCTCTTCTTAACATATGTCATAGAATTTCAACCTGGAAGATGTTTGGGAGTGACCCCCCCCACACACACCTATTTTGCATGTTAGAAAAATAATGCCTAGAGTGTATGAATGGCTTGTCTTTATTTCACAAGGGAGTTAGTGGCATGACTAGAATTAGAATGCAGACTCTCCCTCCTAGAGGTCCTCTGAATCCATACCCACTAGGATTGTGCTGTCCAGCACATGATGCATGCTCTTCTTTATTCATATTACCCATCAACTCCCTAATATATGAGAGCACCTAACATTGGGTATGCTAGTTACCTAGGATTTTCTGTTATTTTACTCTTTGACACTCTGAGGGTAGGGACTCAGTGCCGTCTAAAGTCATTATGTTCCCCAATGACTAGAATAATGCTCTTCATGATGCTTGGTAACTGAATAAATGAATGAGTGAGTGAATGTCTTTGGGGAAGCAGCCAAACAAGCAATTAATGGAGGACTAGACTTGGAAAGATCTGAGTTAGAATTCTGCCTCACTCACTTAACTAGCTCTGGAAACCAGGTCAGATCACTTGATCTTTCCTAGCCTCAGTTTCCCCATATTTAAAATAGGAATAAAAATCACATCTACCTTATAGGATTGTTGCGAGGATCAAAAGAGATTTTATATGTTTTTGTTGTTGTTCAGTCATGTCAAACTCATCATGACACTGTGGACCATACTGTCCATGGTTTTTTTTCTAGGCAAAGATACTGGAATGGTTTGCCCTTTGGGGAGACAGTGGATTAAGAAAAGCAGAGGTTGAATGACTTGCCTGGGGTCAACTAGCTAGTAGGTGTCCGAGGCTAGATTTGTACACATATCTTCCTGACTCTAGTCTAAGTGCTATATGTACTGAGTCACCTAGGCGTGTGTGTGTGTGTGTGTGTGTGAGTGTGTGAGAGAGAGAGAGAGAGAGAGACAGAGAGACAGAGAGAGACAGAGAGACAGAGAGAGACAGAGAGAGAGAACTTTGTAAATATGAAATGCTATATAAATTGGGGCTATTCTAACAAAACTTAACATCTACAAATGAAGATAGTAAAAATATTCATGGAATCTGGAAAAGATAACAGAATCTAAGGGCTGTTGAGACTGGGTTTTCTGGTATAATCTATACCTGAAAAGGAGCCACTTCTGTGATGTTTTTTGTAAGTAATCATCTCGCCTCTTTTCCTCCTTCCCTCCCCCCCTCCCAATTCTCAATTGATGTGGAATCTGTTACTTCCTAAAGCAGCTCATTCTTCTTTTGGACATGACTAATTTTGTATCCTTATACAAAGCCAAATCTGCTACTGAAATTTTTGTGAGTTGCTCATAGTTCTGCCCACTTGGGCCAAGTACAATTTGAAACCTTCTTCCATGACAGCCTGTCAGAATTCTTGGAGACAATTTTCATGTCCCTCTTCAGTCTCTTCTCTAGGGTAGCCTAAACCTCTCTGGTATCTTCAACCAAATACTATATAGCATGATATCTAGGTTTCTTCCCTTTCTGGTCAAACTGTGTCTTAAATGGCTTGGTGTGGTCTGACCAAGGCAGTCACATGAGGATGTTTGTCTTCCTAGTTCTACTAACTTTGCTTCTAATTTATGATGCCAAAGATTTCTTGACTTTCTTTGTTGCTATTAACTGTTACCATTATTGATATTGGAACTTCACCAGACCTTTAACATATCCTCAAGTTTTATGCTATTAGTTTGGGACTATAGTCTACTAACATCTTTTTGAACACTGACTGTGTCATTCATGTGTAAGCATCCCCTTCCTAATATGTGTAATCTATACATAGAATGTTTGTTGTTTATACCTTTGTCCAAAATATTGATAAATATGATTAGTAGATGAGGGCCAAGGACACCTTCCTGGCTCATTCCACCAGAGACTTCCCTCAATATTGACATTGATCCATTAGTGACATTGGCCTTCCAATTGCTTCCAGCATCTTTACCTATTTTATATTTCTTTTGTTATATGTTTTCAGTTAACAAGCATTCATTTTTTTCTCCCTCTGTTTTCTTCAACTCTGTCACCCATTAAAAGAAAGAAAAAATAAACCTTTGTAATATACATGCATAGTCAAGCAAAATGAATTCACACAATGATCAGTTAGGAAAATGTTTTTCTCCCTCATATTTTATCCTTTTAACATCTAGGTTGGTCATTGGATTCTATATATATTGGAATTTTTCCTTCAGCTTCCTTAACTCATGATACTTCTTCATTGCATTTGGAATTGTCTTCTGTTGTCCTATTCCTTTAGTCTCTCCACTTAGAATGACTGGCAAAGGACACTCTCATTTGTAGTTTTTGTTGACTAAGCATTTCTTTCTTTCTTTTTTTTTTAAAGAACTGAAACTTTATTTATTTATTTATTTATTTTTGCTTTTTGGTAGGGGGAGGGCAGGGCAGTTGGGATTAAGTGACTTGCCCAAGGTTACAGGGCTAGTAAGCGCTAAGTGTCTGAGACCGAATTTGAACTCAGGAACTCCTGACTTCAGGACTAATGCTCTCTATTCACTGTGCCACCCAGCCATCCTGACTAAACATTTCTTGAAATTATTGTCAGCTCAATCTACTGGAAGAACTCAGGATAGAGCTGTAAGGTTTCCAGTAGCCACAGTGAGATCCACATCTTTGTTGGGAATTGGGCAGCCAACTAGCTTAGCTGATTGTAGCTTCTTAGTCTTTCCTGCTCTGTCTATCTTGTTCTGAGACACAAAAATGGTGGTTATTGCCCTGAACAGAGTAAATGGGCTTGGAATCATAATCTGTGCTATGCATCTTCCTGCAGTCCTGGGTATGGTAGCTAAGTTGGGATCATGGTTTTCTCTGCTAGAGTAATGAACTAGGTTGCTGATTCAGGTTGAGGTCCTGTCCTATAAACCTGCTTGTGAATACTGAGGTAAGGATCCCACTCCCTATTATCTGCCCTCTCTCACAATCTTGAGTGATTTGGCTGAGATGGAATCTTGGCAGATTTAGAATTTTGCCCACAATTTTACTCAAGTCCTGAACAAGTCTGTCTCTGCCATGTAGCCATGGATAGTATGGCTGAAACCAGGTCATAACTACTCCCCAAATCTTATATTCATTAAAGAAACCAAGTATAAAGATCTCCTAGAGTGATCATTAAGAGATGAGAAGGGAACCTTGGTCTTGGCATATCTGATATAAAGCTTTTCTTCATTTATCTATTGTATTTGTCATTCCACTGTTAACTTGGGGCTATTTTCTCGGGTTCTAGAGGGAACTGAATTGAACTGGAAACTTTCATTCTGCCATCTTTGAAAAATTTTCTTACAAAGTCATCAGTCACCATGTCCACATTTCCCGTCATCTAGCAGGAACAATAAGATTGAGTAATAGTCATTTATTCCCTATTTTCCTCTCTCTCCTATTTCAGTACCTGGTTTTTCTTTATTGGTTAGAACTAGATCCAAACTATTAGGAATGAAATTTTTGTCAAGACAAATGACTTTATCAACTACTTAACTAAAGGAAAACTTTAAAGCCAATGGGAAACTGTGATGGAATGTGAAGAGCCTTGAATCTAGAATCAGGGGACCTGAGTCCACATCCTAAATTTGTCACTCATCCCCTATGCCACTTTTGGAAAGCTGCAGGCAACCCAAAGGACAATGAAAAGATGAACATCAGATTGTAATTTGTTATCATTTGTGTCCTTCATTACATAACTTAGAAACTTTCAATATCTATGTCCCCAGGTTGTGTGGCAAACTATAACCCAAATCAGGTCTTAGCTCTACTGCCCTCTGAAACAAGGAGGGGGAGTTGGAGAAGGGAAATTTTAGTTTGTGATTGATCCATTTTTTCTATGTCCAGAAAAAAGAGTGATTCTTTTTTTCCCAAAACAAACCGAGCCAAATTATTCACCCCAAATCCAAAAGATATACCCATCTTTTATGAGAAACAAAGGGGCCTGTTTATGCCATGTATAGGAAGGTGCCATCAAAGTCCTAATGACTCCCTACTCTTCAAGCTCAAGTTGATTGGGAAATGACCTTAATCAAGTCTTGGAGGGTGCTTGATCAAATATTCTAACCCTGCTTCAGACACTTACTAGACCCTAGGAACACACAACATGTCTTACATAACTGTTATGTGCCAAGTACTATGCCTAGCACTTTATAAATAATGTTTTATTTGAATCTTTCAACAACCCTGGGAGGTAAGTAATATTATTAGTCATTTTACAGTTAAAGAAACTGAGACAAAACAAGGTTAAATGACTTACCCAGGGTCACATAGCTAATAAGTATCTGAGGCTTAATTTAAACTTACTTCTTCATAACTTTGGACTCAGTACTCTAGCCACTGCCACCTAGCAGCTTCTAAGTCAAGTCCCCTAAGCTCTCAATTCTTCGGTTTCCTCCTCTGTAAATGGAAAGGATCAGACGTGTTGACTTCGATATCTAAATCAATGTTGGTGTGAGCCTATGGAGTGACTTCATTTCAGTTGGGAATGATGAAGATAGTAGGGGAAATGTAGGGAAGTGGATTTACTTACTATGAGGTAGGTGAGAGTTATGGAATGGCTGATATTCATAGGGTAAAGGGGTTCTAACTGATGTTGGCAGATAGCATTCAAAGCCAGTTGGAGAAGTTTGGATTTCATGTCTATGGCAAAAAAGGCCATTTCACGCTTTCAAAGTGTAGGGACATGATGAAAATGATATTTCAGGACAATCAGTCTTTCAGGTGTTTGTGTGATCAAGGGAGCAGCAGAAGCAGGGAGATAGCTAGAAAGCTGTTACAGTACATTAATTTGGGGAAATTAAAATCACTTGGTCTTATCAAGGTCACACCGCATGTCTTTGTCATATAAAAAGAAACTTCACATGTCTATTACCCTCACCCCCACCAAAAGGTGAATAATTTTAAAAACAAGCCATTCCATTATGCTCTTCTCAAATGTGTACTCATTTTAATTTAAAGCTGCCAGTAACCCCTGGACTAGATGGATGATGTTTCATTGCCTTGTGACTTTTAACCTTGTTTTATAACAAGAAATTGAGTACTTGAGTGCCTCTGTTATCAGCCCTGAGCTCCTGTCTCTCTTAACTCAAAGTGTTTTCTTGGGGGTTCTCAGCAGACAATTCTCATCCCAGCATTTTTGTAGTGTCTTAATTATTCGCTGACAATTTTAAGTGGGTACTTGAGGAATATTTGAGTATTTACAAACTCTTTGTCACCTTTTGTAACTTTGCACGTCTCATCCAAGAGGCCTAATAATTATTGTAATCGTGCTTAAGAGAAGTTATGTCAGCTGGTACAGACCATTAGTGCATTAATGTGTCAAAACAGCCGTGAATGACATAGCTCCAGACAGTCTTAAAAGCTACTAATGGCAGACCAACTCAAAGGAATTGATTTGTAAGCAACACTAAAACTATAAAACCTTCTTCTTGATGTATGGCTTCACAAAGCTTCATCCTCTTATTCACCTTATTTTTAGGAGATGAGTAATAGTGATTTGAATAAGTATGTGGATCTATAAAGACAGTAGGGCTACTGTTCTATCCTTGGGAGCAGCCATAGAGGGAGCTTCAGAGAGGGAAGCTAGAGAGGTGTCAGAAGAAGGAAAGCATGTAAATTGGGTAGTGGTCTGAATATGCCACTTTACCCAGGATTCATGCAGTTACTGATTTGTGGTTTATGGGCATACATAAGACAACAAGGGTCACCATATAAATGTTCTTTAAGTATTGAGGATGAAAAGAGTAAGATGTTCAATCAATCAAAGAAGCTTTTCTAGACCATCTTTTATAGGCTCAGCACTATACCATGTGATGGGGTTACAAAGTCCAAAATAAAACAATATCTCTACTCAAAGAGTTTATTTATCTACCTTGCCTCCTCCCCCTAGTGCTGTACCCTCTCATACCAACACATCCCGGGATTCTAGGCTCCTTTCTAAAGAGAATTCTCCATGCCTAGTGTGATCCAAACCTACCATCTGTTTTCTTGCTATCTTTATGTCATGCCAGCAAGTGCATACTCTTCCTTCCCCCACCCTGTATTTCTAGGTTGTAGGAATAGTATTCAAATTAGTGCTACAAATCTAGAAATTACATGTTGATCAATTGCCCACCATCCCTGTTTCTTTGCAGAAGAACAAAACACTCCTCCCTGGCTACTATTCCCTTCAACATGTCTTCTTTTTTTTCCATGCAAGAAATATTTCCATGTTAGCTATGTTGCAAAATAAAGCACAGACATAGAGAAAACAAGAAACATAAAGAAAGTTAAGCAAATATGCTTCAATCTGTGCTCCAAACTTTATCTGATTTTTCTGAAGGTGGATACAATTTTTCATCATGGGTCCTTTGGAGTGGTGTCAAATCATCCATTGTCTTGATCAGAGTGACTAAGTCTTTCAGCTGATCTTCTGTACAATATTGCATTTGCAATTAAGGCAGACAGTTTTGTTATAGGTGGTATTGTTGTGGTAATTATGGTAGTGGGTGGAATGTTCATGGTTAGGATAAATCCTGCGAAAATGCTTCCTAGGGCTAGGCATATAATTGGGTTAATTAGGTTTGGGTTGTTTTCGTTAATTGGAGAGGTTGTTGAGAAGCGGGGCTCATTTAATAGGGCGAAGTAAAGGATTCGAAGGCTGTATATGGCTGTGAGGATAGTGGCGATTAAGGTAATAGTTAGGGCTCAGGCGTTGGTATAGGAGGTGTTTATTGCCTCGATAATTGAATCTTTGGAGTAGAAGCCTGCTAGGAATGGTGTGCCTATGAGTGCTAGGCTACCTGTAATGATGGCTGATGAGGTGATAGGAAGGAGTGTTAGAAGTCCTCCTATTTTTCGGATGTCTTGTTCGTTTTTGAGGCTGTGAATAATGGAGCCAGAGCATAAAAAGAGCATCGCTTTGAAAAAAGCATGGGTACAGATGTGGAGAAATGCTAGGTATGGTTGGTTGAGGCCGATTGTCACTATTATGAGGCCTAATTGGCTTGATGTGGAGAATGCTACAATTTTTTTGAT
>CM053601.1:26627827-26646883 GCA_028646575.1 Pseudocheirus occidentalis | reverse complement strand
GTCTATTTTTAAGGTGTTATTTTCTTCAGTCAGGTTGTTGACTCTCTTTTCATGATTTTCTTGCATCATTCTCATTTCTCTTCCCAATTTTTCCTCCACTTCTCTTATTTGGTTTTCAAAGTCCTTCTTAAGCTCATCTATGGCTTCTAGACAGTCTTCATGTTCCTTGGAAGCTTTTGGTGTGAGAGTTCTGACTATGTTGTCTTCCTCCTATTCCATGTTTTGATCCTTTTGGTCCCCAAAAAAGGATTCTAGAGTTCCATTGCTCTTCTTACTTTGCTTCCTTTTCCTGCTCATGTTGCCAGTGAATTACTTGTCTTAAATTACTTTTCTAAAGTAATTGTCTGGAACTCTGCTTCCAGGCAAGAAAGCTTTGTCACAAAATGCTGAGGTTTTTGCAGCTGTCAGAGGTATAAGGAGACTGGTGAAGCCCCCACCAGCTTTGGTTCACTGAAAATGTGCCCCAGGACTACCACCTAAGACCACAATCTTGATCCAGGCAGCTCAACACAAGAGCACTTGGCCCCTGAATGATTGCTTGGTCCCCCTGCAGTCTGCGACCAGGAGCTCTGAAGCATCCAGGTGGAAGCTGCTGCAGGGCAGCCCTTTCTGCTGCTTCCTTGCCCTGGAGGCAGTTTGGCTGGACTGCTTTTCTCCCCCAAATTTAGCTGAGTTCCATTGACCTTTTTCTTAGTCCTTATTTCTTCTGGCTTAATAAATCAGCAAACTTCCACAGCTGCTGCTGATCTGCTCTCCTGAACGATCCAGCTGCGCCTTGTCCTGCTCTTCCTGTTCACCCTGGGGCCAAGCTGTGGTTTGGGGCTGGGCTGGTTTCAGCTCAGAGGGCTGTAATGAGCCCCACCTGCCAAGCTGCCTTCAGAGGGAGGTGTGTTTTTCTGAGTTTTGGAGTCCTAAAATTTGTTTCGAGTCATATTTTATGGGTATTTAAGATGGCCATGTGAGAGCTGTGGCATTTTCCTGCTTCTATGCCACATCTTGGCTCTGCCAGTCCCTGATGGATTGATTTTTGATGGGCCTTCACCATTTTTAGCCTCTGCCTTGGCTGGATGTTGCTTCACTCTCTTCAGTTGGAGCACCACAGCATTCTTTTAGCAAGGGCAGTGACCTTGTTAGGAGCCTCCTCATAGTCTCTTTGACTCTGAGGTCAATCACCTCTAGGAAGAAGCAGAAGAGGTCTAAGTGTTCTTGTTCAAAAATTCTTCCTGTTTCAGGGAAACTCCCTTCTATGAATTAATCTACTTTTACTTGTAATGATGAACCAGTTATACTTCCCAGCCTCCTGTTGGGATCTAATAGAGATGAGTGACTCAAGGCAAAGTTGTGGAGTCCATCTGTGCCCCAGGGCAAGTTCCTCTTCTTTGCTGTTATTTTTTTTTTCATCTGCAGTGGACCTATTCAAGTTTCTAAAGTGTGGAATCCTTTCTTTTACACTGAAATAATACATCTCATCTCTCCTCTCCTCCCTACCTCCCATTTCACATTCTTTTTCTCTGTCACTCTCCTTTCAACCTTCAGTTTTGTTAAATCTAAAGGGACACACCCTTACACTCAAATGGATCTGTGATATTAAACTGCAAACTCCCTCTAATCATACAGATCAAAGTCCATCAAGGCCTGCCTATCTGATGTGATGCTGGTCCATGACCTCCAAAAAAAGTTAATGAGAGGGATCACTCATCCTGATAGAAGACTTTCTTGCTTTTTCCTGATGCTTTGAGGGCACCTGCAGACTTAACATACCTCTTTCTCACCATGTCATCAGTCCATCTTCTCATGCTATCATACATGTCCTAGATAACATCTTCTATCTCCATCCTTTGGAATTCCTCAGTGACTATGTGTTGTTGCTCTTTAATGCCCATCACATCTCTCCATTGTCTTCTATGGGAAGCTTATGTATAATTCTCTGAATTCTGTTACTTGCCATGATTGATTGTAATAAAGGTATGAATTTGCAGCTACAACTATTGAAATAAGAATGGCTTATTTCTTCCTTCCTTCCTTCCTTTTTCTTTCTTTCTTTTCTCCATTGATTTGCTGGAGGCCTTTAAACTGAAGTATAAATTATCAGTTTGGTTAGTTCATTGATTCTCATTAATGCTAATTGCTTAAATTAATACTTTGGATGTTGTATATGTATAGAAAATAAAACTCCAGGAGAAGTCAAGAATTCTACTTTTCTTTTGTCAAGATAAAAAATTTATATACCCCACTAAAACTAGATATCAATAGTTCCTAGGGCACAAAATAAAATGTTTTGTAGTCTCTCAACACAAAGAAACAGCTGGCATATTTTCTGCTATGATTCTTTTAAAAAAATGTTTTAATGTTTTGTTTTCACATCACCTTCATTTCTGAATATATGCCTCTATCTACCACCCAGTAAGTCATTCCTGCAACAAAACTTTAAAAATGGAGAGAATTCATAAAAATGAAACAACACATTGACAAGGAATGAGCATAAGCAATATTTCACACACATAGTCACCCACATATGCCATCAAGGATGACAGGTGAATTTTCCCACCTATTCTCAAGAACCAATTTTGGTCATTTCAATTGCAAGTCATCAGTTTCATTTTGTTGTTAGATCTTTTTTCAGGAAGGCTTGAAAATCCTCTATTTCATTAAAGTTCAATTTCCCGCCCATAAGATTATACTTAGTTTAGTTGACTAAGTATTTATTATCTGACTTCATCTTTTGCTTTGGGGAATATTATATTCCAACCCCAACTTTCTTTGTGGTAGCAGCTGCCACCATATTTTTATATGATCTTTACTATAACTCTTTGGTTCTTTAATTCTTCTTTTGGGCTACTTGTAATACTTTTCTTGTGACATGAAATCTCTGTATTGTGATTATGATATTGCTAGGAGCTCTCCTCTGAAGCTCTCTTTTACTAGGTAACCAGTGGATACTATTTTCATTTTTTCTTCTTGTTCCAAGAATTCTAGGCAGTTTTAGCATATAATTTGGTTTTTGAATTTAATATATTACATATAATCTGTATCTATCTATATAATCTATATGTAATATAATCTATAATCTAAAACAATCTTTAACATTCTTTTTTTCTTATATTTGAGTTGCAAATTCTCTCCCTTCTTCTTTCCCCTAGCTTCTCACTAATAAATCAAGCAACTTGATATAAGTTATACATGTGCAATCATGCAAAACATATTTCCATATTGTGAAAGAAAACACCAAACAAAAAGAAGACAGTAGAACAAAGTATGCTTCAATCTGCATTTAGATTCCATCAGTTACTTATCTGAAGATAAACAGCAATTTTTTTCATCATAAATCCTTTAAGAACTGTCTTGGATCATTGTATTACTGAGAACAGCTAAGTCATCCACATTTGATCATCATACAATATTTCTGTTACTGTGTACAATGTTCTCCTAGCTCTGCTAAGTTCACTTTGCATCGATCCATGTAAATATTTCCATTTTTTTCTGAAATCTTCCTGCTTGTCATTTTTTATAGCACCACAGTATTTCATCATGATCTTATACCACAATTCATTCAGCCCTTCCCCAGTTGATGGAAATCACCTCAATTTCCAATTCCTTCTCAGCACTAAAAGAGGTGCTGTAAATATTTGTGTACATATATGTCCTTTTTCTTTTCTTGTTTTTTTTTAATCTCTTTGAGACATGGACCTAGTAATGGTACTTCTGAGTCAAAGGGTATACACGATTTTATATCTCTTTGATCACAATTCCAGATTGCTCTCCAATTTGCACTCCCAATTCTAAACTGGATTAGTTCACAGCTCCAGCAAAAGTGTATTAGTGTCTCAATTTTCACCCATCCCACTCAACAGTTATCATTTTCCTTTTTTGCATCATATTAGCCAATGTGAAAGGATGGGGTGGTACCTCAGAGTTGTTTTAGTCAGTATTTCTCTAACGGGTGGTGATTTAAAGCATTTTTTCATACGGCTGCTGATAGGTAGTTTTGATTATTTTATCTAAAAACTGCCTGTTCATACCCCCTGACCATTTCATAAATTGGGAAATGGCTCTTATTTGTACAAAGTTGACTTATTTCTCTATATATTTGAGAAATTAGGTCTTTATGAGAGAAATTGCTGTCAAAAAATTTTCAGTTATAACTGCTATGATTTCCTTCCATCCTACTTTCCCATTTATCTTCAAAAGTATTTCTCTTCTAACAACTGTCTCCCCTAATCTGCCCTCTCTTCAATCAACCCCACACCCTGATTTATGAATGATCAGAAGCACTGTTTTATGCACTGAAACTGTGGCCAGTGTCCCCAATCCCATGGGCCACAAGGAGATACAAGTACTTCTCCCTGTCCTGGGAATGAAACTTAGAACTATGACTAGGATACATGTATGAGCAATGTAACAGAGTCCTGAAACTGGTGGCAGCAACAAGACCCCTGGAATCTTCTGACCAGTTATCCAATCCTCTTATCATTTGTGAGCTGAGAGCTCCAGAAGCAGTCATCCTCAAGGCCTTTGGCTAGCTTTCTGGTGCACCATCTGTGCTGGTGCAGCCTATGCTCCACTCTCATCCCATGTAATAACCCTTCCTGAAGACGTTCTAAGTTGTCTTGGGTTGTAAAATTGTTCCACCCTGTCCTTTTTGTGGGTTCTGCCACTCCAATACTTGATTAGAGATGTTGATTGGAGGGGAATTTAAGAGAGCTCAAGAGAGTCCTTGCTTTTCTCCACCATCTTGGCTTCACTACCACACTCTACTCCTCCATATATGATTTCTTGAGACATACCATCTAGGTTGTGTTGGGTTTTTTATTGTGATTTTATGATTCCACTATAATTCCAATAATTCTTACATTTTTTATTTGACCTGTGTTCTAGCTCAGTTGATTTTAGATATTTCTTACTTTTTTCCAATCTTTAAAAAAAATAATTCTTGTTGTCTCATTGTTTTCTGTTTGCCCCATTATCATTTTCAGGGTATTCAGTTCTTAGATGACATTTTCCACCTCTGTTCCATGTTCTGTTCTAAGTTATCAAGTTTCCTTGCTATTCTTTCATTCATATTTCATGTCTCCCGAAAAGGCAATATATTATTACTTTGCTTGATGCAAGTATGTACTGAATTCAATGGCATCCTTTATTCCTCGCTTCCATTCACCCCAATATAGCCAATAAGTAGCCAAAACTTACTGTTTCTATCATCACAATATCTCATATATGTACCCTTCTCTCTGTTACCCCAGCCACCACCCTAGCTAGGGCCAATATCACCTCTCACTTAAATTAGAACAATATCCTCCTCAATTATAGCCCTGCCTCAGTAAAGAAATGAAAAAAGTATTCATCAAAAACTAGTCATCCTGGGGCAGCTAGGATGGTGCCATGAATAAAGCACTGGCCCTGGAGTCTGGAGGACCTGGGTTCAAATTTGGCCTCAGACACTTAACACATACTAGCTATGTGACCTTGGGCAAGTCACTCAACCCCAATTCCCCTACCTTCCCCCTCCAAAAAAGAAAAAAAACTAGTCATCTCTAGCATTGTGCTAAGTTCTGGGGATGCAAATGCAAGTCTCTTTCCACTCTAATTCATCCTTCACACAATTACCAAAGTGATCTCCCCCAAAACATAGATCTGACCATACCACTTCCCTACTCAATAAACTCTAATCATCCCCTATTAAAACTCTAAGACAAAATATTTACTCATCTGCTTGACACTTAAAGCCTTTCACAACCTAACTCCAAACTACATTTCTAGCCTCATTTATGGTCCAACCAATTACTTACTACTTTTTATATGTGATATTCTGTCTCCCATTTCCCTGCATGGAAAGCACTATATTTGATTTTATTTAAAAGTTATAAGCAATTTTCTGTCATTTCAAAGAAGAAATTTGCTTTTAAGGTATATTTTATGGATACTGTCTATAGTCAATCAATCAGTCATCAAGTATTATTAGCTACTTATTATGTGCTTAAAGCCAACATGTGCAGCTTTCCAGAGAACTGCTGCTATGAAAGCCTGATTACATAGTGTAGTGAACTCTCTATTTTTTCAGTAACAAAGCTAAAACATTGACAGAAACCAAAGTACAGTATTCACAATGTTATAACATAACAATTTATAAGTGGCCACATTGTTTTCACAAAAGGGGCCACATAGTTTTAAACAAAAGATATCATTCAATAAGTCCTTAACTCAGTCATCCTTAAGGAGCAAGCCTCCTTAAGGGACACAAAGTACAAAGGTCAAAGTTCTCTACCCCTATGTTACATTGTATCATGACCTTGTCAGTCAGCACTAACTACCCAAGGATAGATCTTTTCATCTTGACTTGAGGCTGGCTCTCAGATTCCATGGTTCCTCTTTCATGTGCCCAGCTCTTGCAGGAATCTACACAAGCATCACCTGGATTTGAAGGTAGGCAGCTCTTAGCTCCTCATCCAGCTCCTCATGCGGCTCCCCATCTAGTTCCTCATCCAGTTCCCATTCCATATTGAAGCTCACAGTATCCAATCCACCCCAAGTCCTTCATAGTTTCTGTTCCTGGGAAGACAAAGCTTAACAGAGCCAAAACAGCATTCTCATGTTAACGGCACCATCATCAATTCAGTATCTGCCTGTGAAATCAATATAGACCCACCTACAATGTCTGAGAACTCAATACAAATCATCAGCCTAAAAAGCAACACAGATCCACAAACAAGGTCTGTGAAATCAACACAAATCATGAGCAAAAATCCCAGGACCTCCAAAACCTCCTCCAGGACTTTTGTAAACAGACAATCATAAAATCTTCTTTCATGGCTTCCAGTAAGGTCTCAGGGTTTCCATACAAAGTATTACAAACAAAAATCAGCATAGACAGAACACACAAACAGAGTGCCAGGATACCACAAGTTTTCTCCTTCTCAACTCTGCCACCACAAGAGTTCTCTTCTCAGTTCATGTTTTTTTTACCTGACTTCTAAGAGCTCACATACAAATATGGTAGTCAGCCTTCAGATAATTATATACAAGATACATACGGAGTAAATAGAAGGTAATCTCCAAGGTGAATGTTCTAACAGGTGAGCAGATAGGGGTAGGTAGCAGAGAGGGGAATGGAGTGGACAGAGAAAGATTCCTCCTGAAAAGGTAGTACTTGAACTGAGTCTTGAAGGAAACTAAGAAGTAGAAAGGAGGAAGAAGAGGTCCCCAAGTATTATTTATTAGAGGCTAAAATATTTCAAAAGGAAAATACCTGAATCATTCCTGATTAGACCAAAGATATTCTTATAACTGTTGGAAAAGATATGGAGATTCGCAAACAAATGAATAAAAAAAATCAACTGGAAAAAGACATTGCTGTCAGCTCATGATGTTCACAATTTGTGATTCAGATTTAGATGCCCTTTTTCTGGACACATTCCTTTGTACTGTTAATACTCCAAGGCATAGAAAGCTTAACAGAAAGAAATTGAATCTACACCAGAAAGTAGTTCATAGAAAGAAATCTAAACTATACAACCCATAGGTAGTTTACATATCCTCATTGTAATAAATAAATTAATATATAATTTATATATATATATATATGTATATATATATATATTTGCATGTGAGCTCTTAGAACGCAGGTAAAAAAACCTGAATTGAGAAGAGAACTCTTGTGGTGGCAGAGCTGAGAAGGAGAAAACTTGTGGTATCCTGGCACTCTGTTCTATGTTGAAATATATACATAAATCTTACTGGGGATGGCCAGGAGAACCCCATTTTCTGGGAAGGGACACATCTCACAGAGATATAGAACATATTGTCTGACTGCTTGTTGAAGTGTGCATGCCATGAGTCTTTCTGAGATGACAGGACCACTTGTCATTGGTGGTTCTTAATCAGGTTTTGTCAAACCGAGTTAATTAGAGTCTCCCATTGGGTAGGCTACAAGAGAAGCCAAAGAAAGACTGACTGAGCTCAGCAGTCAAAATCCATGATTTGGTGTTTCTTTTGCCTTTCTTTTTCATTCCCTGAGCACAGAATGGTGAGTAGGAATCTTGAGAAATGGAAGGTCCAGGCTTGTGGCAAACTTGATAAATTATCCAATTCAAGAATTATGCATTTGGATGTCATCTAACAAGCAGGAGGTGATTCCTATAATAGAACAGAATGCTTATCAGAGGAGAGCATGACAATAGATAAGATTTCCATGAGCCCTGAAGGAGTTGAGAAACTTGCCTGGGTAACCAGAACATCCCAAGGAATGTGGAACATAAGTCCCAGTTATCTCAATAGCCCCATAAAGTTGGGTTTTTGTGTTTGTTTGTCTTTTCTTTTGTTGCTTCCTGGGAGTCTATAACAAGTGTAATAAATCATTGTTCTATGTTTCTGATTGTTGTTGGGCTTTTTGTATATGTTAATGCATGATGTGAATCTTTTAAAGTCTTTTTTCTACCACATGTGTACTTTTATGTAGCCATTTATTTACATGTCTTGAACTTGAAAATGAAATCCTTAAGATAATAAACTGTCTTTGCTTGTCTTTCTATCCCTAGCACTTAGCACAGTGCCTAGCAAATAGTAAATACTAGATAAATGCTTGTTGGCTGATTGAAAATTGAAATGATATATCTAGACAACAAAAAAAATTCAAGACAAAAAACATTAATCATAGTTCTCTAAGTTAGCTACAAATAAAAACGGAAGAGTTCTATCCAATTCAAGTCCCTGAATATAACTTGAGAGGGCAATAAATTTGAACAGGGAGGTAAAATCCATAATAAAGGAAAAAGGTCAACAACTGAAGTCTTTTTTAGTAATCAACATAGAGGGGATAAATTTAAACCAACTTATACCTGCCAAACAATAAAAAGAATGGAGTAGAAGTCATATTATCCCTCCAAATAATATTTTCTGCCAACTTTGTCTTTTTTATAAAATATATGCTCTAGGGATCATGTGGTATATTGATCTAGTTACACATGAAAAGTATCTTGATTAAACTCTAAAAAAATATTGATTTAGAATCTAGGCTACAAATTGTTCCTTATATTTTAGTGAAATAGACGTAATCTGCAATTACCTGTAAATAATGACTTAAACAAAATATTGAGAAAAGTATACAAGTTTAGTGGGGTGTATGTTCATTTAAAGAAACAGATCTATTTAAAAGGTTTATAAATAGAAATCTCACCAGAGATTATTTTTATATTTTAAGGCGAATATATTTGACCTGCATACAGTGAAATGGAAAAAAGATATTCTACCCTGATATAAATAGCCAAATTAAAGGAAAAATAAGTATCACAACAAAATTTGACTCTGCCTAATTATCCTACCCTGGGAGATTTCAACCTCTTACTAACAATACACCAAAAAACTGAAAAAAAAAAAAGCCATGGTAAAAAAGTATACACTTTTCAAAACCTCTTACCCCAATCACTTAGGATTATTTACTCATTTACTCAGTAAAAGGAGAGAGACGGGACCATTTTAGGTGACAAGTTACTATGTCCTCATTGGCGTTTATGCTGGGGAGTGAGGAAAGGAGAAGTTTAGCTTTTCTGTTTCTTTGCTGGTCAAGGGTGGGGAAAGCTGTAAATTGCTTTTGATGAATGAATGATTGATGGGGTATAACACGAGAGGAAAGGGGAGAAAGAGAGCCCAAGTACATATTATCGAGCACTCTCCCCTTTAACTTCCTTTTTCTATCTAATAACTTTAAGCAATATAAATGATTGTCCTAGGAAAAGATATTCTATGTAAAGCTTCACCGCAAAACAATTTTTATCGCTGGGTTTTAAACTTCTGAAGTCAATTTCCAGTGAAATTGCTTAAAAGACCTTTAACTCCAGTGATGCTGGAGAACACTGTTAAAATACACAGAAATTCCTGTCACTGCGAGGGTCAGCCCTTTATTACTGGCATGGCTCTGGAAGCTATTTATTATATCTGGCCTATGATATTCTTCCCACTAGTGTGGCCGCTGCTTTCTGGCACATATCAGGCTTGACAGAATCATTTTACATGTTCCAAATGGCAAAAGATAATAGCAAAACAGCAAGAGAATGTTCTCAGTACACTGAATGTTGACTTTCAAAAGTTACCATTATTCTTGGGGAAAGAGAGAGTTGACAGAATTATGGAAATTCCACTATATCAATACTTATTTTGAATTATTGCTGATAAAATGCCAAGTTAATATTTCTGTATGATTTCCCAACAAGAATTCTATTTCAGTTGTTGAATTGTTTGTTGTGGGCTTTGCAATACAACCTATCTGAAGCTCACTGAACTTGCAGGCTGACTGCAGTCTGGGGCGGCTACACAGGAATCCAAACAAACAACCATCAGCCTGGAGGCAAGACCGCTCACTTCAGAGCAGTACAGAAAAAGCCTGTGTGGGCAATATGCTTTTCATATCTTATTCTAGCCTTGTATTGATAGTCTTTCAACATAAAATCACTGATATCAAAACTGCATATTTTTAGATCCCTAATAAGATTCTTTGGAATTTGAAAGTGAATCTACTTGTTATTTTATTTTTTCTTCTACTTATTCACGTATTTTTTCAAATTAGTTGTTTTTAATTATAATTTATTCTTCCCACTACCTTTCGTCATCCTCAACTATGGAACAATCATAGACACAATCATTAAAAATATGCATGATCCAACAATTTCCCATATTAACCATGCCCAAATTTACATATATATATATATATATATATATATATATGTGTGTGTGTGTGTGTGTGTGTGTACTTGTGTATGTGTGTATATATATTTACATATGTGTATGTGTATATATATATATATATATTCATATACTTATATACCTATGTGTGTGTACATACACACACATATCTTTGCAGTTTAAATTAATCACCTCTTTGGCAAGAGTTGAGGGGTATCTTTCATTGTCAGTCCTCTGGATTTATGATCTTTACACTGACCAAAGTTCTAAAGTCCCTAAGAGGGGATCTACAAGAGGGTTGTTACTGTGTACCTTGTTCTCCTGAGTCTGCTTACTTCTCTTTGGATAAGTTCATAGAGATCTTCCCAATTTCTGCCCAAACTGCCCATATTGTCACTTCTTATGTGAATTGCATTCATATACCATAAGTTGCTTAGCTATTCACTTACAGGAGGACAGTCACTTAATTTTGAAATTTTAGCTATTGTGAGAATAGCTGAAAGTAAAAATATGTTTTCTGCATAACAGTGGTGTAGCTAGATCAAAGGGTTTACATACTTTATTAACTGATTGGGCATAGTTCCAACTTACTTTGTAGAACAGGTGCATTTAAAATAGCTCATACCCACCAGTGTATCAAGGTACCTGTTTTCACATAGCTCCCCCAATATTTGTCATTTTCCTCTGTGAACATCCTTCCTAGTCTGATGGGTATGAAGTGAACCCTTAAAGTTGATTTAATTTGTTTTTCTGTAATTATCAATGAATTGGATCTTTTTTTTCATTATTGTTGGAAGCCTGTATTTCTCCCCTTGAAAAACTGCCTTTTTATATCCTTTGACCACTGTTCTATTGGGGAATGGCTCTTAGTTCTATAAACTTGTATCAATTCCTTATATATCTTGGTCATGAGTTTCATCAGAGAAACTTAATGTGAAGTCTGTTTTCTCCAAAGTTACCTGTTTACTTTCTAATTGTAACTATATGAGACTTGTTTATAGAATGATTTTTTAATTTTATATGATCAAAATTGTTCATTTTGTCTTCTCTGAAGTTCTCTATCACTTGTTTAGTCATGAAATCTACTATCCACAGCTCTGAAAGTTAATTTCTTCCTTGTTCCTTTAATTACTTATATGACCTTTCATACATAGGTCTTGTATTCATTTGGAGTTTATCTTGATATATGATATGAATTTTGTCATAAATCTAATGGATTTAATCTGCTGGACTACTATCTAGTTTTTGCAGCAGTGAACCCTTTACACAGTAACAGGGGGGTCTTTGGGTTTATCAATTACTATACTTGTTTGTTTCTGTATGTTGTGAACCTCATCTTATTTTCTATCCAGTACCAGATTATGTTAGTGATTACTGCACTGTAGTATAATTTAAGATCACGCCATTTTATTTTGTATTTATATTCTTAACTCCCAGCACAGTATTAGCATATGATAAATACCCTTCTTTCCTTTCAGTTACTTCTTTTTTTCCTTCTTTTCCTCCTTCACTTTTTCCCTTCCTTTCATTCATTTACTACAAGGTGAAAATGGTCATAGGTTCTTGAAGAATGAATCCCAGGGACCAAAACAGTTTCTCCCTTTTTTTAAACAGAGGTGTTTTCTTAATGAAAAAAAGGCCCCTGAGAATATGAGCACTTACATGGCTTGTCATATCTTTACATCCTCAGTGCCAAGCAGTCTTACACAATGTGAGTCCATAGTGTTTGTGCAATTCAGTCAAATGTAATTAGAATCGTTCCTCCATCCTCATTCTTCCTGACCTCTGGGCAGCATTTGACACCACTGACCACTTTGTCCTCTGGATATTCTCTCCTCTCGGGGTTTTCCTAACATTGACCTCTCCTTCTGCCTTTGTAAGAGGTCTTTCTCTTTCTTTCTCACCTGCTGCACTAGTCTGAGGCATTTCTGACTTCTCCACTCATCCCATACCTTCCCCAGCCACCCTGGAGCTTGAGCTCCCTGCTTTTCAGCTTCCTTTTGTGATATATCTCCCACAATTAGGCTGTAAGCTCCATATCACTCCCTATCCCTAGCACTCAAAAGAGTAAAGGCATACAGTGGGTGCTTAATAAATGTTTGTTGAATGGCTTCTCAATCTCTTTTATTCATCGTCCTCATCTTATGACCTAACTGAGGGAAGTCTCCAAAGCTTTGTTCTGGGCCTTCTCTATTGTTTCTGTAGTCTCTTGGGGAGCTTATCTACTCCCAGTGATACAACTATCATTGCACTCGAAGATAATTCCAAGACCTGTGGATCTAATCCTAGTCTCACCTCAGGTCCAGATTTACATCAACTGCCTATTCAAATTGCATCGTCTCTAGGAATCCCCAAAACAACATGTTCAAAATAGGACTCATTCTTTCCCCTGAACCTCCCCCTTTTCTGAACTGGTCTATTCTTTCAAGGATATCACTATTTTTCCTAATGCCCAGGTTGATAACCTTGTAAATCTCACTTCTCCCACATAGCCGCACAATTGTCAAATCTAGTTTCTGCTCCTTAACAGCCTTCATCATCTCTCACCTGGACTGTTACAACAACCTCCTGTTTGCTGTTATACCTCAGGGCTCTCCCCATTCCAATCTACCCTCCACATGTCACCAAAGTATTTTCCCTGAAGTTCTTTCTGTCACTCAATAAATCACAGTGTTTCCCATTATCAGTAGGATTAAATACAAATTCTTCTGTTTAACATTTCAGTGTCTTTACAACTTGACCCCTTCATATATTTCTATTTTACTTATTACTTTGCTCCACACATGCCATGATCAAGCCATACTAGCCAATTTGCTGCTCTTCAAACACAATGTTCCATTTCTTGTAACCATGACCTTAATTTTGTTTTCTCCCCTAGTCTATCTCTTGGAATGCCTCATTCCTCCAAAACTCAGCTCAAAAGCAACTCTATTCAGGAAGCCTTTCCTGGTCCTCCAGGGCTCCCTCCCCAAACTACCTTGTATTCATTTTATATACATTGTGTAGATACTAATGTATGTGTATGTTGTCCTCTCCCTTAGAATTTAGGCTTTTTGGCCTCATTTCTAAATTGTCTCTCTTGGATCTATTTTCCAGGTCAGTGGTTTTTTCAAGGAGATGTTTCACAATACCTTCTATTTTTTTCATTTGTTTGGATCTGTTTAATAGCATCTTGATTTCTCATAAAGTCATTTGATTCCATTTGCTCCATTCTAATTCTGAAGGAATTATTCTCTTCAGTGAGCTTTTGTGATTCTTTTTCCATCTGGCAAATGCAACTTTTTAAGGCGTTCTTCTCCTCACTGGCTTTTTGGGCCTCTTTTGCCATTTGTGTTCATCTATTTTTAAGGTGTTACTTTCTTCAGTCACGTTGTTGACTCTCTCTTCATGATTTTCTTGCATCATTCACATTTCTCTTCCCAATTTTTCCTCCACTTCTCTTATTTGGTTTTCAAAATCCTTCTTAAGCTCCTCTATGGCCTGTAACAAGTTTAGGTTTTTCTTGGAAGCTTTGGGTACAGGAGTTCTGACTGTGTTGTCTTCTTCCTAATCCATACTTTGATCCTTTTTGTCCCCATAAAAGGAATATAAAATTGGGTTGCTGTGTTTACCTTGCTTCCTTTGCCTGCTCATGTTGCCAGTCAATTACTTGACTTTTTAGCTCTGTGGGACTCTGCTTCCAGAGGGGAGAGCTTTGTCCCAAATCACTGGGGTTCTTACAGCTGCCACAGCTATTAGGAGGCTGCTGTTCTCTACAGCTCCTACCAGCTTTGGCTCACTGGTCACTCACCTCAGGACCATTACCCAAGACCACAATCAGGATCCAGGAAGCTTAAGACAAGAGCACTTAGCCTCTGAATGATTGTTTGCTGCCCCACTCCCACCCCGCAATCTGCAGACTTTGAGCTCTGAAGCAGCCACATGGAGGTGGCTATAGGGCTGCTGCTTCCACTGCTTTCTTGCCCTGGGAGCAGACCCACTTTTCTCCCCCAAATTTAGCCGAGTTCCACTGATCTTTCACTTTGTCCTTGGTTCTTATGGGCTGATAAGTCTGGAAACTGCCACAGCTACAGGTGATCCACTCTCCCAAATGCTCCAGTCACAGCTTGTACTGGCCAACCTGGGGTGGCAGCCATGACTGGTCTTGGCTCCCAGATTGCTGCAATGAGCCCTTCCTGTCCTGCCTGCCAGACTGCCTTCTGTGGGAGCTTTCTTTCTCTGTACTTTTGTGGGTTCTGGAGCTCTAAAATTTGTTTATATTCATATTTTATAGGGATTTGAGGTGGTTATGGGGGAAGTTCACAGAGTTGTCCTGCATCTATGCTGCCATCTTGACTGTCCCCCCCCTCCCCGGATTCATCCTTATTTCTAAAATATACAAAGAACTGAGTCAAATTTATAAGAATACAAGCCACTCCCCAACTGATAAATGGTCAAAGGATATGAACAGGTAGTTTTCAGAAGATTTAATTAAAGACATCTATAAGCATATGAAAAAATGTTCCACATCACTAGTGATTAGAGAAATGCAAATCAAAACAACTCTGAGGTACCACATCTCAGCAGCCAGACTCGCTAAGACGACAAAACAGCAAAATGATCAATGCTGGAGAGCATGTGCAAAAAGTGGAACACCAATGCATTGTTGGGGGAGCTGTGAACTGATCCAGCCATTCTGGAGAGCCATCTGGAACTGTGCCCAAAGGGCTATAAATAAGCGCATACCCTTTGACCCAGAAATACCACTTCAGAGATCAGAGAAGTGGGAGGAGGACCCGTTATGTACCAAAATATTTATAGCAGCTCTTTTTTGTGATGGCAAAAAACTTGGAAAACAAGGGGATGGCCATCAATTAGGGAATGGCTGAATAAGCTGTGGTATATGAATGTAATGGAATACTACTGTGCTATAAGAAATGAGGAGCAGACAGACTTCATAATAACCTGGAGAGATTTATATAAACTGATGCTGAGTGAGAAGAGCAGAACCAGGAGAAATTTGTACACAATCACAGACACAGCATATGTGTGGCAACTAACTTCAATAGACTGGGCTCCTCTCAGCAGTACAAGGTTACAGGACAACTCCAAAACACTCATGATTGAAGGAAATATCCACATCCAGAGAAGGAGATGTGGAATCTGAATGCAGATTAAAACAAACTACCTACTTTGTTTCTTTTTCTTGTTTTATTCTGTTTCTCTTTCCCACTGATCATTCCATCAGTTACAATCCTTCTTTACAACCTGACTAATGATTAATGGGAAGATATTTGTAGATCCTGTATCCGAGTGCATGCCACCATGATGGGGGGGGGAGGAGAATGAGGGGGAGAAAATATGAAACTCACAGGACTATGGAACTGAATGTTATAAACCAAAAGTAAATAAACCAATTTAATTTTTTTAAAAAGAATTTGGGCTTTTTGATGGCACTTTTTAAATTTATATCCCCAGAGCTTAGGTCAATGTCTGGTATATGATAGAATTTTAATAAATCTTTAATAAATGACTGATTAATATAGCATTTTATCCATCAACACTGGCTTAGTCTCACAGATTTTATAAATGGTCATTTTTAAATTTACTACCTTTATAAAGCCACATGGCCATTCAAGAAGAACATGCAAATTTTGATAATTTGATATTTCATAAAAACTATTTTAGGCAAAGTAGTTTGAAAATTTGTGCTAGAAGCTCTTTATCACAACCATATTATGATAGTCTTCAACTACATAAACATTCATTCAAGCTCACTGTAGGCAGAATTTCACAAAGAAAAATGTGTCAGAACCAGAGTTCTATGGTTCATTTTTTTTTAAATATGCATTCAAAAGAACTGTTCATTAAACAAGAAAGCCATTCTACCATCTGGATCTTATTCTACCCAATTAAATAATAAGCATTTATTAAATGCCCACTCTATGCCAAGCCTTGTGGTAGCTTCTGGGGATGCAAGTTCAAACAATCCATATTTGTAAGAAAATTATTTCAAATAAAGTAAAAATTAACTTAATGTGCATCTTTAACTTTTACAGACAACAATGAGCAAAAAATCTAGCAATAGTCTCTTATTCTTCATATTGCATTACCAATATATAATAAAGATAAAATTAATAAAGAACTCTTCAAAAAGATTATCTGCAGACTTTAGGCTCAGCTAGGCAGCCATGCAGAATGATAAATAATGTTCTAAAATCATTTTTGCTTTGAGTAGCAAACCACCTTTTTCCACAAAAAAAAAAATAAGCTTGCATTTGCTCTCAAGTGGATTGCAACAGCTTTCATTATGAAGTCGTTATAATGGTAATGATGTCAGACACATTAAAAGAGTTGTTGTTTGTTGTTGGTTTTCAAAGAGGACCAATGACATCACAGTGTAATGTGGTAACTTGTGGGTGAATTAGATTTAAGTGAAGCAGATTTGCACAGTCATCAGCCTCACCCTCTCTTCCAGATTCATCAAAGTCCAGTGGCAGGATAAAAGTCAAAATGACTAGTGATGGCCCAAAACACAGTGGATGACCTTGGTGTCTTCAGTGTCTCACCATAGTGCTTCTTGCTTCAGCCACCCTTATGGCTTTGGAACAAATGGTTCTCATCTGTCAGTTCTGCCAGGGGAAGTGTTCACATGCTTGGGGTAGACATGCCCCTAATTCACCAACAGGTTTGAGGTCCTTTGTTAGCCTGATTTAGCCCATCTACCTAGACAGTTTACCAGGGTGTGGCCACTGTATATGCTACAGCTTTTCAAACCACGGTTGAAAATTGTGTGGACACCAAAGGTAGATGAGTAGGCCTGAAAAGAAGTCAGCAAGTCAGCAAGTCCTCACACCAGAGGTGCTAGTCCTCCTTTGAACAGACAATATGCCCCTTAAAGAATTAAGAAAAAGTACAATGTGTATGTGTAGAAGTAAAAATTCAAACATTAAAAATTTGGCCTATTTCCCAAAGTGTGGGTTTGTCATTAGAGACTAATGATTAGAAATCTATTTTTTATTTTTGTTAATCTCTTGAAAAGTAGAAAGACTCTTTTTTTAAACTGTAAGGAATTGCTCCCAATTAAAATTTTAGTAAATGTTGATGATTTTTGACTGCAGACTAATAAACTCCTAACAGTCAGAGTTCAGATTTCAAATTCCAACAGATTTTTTAACAATAATGGCACATATGGGCCAATCCTGTAATTTGTCAAAATTATTCTCTCGATAAATTCTCAGATGTGCCATATTCAGAAGTTGATGAGTAATTATAAAATAAAGATTAAAATCAAACCCAGTTAAAATAATTCCCAACAGTTTCTGAAACTCAATATTTTTCAAAGAATTATTAGAGTAGAAGCAAAAAAGTCCTCATCTGCATTTTCAATTATGGCTACACTCTAGCAGATATAATTGTTTAAATCATGTAGATGATCTATAGTTATTGGTATTATTTGAATGTTTGAATCTACTTAAAGTGCATCTGGAAGAAAGAAGAAATATTTAAGTAGAATAAGTTTTAGGATAAAAAAATGCATTTCCATAGTAAGCTGATAGCTTCAATTATGCCATTTCTTCTCACCCTGATAAATATATTCTTGACCTTACCTATTATTACATAGAAGACCACTGCTGAGAGTTGCAGTTAACAAAGCTATCAAACCTTAATATCATCTCTTTTAGGTTGCCAGTAGTGTGATTTTCTGTCATTACCAAGATGGTAAGGATCAAGGTAGGAAGATAAACGCGTTGACATATCAGATAACCATATACTGTTTAAAGGACACAAAGGTAGCTTCAAAGGGGAAGGAAGAAGCTTCCCTTCAGGTCCTCCATCATGTCATCAATTACAGGGCTGTCATACTAATGACTAAGAAAAAACAGGGGAACAGTGACAATGGGCCCATTCATCTTGCTCGTCTCTGGAGAAGGTACACCTGTACTCCACTTCCTTCAGTCTCTTGCTACCAACCCCCCTCCCCAGCTTTAGCTCTCCATGACAGTTGAGTTGAGAAATGTTACCTATCTATCATCCTTTCTTACTGAAAGGCACCTTGACTACAGTTAATGACTATAACAAGATCAAACAAGAGACTCCCCTCCCTTTGTATTCTGCTCCTTTGTTATTAGGCTCAGTCTATATTGGGGAAGGAAAAAACAGACTCAGTTGATTGTGCTGGGAAAGCAAGAAAGACCTTTTAGGTTTTTATTATTATTTAGTGATTTTGTTCTTCCAGTTCACAAAAATGAATTCATACCTCCATATGTATGCCTATCCAAATATGTAAGATCTGAATTTAAAGATTTAAAACTGGTTATCCTCTCTTCTTTTTGGAGAAGTGTAAATATTCTGGTATCCAAAAAAGAGGACAGAATATAATGGCATCTACAAACTCTAGCCAGT
>CM053601.1:26584299-26627327 GCA_028646575.1 Pseudocheirus occidentalis | reverse complement strand
GCTGAGTTCCACTGACCTTTCACTTTGTCCTTGTTTCTTATGGCTTGATAATTCTGGAAACTGCCACAGCTGTCACTGATCCACTCTCCTGAAGGCTCCAGCTGTTGCTTGTCTTGGCTACCCCAGGGCCAAGCCACGGTTTCAGGCTGGACTAGGCTCAGCTCCTAGCATGCTGGGATGAGCCCTGTGGGCCAAGCCACCTTCAGCAGGAGATGTATTTTTATGTCTTTTTGTACGTTTTGGAGCCCAAAATTTGTTCAGAGTTATAGTTTATGGGTATTTGAGGTGGCTATGTGGGAGCTGCAGCATTTTCCTGCTTCTGTGCCCTTATTTTCCTTTCTTGGTTAATCTTGATCTTTCTTTTGCCCTTTTAGCATTGGATTACCTATGTAGAATCCTTCATATTTACTGTGAGGTGATACCAACTAATGCATGCTAGTGATTTGGACAGTCCTGCAGGCCCAACGGAAGGCACCCATTTGGGGAGCAGAGTATATTTCACATGATATTTGATATTCATATTTAACATGATATGTGGTGTAAACCTTCATACCTGTAGTCCTTCATCTCCACTATACCTGGAGGAGGGATGTATATTTTCTCAACTTTTTCAAGGGCCAAGCTTGGCTATTTTGATTATATAGACTTTAGTTTCATTTTATTGTTCTTTGCATTTATTGTTATCATTTCCATTGTGTGTTGTGTTTTCCTCTGCAACTGGTCATATGATGTTTTCCATGTTTCTCTGAATTCTTAGAGGTCATTGTAATTTAGTGTAGCACAGCTACTTTAGTTTCTCCCTTTTAATGAGCTTCTACTTTTTCCCCAGTTTTTTTTACTTGCACAAGAAATGCTGTTATTAACATAGTGGTAAATGTGGTTCTGTCTTGGCCTTTCTTGGATTAGCGGCAGCAGTGGTATCTCTGGGCCAAAAACATTTTGTTTACTGTTTTAGCAGAATTCCACATGACTTTCTAGGATGATTGGACCAATTCACAGTTCTACCATCACTTTATTAATGTGCCTGTCTCCACACAGCCTCTGCAGCATTGATCATTTCCATCTTTTATTATCTTTGCTAATTTGCTGGTTATTAGGTGAAAACTTAGAGGTGTTTTAATTTGTATTTATCTTAATTTTATCTATTTAGAACAGTCTTCCATATGAATGTAAAGAGGTTGCAGCTCATCTTGAGAATTGCTTTATCATATCCTGTAATCACAGTCCTTTGGGGAGTGGTTCTTAGTTTTATAGATTTGTATTATTTCCTTTTCCAATTGTATATCAGACTATCTACAGCCATAGTCCCCTACCTTTGTACAAAGGGAGGGAGGTGCATGATAAGGATTAGAGATATTGGATATAAAGATTCCCATTTTGTCCTTGATGCATTAATTTTATGTAAAAGTTTTACAATTTTAGGTGGTGGAAATGATTTCTTTTACTTCTTATGATCTACTCTGTCCTTTTCTTGCTTAAGAATTCTGGACCTTTGGGCCACTAGGTGGCACAGTGAATAGAGCACTGGCCCTGTAGTCAGGAGGACCTGAGTTCAAATCCAGCCTCAGACACTTGACACACTTACTAGTTGTGTGACTTTGGGCAAGTCACTTAACTCCAGTTGCCCTCCAAAAGGCAAAAAAAAAGAAAGAAAGAAAGAAAGAATTCTGGACCTATTCATAGTTGTGAAGCACTGAATATGTAAATTAATTTAAATGTTACTTTTATCATATTGACTCTTCAGCCATGCCAATGAGCATTATCATGTAACTTACCGTTTTAAAAAAATTTCTCTAAGTGTTTTACATTTTTTATTTATATAAGAATTAAGTCCCATTATAAATGGACTACCAGGTATTTTATGCATTTTCTGCTTATTTTGAATGAAATTTTTTCCCTGGATTTTATAATTGCCTTTAGTGCAGTGCTAGAAGGGAAAGGGAAATGGAGTGAAGCTTCTGAAATTATGGTACTACGAAGTTCTGTGCAGCAAATTGATGACCTTTGAAACACAAATAGTGTTTTCATCATAGCTTATGATTGAAAAAGGGAAAGTATGTTCTAGGAAGTGAACAGCTAGTTAAGAATATGCCGTCACATAATAAGATTTTGGGTTCTTAACCATCACATAAAATATAAGAATGATAGACTTCTTTATTATGATGAAATCCATTTAATGAGTTTGGGAAAAATAGATGGGCCTGGAACTTTGTTCATCTGATCCAGTGAACTTTGAACTGAAAATGGAGGTAGAAAACTACCCACAAAAAAGCCAGAATTAGGATGTCTGTGGCTTTATCCCAGGCACAAGATCTTATTCATGACACCCTTTCCAAGTCTGACTGCTACTTTTCTCATATCCCCTGAAATATAGGACAAGGAGGAAGAGTTGCCTAACTCTTTGCTCCCACTCTACTTCCACCCACTTCTGCTATTTAGCAGCCATGTCTAATGTAAAATTTGTTACGTTCTGCTCAGATCATTGTAGTGATCATCTAAGAACTTATAGGGGAATTTTCCCATCTCCCTAATTACTTCAATAGATGGCTCTTTTATGCCACAGTTCACATCTTCTTAGAACATCCTAAGCTTTCATTTCTTTCATCTCTATTTCTCTGGTCTCTGGGTCCAGTCTACTTCAATCACACATAAAAGAAATCAAACCCTTATCTGAAAAACAGAAGAAAACTGTTCTCCAGAATACTCAACAGATGGTCATCCATCTTTCTGCTCAAAGACTTCCCGTTAAGGGGCATCTACTACTTACCAAGGCAGTTCTCATTATTAGTAAGTTTTTCCATATATCAAGCCTAAGTCTGCCTCTCGCTGACTTCTGCTCATTGTTCTCTGTTCTGTCCTAGGGTCTAATAGAACAAATTTAATTCTTCTTGCAAATAACAGTCCTTCAACTATTGGAAAATGGCTCTTATATCTCCTTCCCCACTTTTCTCCTCAGTATTCTCTTTTCTTCCCCACAATAAATATCTCCAGTTACTTCAGTCAGCCCCATATCTGGGTCTACTGTCTCCAAACCCCATTCCCATTGGCAACCTGGATCCCCAGAGGGCAGCTGACTACTTGTCTTCTTAAGGATCTACAGAAAACCCTTAGGATAGGGAGCAGTTTCCCTAGTATTATAACTCAGGAGACCCCACTAGTTGGCTTCGCCCCACCTTCTTGATTGTCGGTTTATAGCACTTAGATAGCTAGACTTAATTAGCTTTTATTAAATGGTAAGATGGAATAATGTGAATAGTTATCAGAAAATATCCTAGTAAATCAGGGGCACGCTGTTACAAAGTCCAAGGAAAATGATTTCAGAGAGTCTATATGGCAGAGGTAACTTGCAGGTTCTGGTTGTTGGAATGTTTTTCTCCCCTTTGTGTCATCGCCACAAAGTTCCCTTTAGGCATGGGGTAGACTTCATTGTGTTCCCTGTGTCATCCTGAAGTTGCCTTTCCGCAGTGTGCTGATTTTCTTATTGAATCCCAGTGCAGACATTGCTACCAGACACTGCTGTTCTAGAAAGAAGAAGTCTTAATCCTTCAAGGCTCCAGCATTTACCAAGTCTTCCTTTGGTCAGTGGCTGAGGAGGGAGGAGACAGAAGAGATGCTTTCATCACTGAGCTGCTCTGCTGCTAGAATGATGAAACCTGAACTGCTTTATTAGTTTATTCAAACTCCCCAGAATGTGATTGACTCTCTTTAACTAATCACATTCACTTCCTTTGTAGTGCCTTCATTTCATCCAGGGGCTTGAAGTTAAACATTCTGTTCTTTCCCTACCAGATTTAAGAGGTTGTCACACTTAGTTTAATGCCTTTGAAAACTTGATTCAATAGAGGTATTCTCACTTGATTGAGTTTCTTTAAAAAAAAAGTAGAACCAAAATGAGAATCAGAGTCTCATAATGTTCTTCTTGTCTAAAATAATTTTTGTATTGTAATTTCTAGTCTGATATTTTCAAAATTTCTTCTGGTTTATGCCCTCAATCAAGCAAAACTTTTCATAAAGTCTCTTATCATATTCCTGTGAGAAAAATAGGGAAATATGGACTAGATACAACTAGTCATTAATGCTTCAGCTCAGCTTGGCAGGAATTCATCAGGGAAGTATTCTAAGAATTTTTATTTGACTCTATGTTGTCATTGGTGCCATGCTCACAGAATCTGCATATCTGGAAAAAGGTAGAGTGAGAGCCAACCCAGTGAATAATACAGTCATGATTCGAAAAGATCTGTACAGTTTAGGACAGTGAACCAAATGTAGCAAGACTAGGTTTAATAAGGAAAAATGAAATGTCTTACAGGTAGGTGCAAAAGATCACCTTCACAAGTACAAGGTGAAGGGAACCATGGTTAGAAAGCATTTCCTCTACAAAACATCTGGGGATTGCAGTGTACCCTTCTTTGGTCACATCACAGCTGGAATACTGTGTTCCAGGTCTTTAATTTTAAGAAGCTTTGAGAAGTTGGAGAATTTCCTTAGGAATCCAGCTAAGGCAGTGAAAGGTCTTGATTCCATTCCAAGAGAAGATCTGTTGAAGGAAAGGAAATGGAAATGTTTGGATTATTATGAGAGGACTAAATGAGCACAACATTATAGATGTGATCATGTAGTTGAAAGACCATTATGCAGAAGGGCAGCTTAAATTCGTTCTGTTGTTTCCATTGAGTAGAACTGGGAGCAATGGATGGAAGTCATGAAAAGCCAAATTTAGATTTAATATGAGGAAGAACCCTCCAAGCAGAAAGGGTCCTCTCATAGAAGGGCTTTCATCCTTCTTTTCTGTCAAGGGCTTCTTTGGGAATTTGGTAAAGCCAGTGAACCCCTTCTCAAAATAACATTTTTAAATTCATAAATCATGTAGAATTACAAATGAGCACCAATTATGTTGAACACAATCATCAGCATATTATTTATAAAACATACATGAGATCATAATCCTCATGTTAAGAAACTATCTTAGAAGGTGCTGCATTTCCCCTTGGAGGGCTTTTAGCAAAAACTGGATAGCCACTTGTTGAGGGGAATTTTTGTTCAGTCAACCAATCAATTAATTGGGGAGTTAATATAACTTTTATTAAGTGTCTTTTATGTGTACAAGTATTATGCTAGTTTATAAGGCTTCAAAAACAAGATGGGGAAACTGCACATATGCATAGGGGAGTAGTGAGATGGTGATGTGGCATGTCTCATGCCTTTTTACTGAATATTGCTACATATATACTATAAAGAATCTTCACACTTTTATATTATGATTGCTTTCTTTAGAAAAAATGGCAGGAACTAGATATAGTAACAAATGACATCACACGAAAAAAATAGGTTTTATTTTAATATACAAGAAAAAACTTGATATTGATATAGGAGTTATCCCTGAATCAGCTGTCTCTAAACAGTCAGATGTCATCAAATCAAAGATCACAAGTAGGAGGAATAAATAATTATGAAAAAAACTATGGTGTATGCAATGGGAGTTATTGCACAGTTCAAAATGGCTTCTTCATGGCTAAGCAGAAGTGACCATAGGTCCATCATGTCAGGAAACCCCCTGGATTACCTCAGTTACATATACCTCAGTTAAAACAATAAATCCAGGACCACTTAACCTATTCATCAGTGGTAAGAAATGAGGAATGGATATTAGAGATAAAAGATATTAATTATAATAATTTTAATCTCTTAAATCTATTGGTACACGATGACCATAAGAGCTCAGAAAGCACCTTATTCAGCAAACATGTGACTAACCTGACAAGTGGAAAGAAATGGTAGCCAAAGGCAGTACTGGAGTAGAATATAAACTTGTCTGTAAAATCTTATGAACGCCTATAGAAGATTATAAATAACATCATCTTGTAATTCAGAGAGAAGCAGTGAAGAGTAAAAACCAGTGTAAAGAAATTTTGGCAAAAGAACTAATTGGACTAATTAAAGCAGTCCTAAGGGCATTTAAGACTGAAAATGGGGAAAGGAAACACATAGAAGAAAAAATGGAAAATACATTTTCAAGGATTCCTATTACAATTGCTTTCAGTTGAAGGATAGTATAATCATTGCACTTAGATCCTAATTTCACAGCCCTGAATATCTTTATAGGGGACCTAGAAAACACACTATGGAAAATAAAAGCAGTGGCATCGGCCCAAGTATTCTTAGAAGAGAAACACAGTTGAGAACACTAAGAGATCAAAGTATCTACTGGAGGGGAAGATACCAAGTATGGGGAAAAAATCATGAACAATTGGGAGAAAAAACAAAGCACAACTACTGACTGCTCTGCCACTGCTACAAATATTTTATTTGAGTCATCTGTATGTGAATGGAAGGAATTCTTTAGGAGGGTGTTAGAGAATAAGCAGGCTTCAACAATGAACCCTATCTTTACCATATTATAGTTGACTGAAAGAGCTAGAAAATGAAAAATCTCATTCTATTTATTGTTTGTTGAGCATATAGTGCAAGTTAACACATAGTAGGTCACTGGCTCTCTCCTATGCCTTGGACTCTCTGCCTTCCAGTTTCTGCCTCCTGGCTTTCCTGGCTTCCTTCAGTTTTCAGTCAGTGTCCTACCTTCTGTGTGAAGACTTTTTCAAGCTTTTCATGGAATATTTCCATTAATTCATCTTCTGCTATATATGTTAGTTCCATAATTTGCAGTTATTTTCAGAGGGATCTTTGCAGGTATTTGTCATGAGGAGGAACATACATTTAATGAAATAACAGTTCTTACTATTTGTGAACATGATAAACTGAATTTCCCTCTCTCCTCACTCCACTCCAACAAGAACCCATAAACAGTTATTCCATTTAGCTGCAACTTTATTGCCTTCTTATTTTATTTGTAGTGAGAATTTCAAGAAGGATATGATTCAGCACCTCCAGTCATCAGTCTACTTATAAACTATCCTTATAGACAATCTAAAAGTACTGTGATTCTTAGTACCCCTGCCCTTGTAGCTACCACTCTGCTTCTGTCCTTGCAGAATCAGAAGGAGTGAGGAACATTTTGTAGCTTTCTTTGCTTTATGTTGTCATGGCAAAATGATTCATGAGCAAGCAGTCAGCTCACCGACGATGAATAAATAGGCTGTTGAGCATTGGCAGCATCCTACTTGTAGTGTTTCTAGTTGGAGTTAACCTGTGAGGGGTCCCCTTCCTGACACCCAGAGTCATGAGAAGATGTTAGAAAATATACTATTTATGACTTTATGGCAGAAACAATTTTATATTGGATACAAAATTTTTTTTGCATACATAATGGAACAAAGGAAGACAGAGAGGAATTTTATTCTGTTTTGATGAAGTACGTGTATAAATGAAATCTTAGGACTAAGATATACTGAAATCCAAATTTAGTATCATGTTACAAGACTTCATAATATAAAAATCTTTGTTTTTCTTTGAACTTTATCTAGGTATGTGATATTGGGTAAGTCACTTCAGTGCTATGTCCCTCAGTTTCTCATCTAAAATTACAGGATTGCTTTAGTTCATCTCTCCATCTATAAATAGTGGAATTTTAGAGTTGGAAGGGACCGTAATGGTCTTTATTTAAGACTATGAGGAAAACTGGACATTGGCCTTTGTTAGAATTTCAGATTTGTGACTTTTATGAGAAATGAATCCTATTTAGAATTGAAGGACAAGGTCACATTTTGCTTTTGTTTATTTTTTTTCTAAATCGAAAAGAACTTTGCTGCCTATTTTTAATAGGTTTCAGTATTGTTAGAGAACAGTTTGAATTTTTTTTTGTTTTTAAAAAAAATATTGCTTTGATCAAATTAAGTGTAATGAGGCATAACAGCTATTAAAATGATGTTATCCAGCTCTAGTTCCTGAGATTTAAAAATGTAATTTTTTTCTTGAATATATTATAGAAATAACATAACACAAAGGTACATTGTATCTGAAATTCACATTTACTTTTGGTGCACATAATAGAAACCAAGGAAATCTTGTAGGGATAGGATAGAGAGAGGCTTGATGGTCCAATAGGTGGACATTGGTTGATTTCAGAGAATTAACAAATTCTTTAAATACGTGACAATGAATCACTCTGTGCAAAGTATTTTCATTTGGAGGTGGGAAGAGACTTTAATAATCTCTCCAGATGTTTTTCTTCTCTATTGATAGTCAAAAGTATAGCTCGAACAGATGGATATGAGCTCAGGAGATGCCACTGGCTCTTTGGAAAGGATAAGAAAGAACTGTTTGTTACCCAAGCCATTTACACATGATAAATTTATTGCTTATTGATTGAAGAGATGTTATTATAGGTATTTATACCTACAATACATTGCTCTTGACAATAAAGAGAACAATTTTGGAGAAGACTAATTTTCTTTATTCTTGTGCAAGTCATAATCTTCCAAATGTATAGAATAAGTTCATAGTCCAATTTTCTACTTTTAAAAATATTATTAAATATTTCCTGATTTCAGGTTTGTGTGTGTGTGTGTGTGTGTGTGTGTGTGTGTGCATGTGTACGCAATCAGGTTAAGAGATTTGCCTGTGATCACTCATTTAGGATGTGTCTGAGGCCACATTTGAACTCAGATCCTCCTGACTCCAGGGCTGGTGCTCTATCTACTGCTTCACCTAGATGTTCTCTATCCTACATTTTTAAAAACAGTTTTGAGTTCCAAATTCTCTCCATCACCAGCACAATCATCATCATCAATCCAATTTTATGGAGGCTAGGAAGGGTTAAATGACTTGCCCAAGGTCACAAAGTTACTAAGGATCAGAGCAAGGAATTTAACCCCATACCCTGGCCACTATGCAGCATAGTCTCTAGGATTCACATCCAAAATTAGAATTTGTCAGATTTGCTACATGAAACATCATCTTTTGCCTAGGCTTTTGTACTTCTAATTGGTCATCCTGCTTAAAATCTTTTTCTTAGCCAACCCGTCTTCCAGGCAGCTGCCAAGTGAATGTTTCCAAGCATAGGTTTGTAATGGTAGTGGAACTTGAACCCCACCATGGGATGGACTTTTTAACAGTGATGAGAGGGGCCTGACCTAGGAGGAGCTGGTGCCGTGTATAGGGAGAGGCCCAAGCTGAGAGAGGCCAGAAGAACTTCTGGGAGCAGCATCTGGAGGCTGCTGCTGGAGAGAGAACTGAGAACTGAGGACTGAACTCGGAGGAAGCACAGCTGTGGTCCTGGTACTTGGTCTGTCTCTTTTGATGTTACTTTGTCAGATTCGTCCGCTGATAGAGGACATTGCTGTTGTTGCTGTTGGTTCAGAAGCCTTGAAAGAGGATTGTCTTGTTGTATGTTGTAATGATAATAGAGTTTGGGGATCCCTCTGTGTTGGTTTGGTTTATGAGCTGAGTGTTAAAACCCAGAGCTTGTGAATCCCACTTGTGGGATGGACTTGTTGACATGACGAGAGAGGGCTGACCTGGGAGGAGCCATGAATTGGGAGAGAGGCCCAAGCCTAGACAAGGCCAGAAGGATTTTTGGAGAGCAGCATTCAGTATCATGGAGCCTGAGCTGCTGAGAGAAAGACTGCTGAGAGCCCACTGGAACTGCTCAGGACTTTTGAGAACTTCTACCCAGAGCTGCCAAGAACTGAGGAGGCATGGCTGTGATGCCAGTATTTTGTTTGTCTGTTTTGATGTTGTTTTGCCATATTCACCTGCTGGTGAAGGACAGTGCTGCTATTGTAGAGTTCCTGGAACCTTGCTGTTGGTTCAGAAGCCCTGAAGGAGGATTTTCTTGTGGTATGTTTACAGAAATGCTGGAAGGGGGCCTTGATGATGTTTTCAGGGGTTCTGAGACTGTTCTACAGGCAGAGAGTGACTTGATGAAGACACTGGCTTTAGCTCTATTGAACCTTGTCTCCCCAGGAACTGGGATTGCTGAGGGCTTGCCTCAAGTGAAGATGAAAGAAGGACCTTTCCTTGGGTTTTCAATGCTAAGATGATATCTTAACCTTGTTGTAACTTAAGGGGGGATGGCATTTTGTGCTCTCCTTCCCCTTTTGAGGAAGTGCTTGGTGTTAATGGATGGTATTGTAATTCAGTAGTGTCCAGGGGTGGGAAACCTTTGGCCTTTTTGTACTTTGTGATTGACTAAATGAATGTACTTTGTTTATGATTGGGAACTATTTTCCATTTGAGAAGAGACTAAATGTACTGCTCAGGAGCGGGCTACTTTGACTATTGATCCAGGGGTGGGATACCTGGACCTTGGTACTTTGCAGTTGATTTGAGAACTTACTTGCTAAATGAATGAGTTACACTTTATTTTGACTTTCTTTGTTCTTGTGAATGTTTTGCTGAATAAACAGGGTTTGCTATGCTGGTAATCCAAACATTGGAAGTTACCTTTGCTCAGCATTACGTATGTTTACAGAAATACTGAAGGAGGGTCTTGTTGATATTTTCAGGTGTCTGGTGATCTGTGCTAATTCCTCAGACCTTGTTGTTGGGTCTAGGTTGATTTCACATGCAGAGGGTGCATTGAAGAGGACGCCGGCAATGTGTACCTATGTTGTATCTTTGTTAAGCCTTCTCTTCCCAGGAACAGAAACGGCTGAGAATTTGCCTTGGGTCAAGACGAAGCAAAGATCTCTCCTTGGATATTGAATGCTGTGATGATATTTTAACCTAGTTGTGACGTAGGAGTGGAAGGCTGTGTGTTTTGTGATTGACCAAATGGATGTACTTTGTTTATGATTGGAAACTAATCTCCAATTGAGGCTACCCAGGGGTGGAGTACTTTGACTTTTGTACTTTGTAATTGAACTGAGGACTTACTAAATGAGTTACCCTGTATTTTGATTTTCTCTTTTCTGTGAATGCTTTGCCTTAATCTGTTGCTGAATAAATGGAGAGTTACTATGCTCCTAATCAGAACCTGGAAGTTGTTTTGTTCTTGGCATTACAAGGGTCTGACCATGGTGCTTCTTAGCTTAAGGAGTTCCAGGAACTCTCTATTGCCTCTAGGATAAAGTAGAATTTCATTTTATTTTTGTACTTAAGGCCATTTACAGCATTGTCCCCAGACCTATCTTTCTGGGCTTACTATATCTTATTTCCCTTCCCATACTACATTGGTTTTCTTTCCTTCCTTCCTTGTCATAAAATGATTGAAATAGTCAGTGTATGCATTGTTCTTTTGGTTTTGCTTATTTCAAGTTAGCAGACATTTGTTAAATGCTTACTTTGTGTCGGGCACTGGGCAAAGCATGGGGGGAAATGAAGAAAGGGGAAAGACCAGAATTTGCTCTGAAGGAGCTCACAGTCTAATGAAGGACACAGTGTGCAAACAATTATGCACCAACATGATGCATACAAGATAAACTGGAGGCAATTTTGGGGAACCCATTAAGATTAAAAAGCCCCAGTAAGGGCTTCTTTCACAAGATGGGACTTTAACTAACTCTGTAGATGAGACTCGGGGGAAACCAGGGAGCCAGCAGTAGAATGGAGATAATCAGGAAAAATGCCTGGAAGTAGGCAGGTTGGGAGGAGGGGAGTCCTTTGATCCTTGGATAAAAGTAGATTAAGTCCCATGGAAGATATCTTATGGTTGGCTGAAAGAACCAGACACAGCTCTTTCTATCACTGAGTGCCAGTTCAGAACCATGTATTCAGTATGTAATATATGCATACATTCCCTATATATAATATGTAAATGTACATGAAGGACTTTTCTACTCCTCTCCTGGTTGCCCGAGTGATAACTTTGTGAACTTTGAAAGGTTAGAACATCTAATGATCCCATTTGTGTTGGTGGCAGTAACCACAGCAGGGAGTTAGGTAGCAATGTACCCAGAGTAGCCATGGCTCATGAGAGTATCTGAATTTAGAACTGATAGACATACCTAAGCCAAACTCACTGGGAACAACAATGAAGGAAAGGAATCTTTAGAGTTCTAGAAGGGCACCAATCCATGCAGTGCAGCAGAGAGCAGTACCAAAGGAAAATTACAGAGGACTCCATGAAGAGAAAAAAAGATTCCCAGTGAGCATGAGCGTGAATTTACCTTTATGCTAAATGTATTCTGTAAGTCTGAGACCATTCTCTCCAAGGAGCTTGTATGTGCAGGGCTTTGTATGTGTTCCTCTGGTCTGGGGGAGTATTTTTATAACAATTGTCCTTGTTTAGTCTGCTTATATCTGCTTAGTAAATACCTTTTTGAAAAGCTAATCCATTCTACCAGATAATAATCTGAATTGTGAGCACACTAGCAGGAACTCATGAAGGCCACCAGAAGCAAAAATCTCAGGCTCTTAGGGTTGCCTCAAATTCTCAGTATCCTGACTCTCTGGAGACCTGACCTACCAATATTACTGGTATTTGGAGAAGTGGACTCAGAGGGAGTGCACTTACACCGTCCTTTGTGGTTTCTATACAGCAGAGCTTTTGAAGATATAATAATTTAAACTAGACTATAGCATGGCAAAGAAATACTTTCATTTGCCTTAAGCTGATGGAATGAAACAAAATATTAAAACATATTTCTGAGACAAAATTTCAGAGATTTTTTAATGAGTGTTAATTCAAAAACAGCAAATTCTCAGTAATCTTAAATATATCTAGCTAAAATGCTAACATTGCCATGTAAGACTGTCATCTATAAAAATGATGTTTGATTTAGAATCTTCAGGCCTTCAGGCATAGCATTGTTCTATAAATACTCAACTATCTGCTAAACAGATGTGACATCAGTTTCTAAACTTATATTTCATGTTATCTGTTCAGTCTGATATTTACAATAAGAAAAGTGAATGTAGTTCCTTAATGAAAATATTTTTAGAGTACTGCTGTACTGTACATTTTGGGCTGTACTTTCCTCTTTCATTATGGCTAACTGCTTTACTTTCTATTGTCTATTCTTATGCACTTAAACAACATCAGATTAAAAAAATATTCAGCACCTGATTCACCATGCAGATATATAACTTGTCCACTAAAGCAATAGTTTAGAAGCTTATAAATGGAAAGGTTACCTTTCCCCCTTAGTCTTACCTGCCCAGTATTTCTTCCCAACTTCTTTCTTTTGCTACTTTCTGTAAATCAACTTTGAATGGACATCTAGATGGCACAGTGGATAGATGGGCAGCTAAAGTCAGGAAGGCTTACCTTACTGAGTTCAAATGCAGATTCAGACACTTATGAGCTGTGTGACCCTAGACCAAGTCACTTTAATCTTGTTTACCACCATTTCCTCATCTGTAAAAAGAGCTGGAAAAGGAAATGGCAAACTACTCTAGTATCTTGCCAAGAAAACCCCAATAAAGAGCCAGACATAAATGAACAACAAAAGTAATCAACTTTTACCCATGTAACTTTTATTTTGGATGAACTGAGGGAGGGATATCAGTTATGGATAGCATTTGTTTAAAACAACTCTTAATTTTTTTTTCATTTTTAAAATGTATTTTTACTTTTCAACATTCACTTTTATAAGATTTTAAGTTCCAAATTTTTTCCCCTTCCTTCTCCACCCTTCTCCAAGATGTCATGCAATATGACTATACACGTATAGTCATATTAAACATATTTCCTCATTAGCCATGTTGTACAAGAAGAATCAGAACAAAAGGGGAAAACCACAAAAGAAGAAAATAGTCCACTTTGATCTGCATTAAGACTTCACAGTTCTTTCTCTGTATGTGGGTAGCATTTTCCATCATGAATCTTTTATAATTGTCTTAGATCATGGTATTGCTGAGAAGAACTAAGTCCATCAAAGTTGGTCTTCACACGATGTTGCTATTACTGGGTACACTGTTTTTCTGGTTCTGCTCACTTCACTCAGCATCAGTTCATGTAAGTCCAGGTAAAACAACTTTTAAGTCAAAACACCATAAATAGTATATATCCTTGTTGCTATTTATCTTTAGAACAAAAAGAATGACAGGACTGTGATGTACAATTTAAAGACTGTCTCTCATAAATAGCGTAGAAAAGTTACTTTATGGACCTAAGAAGCTATTAGGTTAAGTACAGTGAATGTAGAAGAAGCAATCACTTTTCTATGATTGCTTTTCTATTCTGTTATATTTCTTTTGATCCTGAAAAATGTGCATGACTTAATAGATCTGTTATATATCATCATATGTGGAAACTGTGAAAAATATATATTTAACTGAAAAGGAAATTATTTATTTCTGAGCCTTTTTGTTCTTTTACCTGTGAAGGATAAACATAAAAGAAGATCAAATATTCCTATTAATGGATGAGCATAAAGTCTCAAAAGACTTCATAGATGAAATGAAGAAAAGCATGCTTATTACTTGAATGTGTCTGGAGATACCTCAAAGTTTTAGGTTACTTAGCTAGATCTTTCTCACATTCAGCCCTTTCATAACTACCATCCTTATTTAGACCTTCATCACCGCTTGTCTATGTACCATTGCATTAGCCTGTCCTCTATTCAGTCCATCCTCCCCACAGCTTCCAAAATTAATTTCCTAAAATGCAAGTCTGACCTTGTCTACACAAGTACGAGGGGGAGGAATCAGGGCTAGATAGCAGCTTATCTGAAAAAGTTCTGAAGCTTTTAATAGACCCCAAGATCAATATGAGTCCACAGTGTTTATATGGCAGCCAAAGGGAAAAAAGTAATACAATCTTAGATTGCATCAAGAGAGGCATAATTTCCAGTAATAAATAAATGAGTCCAATTGCACCATGCCCTGTCCTACACAATAAACTCTGGTACCTCCTGACTCTTTAAAAATTCCTTACTCTGGCACATAAAGAACTTTGTAAAATCTTTGTAAGATTTTTTGTAAGAATCTTTGTAAAATCTTTCATATCTTTCCAGCCTCATATTGTTCTCTCACTCTTCAGTTCACCCAAACTGGCTTTCTCCTATCTCTGTGATTTTGCAGTCTTTCTTCCATGCCTAGAATGCACCTCCCTTCACCTGCATATCTAAGAATTCCTTGTTTTCATCAAGACTTATCTCAAATATCACCTACTATGTAAAGCCTTTTTAGTTCTACTCCTAAATTACTCCCCAGATTACTTTCTAATTATTTGTACATATGCTGAGTATACTCATCTTATCTTCTCCAATAAAATTTAGACTTCTTGAGGGAAGAGACTTTCAGTGTGGTGTGTGTGTGTGTGTGTGTGTGTGTGTGTGTGTGTGTTTATTTGTGTCCACAGTACCTAGCACAGTGCTAGACACATAATAGGAATTTAATAAATGCTGATAGATAGATAGAGATGGACAGATAGATGAATGGGTAGTGGATAGATAGATGATATATTGATAGATCAATAGATAAATAGATAGAGCGATAGATGATAGATAGATAGATAGATAGATAGATAGATAGATAGATAGATAGATAGAGGACAGATATATAGGACAGATAGACTAAAGAGTTTAGAAAGCCTGTTAATTTAGGGATAAGCTGGCCAAGATGGTGGGGAAAAAGCATGCACTAGCTGAGGTCCTGCTCCAGCCACCTCCAACACTTGTAAAATATGACTCTAAACAAATTTTGTAGCTACAGAACCCACAAAGTGAAAGAGAGGAACGAATCTCCCACTGAAGGCAGCCTGGCAGGCTGACAGGAAGAGTCTAGCACACCTGACTGGAGGCTGAGCAGTCTGGCATGAGCTGCTTCGGCCCAGACCTAGCACAGCCCCAACCAGCGATACAGACTGGCCAGAGCAGACTTCAGGAGAGTGAATCACCAGCAGCTGTGGCAGTTTCCAGGCTTCTCAACTCATAAATGGCAAAGATAAAGTAAAAGGTCAGTAGGAAAAATTGCCCTGATATTCTAAAACTAGAGGGCCAAATAAAAATTGAAAGAGTTCACCAATCGCCTCTTGAAAAAGATCCCAAAAAGAAAACTCCTAGGAATATCATAGCCAAATTCCAGAATTCCCAGGTCAAAGAGAAAATACTGCAAGCAATCAGGAAGAAACAATTTGAGTATTGTGGAAACACAGTCAGAATAACACAAGATCTAGCAGCGTCTACATTAAGGAACTGAAGGGCTTGGAATATGATATTCTGGAGGTCAAAGGAGCTAGGATTAAACCAAGAATCACCTAACCAGCAAAACTGAATATAATGCTTCAGGGGAAAAGATGGTCATTCAGTGAAATAGAGGACTTTCAAGCATTCTTGATGAAAAAACCAGAGCTGAAGAAAAAATCTGATTTTCAAATACAAGAAACAACAGAAGTATGAGAAGGTAAACAGGAAAAAGAAATCATAAGGAACTTATTAAAGTTGGACTATTTACATTACTGCATGGAAAAATGATAATTGTAACTCATGAGACTTTTCTCAGTATGAGGAAAGTTGAAGGGAATATATATGAATATATACACATATATGTATGTATAGGAGGGCATATGTGTGTATAAAATACATATGTGAGTATACGTATATACATATATATAGACAGAAAGCACAGGATCAGTTGAATAGGAAGGGAAGACATCTAAAAAATGAAACCAAGACATGAGAGAGAAATATAATGGGAGGAGAAAGGGAGAGATAGAATAGGGTAAATTATCTCATAAAAGAGACAAGAGAAAACTATTACAATGGAGGGAAAGAACAGGAAGGTGAAATGGAATGAGTCAACCTTGTTCTCATTGGATTTGGCTTAAGGAGGGAACAATATACACTCAGTTGGGTATCTTACCCTATAGGAAAGTAGGGGGGAAGGATAAGAGAGGAGATGACAGAAAGGAGGTCAGACTGGGGGAGAAGGTAGTGAGAAACCATCACTTTTGAAAAGGGACAGGGTCAAAATAGAAAATAGAATAAGTTAGGGACAGGATAGGATGGAGGGAAATAGAGTTAGTTTTTCACAAAATAAGTACTATGGAAACTTTTAGTGTAACTACACATGTACAACCTATATTGAATTGCTTATCTTCCCTGTAGGGGTGGGTGAAGAGAGAAGAAGGAAAGAATGTGGAAATCAAAGTTTTAAAAACAAATGTTAAAAAAAATGTTGTTTTTTTTTTTACATGCAATGGGGTATAGAAATCTATCTTGCCCTGCTAGAAAGTTAGAAAGGTGATGAAGGAGGATATAAGAGAGAGCAGATTGGGAGGAGTATTCAGTAGGCTTGATATTTTGGAGTGGGGGGTAGGGAAAAGATGGGGAGAAAATTTATAACTCAAAATCTTGTGGAAATGAATATTGAAAACTAAAAATAAATAAATAAAAGATTTTTTAAAAGTCCACCTTGTTAGATACTGTTTAAAAAATTAAGAATAAGCCTAACTAAAATTTTGAAAAAAATTCTAAATTAAAATTGTCCCTAAACAAGATGAATATTTTCTTTGGGTCCATAAGAGCACCAAATTTTAGACCTGGAAGTAACTTTATACATCATTCAGTCCAAGTTGTACCGGAACAAGTATTACCTCCATACCATAACCAAGAAGTTGTTGAGCCATTATTTGAAGGCCTCACTGGTCTGGGGTTGGGGATTGGGGAAGATGGCCTCCTCTCTCAAGTCTGAATTCAATATAGCTGCAAACTACTATTTCTTAGGTACAGGTCACTATGTCAGTAGCCCAATCAAGAGTCTTCAGGGGATTCTTTCTGAATTGCTTGCTGTATAAAATGCAACCTTCTGTTTGGCATATAAATTAACCCCATTTTTTTTTATACTGAGTCTCTCTCATCTATGACTAATGATTGGCATGGAAGATTTGACATGTTCCATTTTCAGCCTGGATGGATTCATTCCCTTTTAGGCAGCCTGGTGGTCTTCCACTCCCACAGATTCACTATATTGGTTCTGGACTTAGTTCTAATGGAGCTCAGAACTCTTGAACTCAAGTGAAGTACCATTCCCATGCTTCTTTAGCAGCAGAGATTGTGGGTGTACAGCTCTATGCCTTGCCTGTCCTTATCTTATATTATAACCTATTTTCCCAGACTGATCACATATGGCTCTCCCACATACATTCTACACTCCAGCGAAACTGGCCTACGTACTGCTCCATCTTGGTGGTATTCCATCACCTTTCTCCATCTTTGCATAGATTTCCCCCGATCACTGGAGGTCTTCAAACAGTGGTTGGACAGCCACTTTGGGGTATGTCTTAGTGTGGATTCTTTTTCAATTATAGGTTGGACTAGATGTGCACTGTCTTTTGAACTCTGAAATTCTCTGACACAGTATTCTTGTGTTCTTGGAAAGAAGCTGGGAGGCTTTAGAGACTGAAAATTACCAAGCCTTTAGATAAAGGGAGAAACAGCTTGATTATAGCCAGACTTAATTCAGTTCAGTTCAATTCATAATTCAGTAAATATTTATTAAGTACTAGGTGCTAAGGAGAGGAGTTTGTTGTTTGGTTGAGGGAATTATATTGAAAACAAACTATAGTTAATCCCTACCACATTGCAGGGGCTAAATCCCCATTTCTTTCCTCCCCAAAAAGAAGTTTGAATTTTTCTTTTTCTTTCATGACTACTTACAGTACCTTATTGTAAAATTTGGGTTGATTTTATACAATACTATACATATATTTTATGCGTTTCTGAATTTCTAAACTTTTTCCTGTGTCATCTGCTGGCCTTCATGTATCATCTGTGGCTTCCACAAAACTCCCCCCAAATTCTCATTTAAGTTCTATGCTGACTGTGAGGTGGAAAGCTGTGATATAAAAGGAATTACTGTATCCTGCCATCTCGGCAACCATGTGTGATTGATTCCTCTGTATTTTTGAAGAATTAAATTACCCTTCAAGCAAGTTAAGGCATTATTAGTTGCTCTCCTTTTGATGGTGACAGAACTCCAGCTGGATGACTGAAGTTGGCGATCACAACCGTATTGTCCTCTATGGCAGACTTGTACTGTCTCCCAGACTACTTACCTGTTTCCTGTTTTTGTACAGGCAGGCTGTGATGGAATGATTTCTGATTATGCCTCCACTGATCTACACCTCTTCTCCTAGATTTTCTCCTCTACCTAGGTTTTAACAATACTATTCTTTCCTGGTTCTCTGTCCTTTCACATGATTCCATTTTATTCTCCTTTGCAAGACAAACATCCGTATCCGGTTCTCTAAAGCTCAGTGTGTCCCAGGGCTCTGCTCTGGGCCTTCTTTTCCATCTCGATAAATTTTCTTTTGATGATCTCATCACATTTTATTGGTTCAACTACCATCTCTATGTGTGATTCTCAAAGCTACTTATTCATTTCTCTGTCCTCCCCAATTGCCTACTAGACATCTCCAGTTTTGAGTCACTAGACAGCTCTAACTCACTCAGACAATTGTTGTTGTTGTTGTTGTTGTTGTTGTTGTTGTTGTGGTCCAGTTGTGCCTGACTTTTACTTGCCAAAGATGCTGGAGGGGTTTTCCATTTCCTCCTCCAGCTCGTTCTATGGTTGAGTCACTGAGGCAAACAGGGTAAAGTGATTTGCCCACGGTAGCACGGTAAACGAGTGTCTGAGGCTGGATTTAGGCTCATGAAGATGAATCTTCGTGATTCCAAACCCAGTGCTCTATCCACTGTGCCCCTTAGCTGCCCCTGCCCAAACAGAACTCCCTATCATTCCACTTTAACTCACTCTTCCCTCCCCTCCCGACTTTCTTATTTCAATAAAAGCACATTCTTCAAACTTAGACTTCATCCTTGACCCTTCATTCTTATTCAATACCTGCCTCCAGTGAGTTGACAAGTCTTTCTGATTCTGCCTCAGCATCTCTTAAATTCATCCAATTCCCTCACTTCTACTATAGTCACCATATTCCAGTCTTTCATTAGTTCTTCACTGGACACTTTCAAGGCAACTAAGTCATCTGTCCAGGCTTCCCTCTTTCTACTCTCTTTTCCACACACCTACCAAAGTGATATGCCTAAAGTATTGGTCTGACTGTCCCTGCTCAAGAACCTTCCATGGTTCCCTCTTGCCCCTTGAATAAAATGTAAAATCTGCTCTTTAGCATTCACAGCCCTTAACAATTGGGGTCCAGCCTGCCTTCCTAGACGGATCACATGTTTCTCTCCCAGTTTATTCAATGTTCTAGACAAATGGACAATTATAGGCCAGGCCTGACTAGGGCTGGTGCCCTGGTAACTGAAGTTTGATATTAGAGTGAAGTGAGGCAAATGTAGACGATCTAACAATTGAGGAAAGGAGATCTGCATAGCCACAGCAGGAGAAGGATATTTAACAAGTATATTCAGTGAGATGCAGCAAATTCAGGTTTTCCAGTTTTCCTGCTTGTGTTGCCCATAGTCAAACACCAGGTGGGGCTCTTTATGGCCTTTTGTACTCAGTTCACTGTGATAATAACAAATTGTATTGTTTCTAGGCACAAGTCTGCCAGAAATAATAATTATTAATTATTTATTAATTTAGTATTTTTCTAAATAAAACAGTTTCCACCTTAGAGAGAAAAATGTCCAAACTTAGAGTTCTCCCCTGATTGCACGCCCTTGGATATCTAACCCATTTCAAATGTGAATCCTGTGAGTGAAGAAGTCCACTACTTTCCTATTTCATGCCAGTTATCTGGTGTTATTTCAGAGCACTTGTGAATAGCATAGACTTTTTTCAGGGACTTGATCTCCTAAATGTCATTCAGTTCCGTGTGTTTAATTCCCAGGCTCCTTGAATTAGGATTCAGACCCTCTTAATGAGAGCAGTCAGTCATTCAATAAGGATTTATTACTGTATGCCAGGCACTGTCCTAAGTGCTGGGAATACAGAGAGAGGTTAAAAAAAGTCCCTGCCCTCAAAGAGGTCAGAGTCTAGTGGGAGAAGCAACATGTAGACAACTCTATATAAGCCAGATATGTCCAAATGTATTGTGTATGGCTGCACTCCTAATCTGGGAGCCTCTTGGCAAAATTCCATGGCCACAGGTTACATAAAATCCTTCATTCTTTGTGCTGTCAGGTGAACACTGATGAATGGGGTCAACATGGATGCCCATCCCACTTCTGAATGTTCCAGAAATTCTGGCCCTGAGAGCATGTGCTGCCCCATTGGAGTCTTAGCCTTAGAAAATATGCCTCATTAGTGAGGAGAGTTCTTATGTGATGGCCTGCTACAGATATGGTGTGGAGCTCTCCCACACTTACCTGGGGCTGATTCAACAGACTCCTCCCATAAAGGCAGTGGCTTTTCTAATTGTACCAGCTTGTGGTTCCTTTGTAGATTATTATATATGTTCTCTATTGTAGCTGGGTTTTATGCAGTGTTTAGGGAGGACTAGCTCCTCTGGAGGGAGGGCATGCTGAGCCTTTTTCAGGGCTGCTCATTCTTCTTAGGTGTCATGAGTACAAAAAGCCATGTGTGTGCATGGCTACACCCTGGGAAACCATTTCTGCAGACTGGCTAAACCAGGTTGAGGGTGACCAACAGGCCTCATATCCAGGTGAATTAGGGGGATGTCTACCTGGAACATGTAAAGATTTCCTCTGGAGTAACAGGAAGATGAGAACAGTTTGTTCCAAGGGCCATGAAGGTACCTGAAGTGGGCACTGTGCAGTGCTCAGAACTCTGTCAGACAGTGAAGATGCCAAGGTCATTCCAAGTCGTCCTGACACTGGGCATTGATGGCTGTGGAAGAGAGAGACTGACGACTCCGTGCAGCTCTGTCGCACTTACATTCCATTCACACGTAAGTCATGGCTTCACCCTGTGATGTCCTGGGTCCTCTTCAAAAACAAAGGACAAATACCACTGTCATTGTGGTGTTGGTTCTATCACAAAACATTCTTTCCTCCTGATAGGAGAGAAAAGAAAACTGAGAACACGATTCATTCAGGGTGTAGTTCTTGAGCATTAGATGTAGATGAATAGCTAGAAATGCAAAACTGCAGACGAAATGCAAAAATCCGCAACAAAGAAAAATAGGCTAGTACAGTGCCTGGTTCATATTAGGTTCTTAAAAAATGTCTTTTTTGACTAACTGACTGACTTAAATTGGTCAGTTCTGTTAAGGACTGAGCGCCTTTTTTATTAGAATATAAGTGCCCCAAGACAAAATCAGTCCATCACCACCAGTCATTCACTTACCCACACCCTCCCCACCACCAAAAAAACCCCTCCATTGAATGAACTCTTAATTTAGAAGAAAGGATCCTTATCACATACACACATACATACAACCTCAAAACTTTAGACATGTAATTTGGTCTAAGAATTTGCACATTTTCTTCCTCTAGTACAGCAGTTCTCAACCTGTGGGTTGTGACCCCTCTGGGGGTCTAACAACCCTTTCACAGGGTCTTAGGAACCGAGACACTGCTCCTCTATCTGTCTCCCGGTGGGTCCCTCCACATGCAGACACGCCCACATACAAGTAGTAAAGAGTCATGGCATTAAGAAGGTTGAGAACCACTGCTCTAGTAGGTCAGATTTTCCGGTGATGAATGGTTTTGTATACTTTGTTTTTTATTCTGAGGTTCCCCCAACCTTTCCTAAGTTTCACACTCAGTGCTGACCACACTGGTCTCAAAGCTCACTCTAGTCTGACTCCTTTGACAGAGAATTATCTTTTCCTTGGGTTTGGGGGTAGAGGTGGAATTTATGTGCTAGTTGGTTCTAATGGGCTCATCATTAAAATTTCACTGTGAGGTGGGCTTCAGAAATGAGCAATCTACAAATCAAGGCTTCATTTATTGTTGTGATGATTATTTAGACTTAAGAAAATATTTATAATGCAGATTAAAGTTTAAAGTGTGTGTGCATACACACCTTTCCCCACTGGACCCCCTAAGAACCTGGTTGTTAAATATTGACCAGCATACTCTTGTATTATTTCTGTCTAAGCTTTGCAGGAACTCAGGAGGAGTATAGGAGACAGTTTAGGGAATGAAGTCATTGTTCCTTTGGAGGCTCAGTAACTGTTGGTTCATAAGGATAATAATTTATATAGCATTTTAAGGTTTGCAAAGCTCTTGCCATCGTTCATCTCTCTTGAGCCTCACAGCACCGTGGGAACTAAGGCATGTCCAGGATGATTCTCCATTTCTGAGGAGTCTCTGAGCTTGAGGCCGGCTGTTCTGTGTGCCTCAGTTTCCTCAACTGTAATATGAAGATAAAACAGTACCTGCCCCACAGGGTTGTTGTTGAGGATCAGATGAGATAATATAGGACAAACACGGTGCCTGGTACAGAGCAAACTGTGGCAGGAGTGTCTCTTTATTACTTTGGGTCAAGCGTTCAGCATGACCAGGCAGGTCTATAGATTTGGGGAGGACTTCTGTCATCTTGTGGCTCTAAGCCTCATTATTGTGTAATATCTCCTCTTTTAAGGGCACTCATCCTTTGGACCTCTCTATGTGTAAACACAGAAGGTATTTCATAGGTATTGAAACAACAGCAAGTGGTGGAGAAATTACTCAGCTTCCCACTTTTAGCCTGTTGAGAATCCTTGAGTAGAGATCTGGGTGTTTGTTGTGGAATTCCCAGAGTCAGGGTATGGGAAAGAAATTAAACTCTTGTTTATGGACCAAGTCACTAGTCCCAACCCAGATGTGGTCTCCAGTATAGTAGAGAATAAGGAAGGCATTTCTTTCCCTGGGGCCCTGGGCTCATTTGGGCCAGTCTCCTTGTTTTCACTGGGTCCAGTGCAGCTAAACTTGACTTCATTCCAGTCCAAAATAGATGACTGGTAATTATTTTTAAAAATGCTATTTTTTTTGCATGTAACTGGAAATTAAGATACACAGGCGCCAGGTATAGAAATCCACCTTGCCCTATTAGAAAGTCAGAGGGGGAATAGGGGAGGATATAAGAAAGAGCAGATTGGGGGAGGGGGTATAGTGTGGGATCGCTATTTTGGGGTGGGGAGTAGGGGGAAGATGGAGAGAAAATTTGCAACTCAAAATCTTGTGGAAATGAATGTTGAAAACTAAAAATAAACAAATCAATTTAAAAAAGAAAAAAAAAACTAAACTGAAATAGTCGCAGGTTTACCACATACAATACCAACAAACACAGGGGGAAACACAGACAAGAAACAGTGTGCCCTGGTGCCTCTTACTCTGTGCCTGGCAAATTTGGCCTTTCTCTTAAATGGGCTATTTTCATGAGCTTCATGAGCATCCGCAACGCTGGGGAAGCTCTCCTTACTGTGCCTCTACTTGTCTGTGATCCTGTTCCCTCCTCCCAGTAGAGTAGAAGGCGCTCCAGGAATGTGACTGTTTTGCTTTTATGTCATTTTTCTATACGTTTCTCTTTCCACGGAGTTTGGCTCGTATCAGGTTCTTGGTAAATGCTTGTGGATTGATTGGAATTGTAAAAAACTTAAAAGGGAATTGAATCAGCCTACCCATTTTACAGATGGGGAAACTGAGCCTCTGAGGCATGAACTCAATCTGCCCCAGGTCACATGATTAGTGAGTCACCAGTTCAGGCTTAGCCTCCAAAGCTTCATATTCCATGTCCTCTTCCCACTGCACCATGTTGTCTGTTTGGACTTAAGACTCACTGAGCATATCAGGCAAAAATAGTTGATCACCTTGAACGCATGACCTTCCATAAGAATTCAATCCCATATAAATGCAACAATTTCACTATTTAGATTTTCAGTTCTTATAACATTCACATTTTACTTAATAAAGCCTCTGCCTTACTTTCCCTGTCTGTAAAGGAGCGCTAATGACAGCACCCACTTCCCAGGGTCTGACTGCAAGAAAAAAATAGATATTTGTCAATCACTATATGAATATTAGTTATCATCATCATCATCATCCTATTAATTGCCATTGAAAGTACTATATGTTTTTTAAAAAAAACTTTGTTTATAAAAAAGAAAAACAACAACAAATGAAAAGCTATGTTGAAGGAGACTGTCAGTTTGAAACTTTAATACAATATAAAATGTTTTCCAAGAGATTATATGTATTTTCAGTCAATCTAAAATATTTTTGACAACTTTAAAATTGCATCCAGGGCAGAAAATGGTACAACATAAAATCATAACATCACAGTGGTGTATGAGGCAGAGATTATAGTTGTACTGTTAGTCATTTTATTTCGTTGTAAATGAAATTCATTGTACAGCATAGCCCCATGAACTGTGCTTTCCAGTCAAGTTATTTTGTAAGGATTAAATTAAATTCATTGTGGAGTACATGCATTCAGAGATTTTAACAGTTCCTATCTGTTTGAAATACACCAGGACGTTTTTATACAGTGTAAGAAAAAGTTCAAAAGACAGTTTTCCACCTCATTGCACCTTTTCAGAACAGTTCCCATACCTCACCTGTAAAGTTTTATTAAATACAAATTGAAGTGAACCTATGTCATTGTGAAATTACAAGAACACACTGAAAGGCTTGCTTTGTTCTTTTCATTTGAGGGTGTGTGTATGCTATAACACAGTGATTACTCAGAGAGGAGCAGAAAGGGGTGGGATTTCAGGACTGACCATATTTAAAGTCTTATGAATGCATAGTGCTAAATCTCCATCGATCATTGGTGGCTTAGAAGTGTTTCTTATGTCTAAACAAGAAGGCTCTGAGAAGGGCTATATTTCATTATATAAAAGAAATTGGAATAGACTATTGGTTTACTCTCTGAATTTCAACAAAATGCAGTGGCTTCCAAGGCTACATAATTATAATTATCAGCAACTCTTTGTTTATTATGCTGCTATACAAGGGTATAGAGTCATATATACCCTATGTATATTATATTATGCTATGATATGTTGTTGGTATTTGAAAATTCAAGATTCACTTCACATAAGAAAAAAATTATTTTAAAATACCTTTTTCAATTTATATAATCATGACCTTGGGAAATAAGCATAGATTCTTGAGAAGGGCAATTTATTTTACCCAGAAGGAAAAAATATAAGTCCCATAAAGACCCAGACTGTACCTCTAATCCCATACAGCTCTTTCTTAAATACATACTATTTATCATGGAGGAGACTGATTAATAGAGGATGGGAAGCTCAAGATAAAGCCACTACCATGGTCAATGAAGGATGGAGAGGTAGCATCTTTTTATTGTTATTATTATCATTCAAGATAAATTTCTGAAGTTCATTGAGAAAAGAAATTTCTGCACCACAAGTCTCCCCCCATACTCTGAAGAAATCGCAGTTTAAGGCTATGTATGTATGCATGTATGCATTCATGCATGCATATATGTATGTATACAAACATGTATATGTATAAAATATGGACACTCATATCTGTATAGCACATGTACATATATACATTTACATATACATATATTTGTATATGAATATGTATATATAAATACACATATATATATACACACACACACAGGAGGGTGTCAGTTCCATAGTCCAGTTGTTAACAGAGTAAGATATAGGAATAAGTGTCTAAATATATAAATACACAGCTCACAGATATAGTGCAGGTGGATATAATCCAGAGTATAGGTGGATATAAGCTGAATTCTTCCACTCTTGCAGAGAGCAGGAAGAAGTTTGTGTCAATACCACCACTAGCCTAAGTGGGGGAAGGTAGGGGAAGGGATGAGCAGGGTCCAGAGCTAGTTAAAATATGTCAGTGAATTGTTGTCAGTTCATACTTGGAGCCTTGCTACATTTACATGAGCTTAGAACTTCTAAAGCAGCGGTTCTCAACCTGTGGGTCATGTTCAATTTGTAACAATGGAAATACAGCCTTCATATCAGATAGATTCATAACAGTAGCAAAATTACAGTGATGAGGTAAGCAACGAAAATCATTTTATGGTTGGGGGTCACCACAGCATGAGGAGTTGTATTAAAGGGTCGTGGCATTAGGAAGGTTGGGAACCACTGCTCTAAATAATAGCTCAGTTTGAAATCAAGAACTCAGGCTTGAGGAGAAGGTAACAGGACTCACTTAGCCAAACTCCTGTTGATGAATGCAGCTGGCCTCTGGTGATCATTGCTCTTTTGGTACAAGATAGGTCCCAAACCTTCCAGGCTAGGATCGGTGTGGAGACCAGAGATTTACTTGTATTTCTTTACTCTAATGCTCATTCATGTGTAAAGTATCTAATTAAGTCCCTGAAAGCACTTTTACATTTGTCTCTCCATCTCTGTCTAAAAGATTTTGTAGGTTTTAAGATAATTTCCCCTTTCCTGCCTTTCTGACTCTTAGTCTCTTCAATCACCTGCATATAAAAGAGGCCATTGAATGGTTCAGACTATCCAAGACTGTGAAACCATTATCTGCCTAGCAGACAACATGGAGGATCTCCTAATTTCCTAGCAGACAATCCAGGGCATCTTGAACATGTCCCATGGAGTACTGGTCTACTCGTGTTCTTTTGTGCAAAGTCTGACAATATAGACAGATCTGTTTCTTTCCATTCCTTTGGGGTACCACCATTGTAGGTGATTAAGAAAAACTGCTAGTCCATCATGATACCATTAACCAGAATTTCTCTGAAATGGTTTCTTAGCTCTTCTGACATAGATTCAGAATACTCCTACGTCTTTGAATGGTCAGTGATTCGTATTCTGTGGGTTGCAGTTTGAACATATACAATATCCCACTTATACAGTATGTATTCTTGCTGAGTTTCATCCTTAACCTATGCTTCTCCCCTTTTGGAATAGAGACTCCCTCAAAATCAAATACCTTCCTATGTAGTAGAGAGGTGGAAAAGTCAGGGCCCCCATGATGTTCATTGGCTTCTCTTGTCTCAATCCTCTTTTGTAAATTTTTGTGAAGTTCACAGATGATTAGAATGTACAGGTATTGGGTCTCAGCTTGTGGCTTACAGTTTCTACTAGAATTTTGAAAAGGCATAAATTAGTTCTACTTGGTGATGACACTCCATTGTGTCACTGTAAAATATAAATTTAGTTTATGTGTTTTAAAAATATGTATATTAGAAATAACCAGGTCTTCACTAAAATATTTCCTGAGAAACATTTTCAAGATACAACTGAAAAAGGAATAAAATTATCTATGCATCAAAAAAAATCTGCCCAATATAAGGGAAAGAAAATGCAAAACAGAATGAGAAATCCACAATGGGATGATAAACCCTATCCATCTGAGGCAAAATAACTAATGGAAAATATTTAAAACTATGAAGGACAAAGAAGACAGTGAAAGAATTGGAATTGTGCTCTTGGACAACTGAGTTCTAGGAATCAGTGACATTACTATCAAAACTGAAAAAAAGTACTAAACCAACTACCTTTACCAAGGAAAGGCATTTATTAGTCAATTAAAAAAATCCAAGAAGACAAGCTTGCCTTTAAAATCACTTATTTAAAAAAAATTACCTGCTACTCAAAAAGGTAGCCTGAAGCACAACCTATCCATATTTCAAACTTAAACTGAAAGCTAGCTACATAAACATGATATTTATAGCCTACAGGAATAACTTGAAAATGGCTGTCATCAATAGCATTGGATATTGGTTTCAAAAATAGAGAAATAGAACAAACTAGACAAAAGAGAATCAGAAATATTGACAGTCAATAAGCCAGTGTTCAATAAACCCTCAAATATAAATGACCCCAGAAATAACTTCTTATTTGATAAGAACTGCTGAGATAACTCGAAAACAATCTGGCAGAAATTAGGCTTCAACAACAAAATAGGCAAGTGATCTTGATATAAAAGAGCATACTATTAAAAACATTAAAAAACTAAGTCATATGCCTGTTACCACTATGGCCATATATAACACACTTAGAAACATAGCTTTGAAAATAAAAAAGAAAATGATTTTTTTTTTGCAAAAAAAGTGATTGAAAATTATTAGCGTGAAAACATCTTTCAGTAGTTAGGTTGTCACATGAAAGATAGAGGTGTAGTGCTTTTTGGATACAGACACAGAAACCTGTGGCTTACCTTCATGTAGAGTAGGAAGGAGGAGTCAGGGGATTCCTTGCTTTTTCATCTAATATAAGAACCACTATAGGGGCTAAGGGGCTGGACCACTGGACCATTGAGGGTACATCTCCTCTGGACTGAGTTCTCTAATGAGAAGGGTTAAGGTTTCCTTTCTTATGTAGTTTTGGCTCATTACATTTCCCACCCCAGGACCCAGCTGAAGGTTAGGCTTTGGCTCTCATGGAGACTAACCAAGAAGGGGAGTAGAAAGGTATATAATCAGGTTAAATACAGTAAATATGGGACAGGGTTTTATTTCCTATACATATAAGAAATGCTAGCATATAGCCAAAAGGCCCCCCTGCCCCTGAACTGAAGCCATATACCCAGAAGTCAAATAGCTACTCCCTCTTCCCCCCAAAAATAACAAATCCCATGAAATTCACCTGAGATTAATTAAATAATGATCGAAGAAATTCAGTGAGAAACTAGAGTGACTTCTCTCACTCCAGAACTGCACAGAAACATCAGTGAGAAGCCCAGGAACAATCGGAAAGGTAGCTGCTGTTCAAGCTAGTGTAAGTGCAGGCATGAACTAACAGCCTTCCAGAGCAGCCAGGGTAGCCCAGAGCAAAGAATAGCTTTCCAGCCTCTGGGTCTGTAGCACCTAGAGTGGAGGACTCTCAGTAAATGACTTGGAAAGGCTTGAAAAGTTCGAGTTACAGCATGACCAGTAGTCATTTCAGGGGACTGATGCTGAAGCTTGCTGCTCACCTCCTGACAGTCGGGGTGGAATGAGATGGGTATTTTTTAGACATGGGCAGCATGGGAATTTGTGTTGATTAGTTATGTGCGTTTGTGACTATGGTTTTCCTCCCTCCCTCCATCTTTCGTTTCTTTCGTTTCTTTTTCATTCTGTCCCTCCCATCCTCCCTCTATTAACAATTATAAACAGAAACTTGGGGAAAAAAAGGTTTTCCGCAAGATTTGCATAGATATTTATAAGAAACAAAATGAATCAAGAGATAAAAATGAAATAAAAGCTCGGGAAGAAAGAGTTGAAAGGAAAATAAATAGCATCAAAGATAAAGTGGTAAATTTTACTTAAATTCCTAAAATCCCTGAAAGCCATAAGACAACAGATAATATTAGAACACAATCAAAAAGTTTAGAAAAGTAGAAAAAAATGTAAGATATCTGATATAAAATAAAGCTGACCTAGAAAATGAGTCAAGGAAAAATAATTTAAGAATCACTGGATTCACTGAAAATTATGGTTTAAAAAATAGACACTATTTCTTCAAGAAATGATAAATGAAAACTTCCTAGATCTTTTAAAACTAGAGGTCAATATAAAGATAGAAAGAATCCACTCCTTACGTCCTGAAAGGAATCTTAAAAAGAAAAGTTCCAGTAATGTCATAATCAAAATTTAGAGCTTCTTTATCAAAGAAAAAAAATGCTCCAGATATACAGAAGGAAGCAGTTCAAGCAGCAAGGATCCACAGTTAGGATTACAAAACACTTAGCAAATTCTGCAGTATAAACAAAAGGCAATCCAGGACAACAACATTCCAAAAGGCAAAAACATATAGCCTTCCAAGGGGCAGCTAAGTGGCACAGAGGACAGAGTAACTGCCCTGGAGTCAGGAAGATGTGAGATCAAATTCAGCCTTCAACAGTTGTTGGCAATACCTGTATTGCACTTTAATAAGTTCCTTTTGATTTCTTTTTCCTGTTTACCTTTTCGTGTTTCTCTTGCTTCTTGTATTTGAAAGTCTGTTTTTCTGTTCAGTTCTGGTTTTTTCATCAAGAATGCTTGAAAATCCTCTATTTTATTGAATGACCATATTTTCCTCTGAAGCATTATGCTCAATTTTGCTGGGTAGTCCTAGCTGTTATGGCTGGAGGTGATGGGAAGCTACCATCTAGAGTGGTAGTATGGCTATTTCCCTATACCAGGGGCCTTTGCTTCTGTGTTTGACTTCCTTAGGGGTATGTGCTTAATAGTGGGATCACCAAGTCCAAGGAATTGGACAGTTTAGTCACTTTCCTTGTGTAATTCCAAACTGAAGTCACACAACTACTCAACCAGCAGAATCCTTCCACATCCTTTCTAGCACGGACTATTCCAATAGCCAGTTTGTTGGTGGGGAGAAATTTTAGAGTTGTTTTAATTTGCCATCATCTTATAGCATGTGTTTCCTGTTTACCAAGTAGCTTCTCCATCCGTGATCTCTTTATATCTTTGGCTTAGAAATATTATGTAACTTCTTGCTTGATTCCTTGTTAGGAATTTCATTCATTATTTGGTGAGTCTTTTTAAATACCCATTGTATGCTAGGGTATGCTAGATACCAGACATATGAAGACAGAAATGAAATATCCCCTTCCTTCTAATGGAGGAGGGGAGTAGGACAAGGGGTGACATATAATGAGAAAAGAATAAAGACAAAATGGAGACAAAATAAAATAAGTATCTGGGGAATGGAGAGGCCCTAGCAACTCGGGGAAATCAGGATGAGACTTGTTAAAGATAGTGTTTGAATTGAGCCTTGAAGGAAATGAGAGCTTTTAAAAGACAGAAGTTAAAAGGACAACTATTTTTAGGCCTGTGGAATAGTTTGTCCTCTGAAACCCATTTCAGGAGGCTCCTGCAAAGAAGCTCAGAACCGTGCAGATTCTACCCAGTGTAGTCTTTTCAGCACCCCCCTCCTCACCTGCTTTGCATGTATCCACCATACAAATGAATCTCAATAGACATAAAAGCTAAGCCCAGAGGCCAAGGTTATCTTCTTCCCAGGGCCCAGCTGCATTTGTGCCTTTCAGTTTGTTTATGTGGCTCAACCAGTCTCCTTTCATCACTCCAGTGGCCTGAAGGAATTATTACTGCTTCTAATAACTTACTCCCAGAGCATTCTTTACTTACTGGAACAATCTGGCTGAAAAACTCTATGCCAAGATTTGGCTCCTTAACCATTAAGATTTTTCCTGAGTTTCATCTTTCACTAAAAAAGGGTATGTGATTTATTATCATAATAATAAACTATGTTACAGCCTAATAAAATGGTGCTACATGTCCTCCAAAAGAGAAATTTATGATTATTCTTTTCTAGGCAAGTTATAGCACACCATCAGAACTTTGCAGTTCATTCATTTTCCCTTGGGCAAATATTTATGTGTATATGTCCACACATATAATCTCAGTTCAAAAAGCTCAGTACTATCTCAGAGATCTTTAAGAAACATTTTGAAGTGATTGTCCTTTCTGAAGAAAATAAAAAGACTAAATTAGAATTAATTTCCTAAAAATTCACAGATATGTGATTTCCAATACGTCTTTGGGTTTTTGTTTAGGACTATTATTTATAATAATGAACATTGAGATTTTTCTGTATCTTAAAGTTATTTTCTTCTCTTTTTTCAAGTAAGTCTTGTAACTGGGCACATAAAATGGTAGATAAGAATGTGCACTTTTCCTCTCCTGCTGATCTTTGGGGTTTCGGAAAAAGTATTAGGCATTCAAAATTATTTTCTGAAGTGTCTTGTAAAGTTCAATCATAAAATTCAATTACAAATATATTAAGAAGACATTCATTTCCTATATTGGAAAAAATGGTTATTTATTAAATCACTGAAACAAAAATAATCATTGAATGTTACTTCAACTATATTCTCAATACTTCTAAGATTATTTCATATGTTATAGGATGATTTTCTTAGGGACATACAAATTATTAGGATTAACTCTATAGAAATAATTATAGGATAGGATCTGCATTGGTTTAAATAGGCATGCAGTGGACCCAAAAGACATAAACATTTCGTTCACAAGCTCTTTAGCTTAGTGAAGAATACAAGTGATGAACCGTTAAATAAGAAATTCAGTATGTTGGGCATTTAGGTCAGAGTTGATGGATGTAGTGAGAATGTTTGTTGCCTTGACATTTTGGTGTTGTTCAGTCGTGCCCAACTCTTTGTGATGCCCATTTAGGATTTTCTTGGCAGAGATACCGGAGTGGTTTGCTGTTACCTTCTTAAGCTCACTTTATAGATGAGGAAACTGATATGAACAGGGTCAAGTGACTTGCCCATGGTCATACAGCTAATTAGTACCTGACTCCAGATTTAACCTCAGGAAGATGAGTCTTCTTGGCTCCAGACCTGGCACTCTACCCACTGTACCCCCTATCCAAACTGATTCTATTTTGTGGTAAGTCACCATATGGGCAGCTTTTGGTAATAGGGAGGCACAGGAGGTAATTGAGCAGGGGAGGGGATGTGACATGCTCTGACCTACACTTTGCAAAAATAGCTTTGGTAACTGAGTGGACCATGGCCTGGAGTGAGTAGAGACTGCAGGTGCAAGTCAGTTAGAAGGATGTTGGGGTTCTCCTGGTTAGAGGTGATGAAAGCCTGGCCTAGGGAGGTGAGTTTGTGAAAGAGAAGATGATGATAAAAGAGATCTGAAGATAGAAACAAAACGTCACAACGTATTGGTTATGTGAGATAAGAAAGAATGTGGAGTCAGGACAACACCAAAGGTTGTGAACATGGGTATCTGGCAGGGGATGGGGGAGGAGGCTGGTGTCTTTGATGATAATGGGGAAATTGGGACAAGAAGAAGAACTGGGGGAGAAGATAATGAGTTCTGCTTTGGACATGTTGCATTTGAGAGGCCTCAGGGACATCTGATTTTTGATGTCCAAAAGGCATGGTGATGCAGGATTGGAGCTCAGAAGAGAGGACAGAGCTGAATGTTCAGATCTTAGAGTCATGTTCATAGAGGTGACAGCTGATGCCATTGGAGCTGAAAGCATAGAGAGAGCAGAGAAGACAGGACCTCAGGGAACAGCCACAGTTAGTGAGGGTAATAAGGATGAAAGTGTAGTCAAGGAGACTGAGAAGCAGCAGTCACACTGGTAGAAGGAGAATCAAGAGAGAGAGTGCCCAAGAGGGGAGGGTGATCAACAGTGTCACATACAGTGTCAGTATTTCTGCTGAATAATGAGATCAGGAGCTAGATTTCAGAGGGTTTAAAAGAGTGTAGCGTATGGAGAGCTCTTTCAAGGAGCATAGCCAAGAAAGAGTGAAGGGATATGACAATAGTTTTCACAACTATAGTTGATCAAATGACTTTTTTAGAAATGAGTGAGACATAGGCTTGTTTGTAGATAGTGGATAAAGAACCAGTGGTGGGCAAAGGATTGAAGGTTAGAGAGAGCTTGAGAATGATAGTGAGGGCAGTCTGTTGGAGAAAACAAGAAGGAGTAGAATTAGAAGTACTTTATAGAGGGTTGACCTTGGCAAGGGATTTGCCACCTGTCCATCAGAGAATGGGATGATGGAAGAGATAGGAGAGGGTGCTATTAAAGGCATATAATACGAGGAAAGAGGGAGACCGTACAGACCATCCTCTCTTTTTGTGTGTGCTAAATATGAGGGGAAATTGTTAGCAGAGAGTATGGGAATAGTGGCATGGCAGGAGAATCCAGGAAAAATTTGGAATAGTTCTTGTAGGGAGTGGGATCGAGAATTGATTAGAGAGAAGTAAACATGATTTTGCTGCAGTGGGGGCCTCATTGAGACCATGTGACATAAATTTCGAGTGGATTGACTTAGGACTAAGATTTCTTCCAACTTCATTCTATGCCTTGAAGGAAGATGGCAGGAATAATCCAAGGTTTGTGTTATTAGCTATAGTACAGTGGTATAAGGCAATTGTTAAAATCTTTAAAATTTCCATAGCCGGGCTACTTCATATCTCCAGTCTCCTTACACATTACTTGTCTCCATGCACTCTGCAGTTTGGCTCTGCTGGCTTCCTGCTGTACCCCACATTCAGCACCCCAGCTCCTGTCTCTGTGTGTTTGTGCTCTTTCCCTCCTCCCTCAGCTGTTCTTCCTTCTCATCTCTGCCTCAGAATCCCTGACTTCCCTCAGAACTCAATTCAAGATCTTTCCTCAGCTGCCAAGACCTTCCCAACTATGGTTAACTTGCTTCTGTTTCGTATGTGTCGCTAGTTATTCCTTCTCCCTAGCATAGTAGAGAGTTAGTGCATAATAATGAATGTTCATTCGTTGATTAATTCATTGGCTGCATGTATCTTATGTCACACTGTTGACTCATATTGATTCCATCAATTGGTCAATGGTTATAGAATGTGGTACGTGACTTCAAGAAGTCTCCTGTCAGGGCATCCCCCTTAAGCGGGTGGCTCCCTAAGGAGCTGACTCCCTGAAGTGGCCCTCTCCTTTGGGGGCCCTCTCCCTGGGGGAGCTGCCTCCCTTCAGGGACTGCCACCCTCCTTAAGCTGGAGTCTCCCTTAAGCTGCATCTTCTTTAAGGGGTAGAGGGGCCTGCTTGGTGTGTTGTGTTACCCACAGCAAGTAAAATGCTTTTACTTGATATGGAGACAGCCTGAGCAAATTCTTTCAAGACAACCTTGCTTTCCAACATTTTGGAGTGCCTTTGAACTTCAATATTTCCAACACCCAGCAGGCAACTGTCTCTACCTCAGTCCCTCTCCAAATCAGCACAACCTGTATTCCCTACACTATTGGGTTACTGTTCAGAAAGGACTTTGTAACCTCTGAGTACTATATAAGTGTGAGTTGTCATTAGTAATAATTAAATGTGACGCAAACTAAAATTTCACACTCTGTCTTCTCTTAAAAACTATTACTTCATTATGACAGAGACTTCTCTTCCTCTAGTTTAATTTTACTGATAAAAGCATCAAGGAAACACTTAAAGAAAAAAATACATAAAACCAGCCAATTAAGAGTCACAGATACAGCTCAAGTTACTATTAATGTCAAAAATCAGTGATCTATTGATGTGAGTTCTCCCTCAGATAGTGAAGATTACAACCCTTTTATTCCTCCTCATCCTGGGCTATTCTTGTCCATTCCTACCCAAATCCTTCTGGGAAGAACTACCTTCTAGGGAAAGGACTACCTCTAGGTAGTTTAACATGACAAAGATAATGTAACAAAGGTAACTATTTTCTTGTCATTTCCTTCTCCAAGCATACAGTTCCTAAGTGTTATTCTCAACATCACAGACCTCTCACCCCAAGGAGCCAACAAAGCTTCCAAGGGAGCTTGATCAGATAAAAATGCAATTTGGAAACGTTTAACAAGATAAATAAAAATGTAATACAAAAAACAGAAGTCTTCTGGTCTATCCTCTTTTCAAAATTCAACTATAAATACATCATCCTAGTTCTTAATATAAGGAGAGAATCCTAGAGAGTCTTCAGCAAGAGGTGAAGGTCTTTAGAGATTAAAAGACAGAAACATTCAGAGTTAAAGGTGAAAGCCTTCTTGTACCAAATAGACATTCTCTAGCCTAGGAAAAGGAGGGGCTGGGTTACCTTAATTGCATGTGAAGAGATCAGCAAGACTATGAAGGCCATTTAACATAAGATTGCAGCAGAAGTCTGGGAGATGAAAGTGAACCAACTGAAACGAATCACCCTAAGGAACTTGGAGTGGCTTTTGAGGGAGAGAAATTTGTCCAAAGGAGAGCTGGGTCTTCTCCCATCTCCTGACTGGGGGTGAGGAACCACCTGAGAGTTGAGGCCCTGAGGGAGTCAAATGAAAGAAGCTTCCTCAGATCCCAATTTCAGGTTATTTCTCTAGCTAGAAGAACTTTTATAGTACTCTATCTGAAACAATGATAGCTAACATTGCAGCTCAGCCCAGACAGGGGCAGAAGGTAGAAAAGGACTATAGTCATCCATTGTAGGGCAAGCCCAGGAGACCGAGTACTGGATGTGCCTGGCCAGGAAAGATATCACAGCATTAGAAAGGCCCAGGGGGCAAGCAGTTACCTGGCATCCAGTAACTTTTTCCCAGTGGCAGCATAGACTACTTGCCCCTGTTTAGCAGCCATTATCTCTTAGCATTGTCCAGTTGCAGAATGGCCTGTATGGTCCTGTTACAGGTCCTCTTTCCAGGGGCAAAGTGACCTGCTGAGCCTTACTAGTAGTAGCTGGTCAGCCATGGAGCCCAGAAAGAAGCCAGAACAGTTGCTGGTCTGGCTGAGATACTACACCCTAGAATTTGTAAGCCCAGTTTAGCCATTGGTTCATTGGAGACACCATGCCCAGTGAATGACCAATCCATATGGATAGTGGAATGGCTTCTCTGTAGGGAGGCCCTGTAGTTCTGGAGTTGTGACTCATCTTACACACATACCTCCATTACCATCAGACTTTAGGTTCATGTCTGCTCTTTTCTTCTTCTGGCCACTGAATGTATTTGTGGGAAAGACAATTCTAGTATTGGGGAAAATAATTTGTAGCTACGGTTCTTATAATGTCATTTGAGTAAATGTTTTTGCTAAAGAACTGATTGAGTCTGTTGGATGATTGTTATGGCAAAACATACTCTATGGACCTTATGAACTTGTTTTTAGGGAAATATCCACCCTTCTGGGGACTTAAGAGGAAATGATAGTGAGTTGTGGCCATTAGTAAATTTAATAACAAATTTATTAAATTAAATTAATAAATGTAAGCAGTTTCTAGAGGAAGATTCTGTCACCATTTTTAGAGTTTATGTTACATTGCACCCCCCCCCCCTTTTTTGCTCTTTAACATTGGGAATTTACAAAATCAAGAATGGACATAAACCCAGTGCAAATGTATATGCAGAGATGTCTATGAGTCTCTCCTAAGAGAGACAAGCCAATGAAAGAAAATGTGTTTTTTTTTCCTGTTTATTCTTTTGAAATCCTATTAACCAGCAGCAGGCAAAACACTAGCATTATTTTAAATTGTCTTCTATTAAGGCAACTTAAATTCACTAAGATCCGTAATTGCTGTAGGGCATGGTTTATTGTAGCAAAGCTACAGTTACAGTCATGCCTGCAGTAGATCCATGAACTCACCATTTTTTGGCTTTGCCTCTAATTGTGTGGCTCACGGATCTTTCATGCCTGCTTTTTTGCTCTGGGATTCCTTCCCAGGTTCTCTCATAAATCCCCTATAAGGGGACAGTCCAGTGTTCTGGTGGTCTTCCTCAGGGTCTTTTTAGATTTCATATCTACTACTGCAGTGTGTGGGCTGTTGATTTGTTATCCATTGCTCTCACTGAATGACTAGCCCTTCTTTTTGTTAGATGTCCTGTATGATGCCTTTTGCATCATTGCTGCAATATGCAACATCCCGTAGTGTAGTCTGGTTGTATGTATTATTCATCTTTCTCTTTTCCTTCCGACCATCTGTGTTTGTGATACTGAAAGATCATGAAGTTCAGTGATTTACCTGGGGAGAATACTGGTGTAGGGAGCAGCTTAGGATGATTGAAAGCAGCCCGTAGTTTTCCAAATATGATCCAGCCTTGTTTCTTCTTCTTCAATTCCGGGCCTGGTTCACTGGCCATCTGTAATTTCTGTTCCATATGTGTTCACTGACAATGTCAAAGGGCATTGGCTGACAGATGTTCTGGATTCTAAACCTATTGATAGACTGCTTTTTAAAGGCAAAATTGAATCTGAAAGATGTATTTGTTATAATTGATTATCTTTCCAGAAATCATTACTAGTCTTCTGGAACTTGACTCAGACCTACTCATTGATGTAGTCAATGTAGTGAATTAGCAAATGAAACTAATGCCTCTGACCCACCTAGATGAAAGTGGTGCTATGCATCTGGCCTCACCACAGCTCTTTCCGCTTTTAAACTCCTCTTTTTGTCCTGTTTTCCTTCTACGTGGTGCATTATTTATGACTTAAGGGAGGTTTTTTGGAGGGAGTCAAGGTGGAAGAAGTAAGGTCAATTGAGGTGCAGAGGAATGGAAGGTAGTCATAAGGGTGGAGGGGGAAAATAAGAAAGAACTTATTCTCCCTTTGTCTGTTAAGAGCACACATAACATATGGAGTGACATAGAGAATAGGAGCAAAGAAGTCCTTTGTTGTGCAGGATGGTTTCTTGCAGAATTTTCTGTAAACAGCTAGGAATGTGGCAGTAGAGTATTTGTGGTTACAATGAGGTTTTGCTGAACTCACCTCCATGTTTTTTCCATTAGGACCAAAAAGACTAAAAGTAATTAGAACATTATTTCTCACATGTTCACTATTTCCTTTTTTACTTCCCTGTTCTTCTTAACTGTAATGATTACTGCCATGGAGAGGGATGAAAGGAATTATGGATTCTGATGAACCTAAGACTCCAGGAGAAATAAAAGATTAATATAAGGAATGAGAATGTTTAAATTAGGAGATTGCTTTAGTGGTCTTATTCTTTGTAAGAGTTTTTAGTCAAATATTATAGTTTTCTAAATATTTTAATGAGATGCAGATTCAATTACATTATGACAAAAAAGGGCCAGTTGTAGGTGTATGGGGACCCTTGTAGACTGTGTGTTAAAATTCCCATCCTACATTAAGTAAATGTTTTTACTGTTATAATTTGGCTAAGTGATCATTATGTAAAGTTATCTTTAATTTCTAAGATAATAAGATAAGCAATTTTATGGAAAATTGCTTCCACAATTGTACTTTTATAAAGACAGAAGATGAATAATGAGCCACAAGAAAATATAAATTCTGTAATATTTATATTCATTTGCAATTAGAATAGAGAATAATACAATATTTCAACAACAATCAGTGTTGTATTTTATTATTAAACTACACCACTGTTCAGAAAATATTATATAGAATATTCCATAGAACCCCTTCCCTCCCTACTTTCTACTGAGATAATGATTTCCTACCAAATTAGATGCCTGTTTATTGAGGAGAAAGAGCATAATCTTTTCATAAGAAATTAATTAGAATGAGGGAAAGTAAAACCAAGTTTGCATTGCTCCAGTTGCTTCACTGCTTTTATGGTTTGTTATCACTGCTCAGGGGAAGGCGTGATAAATAGAATCTATTGTATTGGGTACTGCCTACAAGGCTTGCATTCTAGTGGAGAAAAAAAAAGTAGGAATAATGAGTAATAAAAATAGAAGCCAAGAAGTCAATTTCTTCAAATTCATCAACAGTTGACATACCTTTTTCTCTTTAAGTTATAAAAGCACTGAGTCTAGAAATTTGAAGGGGATAGGCATAAGAATTGGACCTGGACTAGGGATTTCCTTGATTAAACAGAACTCCCTGGTGAGAAAACTCTTTTTACTGATGCTGGTAGACATTTTTCTGCAATGAATGGACTTAGTGAATTGTCTAAAACAGACATGGAAAACATAGCAGCAAGGCCAGGGCTACATGTGGCCCCCATGAGCCCACAAAACTCCCAAAGGCAGCAGGAATGAGATTAAACTGTAGTTCCTATCTCATTTTAATGTGTTGATGTATTAATGAAAAAGAAATGTATGAACATGTCTGGTTTTCCCAGTCAATCTGTGGCCTATGGGGATCAGCTTTTTTAATCTGCTGCATGCTTTTTTTTTTTTTGGACAGGGGAAGGTAGGGCAGTTGGGGTTAAGTGACTTGCCCAAGGTCATGAGGCTAATAAGTGTTAAGTATCTGAGGTCAGATTTGAACTCAGGTCCTCCTGACTCCAGGGTGGGTGTTCTATTCACTGTGCCACCTAGCCGCCCCTGCATACTTTTTACCTATTATATTTTCATCTAAGATTACACTGCCAGGAACTGAGACTGGATTATCTTATTACTTCCTGAAAAGGTATGCTCTTTCACCCATGTCAGACATGCCCTAATCAAAATCACAATAGATGTGCTGTGTTTCTCTCTGTTGCAATAATATATAATTTATGAGATTCTTTGGGATTTATATGAGTAATCACACCCGTGGTTCAAATTTAACAGTTAAAATCCCTACAAGACTCGATTCAAGTGCTCCCTCCTCCATGAAGCCTTCCCTGATTCTCCTGGCTATTGGTACTTCCACTCTTCTCAAAAATTCCTAGTAGACTTTGATTTATTCTTTCAACTCTTCACTGTCAACTCAGAATTATACTTATTTGGGCACATTTCACTCCTTAGAAATATGTAAGATCTTTGTGGTCAGTGGCTATTTTGTTTTGTATTTTTGGTGAGGACACAAAAGCAGGTGTATTAAAGCCAACCTACTGCAAGAGCCATGTGGTGAAGTCATGTGGTGAAGACCTCAATCCACCTCCCCACTCCCCATACATTTGTACTTCTACCACTTAGAATAATGTCTTTCTCATGACATGTACTTAATAAATACTTATGCAGTTGAATACTTGGGGTACATATTGAAAATCACAAATATTTGTTACTATAAATTTTCCAGAAATTTTTGAAACTTTTGAAAGTTGTCTTCATCATGTATTAAAGTATCATGTACTTTCAGAAGTAAAGTGTCCAATAACACTTATAATCTCCAAATAGAAAATTGATGATTATTTTGAAAATATCAGAACTACTTATTAATAAGGCTTTTTAAAAAGTTTTGAGCAGTACAGTATTTAGAAGCCTGAAATTATATTATGGTAACATAGCTTTTTATAATTTAAAATTCAATTATTTTTAAATTTAAATATGTAAGGAAGTATGATATCAGAAAAGCCTTTACTGACTACCCCTACATAATCATGGTAAGAATGTAGCTGGGTGAAAGAAACTAATACTCATCCCCAAGGTTTAGCTCTGTCTCTGTGCATTGCCATTTTCCCTCTGTCATGGAAGAGTAGATGGGTTTTGGGATTAAGAAACTGAAAGAACCCTGAGAGCCCTGTGCCTATATATCTTATTTCTCAGTTGCATGTAAATCATCATCATCATCATGATCATCATAATCATCATAATAGTATTTTAAACATTTGATTTTAACACTTTGAATGCCAGATTCTTTCCCTTCCCCCCTTGGCATCCACCTCCACTGTGAAGATAAGCAATTCACTGTAGGTTGTACGTGTGTAGTTACGCAAAACATTTCCATAGTGGATATATTGTGAAAGACTGACTGTATTTCACTCCATCCTATCCCTCCCCCCACTTGTTCTGTTCTCTACTTTATCCTTATCACTTTACAAAAGAGTGAGCTTCTAACTACCCTCCCCCAACCTGCCTTCCCTTCTATCATGTAAATAGTTCAGCTTTGATAAGTTCCTTATAATTTCTTTTTTGCTGTTTACCTTCTCATGCTTCTCTTGCTTCTTGTATTTGAAAATCAGATTTTCTCTTCAGCTCTGGTTTTTTTCATCAAGAGTGCTTGAAAGTCCTCTATTTCATTGAATGACCATATTTTCTCCTGAACCATTATGCTTAATTTTGCTGGGTAGGTGATTCTTGGTTTTAATCCTAGCTCCTTTGACCTCCAGGATATCATATTCCAAGCCCTTCAGTTCCTTAATGTAGAAGGTACTAGATCTTGTGTTATCCTCATTGTTTCCACAATATTCAAATGGTTTCTTCTTGGCTGCTTGTTGTATTTTCTCCTTGGTCTGGGAACTCTGGAACCTGGCTACAATACTCCTAGGAGTTTTCTTTTTGGGATTTTTTGAAGAGGTGATCAGTGAATTCTTTCAATTTCTATTTTTCCCTATGGTTCTAAAATATTAGGGCAATTTACCTTAAGAAGTTTTGGTAGGGGGCGGAGCAAGATGGCGGCATAGAAGCAGCAAAGCACCACAGCTTCCACACAAACATGCTAAAAAACTCATAAAATGGGACGCTAAACAGATTTTCAAGCTCCAAAACTCTCCAAAAGACAGAAAGCACATCTGTTGCTACAGGCAGCGCAGCAGGCGGGGCTCTTTGCAGCAGTCTGGGACCCGCAGCCGAAAATCCCAGCCGGGTCAAGCCCTGGGGCATCGGGCGGGGAACCATGGCTATTGGAAAGCAGATCAGCTGCACTGGAGGCACAGTTACCACATCTATCAGGCCAGAAGAAAAAAAGGCTAAGAGAAAGGTCAGTGGATTTTGCTAACTGGGGAGGAGAAGAGCGGTCCGGCCAAACTGCTCCCAGGGCAAGGAAGCAGTGGGAGGCAGCTGTAGCGGCAGGAATGTCTGAGAGCCGCAGAGGCCCCCACTGGGCTGCTTCAGAGCCCTCGGCCTGCAGATAGCAGGCAGGCTGACTCGATCCATCTGGGCTAAGGGCTCTTGCGTTGAGTGGCCTGGATCTGGATCGTGGTCTTGAGTGGTGGTACTGGGGTGCGCTTTCAGTGAGCCAAGGCTGGGAGGTGGGGCTGCAGCACCCCACTAAGAGCTCAGGGAGCTGTGAGGGCCCCAGCGATTTGGGACAGAGCTTTCCCTCTCCAGGAAGCAGAGTTCCACAGAGCTAAAAAACCAAGCAATTAATAGACTGGCCAACATGAGAAAAAGGAAGCAAG
>CM053601.1:26560742-26583799 GCA_028646575.1 Pseudocheirus occidentalis | reverse complement strand
TTATTACCTCCATGTTCTTTGCAATCTACTGACTCTGATCTCCTTGATATTTCTTGTGTGCTACATTCTGTTTCCTAACTCAGCATTTTCATTGGTTGTTTCCCGTACCTGGAATTCTTTTCTTCCTCATCTCCATGTCCTAGATTCCCCAGATTTTCCTAAGTTCTAGTTAGCATCCTGTCTTTTCAAAGAATTCTCCCCTGGTCTCCCTTAATTGTAGTGTCTTCCCTCTGTTGATTATCTCCAGTTTATTCTAACTATATCCTGTTTGGGCTTAGTTGTTATTATGTTGCCTCTGTTAGTAGAGCTCCTTGAGAAACAGGAACTATCTTTTTACCTTTGGTCCTTTTTTGTTTCTTGTTTTCTTTTAGTATTCTCAGTACCTGGAACATAGTAGGAGCTTAATAAAATGCTTAAGGTTTGATTTAATAGTCCCTCTAGCATATGGCATTTTCCTGTTTTGTAATCTTTGCCAAGATGATTGGTATAAGATAGATCAAAATTGTTTTAATTTGTTTTTTCTAATTATTACAGATTTAGAGATAACTTGGATTTCTTCCTTTAGAAACTCTCTATTCATCGCTATTGATGATTTATTAGAGAGTGGCTATGAGTTTTGTAGATTAGAATCAGATTGTTTATGGCTTGAAAATGAGTCCTCTATCAGAGAAACTTATTGCAGTTTTTTCCAGTTACTTTTTCCCCTTCTCATTTTTACTACATTAGATTTATTTGTGCAAAATCTTTTTTAATTTTATATAATCACTTTTTTCTATTATTTTGTGTGATCCTGTATATTACATATTTAGTCATGAACTCTTTTCCTTTCAGTAAATCCAAAAGATAATTTCTTTCTTACTTCTCTAATTTATTCATCATATGACTTTTTATCAAATATGCTTCTATTTTGAGCTTATTTTAGAATATGGGGTGAAGCATTGGTCCATAACTCATTTCTGTTAGACTTCTGTCAAGTTTTCTCAATAGTCTTTTTCAAAACAGCCTTTCTTTAGTTACTGGAGTCTTAGGTTTTTTTTAATACGCTACTTTCAAATAAGAGTCTTTTACATGAACAATCTGTAACCAGCAAGACTACAAAGAATTGAATAGATGTCTTTTCTCTAGCCAATCAAGTCAAGTCACCAAGTATTTATTCTGTCTGTTTTTTTGTGAGAATGCACTTATGACCAAGAGGATACAAAGAAAAGCAAAAACCAATCCCTGCTCTAAGGGAACTCATGGTCTAACAGGGGGAACACTATGCAAACAGCTATGCACAAAGAAGATAGAGACAGAATGAACTGGAAAGATAAACTGTGAGTGATGGCCCTGACATTAAGGGTGATTGGAACAGGTTTCCTCCAGAAAATGGGATTTTATCTGGTAAGATTTCCAGAGACTCAAGGAGGTGGAGATGAGGAGGGAGAGATTTCCAAAAATGAGATTTCTGGTGAATGGGAAAGCCAATGGGAATACCTAGAATTGGGAGATGAAGAGTAATGTTCAAGGAGGACAGGGACATTGAATAAAACTGTGAATTCCTTGAGAGGAAGGACTGTTTCACAATCTTAGGCCACAAGTTGTTCAGTCATTTCCAAATTGACGAGCATCCCCTCTATTTCCAATTCTTTGCCACCAGCAAAAGAGCTGCTGTAAATATGTTTGCACATAGAAGTCCTTTAACTTTGATCCCTTTGGGTTACAGAACTAGTGGTGGTGGTATTGCTTGGGCAAAGGGTATTACACAGTTTTAAATTCTTTGGGCATGTTTCCATGTTTTTTCCAGAATGGTTGGACTGGTTTAACAACACCACCAATTCATAAGTATACCTGTTTTTCCTCCATTTGTTCTAGCATTTGTAATTTCTTATAGGTGAAAGATGGTACCTCCAAGTTGTTTTAATTTGCATTTCTCTAACTAATAGTTATTTAGAATATTTTATATGACTATAAATATAGCTTTGATTTATTCTTTTAAAAACTGTTTGTTCATATCCTTTGACCATTTAGGGAAATGACTCTTATTTTTATACATTTTACTCAGTTCTATACTCAGTATATATTTGAGAAATGAGGTCTTTATTAGAGAAACCTGCTACAATATTTTTTGATATTACTTCATTGTCTGTGGTACCTTTTCAGGAAAAAGTAATTTCCCTGAGTATCTCCTTTAATTATGTCTATTTTTGTTCTTCCTTTGTCTGAGATCATGATTGCTACACCTGCCTTTTTTTTTTTTTACTTCTGCTCAATCTTATTAGATTCAGCTTTAGCCTCTTATTTTTAACTCTGTGTGTGTTTTTCCTGTTTCTATTTCTGTTTCCATTGTGTCTCTTGTAAACAACATGTTGTTATATTCTGGTTGGGTGCCATTAGAATATTTCTTTAAGGTGGTTTTTTTTGGGGTAACTTTTCACATTGTTGCCTTCTTTTGAACTTATGTCTTGGTCTTTCCTGTCACCATAGAAGCTTTTTATTTTTAATTTATTTTAATTAATTTTTTTCATAGAAGCTTTTTATAATCAAATTCTTTTTTGTTGTTATTGTTTGCTTATCTTCCAACTTGTTTATTGACTTTTAACTTTATATTAAAGTTGGACTTTTCTAACCTGGTAGTGAGGAGGCACTGTCCCAAGCTTCAGGCTTTTCTGTGCTGTCATTTTCAGAGCTGCTTCTGGGGGTCTCCAAGGTTTTGGTACTTCCAAGGTGGTGTGATGCTGGGAGAGACATGGTCACTGCTCTTCTGGTCTTTACCAAGGAATGACTTCTGGTCCCTAGTAGCCCTAGCACTCCTACTTTTGTATGGTAAACAGAGTCCCTGCTCCCTTGTGATCAACTCCCAGAGCTCTTCTCTGCTGTGGAACTGTGACCCAGAACTGTGTATGGGCGATAGAGTTGCCAATCAGCATTAGATGTACCCAGTGCCAGCAAAGGGTCCTCTATAATCTCTTTCTGAGCAGTTGTACAATCCTCTTATTGTCTCTAGGAAGAGAACTCCTAAAACTGTTGCTGCTGTTGGGGGCACAATTGCCATGTCTTTGGACCCTGGACAGATTTCCACCAGACCTCTACCCTAGAGCTACAGACTTCTCCTGACTACCTCTTAAGCTTTTTTAAGTTGGAAAGCTATCTCAACCTGTCCTTTTGTTGACTTTACTGCTTCAACATTTGATTTGAGGAGTTGGGAGAGTTTAGCTGGGTGACTGCCCTACATCCATCATCTTGGTTATAACCTTGGTTTTTATTTTAGTAGAGTAGTGGAAACAAAGGGTAGCTTCAGGAAAACTTGATCTTAGAGGAAGGCCAGAAGGTTATGGGATTTTCCAAGGCATTCTTTTCCTACATCTGAGACCTAAAGGAAGAAAGAATGGTAGAAACAAGGAGATGCAGTGTAGACAGGAACCAGGAATCAGGGAGTCAGAAAGGCAGAAGAGCATGGAGAAATGCAGAATAGGAGGTAGTGGGATGGAAAACCTCTTGGGGACAAAGATTTAAAATTTTGTCTTCATATCCTCAGTGCCTATTACATATCTTTGCTTAATAAAAGTTTGTTAAATTGAACTGAGAAAGTGAAACATACAGTGAATACCTAGGGAGACACAGACCAATATGAAATGAGGTAGAGATGGGAAAAGAAAGATGCAGATCCTAGAAATGGGCAGAGTGAAATACAGAGAGATTAGATGTGCTCTGTGGGACTGCAGAGGGCAAAACTAGAAGCAGTGGGCGAACATGGCAGAAAAGGGCAAATTTAGATTTGAAATCAGGAGAGACCTTCTAACGATTACAGCTTTCCAAAAATGAAATCACATTTTTCTCTGGAGAATCAGAGGAAGAATGACCAGAGGGGATTAATTCCAGATTCTCACCAAATGGTCTTAAAGCTAATTTTTGAACTCTAAATATGTGATTATGAGAGACAAGGGCATACAGAGTGTACAAAAGGAGAGAAAGAGATGAGAGAAGACTGTCATAGACACAGAGAAAGGTAATAAAGACCTAGAAAGGGGGAGAGCCAAGGAGACACAGAGCACAAGAAGGGATGAAGGGACAACCAAGAGAATACAGAGAACAAGTGGGGACAGAGATCAGAGAAAGAGTTACAGAGGATGAGAGACATGGGGAGACTGAGATGGAAAAAACCCCCAAATAATAGAGAGACTAAAAAAACGAGAAACAGGGATGGGAACCAAGAAGAGAATCCCCCATATAATTCTAGGCTTCCAGTATCCATATATAGCAAGCTCTCAGATGCCCCACCTCTACATCTTGAGCATCTCTTGACTGACCATCTGCTAGCTGTTATTAGGGTCACCAGTTGTTAAGGAGAGATGTCTATATTTGTAATTTGGTGCTTATGCCATAATGCAACAATATGCATTTTAAAACCAAAAGAGCATATTACACAATTAAATCAAAATTTTAAACTGCTTTTTTCCTTCCAAAATATTTTGGGGTGAACATCTCATATGCATGTTTCTCTCTCGGATTTCTGTGGGATATATGCACAGTAATGAGATCCCTGATTCAAATGGTATGGACCCTTGGTCATTTTTCTTACATAATTCCAAAATGATACTTAGATGCTTGGAATACTTTAGAACTCCCTCAGAACAGTGTCTTTACACCCGTCTTCCTTCAGAACCTTTAGCAATGACGTTTTTTGTCTTTTTTGCCAATTTGATAGATATGAGGGGAAATTTTATTGACAGTAATTTGTAGCAGTCTTTCCTAAGGTTGTTGATGATTTGTAATTTTTTTCTTTTGAGATGTCATATATTTTGATCATTTATCTACTGGGAAATGCCTCTTGGTCTTATTTATTTGGGGGCAGCAAGGTGGCGTAGTGAATTAAGTGCTGGGCTTGAAGTCAGGAAGACTCTTCTTCCTGAGTCAAAATATATCCTCAGACACTTACTAGCTGTGTGACCTTGGACAAATCACTTAACCTTGTTTGCCTCAGTTTTTCATCTGTAAAATGAGCTGGAGAAGGAAATGGCAGACTAGTTCAGCATTTTACAAGAAAATCCCAGAGAGGATCAAGAAGAGTTAGACGTGAGTGAAATTACTGAACAAAAGCAGCATGTATTTATGTTGTCACTATGTATCTTGAGTATTAATGTTTTACTCCAGATTTTTTGATGCAAAGATGTTTTTCTAATTCATAGTTTATCTTCTTATACTAGATATATTCTTTTAAATTTTGTCATCAAATTATTCAATCTTTTTGCTTTTATATGTAAGAGGCACGTCTTTATCATGAATATTACATTTTGGTGATTTGACCTTTGTGTTTCTATCACATCCACTTGTAACTTATTGTCATATCTGGTATAAACTACTACTCTAAATTTGCTTACGTATTTATTTAGCCACACTGCTTTCTCTTATAACAGCTTTCTGTATAACAGCTCTTATAAAGCAGGCCATCCTTTCCCAAGCATCCTGTTCTTCAGCTTATAAAACACTGGCTTATTCTGTTCCGTTTGTTTACAGTTTGTATTTATCTGATTGGTTGCACTGAGCTTCCTTTTTGACTAGTATCAAATAGACTTGATACCTTTCAATTGCTTCCCTTGAGAGTCCAGACCTTTATTCAAATGAATTGTACTGTTATTTTGTCCAGTTCTGTGTAGCAACCCTGTGGTAGTTTGATTTGAATAGAACTAAATCTTTAAATTCATTTCAATATTAGAGGAATTCATTATTATCACTGTATTCAACATAGAATACAAATAGCACTGTTATTCATTAATATAACATATTATTGGCAGCTCTCCATGACTACCTGTGAGAAAGCAGATTACAACCTGTGTCTATAGAGAGAATTCCTTTTCTGGGAGTCCCCATGCTGAAGAAATTCTTGTTGGTATTTTTATTATAGAGCCCAAGGATGGCCATTGAAAAACCTCTTCAGCTAATTAAGCCTTCCTTTATTTTTGCAAAGATAATTTTTACTGTATTTTTGAGAAGTAGTGTTGTCCCATAGTGGCCCCAGAGGCCATCGCTTGGCCTCAGAGTCAAGGATACCCAAATTTAAGTCCTTCTTCTTATCCCTACTGGCTAACTGCTCAGGTCATTTAACCACTCAGCGCCTTTAGTCATTGGTGGAGGCAGTCTCCTTGCTGGAGTTTCCAATGAAATCACTGCTCTGGTCCATTATCACATTCTCCATGTCTTGAGTGTGCCTTGGAAATTTGACTCTAAGACAGTGGTTCTCAACCTTCCTAATGCTGTGACCCTTTAATACTCCTATGTGGGCGTATCTGCATGTAGGTGGACCCTCCTGGAGACAGATAGAGGAGCAGTATCTCTATTCCTAAAACCATTGGAAATATGTGTTTTCTGATGGTCATAAGTGACCCCTGTGAAAGGGTCGTTCAACCCCCAAAGGGGTTGCGACCCACAGGTTGAGAACCACTGCTCTAAGACATTTTTGTGCAGAGGTCTCTTCTGGTACTCCTTGGCCACCCCAGAAAGTAGAATGTTGCCTGCTCTGCATTTGTAAAGGGAGCTTTCTTATTTTGGGAGTCTGCCCCCTTTCACATATAGGTTGGAAAGGAGGATGTGACACTCATCATCCCCTCTCCCATCATGTGCAGATCTATGCAAGATCTTCATGTTAAAGGAATGACTATTAACATGTCATTATCATGTGTCAGAATGGGGATGGGCACAAGTAATCAATACCAGGAATGGAGAATTTGGAATAAAGAGTTCCTATCTGATAAGAAGAATCTCAAATACCTAGGAACTATATAGAGAGAAGCTGTGTCAAAGTGTGTCCAAAACACTGTACATGGTATAAGTCATAGTAATTATTGCCACATTGTGAGTGATAAAAACTTCACTTTAAAATTGGCTCTTTTGGGGCGGCTAGGTGGCGCAGTGAGTAGAGCACTGGCCCTTGAGTCAGGAGGACCTGAGTTCAAATCCAGCCTCAGACACTTGACACACCAACTAGCCATGTGACTTTGGGCAAGTCACTTAACCCCAACTGCCCTCCAGAAAGCAAAAAAAAAAATTGGCTCTTTTAACTTTGAGATAATATGAAAGTTTTTCCCAAAGGTCATTTATGTTGTTTTAAAACTCATATAACACCATAATCTTCTGAAGAAATCCATCCATTCTTTCCCCAGATACTCAGCACCAGTCACATGTAATGTGCTGTTCTAGACATTGGGGGAGATACAAAAATAATTAAGATATGGTTCACGACTTCATGAATTAACAGTTCAGCAGACATAATACAAACAACTATAAAACAAATTTGAACTTGGCAACTGAAGGGAGAAAAAAAAATCACGATCAATGTGCTATGCATGCAAATTTAAATGATTACAGGAGAGTACAGATTATTAGCTGAGGTGATGAGACAAATGTTTCACGAAATAAATGGCAGAATTGGTCCAGGAGTCCTGGGAGGGGCACTGCCTCTAGGACACTGTCCTGCTTCCAACCTGGCCTTTTAAGCCATTACCAGTGGAAGCAACTCCAATGGAGAAGGACAAGTTATCCTTCCTACCTCAGAACCACCCTTTACACTCGGGCCCAGCACAGCAGGCTAAAGGAGAGACAGGAGGTCGCAGGTGCCAGGAAGGTCAGACCACCGTTATTACCTTAGCCACAATGTTCTCTCCTATCCTGATGGAGACAGCCCAGGAGCCTTGGGAAAAGCAATGCATTCAGCCCAGCCCCATAGCCATATCTTGGGCAGCGACCCTTGGGGATGTGCAGCTTAGTAGCTGTTCCTGAAGAACCATGGCCACAACTACAGAAGACTTGGGGAAAAAAAAAAAGTTCTTGCTATTAAATTCCTTGGTGCTGTCAAATGATTCAGCACCAGAAATTGATATATTTTATCAGTGGAAATAACATTAAGTAATGAATATTACCATCTGCTTTGCTGAAGTATTGAAATCTTCCATAGAACTTGCCTCCCGCTTAAAATGTGAGCTTTAGACTGTGCATTATCTTACTTTTCTATCTTACTCTCAGCACTTAGCACAGTGATTTGCACAAAGTAAATGCTTGATAAATAAAATCCATTTATTTATGCAGCTAGGTGGCATAGTGGATAGAGTGCTGGGCCTGTAGTCAGGAAGGTTTCTCTCCTTGAGTTAAAATCTGGCCTCAGAAACGTGTTAGCTGTGTGACCCTGGGTAAGTGACTTAACCTGGTTTGCCTCAGTTTCATCATCTCTAAAATGAGCTATAGAAAAATCCTGGACATTGAGTGAGAAAAATCTTGGCTCCACTCTGCCTGACACTTAATTTTTGGTGAGACTGTAGGAAAGTCACTTACCCTATCAGTCTCAATTTACTCATTTAGAAAATGGGAGTAACTCAATAACTGGATTAGACCAAGTGAACATAAAGGAAATCTGTGTCAAAGGTAACACAATTGTTAGGGAATTGAAAGATCTATTCAACTGTATCTGGAGGAAAAGAAGATTCTAAAGGCATGGAAAAATCTTGGAACATATTAATACTTATGAAAAAGAGCAACTACCAGCCTATATATTTACTTCTTTTAGCCACAATGACCTTATTAAAAAGTCATCTCAATGAGTGGTGTAGAAATAGGGACCACTAAACCATAGATAAGGATCTTTGTGGGCTGCAGATTATTTTAGAAAATCACATATTAACATTATCTGTGTTTTATTTTATTTATTTTTGTTAAATATTTCACATTAAATTGTATGTAATTAAAATTACATTTTAATCTAGATCACTTTGGGAGTGTTGAGGTATGTTTGATGCATCTAATTTAGACACACATTGAAGGTTTCCTCAAAATAGCATTAATAGAGAACAGATAGAATTTCACAACTGATACTTTGAATCGGCCATACTTTGCTACCATACAATTCATGCAAGGTTGTTTATTGCTTTAAGAAGTTTCTTATTTAAGACATATTATCTAGGCAAAACTCAAAACATTTGATTCATTAGAAAAATTGTTGTTGTTATTCAGCTGTCTCTATGTCTTCATGACACTGTGGATTATACTGTCCATGGTTGTTTTTTTTTTTGGAGTGGTTTGCCATTTCCTTCTCCAGCTCGTTTTACAGATGAGGAAACTGACTCAGGGTTTAAATGATTAGGCCAATGTCACACAGCTAGTGAGTATATGATACTGTACAGATAGATGACAAATTGGAGCTATAATTACATAAGAGAAGATAAGCCAACTGGATTTCCTTCAGGGAATTGCAAAGCTCCTATAATGACCCCAAACTTCTCCCAGAAGCAAAGATCCATTTTTAATATCCATGTTTTCCTGGTAGTGTTATATGAGTAGGTTTCATAGAATACTATATTCCTTGGAGAATTCATAAAAAGGGCAGTAGAAAAGTTCATGGTGAGTGTGAGCAGACTATAACATGTGGCAAATAACTTTGAAGAGCTGGAATAAAGACTTGTTAAGGAAAATGTAGGGTTGAAAAAGGACTGGTGTCATGGTGAGAAAAAGCAGAAATAGGCAGGTGACCTGCAACACCAGTAATGGTGTTTGCAAAATGTCAGGAAGAAAAAAGCAGGACATCCAAAAGATTTGGTGCATGTACTTATAGGATGGCTTGAGCAAGAGTTGTATAAACTGGCCAGGCTCAGAGAAGTAGAAATTTGCCTCACTGGAAGCTAATCAAATGATTGATTATAGATCCAACTGAGCATTTTATAGTAAATTCTCTATTTACTTACATGCAGTATGCCTCTAGTAGAATGTAAACATCTTGAGCTTATGTCTTATTTTCCTTTTTCTTTGTTTCTCCAGTGTCTAGAATTCTGCCTTTTATACCATTGACATTTAAGAAGTGCTTGTTGAATTGAATTAAGAAACTGATGTGTCATCCTTCTCAGTATTACCTATTTTATTCTTTTACCTTTAATAAAGTTGTATAAATTCAAGGTTTTGTATGGAAAAGATAAATTCTATTTGTAAATAATTTTTGGTAGTCACTGTTGTGGCATTGTCAGCCCTAATTTTTAGTCATTTGTGTTTTCCTTTAATCTTATTTAAAACATGTTTAGTAACTCTGAACTTAGTGCTATGCTTAGGAATTCAAGACAGCTGCACCTGTAAATTAGCATGAATATGGCAATCTTTTTCCATTGTGTTAAATAAACCTTTTCACAGTTCTTTATAGCTTTGCAACTTTAAATAAAAATTTTAGATTAGTGGTAGGTTATGTTCCCAAGATTTCAAGGCAAAATTGGCTGCCTATGAGCTGCTATGAGTTGTCCTGGTGTTCTACCTAGCAAGAACACTAAAAATAGAGTAAGAATGAGGCCAGTCAGGAGTTTGAGTAGAAAATCTGTGCAGTAGCAGATATGGGAGTCAGATATGGTGAACTGAGAGAGAACACCTTTTTACCCTTTTCACACTTTGTGACTTTGAAACAGGGATGCTGAGAATGCTTCCTTTAAAAATATTTTGGGTGTAATTTTGGAAAAAGTAGGGATAGAAGTGTCATGGGAAGTTGATATTTTAGGTCCTTACTACAGTGATTTAAAGCCTGTATTATTAATCTCATTTTCATTATAGTAAAGATTTAACTAATATGTTGATAAAGAAGTTCTCGTGGGGTTCCATCTGAGGAGGGGAGAGAAAAAGGGGACTTACTGGTATTGAGGAAAAACCCCATGTCAAATGGATGAAAAATTATGAGGTTTAAGTCATACCTTTGGAATAGTGACCAGGGAAGCACTAGACAAAAAACCCCCCCAAACCTGGCGAGATCAGGCAGATGCTAAACACTTATGTGCAGGACTAAAAAGGCTTTCTCTTTCCTAAATCTAGCTCATGCGTGATCAGTTACTCAGACTAAGAATTCGAGGCTTGGGGATGCCATCTGGTGGCTTCCTTGATAATACCACCTGCCTATACTCAGCCATCCTGCTTTGTGTTAAAGAAAGTTGTCCTACAAGGAATCACAGATTTCTTTATAGGAGCATAAGAGAAGACCTGACCTCACCCCACAGTGGCTATCACCATTGAACCATGTTTTTATACATAGTTTATGAACTTTTTCTTGAATTCACTATCCACTTCCTTTTTGTTGAAAGCATGACATAACAACACTATTCTATTGGCCTGTCCTTTGTGCTTATTTTTTGTTTAAAAATTATTTCTACAGTGCTCCCCTTAAAAATGAATGATTTCGAGTTGTAGCCTCCACTATGCCAGTTCCTAACTGTTGTGTGGCAGCGATCTTGGCCTCTTGAAGGTTGTTTTGGAGAAACACAAGTTCAGGAAATTTCTACTATGCGGGAAAGCCTTAACCTATGGGCTCAGAAAGTAAGTGTATTTCTGTCCTCCAAGGCCCAGGCCAGTTGAGATCATAGGCTCACATTGCCAGATTGGCTGAACAGGGGAGGGTTTTTCAGCAACAGGAGCTCTGGGGGATCACCTACTAGTTATATAGGGTTTGGTAGAGGGAGGGAATGCCTACAGTCATCAGTGACACTTTCTCAAAATAAGGATCTATTATAATAGCCTATATGTCCTAAAATATTATTATCATGTAACTTGCCCTCATGTTATGCAAGGTACTGTTAGATGATTACTTATTTTTCATTTTCCTTTGCAAACATTTTTAGAATGAATTTGATTACTTTATAAAAGATTTTTTAAAATATGTGAAATCTGATTTTTACTGAATATGTATTTAGATTTGGAAGAGACCTTAGTTATCATGTAATGTAACTCCTTTGTTTTGAAGATGAGGAAATTCTAATAACTCTGGAAGTTAAATAACGTATCCCCAATCAATCACATTGTGAATTGCAGAACTGGAATTTGATGTTATACTGTATATACTGTTATAAAGTATACTACAAATTCAGTATACTTTCTGCCACTCCCAGATGCCTTTTAGATTAAATCATATTTTCTTCACATTCACAAAGATCTTATATTATTTCTGTTGCAGAATAACATGGAATAACCATGTTCCCCATGCAGTTTTCTCTTAAAACACTTGGTAATAACATGATCAATACAATCCTTGGAAAGAAGATGAAGTTCTTTCTCCATGCAGGATTAGTGGAGTTATAATTATCAAGATGTTTCCAAGGAAAGGGTGAATGCATTTTATAAAACAAATTGGCAGGGGAAATCATGCAGTATCAGGTCTCATCTAAGTGGAGAACTTACCAGTTCCCCTCTAGGCTTGAACAAATATTACATGAGTGAGGGCTCTTGTAAAATGTTATGTTTCGAAATAGATTTCATTAACGCTTTCCAGTGATAATTTATTTCTCCCTTTATGTCTAAGATGCTTCCCCTGCTAATAATGGATAGCTTATTTGCATATAAATAGATTTCAGTATTTGTTGAAGTAGGGGTCTAATATGTTTCCTTTTTTTCTTGGACATTGTTAAATAAGAGGAGATATTGCGGTGATCATCACTCACAAATCATAATGATTTTTTTGGCCAAAATTCTTTAGTATGAAACATTTCTACTTTAAGGGAAAAAGTTTAAATGTCTATTAAATAAAAAAGTATTGTTAAAAATCAAAACCTATTTGGTTTTATATAGAAATGGTTTTTTAAATAGCTGTAAATCAAAAATATTTAATGTCAGCTCTGGGATACGTTGGATAAGGGCTTCTGGGTTATCTTAATTAGTTTTTTCTGTTTTTGATCAAGTAGCATGTTAAGTTTTCCACAGTGCAAATATCACAGTCTCAGAGAGTACATTACTTAAATAAATCTTTCATTTTGAAGAACACACCTCACATTCTGATGACCAGGAGAATCAATCTTTGTTATTTAACAATAAATATATGAGTTCCCTGTATCAAACAGACTATATAGTCCACCAGTATTCCATTTCCTGTATCAAAATCATAAGAATTTGTTGGTTGCAGAATGGTGACTGTTTCCCTTCCTAGCATAAATCAAAATGCTGTTTCCTTTAAAATTAATTTGAGCTGATGATGATCATTAATGCAGAAAACACATTTGACAGATTGGGTTTAGAGTTTAACTTAAAGATTCTTTTCCCCTTGACTTGTAGTGTTTGACACAGGATAGGTTATATTATTTTGTCCTTGTAAAGGGAGTTTATTTTAAAAAAAGAGATATCACTTAATAACATATTCAGTATTTACAAGTAATTCCTTAAGGAAATTAAGAGAACAGCTGCTTTCCAGTAGGTGAGAGGCCCATTAACATGTGTGTCTTTCTTACCAGTAGAGGTCACTCAGAGTAAAGTGAATCATGGCTGGAGCTTTTAAGGGAGACAATAAACATGACGACTCAGAGCCTGTCTTCTTGGTTTCTTGACTTGTAGAAATGGCCCTTTCCTTTTCCTTCAGCGTCTCAACAAGGTGCATTCTGTTATTACTCATTGCCCAAAGTCCTTTCCAAATATTCCATTTGATGTTAATTTCCTGTAAGAAAATGTGCATTGCATTAGTAAGTATCATGATTGAAAAAGCATTTTGTTGAATCCTCCTTAAGTTGTATGATACAGGGAGAGGTTTAGATTGTTAGCAGTGTGATACATCATCTTCTGCCACAGAGAGGCAGCCTTCACCAGAGGATTGGATGCAGAGCTGATTTAGATTCTTGGGAAGTTAACTTTAGAGCCACATAATTATAATAGCCCATGTATAAGGAGGCATATACACACAAAGCTGAAGTGTGGGAGTACTAAATTTGGGAGGTAATGCTATTTAAAAAAATAAAACAAGGGACTGCATGTTCATAGCAATAGCTATTTTTTGATGAATTATATTTAAATTTTGATCCCATTTTAATAAAATTTATGGGGAAAACAAAACATTTCCTATATACTTTTCAGCATATCACTTAACTAAATCTGATGTTGCCTTTAAGGTTATTTTTCATTGTGTCAGTTTTTTTAATGAGCATTGGCTTAAAATAGGAAAGAATAAAGGGGAAAAAACATTTATTAGGTACCTACTATGTGCCAGACACTGTACCAAGCAGTTGGGAAATATTATCTTATATAATCATCACAACAACTTTGGAATGTAGGTGTGTAAAGGCAGGCAAAGGCGTATTTAACACCTTGTTTGAGTTCATGTGTTTTTGAGTCTTACCCTGATTATATCAAGTGTTTATTAAGAAACAACTTGAGAACCCCACAACTTGTGAACCCCACAACTTGTGAACCCCTCTTGCTGATACAACAGGAAGGGGCGGGACAGAGAGGATCTAATTACCATATATAAAGAGTAGCCCAAGCTGGGAAAGAGTAGAACTGAGAAGGGAACTCTTGTGGTGGAGGAGAAAACCTGTGGTGTGCTGGCACTCTGTTTGTCTCTTCTGTCTGTATTGATTTTTGTTTGTGATACTTTGTGTAGAAGCCCTGAGACCTTACCAGAAGCCCTGAAAGAGGCTTTCCTTGTTTGTTTACAGAAGTCCTGGATGAGGGTTGTAGAAGTCCTGGGACAGTAAGGATGATGTGTGTTGAGTTCTCAGACCTGTGTGGGTTTGTATTGATTTCACAGGGAGATGTGAAACCAACTGATGATGGTGCTGGCAATGTGATTGAATGTTATTGTGGCTCCATTAAGCTTTGTCCTCCTAGGAACAGAAACTGTGAAGGACTTGAGGTGGACTGGACATTATGAACTTCATTATGGTACAAGAACTAGATGAGGGACTGGACGAGGAGCTGAGAGCTGCCTGCCTTTGAACTCAGGTGACAGTTGGGTAGATTCAGGTAGGAGCTGGACCCATGGAAAAGGAACCATTGAATTTGGGAGACAGCCTTGAGTTGAGATGAAAAGACCCATCCTTGGGTACTTGATGCTGACTGAGAAGATCATGATTTACTGTGACCTAGGGGTGGAGAACTTTGACCTTTGGACTTTGTGTCCCTTAAGGAGGCTTGCTCCTTAAGGATGATTGAATTAAAGACTTACAAAATGATTTTACTTTGTTTAAAAACTATGTGGGCACTTTAGTGATAAGTTGTTATGTCATAACATTGTCAATGCTGTACTTTGATTTCTGTCAATGTTTTGCCTTAGCTTATTACTGAATAAATCAAGAGTTCACTATATTGTGTAATCAGAACCTTGAAGCTGTTCACAGCTGCAGTCCTCTGGAAAACTGCATGTGCTGGGCTTTACAAGGTACTATCATTATCATGATTTTACAGTTGAACACACTGAGGTTAAATGACTTGGCCAGGGTCACACAGTTACTCAGTGTCTTGAGACTGGATTTGAACTTGTGTGTTCTTGGCTTTAGGCCCAGATCCTTATCTACTGCATCACCTACCTGCCTCCACACTTATATAATACAACACACATATTGTACATAGAAAAACAATTGTATTGTTAATTTCATAATTTTTAATAGTCTTTTAATAGGTTTTTTCAGTAATGTCTAAACATTTTCAGGATAAAGATATATTTCTTTCATAGGTCAGAGTTGATATATTGGGGGAGAGAAAAAGAAAGAATCTGAGTTAAGACAGTATCTGTGGTCATGAAGGTTGATAGGAGGTGAACCACCAATGGACTTTCCTGCTCTGACTTTATAGTCACTTGATATAGCTAACAGAAGTGGTCTAAGTGGGAGCCCTGAATTTAGGTCCTTTGTTCAATCCATTAGTAGTTCATATTCCATTCTGACTTACTAGAAATCCATTGGCTTTATATCAGTTTTATAGAGCATCATGTTAACACACAATTCTTTTCTTTCCAGTTATGTTTTGTTTAGGGTGTCTTTTCTATAGCCATAGTAGAGCCACGAGACCTTGTGTAAAATGTATACAAGAAGTTGTAAAAAAGAGCAATGTGCCCATAAAATTGCTTTACTGTACTTTATTTTTTTCTTTTGGAGGTGCTTTTAGTCCTTCTTAAGTATCTTGTGGCACTTTTAAGGGGTGTATGGTAGTGAAAGAAAAATGAAGTGGAAATACTGAATGTTTTTTTTCCCTAAGTACTTTCTTCCCAGACCATGTTGCTAAAGATGCCTCTAATGTGATAGCCTCTTATCTGATAAATAGATATATAGATAGACGGAGATATAGAGGTGTGTCTCTATATCTCTATTTTAGAGAGAGAATAAAAAATATAGCTTTGGAAATAGCTATATTTCATAGCCATATAGTCATGAAATTCAGGGTGTTGGAGATAGTACTATTATTTAAGAAAAGATCCCCTCTGAAATTTTGATATTTTTAAGAAATATTATCTATCGGTTAAATCTTCACATGCTGAATCTTAGGTATTAAAAATGTTTAGATAAATTTTGACCTTTATAAACTAGTTTTATAATAAAATCAACCTACCTAAAATGAATGCAAATATAATATTATAATTGGAAAAAAAAGAATTAATGTGCTTTTAAATGAGAGAATATGCTTAAACATCAACCTTATTTTGATACCATTATAAGTGCAATGCTGTTCCTGGGCTGTTGAACAGGAAAGCATATTTATCAATCACTTTATTCCCAACCACCTTTGAGTGGATACCCAGAACTCATTCCTTCCTTAGAGCTTGACCAGGGCTGGGGAACCTGTGGCCTTGAGGCCTCAAGTGCAGCCCTTTGACCGAATCCAGACTTCACAGAACAAATCTCCTTAATACAAGGATTTGTTTTGTAAAACTTGGACTCAAGGACCTAGAAGGCCACATGTGGCCTTGAGACCACAGGTTCCCCACCCATGCAGCTTCTCCTTTAGCCACTCCCTTAGCCTTTTGGGGCTATGGTTTCTTTTAAAATGAGAGGGGGGATAGCCAAGCTATTAACAATTACCTAACTCACTTCAGTCATCCCTCCCCTCCTTAACTGACTCATTTTGATGCCTAGAGAAGCCTCAGTAAAAATATGTTCTTTGCTCTGGAAAACTGTTAAAAATAAATCAACAACCTCTTTCTTCTTTGAATAGAAGTCCCTTAGCCATCAGCCCCTGACAATAGTAAGTTGGTTAGTAAACATTTATTAAGTTCTGACTGTGTTCTAGGCATTGTCCTAATAGAGATGTGTAGAACTCCCCCCTCCCCGCCCCAACCTCCCACAAAAAACAAGGGAAAAAAGCAAAAGCAATAAACAGTCCCTCATCTCAGAGCGCTAGTAGTCAAATGGGGGAGGAGATATGGGAATAACAATGTACAAATAAGATTATGTATATGTATGAATATATATATATATATATGTATTATGTAAAATTGGAGATAATCAATAGAGGAAAGTCACTAGCTGGATAATTAAATTTTTTATTTTAATTTTAATTATATTTAATTAATTAAATTAAAGTAGAAAACTGACCTATGTTTGTCTAATTAAATCTGGCATGCTGAGGACAGAGCTTAAGTGAAGGGGCCTGGGTTCAAATCTTCATTTGTAAGAAGCGTTAGACTAGCTGAGCATTAAATTCGCTTTTAGCTCCAAGTCTATGATCCTGTGACATAATGATCTGATATCTTCATCAGGTTGGGGAACTCTTGATATTGGCAGTATATGTCATTTATTGTTTCAGATACAGCTATTTGTTGTATCTGTTATTATGTCCAAGTTTGGAGGTCACAGTAGGGAGGTAAAATGATTTGCCTACAGTTATGTGAGAGGCAGGACTTGAGCCCAGGTCTTTCTGAATCCAAAATCAGCTCTCTCTCCACTGACCAAGGGCCATTTCACTATTATTCTGATCCCACTTTACCAAGTTTTGAAATCAAAATAGATTAGCCTCTGACCACACTGCTACAATAAATAGGATTACTCATACTGTCTGAGGCTAAGAATTTATTTATTTCCTTTTGAGGTCTTTTTTCTTTACAACAGAACAGCATGTAAAAATTTCCAAATTCCTCTGGGCTCAATAATTAATAAGCAGAGAGAGTCTAAAAATTATAAATATTCAGATGGGGAAGACTCAGTCATAACTTATGCAAAGATGGCAAGAATTATATAAATTATGTAACTATATAAAATACCTTTATATAAAATGGCAAGACTTTGCTCACAAAGTAAACATTTAAACCTAAACTATAACTTCTTCTTTTGTTCCCTTTGGCTACATTTTGTAATAGCATACAATTATATCTGCCTGTCCAAAAACATAATAGGCTGGTGTAGTTCACCAGATATTTCTAGATTTGGGCATTGAGGGCCTTTAACAAAATTAATCAGCAAAATCTCATTTTCACAGAAATTTCAGAGGGTAAATACCTACCCCCTACCCCACCAAAAGCTGATATCTAGCTTCTGGTTGAAGACTTTCATTGATATGAAACTTCCTATAAGGAAGCAAAATTTCCCTTTACATGGCTTTGAAAATATTTAAGAATTTTTGTTTTTAATATTGAGACTCAATCAACCTCCATGATTTCTAGCCATTACTCCTAGTTTTGGCTTCTGGGACCAAGCATAACAATATAGTAGAACTGAAATCCCTAGGGCTACCTATGTCTTCTCTTCTTAGACTGTATGTAAAGTCATTTGACTGGTTTTCATATTGTGCAATCTTGATCTCTTTCACTTTCCAGATTGCTCTCTTTTGGATATAATCAAAGTTGCTAATGTCCTTCCCAAAAATCAGCTTCACAGTAGCCTAAATCTCCTTCCCTTTAAAGTTTGTTCCAAATTCTCCTCTTCGCATGGCATCCAAACATGCATGTGCATGGTTTAGTCATATTTTTGATCAATAGCTTTATGATATTTGTCACATTTGTCAGTTTAAGAAACAAGGCAAAATTTAAAAACAAAAGTGTGCACCTCCCAAGCTCCAAGAGAAATGCAAAGGTTTGGAAAGGAATTAAGTTGGTTTTCTCAGGAGAGAATAGGAAAAGGGAGCAGGGAAGAGAGACCACTGGTCTTTGTCTCCAACCCAGAGAGATTCATTAGGGCAGTTTTTGCCCTGGATGTAGTGGGTACATCTTCTGTATCCCTCTGACTCCTGATTTCCCTATGGTTGACTGTACTCTCTTGTCTACAACCCATGGTGCCTGTCACCCACTCCTTCCTCCCTTCATCTCTGGCTTTTTTACTTTTACCTCTCTAGCCTTTCTGGCATTTTTGCTTGTTACTGTCACAAGCCTCTCCAGCCTCAAAGTCATGGCCTGAATCTCTGGGAGGTCAAGGAGAAGGATGATGGGAAATCTTCCTCAACAGAGAAGCATCCATTTCTCCATCCTGACCTCCGTGCCAATACCTGCCAGAAATGTGGCCAATAGAACAGAATATGCATACATTTTTACTTAATCGCAACAGAACTTGTGATTTTATCAGTGCAGAGAACTCATATTTGATAACTTCCTTTACCAACGTATATTAGCAACTACTCTCCATTTACCAATCTAGAGCAGAGCCTGGGGCACTGAGAGGTCAAAAGATTTGCCAAAATTGCATAGTCAATATTTGTCAGAGTGGGATCTGAACTAGAATATTTCTGATTACAAGACCAACTTTCTATCTAATATGCCATGTTATCTCTCAAAGGACCGTTATCATAGGTATAAAATAAATTAAATCTGATTGCTAAAGGCAGACATATAACTAAACCTAAAGATCAAACTGGCAAAATACATGTTTAAATTGAAGGCATAATGGAGTAGATGGCATCACAGCCTCATTCACTTCACGTGAAACCCTCATTTTTTCCACCAGACTCACCAGTCTTTGGTTGTTGTTTAGCAGTGTCTGGTGCTTTGGAGTTTTCTTGGAAGAGATACTGGAGTGGTTTGCTCTTTCCTTCTCCAGTTCATTTTACAGATGAGGAAACTGAGGCAAACAGCAGAGATAAGAGACTTTCCCAGGGTCACACAGCTAGGAAGTGTCTGAGGTCAGACTTGCACTCAGGAAGATGAGTCTCCCTGATCCCACGCCCGGCACTCTATGCTCTGCATCATCTTAGCTGTCTGTTTTAGAGGATAGTCCCATATTTAGCACCATCTACATTGTGATTATGTTCAGGTGTAGATCAAAGAGAGACCTATATTTCAGTGGATTAGGTTAAAAATGTAATTCCAAGATGTCTTATGAGTGTAGTTTGTTTTAGTTGCTTGTTTTATCGTCAGATGGCAACACAATGTATTTGAAAGTTGACTGTCTCATGAAATATAAAACAGTAGTTTCCCTTGGCCTTGCTGCCCACATTAAAGACCACACTAGAGACTGGAGCAGTGGTTCTCAACCTTCCTAATGCTGCCACCCTTTAATACAGTTCCTCATGCTGTGGCTCCCCCCCCCCCACCATAAAATGATTTTCGTTGCTACTTCATCACTGTAATTTTGCTGCTGTTGTGAATCATGATGTAAACATCTGATATGCAGAATGTATTTTCATTGTTACAAACTGAACATAACCCACAGGGTGAGAACCGCTACTCTGGAGAAACTTCCTCCCTGCGGACCTGCTTCCTTATTGGTATGACTGATTCTCCCAGATACCATTTCTGGAAAAAACTTTACTTCCTTCTCTACTTTATAGCTATCTTTTCCTCAGACCAACTAACTCTCTCCCTTCACTTTTGTTCTAGGACCATAATCTAATCAGCTCTGTCATTGTTCCTGAATAGGGCTTATGTATACATACATTTCCCCTATGGTTAGACTCCTCTGAATGAGTTCAGCACAAGTAGAATGTTGCAGTATTTCATTCTTTTTTTTTTTTTTTTTTGGCTCATTCATTTTGACCATTCACTGACTTAACAGTAAGTACCATGCCACAAGAGCAAATGTCTGACCTGTTTTGGGGTGTCTGACCTAATGCTGGAATAGGTTGGAAGGGAAGAATTGTAAGAAAAGGGAACGAGGGACATTTAAAGGGAAAATAAGTTCTGTTATCACATGTAGACAAAGGGCAGCCGATATGTTCTTTTTCTCTCTCCTAAAGCTTGCTGAGTGCTCTAGAGTGGTTTAGAGTTTTAGATTGCTCTGAGTGATTTGGAATTTTCTTTTCCCTTCTGCCATGAATTTGAGCCCCCACTGGCTGCCTTCCCCTCACTGTTAGGTTCTACTGACCAGAGAGGCCTTGTTCCATATAACTACATAATGTCAATTATCTTTTAAAAAGGCATATTTACTTTGAAGATACAACAAGAACAAAGGACAGACCTTTCCCTCAGTACATCCGAGGCACACTTACTCCTGTACAACCTTGGTCTTTGGGAAGAGTAGGCTTAACTTAGTTCAATTACAGAGGCCAGTTCACATCCGAAGGTGAAATCCCTGCCAGGTGATTGCCTGTTTCAGCTACACTTGGTATGGAGTCCTTAAGGTTTCTCTTTGCTCCTTGGGGCATCAGTGCTTCTCTGGCTACAAACCTAGTCTTTGCAGAGGTGGAATGCTGAGGGAAGCTCCTTCCCTTTCATTCTTCAGGGGGTACTGATGCTGTTCTATAGGTCAATATGTACTGTGGAAATCTAGGATGCCACAGTGCCCTCTGGACTTCCAAACTCATAAGATTGTATTTGTTGTTTCCACTGTTTGTCATTAGCAACCAAGTCACCAAGCTCTTCCCAGAGTGATGAGGTGGTTAAAACTTAGAGTCCTTTGTAAGTGCCTTTGCAGCCAATAGAAGGGCTGCCTCTTTACCCCACAGTAAGCTGAACAGGAATCATTCACAGAATGTGCACGCTTGATGAGCAGCTTCTCCAAGGCTCTATCATTCCACTTCTTCACAACTTTCTCCAAAGCCAGAAGGAGGATCCCTAACATTCATTCATTGAGACGCCACCAGAGAGCCCTTTCTCCAAAGAAAATATGTAGAATTCCTGAAAGCAAAGACTGCTTGAGGTTTTTGTCTTTGTATCCCTAGTAGCAAGTTCAGTGCCTGGCTCATAGCGGATGGTTAATAAATGTTTGATGAATGAATGAATGAATGAATGAATGGCAAGGGTGCTGGATAATTGTGGTTTTAAAAATCTACCTACTTGGCAAAAATGTCACTAAACAGTTTAGTACTGACCACTGGAAAAACATTCTAAGGAGAAAGAAATCATTAAGAAATAGTTTTATATGATTTGGTGATTTGAGAATCTGATAGAATATTAATATGTTTCCGTGTATGTCTCTAGTCCCAGAAACCACTTTCTAAAGCACAGCAGAACAATATCATAAGAGAAATATTGACTTTTCCCCTCTTAATGTATTTATTTGATTATTATAAAAATCTAAAAATTATTTGAAAATGAGAAAATAAAAAATGTAAATGAGATTATTTGAAAAGAACCTACAATCCTATGACGTCTATAGGTACATTTTAAAGGGGATGGCTGTTCACTTGTGAATCAGTTGATCTGTGGGAAAGAGAAGAGAATTCTCCTTTTTAAAAATATAATAACCAAAAGATATCATTAATATAATGAAAGGTAATTTGCTAAATGAGTTTTTAACATCTTGCAAGGCATATTGTAGTTTCAAAAAGTGGACAGTTTCCCTTTCTCAGAAAAAAAGCGCCTGAAATGTTCTCCCTTTTTAACCTCTTCCTCTTGACCTCTTCGGGCTTCTTGTCTTTCAAATGCCACCTTCTGCATTAGACCTTCCCAGTCTCCCCTGACTTTTGAGCCTTCCCCTCTAAGGCTGCATCTTTTCTCTCCAGAGCATATCCAAGGATGTCAGGAGGAAGAAGCAAAAAGGAAGAACATTCCAGGCATTCAGATCAATCAGTGCAGTGGCAGAGAGATAGCAGAGTGTTGTTTTCAAGAGAAAACAAATAGGCTGGTGTCACTAGATGTTATAGGATATGAAAGGGATTGAAGTAGGAGAAGTCTGGGAAGGTGGGAACAGTTCAAGTCAGGAAGAGCTTTGAATGCCAGTCTGGTGCTCTTCATGCTGTTGTTCATCCTGTCTTTTTGAAGAGGACAGATAACATCACAAAGGTAATGTCTTCACTTGCGGGTGAATTATATTTAAGTGAGGCAGGTCTGTGGAACCTTCAGCCTCGGTCTCTCCCCCGTAATCGGGAGTCTAGATGACTAGAGACGACCCAGGACTCAGCAGATGACCTTGACCTTTTTAAATTAAAGTCTTTCCAAGGTCTCAGTTTGTCTGAAGTAAGATCCATTCATTGGTTACAGGTTAGGTAAGAATTGAGACAAAGACGACCTTGTTTAC
>CM053601.1:26529135-26560242 GCA_028646575.1 Pseudocheirus occidentalis | reverse complement strand
TTTGCTTCCTTTGCCTACTCATGTTGCCAGTCAATTACTTAACTTTTAGGTTCAGTAGAACTCTGCTTTCAGAGGAGAGAGCTCAGTCCCAAATTGCTGGAGTTTTCGCAGCTGCCGGAGCTATTATGAGGCCACCATTTCTGCAGCCCCCACCAGCTTTGGCTCACTGAAAATGTACCTCAGGACCACCACCCAAGACTGTGATCCCTATCCAGTCAGCTCAAGGCAAGAGCACTTAGCCTCTGAATGATCGCTTGGCCCCCCTGCAATCTGCAGGCTGGAAGCTTCTGAAGCAGCCACATGGAGGTGCCTGCAGGGCTGCCACTTCAGCCACGTCTTGCCCTGGAGGCAGTTGGCTGGACTGTCTCCCCCAAATTTACCTGAGTTCCACTGACCTTTCACTTAGTCCTTGTTTCTTATGGGTTAGTAATTCTGGAAAATGCCACAGGTACTGGCAGTTAATGCTCCAGCCAAGGCTTGTTCTCATGACCCTAGGGCTCCAGCCATGGGTTCAGGCAATTCTGGTCTGTGCTCCCAGAACGCTCTAATTAACCCCTTTGCATCTACCTGCTAGGCTGCCTTCAGCTGGAGATGTGTTACTCTGTCATTTTGTGAGTTCTGGAGCTTTAAAATTTGTTTAGAGTCATATTTTATAGGTATTTGAGGTGGTTATGGGGAGAGCTGTGGAGTTTTGCTGCTTCTATGCCACCATCTTGGTTCTGCCCCACTCACCTTTATTTTCTTACTAAACCACATCACCGATTTTGCATACTGGGGCTTAGACCTCTAAGTACTTGCACTGCACTTTTGGGTCATAATTGTAACACAAAACTTGAGTTTTAAAGAAAAGCAATGAAAATATGTAAGAAATGCATGGGGAGCACTTTATGATGGTGAAGAAGACCAGTGAAGCACCTAGTGGGATGCCAGGCCCTCTAGAAACTTGACTGCTTCATGCCTCTTATTTTTTCCTCTACTGCCCATAATGTGTGAATGAAAGTGAAAATGAGATTATTAATAAAATCACATGCATTCTTGAAGTTACAGAAGTTAAATGCATGAATGTTGAGCATTGACTCTACTTAAATGGACTTCTGGTCTCATCAATGTGGTTTCTCTCTCTAGTGATACAGATTATGATCTTTCAGGATAGGGGCTGTTTGATTTTTCATTATATCTCATCTGCCCAAACATAATGCCTTCCATGCAAAAATGTTTATAGATTTTCTTAATTAGAGAGTCAGGCAGTCAATAAATATTTCCTAAGCACTTACTCTGTGCCAGGTACCATGCCAAACTTTGGGGATAAAAAGAAAAAGACACAAGATACTCTGTGCTCCCAGGGACAATCTCATGAGAGAAACAACATGGAAACATCAATGTACAAACAAGATATATACAAGGTAAACTGGGATCAATAAAGGTAAAGCACTAACATTAAGGAGGACGAAACTGGAAGCCTTTTATGCCACTCTGTAGAGATGGCTGCCCACTTCTGAGCGTTTTTTTTAACCTTTCAGGGTTATAATGTTTTGTAAAATAAAATATTACTACATAAATGTTTTACTCTTATTTTTCTCTTCTGCATGTTCTTGTGTTATTATTCCTGCTCTTATACAAATAATTATCTATCCATGTGCCTTCTTTCTTATATTTCAAAAATCTTTGCTAGAATGTTCTTTTCATCTACCTAGGATGTCCTTGATGAAAACATGGGCCAAAGAACAGTAGACTTACCCAGATAATTTTTTAGATTTCAGTATTTTGTGGTTATCACAATAACACTTGGACTGTCAACCTATTATGAGCCTACTTGCAACATGGACTATTCCCTTTTCTTTTCATATTTCTTCTCTAATGATTTTAATAAGAATTAAAGCATTAACATTAAGGAAGACTAGCATTTGTAGATGAAATTGGAGGTCACATTTCAATAAACACAGTGAACTTAGAGTTGTAGAGTATGTGATACTACCTTGATTAGAAAAAACAATTTGATTTTACAGTTAAGTATAGTTTTAAAGTCCCTCCCTCACTCAGAAAGCTGGTTCCCAAGCATTATATTAAGATATTATAAGTTTGCTCGATAAGTTCTTCCTAAATCTTCCCTGTTACAGACTTCCTTGTTGTTACCTAGAACCTGCTAGTCACCAATGCCTGATACCGTGGTGTCATTCTCTACTTCTCACTCTCATCCCCATATCCAACTCATTGCCAAATCTTGTCATTTTTATCTTTCACCACATCTCTTGTATATGTCCCCTTTTCTCCAGTTATATTGTCACGTGCTCAGTTCATGGTCTCATGACCTCTTACCTAAACTACAGCAATAACCTTTTGGTTTTCCATGCCTCGGTCCTTTCTCCACTCCAGTACATCTACTCTGAAGTTATCAAGTTAATTTTTCTAAAGCATAGGTCTTTAATATCCCTATTCTGAATGAGCTCCAGGAACTCCCTACTACCTTCAGAGTCAGTTATGAAATCTTTTGTTTGGCATTTGAGGTTCTTTATAAAATGTCCCTTTCCTAACTATCTATAACTATTTCTTTCTGTGTATGTATGTATGTATGTATGTATCTAATTTACAAATTTCTCCTACATGTACTATACTTTAGCTACATTGGCCTTTTTGCATTCCTCAAACATAGGCGTTCATCTCCCATCACTTTGCCTTTAAAGTGGCTATCTTGAATTCCTGGGATGCAGTGTACCTGATCTCAATCCTTTAGCTTCTTTGGCATCAAGACTCGCCTTAAATTCTACCTTCTGTAGGAGAACCCTTGGTTCTGATGGCTTTCTTCTTTCAGATTACCTTAATTTACTTGGATATATGTTGTTTGTATGTATTTATATGTTATCTTCCTTATTAGAACTTAAACTTTTTGAGAGTTGGGACTGTTTTATACCTTCCTTGGTGTTCTCAACACTTAGTACAGTGTGTGGCACATTATGAGAATTTAATAAAAACCTTCTGACTGATGGAAAGATGCCACTGTAGGTAAAACCAAAACCAAAACAAAACCTTTGTTCAATAATTTTCTGATTAAGCAAGAAATTAAATAGACATGGATTTGCCACAGTTACTTACAGTTATATATTGAGGCCATTCTGTGCAAAGTCCAAATAGAAGAGGGATTTTTTGATAGGTAGTGACATTCTCTGGAAATTCTTGTTTGCATATGGCCTTGTGATGGAGAGAGCTGTCTTATAGACATGAAAGCTTAGCAGTGCACCAATCAAGAAATAAGGGGATGAAAAATACATATTGACCAAATCATGGAGTTCATTTGGATCAGAAGCAATTGAATTAAATCGGTCAGTACATACATGTTTGACAGGTCCTGAAAATATATCTTGATCCTGCCCCAGCATTAAATAGGAAGAAGAAGAGAGAGATTTCATTAAGGAAATTCTGCAGCACTTTTAACAATCTCAATTTGCTCCCTATTATAAAAGCCAATTTAAAAATAAAGCGACAAGCAATAGCCTCTGAATAATGATATTTGGCTATGAGTCATAGAATATACCAAGGAATAACAGTGGATGGATTGTAACTATAAGTAGACTGTAGAGTATTAACATAATTTGCATTCTAGAAATGGCAAAAGATGGCCTCCTTTATGTTAGTTATATCTTATGGGCAACAGTGAATTACTCTGGCAGAGTATCTTATCTCACTTTTGGTACATGCCTGACTGACTACCTGCCTTCTTTTTTGAACACATATTGAATTATGTTAAATTATTTGAAAGTATATTAATTAACTTATATTAAAATCATTTTAGAGAAACAATAGCATGCTTAGCCCCCACATTTTCATTTTCCAAAATACAGAGACAGTATCTTTTTTATTTCTAGTTCAGTGAACTTACGATGATGATGTCAGTAGAAAAAAATAGTTGCAGATAGAATAAACCTTTGTGTTTTTTACATGTATATGCATGTTTTAGTGAAATTGCTTGTTGAATTAAAAAAAAATATAGATAGCTATTATTAGTGTCCAGAGAAATTATAACATGGAAGATGAATAGTTTTTCTACTATGCCTGCTAAAGTTTCCATGACCTTTAAGAGTTGGTGCTGGTATTTACAACTCTTATACTAAATGACTTTCAACACACTCTGTCAGTGGAGAACATAAGAATTGGCTAATTTGAAATAGCAGTCTTAGGAAAAGGATACATTTTGAAATATAACTGCTAATAATGTAAAAATCACACAAGACCAATCTCAACGTTTTTCTTTGTATTTCTAGTCTGCTTCTTATCTTCATCTTATTCATTCATATATTGAGCTTTTACAAAAGGATAATGATAATAGCAAACTTATGTAAGATTATATTGTCTTCTAAAGAATTTCAATTGCGATTACTCTATAAGGTAAGTAAACCTTACCTACCTCATAGGCTGGCACTTATTTATATAGGACCAAAAATCTTAATTCCATTCTGTCTGAAATTCTACCATTCCTGTGGGCTATGGCATGGAAAATGTGCATTGAAGTGCACATGTTGTTATCTGGCTGAGTTATTACATTAAATATTAGCCATTAATCTTGACAAAAACCTACTTTTTAGCCAGAGTGCAGAGATGATCTAGAAGAGAGTTGCCAAACATATGGCCTGTGGGCTATATGCACCCCACAATATTCCTGAGTGCTGCCTGAACCTGATTAAAATGTAATTGGGAAATATTTAGCAAAATAAGTAAAAAATAAAGTAAAACAGATTATGTTGATATGTGTTTTTCTAAGTCATAACTGGCTGCAGAGATCCTTATGAATAGTTTAGTGGCCTCAGTTTCTTTTTTTGAGTTTAACATTGTTGACCTAGAAGTCATGCTTTGGCAGTTCAGATCTTATCCATATCACTGTGAGAGAGTAGGAATTGTCTTACTTCTTATATCCGTGTTTATTGCATGCATCAGAGTTCTTGGCATATATTAGGAGCTTAAGAAATGCTTGTTGAATGATTGTGTTTCACATAACATTTTCTAGAATTAGCACAGACAACCTTAAATACATACAGAGGATATCCTTTTAACCCTAGTATTCTTCCAGTGATGCTGAGGTCATACAATACAATAGTATTTGAAGAATAATGGTTTTGTAAAGGGCAATGGAAAGGTATATGGTAGACATGGATAGATTATAACATATCAGCCCAGAATCATAAAGAAGAAGCAACATAAAAGAATTTTGTCAGAGGGAAATATGTTTAGAAAAGTTGGACCACTCATTTGGCAAGAGGATTGTCCCATTTTTGCCAGGGATAACAAATAGTGTACATAATCTGCTGATGTCTACACAGTGGGGCAGTTAGATGGTACAATGGATAGAGTGCCATGCTTGGAGTCTGCAAGACTTGTTTTCCTGAGTTCAAATCTGACTGTAGGCATTTATTAGCTGTGTGACCCTGGACAAGTAAGTTACTTTGCCCTATTTGCCTCAATTTCTCAACTGTAAAATGAGCTGGAGAAGGACATGTCAAACCACTTTAGTATCTTTGCCAAGAAAACCCCAGATAGGGTCATGAAAGTTGGATATGGCTGAAATGACTGAACAGCAACAACATCTGTACAGTGTTAATAGTACTAGAACAGTTGGGGAATCAGCTATGAAGGATCTATGGGAAGACGTGAGCAAGAGTCACACAGCACAAGAGAAGCTAGATAAATTGAGATTTATAACTTTGTACCATCAGTGAGGTATAGATTCATTGAAATACCAATGCAATAGTATTTTTATATTTTTCATAAGGTCGAGCTATTCTTTCATTTTCTGGTGTGAATTTATCTTAGTCTTAGTGAATATTTTTGAATGTATTGCAGTGGTATCTTTATTTTTATTTAGCACTTTTGTAGCAGAATTTATTAATGATTTTGGTAGATAGAAGAGCAGCATTGGTATAGTGAGTAGACCATTGGACCTACAGTCTGGAAGCCTGGGTTCACATTTTTGCCTCTGACATTATCTGTGTGACATGATGGACATGGACAAATTTTCTAACTTCTCTAAGCCTCAGAGAATTCTTAAAGACAATTCATTTTAGGTGTATTTTTATTAGTGGAGGTAGTGGGTATGCAGGGTGTTCATAGACTTATATAAATTCAAAGAAAACCACAGGTCCTTGACATTGAGGTTGATGATGTTTGGTTTGTTGTTTTGTTGCTAATGTGTCCCCTTCCTTGGGTATCATGAACTTGGAGTTTGGTAATGCGCCTTATTTTCCCTTTTTGCAAACACTTTATTCAGGCAGGGATTATTTGTTCTTTAAATGTCTGATAAAATTCCCATCCAAACTTTTTAAACCAGGCAGTTTTTTGGTGAGTTATTTTGTAATTGACCCAATTTTTCCTTTTGAGTTCAGGTTGTTTGGACTCTCTATTTTCTGCTTTATTAATTTATTTTATGCCTTTGTAATTCCATTTAACCTGTTTTTAACTTTTTTTTTTTGCATGTAACTGGGTGTAGTTGTGATAATTTTCATTATCTCATGTTATTGATACTGACTTTTCCTTTACAATTTTGGATTTTGTTGATTTGTTTTCCCTGTATCTATACCTGTCATCAGAGTAGCTTCTGTTTTATCTATTTGATTGATCTTTTCCAGAAACCCTCTCTATCTTTAATTTAGAAGATTGTTATGAGGATCCAATAAGACAACATAAGATGACAAGCACTTTGTCAGCCTTCAAGTGCTATATCAATCCCAGCTATTATTACTACTACAACTATTAATTTTCATGCTTTTCCTTGTCAAGAAATTCCTGTCTTTTAGAGTTGTGAATATTTGAAGCTATTTTATATTGCCTTTGCAATTTATCTTTTCTGTTCTCAGTTTAATTTATCTTCTTTGGTTTTCATGATTTCTCTTTTAGTACTTGTTTGTGAGATTATTCTTTTTGTTTATTTTCTAATTTTTTAGGTGTATGCTCAATTTTTAAATTGTCTTTCTCTTATTTTAATATAAAATTTACTCTAAGGAATACTTTAGCTATATTCCATATGCTTTGTTATGTTGTTTCAATTTTATTATTTCGTTCCATGTAATTAGTGTTTCTATGAATTATTCCTTGATCAAGTCATTCTTTAGTATAATATTTTGTTTGCATTCAAGTCTTAAGTTTTTGGTCCAGACTTTCCTTAATGATTAAAATTTTCATTGAATTATAGCCCGTTAAGGATGTGTTTAACATTTCTGCATTTCTGAAAGAGCAGTTTATGCAATATGACATGATTATTTTTGTAGGGTACCATATCAGTGATGAAAATAGGAATATTCCTTAAAATTTCCACAGATTACTTTCCCAGATTCTACCATAACTATTTTTCTAATATCCTGATCAGGTGCTTAATTTATTTCCTGCTTATCATTCAGTTAACTTTGTTTAAGTCTGAAAGAGGCATATTGAAATTCTTTATGCTTATTATTAGTCTTCTAATAAACAAATGAATAATGAAAATAAACATGAATACCCTCACAAAAAGTAATAAAGGCAAAACCTCAAAAGTGATAGTTACTTTTTTCCTTAATTACTTAAATATTTCTTCCTCCTGCCATTCCCTGGTACTTAAGCTAATACTCTTTGCTTCCTCATTAGCCCCTAAAGAAGGTGGGTCAGTGAAGAGATTACAATTTGTTCTTCTCCCCTTTAGAATATAACTACTGTATTATTGCTTTGTACCTTTGAGCTATTAGAAAATGTTTACCTTTCTTAAGTTCCTTTTGTCTGCTATACTTCCTTTTGAAAACTCTTCTTCAAAAGATGATTCTTGTTATCAAGGAACTCAGAGTCTAATTAGGAGACAACATGAAAACAATTATGTAGAGACAAAATGTCTACAAGATAAACTGGACTATCATACTAGTCAAATTATCAAAGTATAATAGAACTAGGAAAAAAGTACTAACTAAATTCATCTGGAAGAACAAAAAGTGAAGAGTTTACAGGGAAATAATGATACAAATTAGGAAGGTGGGGGGTTAGTAGTACCAGATTTCAAACTACTCTAAGCAGTAGTCACTGAAACTGCTGATTAAAAAATAGCTAAATTTGTCAGTGGCTAGGTTAAGTAACAAACAACAAAGCAAAAAAGTCAGAAACATATGAACACAGAACTAATAAACCCAAAGACCTGTAACTACTGAAGAGATTCATTATTCAACAAAAAACTTCTAGAGAAACTGGAAGGTAGTTTGGCAGAATTTAGCTTTAGATCAGTGGTTCTTTTAGTTGTCAGGATCCCTTTGACAGCCTGGCAAAGCCTATGGTCTTACCTTGAAATTATATTTTAAGTTGCATAGTCATATCTATATCTGTATCTGTATCTATATCTGTATCTGTATCTATATCTATATCTACATCTATATATTTATATCTATATCTATATCTATATATATCTTTGTCTATGTCTATGTCTATATCTATCTATTTTCTATCTGTCTGTTTGTCTATCAATATGATTACAAAGAAAACCAATTATATGGATATGCACTTTTCAAAATATTTTAAAAAATAGTTCATGGATTGCAGCTTAATAAAAATCCCTGGCTTAGACTGGTATCTCATGCCATATATAAAGACAGGCCTGAACTGCATACGTGACTTAGATGTAAATGGTTTTGTCATAGATAAAGTTAAGGAGAAAGGAAGTCAGTACTTTTAACAACTATGAACAGGGGGACAATTCATGACTCAATAAGTGGTAAAGAGAATCACAGAAGGCAAGTTGTATATTTGTGATTACATACAATTAAAGAGTTTTTGCACAAACAAAACCAATGCTGTTAAAAATTAAAAGAGAAATAGTTAACTAGGGGAAAAAAACCTTAGTAGCAAGTTTCTCTGATAAAGGCCTACCAATAAGGAGCTTATCCAGATGTGTGAATGAGAGCTGTTCTGTAATAGAGATGTGGTCAAAGGATTGGAACAGTTCACAGGCTTGGGAAATTTTGAGTGGAAGGGGATCGCAGAGTCCACCCTCTTCATTTTGCAGATGACAGAGTCCCAGAGAGGTGAGATAGCGTTCTCAAGATCATGTAGTTGCTACATGACCTAATTTGAATACAGGGCATGAGGCCAGATCTAGTACTTTTCTCCATTATACCATTCTGCCAGAACAGCCTAGCCTGAGGGTTGTGGTTATTTGGGTTTTCTTTATTCAGAGTTTTATTTTATTTTAACTTATAAAACTTCTGCTGTGTCCAGATTACATATAGTATATCATACTGATGTTGTTGAAAAGGTAAAATTTAAATGTAGATCTGCTATTTAAAAACTTAGAGACTAATTGCATTTTCTATCTGTCAAGCATGTCTTTTTGTGAAGTTATCAGGCTCCAAGGCTGATAAATTATTTAGATGGCTTATATTTAAATTAAATGACAAACATCATGCTTTTGGCAGATGAAGCTGGTATCCATCAATGGTGACTGATATTCAGGTATTTGCCCCCTTTACTTCCACTTCACATTGAAAAATATTGGACATCAGAAAATTAAGTGAATTACATAGTAGGACAATCATCACCTAGTAAGATACATAAAGAACTTATGAATGTATCACTTTCCTCACAGTGTCATGTAAGGGATAGGTAGTATAGATATGATTATCTCCATTTTTAAATTCTTAAAAAAAATTTTTTTGGGAGGGAGGAAAGCAAGGCAGTTGGGGTTAAATGACTTGTCCAAGGTCACACAGCTAGTAAGTGTCAAGTGCCTGAGGCTGGATTTGAACTTAGGTCCTCCTGACTCTAGGGCCAGTGCTCTATTCACTACTCCACCTAGCTGCCCCAATTATCTACATTTTAATGAAGAAACTGAGTCTCTGACTTGCTTATGGTAATGTGTCTAATTAGCAGCAGAATTGACATTTTAAGTCAAGTCTTACTCAGTTAAGTACTTAATCTACTATACTGTGTCCTCAGCATCACTGTAAATTATCATTTATTTCTGTTTTAAAAATATTTCTGGGGTGGGGGGGCAGAGCCAAGATGGTGGAGTAAAGACAGGAACTTGCTTGAGTTCCCACTCCAACCACCTCCAATACCTGTAAAAAATGATTCTACACAAATTTTAGAGCTACAGAACCCACAAAGTAAAAGATGGAAACAAATTTCCCGCTAAAGGCAGCCTGGCAGGCCAACAGGAGAGGTCTATCACACCAGACTGGGAGCTGAGTGCAGCCCCATGTGAGCCATGCCAGCCCAGCCCAGGGTGGCCCAGACCAGTACGGCTGGAGACTGGCCAGAGCAGACTTCAGGAAAATGAATCACTGGCAGCTGTGGCAGTTTCCAGACTTCTCAACCCACAAATGCCAAAGATAAAGTTAAAGATCAGTAGAGAACTCTGTTGGAACTGGGTGAGAGAAGTACACAGTCTGGCCCCTGCCCCTGGGGTGGCAGAGGCGACAGTGGCTTGGATCTAGGTCACAGTCTTGGTTGGTGGTCCTGAGGTGAGGAATGCCAGTGTGCCAGAGGTTGTGGTGGCTATAGAGAGGGTGCTGTCCTCATTGATATGACAAAAGCTCTGACAACAACTGTGAGAGCCCCAGAAATTTGGGACATAGCTCTTTCCATTCTGGAAGCAGAGTTCTACTGTAGCAAAAAGCTCAAAAGTCAAATAATTGGCTGATAAGATGAGCAAACAGAGTAAGCACAATCAGCCATAGAATCATTTTTTGGGGACAAAGAGGATCAAAACATGGAACTAGAATAAATCAATGAAATGAAAACTTTTGCATCAAAACCCAAAAATATGAACTGGTTTCAGGCTATAGAAGAGCTCAACAAGGATTTTGAAAATCATGTAAGAGAAGTGGAGGAAAAACTGGGAAGAGAAATGAGAATGATGCAAGAAAAATCATGAAAAGCGAGTCAACAGTCTGCTAAAGGAGAGCCCCAAAATACTGAAGAAATGAGCATCTGAAAAAATAGACTAACTTAGATGGCAAAAGAGATCCAAAAAGCCAATGAGAAGAATGCCTTAAAAAGTCATATTGCCCAGATGGAAAAGAAATTTCAAAAACTCCCTGAAGAGAGTAACCCCTTCAAAATGAGATTGGAGCAAATGGAAGCTAATGACTTTCTGAGAAATCAAGTTATAAAACAGATCCAAACAAATGAAAAAATAGAAGGCAATGTGGAATATCTACTAACTACTAACCTGGAAAATAGATCCAGGAGAGATAATTTAAAAATGATTGGACTACCTGAAAGCCATGATCAAAAAAAGAGCCTAGAAATCATCCTTCAAGAAATTATCAAGCAAAATTGCTCTGATAGTCTAAAACCAGAGGGCAAAAGAGAAATGGAAAGAATTCATTGAATGGCTCTTGAAAAAGATCCCCAAAAGAAAGCTCCTAGGAATATTGTAGCCAAATTCCAGAGTTCCCAGGTCAAGGAGAAAATATTACAAGAAGACAGGAAGAAATAATTTGAGTAATGTGGAAACACAATCAGGACAACACAAGATCTAGCAGCTTCTACATTAAGGGACTAAAGGCCTTGGAATATGATATTCTGAAGGTCAAAGGAGCTAGGATTAAAACTAAGAATCACCTACCCAGCACAACTAAATATAATGTTTCAGGGGAAAATATGGACATGCAATGAAATAGAGGACTTTCATGCATTCTTGATGAAAAAACCAGAGCTGAACAGAAAATTTGACTTTCAAATACAAGAAGCAAGAGAAGCATGAGAAGGTAAACAGGAAAAATAATTTCTTAATATTGATCACCAGAAATAAACGATCTTTGGGGCAAATAAGTGAAATTCAACTAGTTCCTTCATCTACTCAGATGTAAATGTCCTAAAATGGTCCCTCCTACTGTAGATGTAGCAGAGGTGGTATTGGAACTATTGTTCCAAATGTGGGGCCACATTCACCAGTTATTTTTGAGATTACATGGGAAGGCCTTGCAGTGTTGCTGCTTTCACCCAGTGCTCTCTCTAGGCAGGGATTCTGTGCCTACCCATCTTGTTGCAGCTAAAAATCAGGAATATAGCATTACTTTTGCCACTATTGGAGCACACAATCCTGTGTGAAAGAGTAGTGGTGACTCTTGGGAAAACATGGCTGATTGTTTTATGTTACTGAAAGATGAATGATTTGCTCTAGGGTGAGGTAGAAACATTTCCTGAATGCATAGCTAGATAATTGGTTAGGTCAAGCTTGAATCTGGCCTTCTGTCATCCATAAATGTTAAACTCTTAACAAGAATTGGATCATGTCTTGTTGCTGAATATATTTTGTGCATTTAATAAAGAGTATTGTAACTGATGTTGATTGTCAGAAGTAATATGGTTGTGAATAAATAAAGCAGTCACCAGTACAAAGAATGAATTTGGCAATAAAGGTCTTTCATAAAACCTGCATTTTGTACTTAATATAGTGAAGGTGATTTATGACTGGTGTTTCTTCTTAGTTCCAGAAAGGCATCATTAATAGTTGGTCTACTCAAAGGAGTGAACATATTTGTTACCATTTCTGCTGTCTTTTATCACAGTTTCTACAAATGAAGATATATCTTTTGTGGGTAGGCTATTGTGAAGGAATGTGATGTCAGCTCTTTGCTGAACTGAGTGAATATTAAAATGTTTCTTTCTTCTCTTTTTCCTAGACTTTGAGGAGTGACATTTGTACTCATATGTGTTTATATCCCTTCATTGTACACACTAATGAATTTTCTATTTGTGAGGGTCAGGCTGAATTGCATTTTTTACCTGTCAAACATGTCTTCTTGTGAAGTTATCAGGCTTCAAGGGTAATAAATTATTTAGATGGTTTATATTTAAACTAAACAACAAGTACCACGCTTTTGTCAGATGAAGCTAGTATCCATCAAAGGTGACTGATATTCAGGTATATGCATGCCCACCTTACTTCCACTTTATACTGAAGCAAACTGGGTGCCAGAAAAGTAAGTGAATTACGTAGTAGGTCATTCATCACCTACTAAAATCCATAAAATTAAATGTAATATTTTCCATTTACTTTTTTGACTTAACTAGTTTAATCTGTATGTAGTGTAGATTGTGGTTATCAACCTCAGTGGTAACAGAGGCAAAAATCATGAAATAATTTGCATAATGAACCTCTATTATAGGATTACACATGTGCAGATAAAACCATAGATATTCATTTTGACATTAAGTTTTTCTGGATTTTGTGAAAAAATGGTAATAATTCTGAACAAGTTGACAAGTTCCCAAGCTCTGGGTTGGTTTTACATTAAAGCTCTACCTGTCAGATCATAAGATGAACACCAGTATTTTGTACAGGTGTGTTATCAGTTAACATTTATGATTCCTGCTATATGGTCCACTGCTTTACAGTGTGCAATTATTTAATTCTTTGTTTTTGTATATTTAGTGCTTAGCCATGTTCTGGAGATAGAAATAATCATATTTGGCAACTAAGTGGTTATGTGGGGTGAGGAAGAGTGAGAATTCAGATTCATTCCAGCTTGAAAATCTGACTACAAGAAGGACAGTGGTATCTTCAGCAGAAATCGAGTTTGGAAGAGGGGAGAATTTGGTGGTGGTGGTGGGAGGGTGATAATACATTCAGTTTTAGACATACTGAGTTTAAGATGTCTGTAGGACATCCAATTTGAGATGTCCACTAGATAATTGGTGATATGGGACAGAAGTTGTGGGAAAAACTTGGAGCTGGATATTCCTATTTCTCTATCTTAGAGGATTCTGCTTAGAGATTGAGGTTACCAAGGGATAAAATATAGAGGGATTAGGGAACAAGGCAATACCTCTAGTTAGGGGGCATGAAGTGGATGATGAGCCTTCAAAGGAAATTGGGAAGAGTGTAGTGTCACGAAAACCCAGAGAGGAGGGAATATTTAGGAAAAGGAGATAGTCATTAGGGTCAGTTACAGCAGATATATGAGAAATTTGAAGAATGAGAAGAGACTAGCAGATTTGAAAATCAAGCAATCACTGGTGACTTTATGAAGATAAAGTTAGTGATAGGATTGAAAATCAGGTTATGAAGGGTGGAGGGATGAGGGAGAGGAGAGGAAATAACACCTTTTTCAGAGGTTTGGCTGAGATAGGATATATACAGACATATATCTGTATATAACCTCTAGAAGGTTAGAAGGGCTACCTCTCTATAAGAGATGGGCCAAAGGATTGGGATTGGAACACAGATAACAGTCACTTGGCTGAGACAGAAGTATAGAAATTACACACTTGAGGCAAGTCACTGACCAATTGCCTGTATTATTCATAATGATTGTGATTTTGCTCTTGTTTCTTTAAATTGATCCAAGTTTCCCTGAAAAAGGAGATACATAAGATGTGTACTTATTTAAACTGATTTAAATGTATATATGACACCCATTTCCCAAAAGATAATGAACATTTAGTTCTCAAAGGAAAAACATCCAGACTATTAACTGAGCAAAAAAATGGTACAAATCACTAAAAACTAGAGAAATGTAAATTAAAGTAACTCTGAGACTCCACTTCATACCCATTAGTTTGGCATTGATGACAATAAAAGGAAAATGATGCTTAATAGAAGAGTGGCTAGAAGACAGGCACACTTTCTGGAGCTTCAGTGGGCTCAGCTGTTCTGGAAAGCGATTTGGAGCTCACGTTCAGAGAGTCACGGAACCTCACACATTCTTTGACTCAGTGACACCACAAGTAGGTCTCTATGTCCCACTTTACCACCTCCATTCTGCAAATAAAAGAAAAAGGGCAAATATATGCAAAAATGTTTATAGCAAAGAACTAGAAACAAAGGAGGATGTTGGAGGTGTGGATTCCTTGTCATTCATATCGTTCCCCCAGCTGAGGGTGTTTTCCATGTGGAAATGCTACAGGTGCTCTGCTCTTTTCTCTCTACACTCTACTTGTGTCCCTTTCTTCTTCCATGGGTTTAATTGTCATCTCTATTCAAGCTACTCCCAGATTTATATATCCACTGAATTTCAGTTCCATATGTTTAAAGGAAATTTTGAATGGAATATTTTGGAGACATGTCAATCTAAAGATTGTCCTGTTCAAAATAGAACTTTCCCCTGAAAACTCTTCAGATTTTCCCTATATCTGTCAACGATGCTACTTGTTTTCTAGTATCCTTTGTCACTTTTCACCATTCCCCAGTTTACTAAGATCTTGGCAGCTGGTCCCATCAATTCCTGGCAAATACAGGGAGAAGAAATGGAAGTAGGGTCAGATTTTATATTCTTGAGCTCAAAGATCACTCCAGACAGTGACTACAGCCATGAAATTAAAAGGCACTTGCTCCTGGAAGGAAAGCTATGGCAAATCTGGACAGCCTACTAAAAAAGTAGAGACATCATCTTACCAACAAAGATCTGTAGTCAAAACTATGATTTTTCTAGTAGCAATGCGTGACTGTGAGAGTTGAACTACAGGAAAAGCTGAGTGCTGCCAAATTAAGCTGAAGGTTGAATGTTTTGGCCACATAATGAGAAGACAGGACTCATTCAAAAAGACCCTGATGTTGGGAATGATTGAAGGCCAAAGGAAAAGGTGACAGCAGAGGATGAGATGGATAGATAGTGTCAGAGAAACAATGGGTGTAAATCTGGACAGACTTCGAGAGATAGTGGAGCAGAGAAAGGCCTGGTCTGCTTTGGTCCACTGGGTCATGAAGAGTCAGACATGAGTGAATGACAGAACAACAAAACAATAACATTAGACATTCACTGCCCCTCATTTCTAATCTGTTGTCAAACCTTGGCATTTCTCTCTTCATAACATTCCTCCCATTTGGCCCCATGCCTGTAACTCTGAAAGCCCACTCTTTAAACTCTGGCCCTCATTACCTCTTGCTTAGCTTATCACAAAGGTCTCCTAGGGGCTTCCCCCTCTCTTTGTTCAGTTCTGCTACTTTAATTCAGTCTGCATGTATAACTCCCCTCAGGGAGAAGTGACCCATGCCAGTGGTTAAGTTAACATTCTGGGGAGAGGTAGGGCAGCAGTAATCTCCCCCTGGGGAAAAGGAAGTCCCAGTTTAATTGAAATCTGTTTGTATATAAACTAAAGGCAGGTCCAGATTAGTTAATTCAATTTCACACAAGGCACAAAAACACAAAGTCTAAGATACAGACAAGCCATTAAGTAAGTACAGGATTGGAGATGTTAGCCACGCCTTTCTGTATCTTCATCAAGAGATAATGTATAGGTAGAGTCGGCAAGGGAAGGAAGTCATCATTTAGATAGCATGTTATGTGCCAGATTGGGCTAAGTGCTTTTTATAAATACTACTGTATCTGATCCTTACAATAACTCTATGAAGTAGGTGTAATTATGCCCATTTTATAGTGGGGGAAACAGAGGCAAAGAGAGTGCCTTGACCAAGGTTACTTGTTGGTCAGTTTCTAGGCTGAATTCCAAGTTAGGTCTTCCTAGCTTCAAGCCTAGTTCATATGATGCCCACTACACCACCATTTGCCTCAAAGCTGGTGATTGATGTGCCTTATCCTGCCTCCCCAAAATGTTAGCATTTTGTTAAGACAGAGACAATGCATGATGTTAGTAAAATAAAAGGAAATGTTTTCTACTTGAGAGTATAGGGATGTTATTGTGTATTTAGAAGAAAATCGAAAAGATTTGAAACAGCTGCTATAAGGAATGTCATTAGGGGTCAATATAAGTCGAATAAAAGAATTTCTAAGCAGTAGCCAGGGACCAATTCAGATTAAATGGCATGAATTTATGTTGGGTTCATTCAATGTGGTTTTATGATTTTCTCCAGCAGGTGGAGATAGTAAATGGAGGGAATTGCTGAGCCTGAAATATCATTGAAAAAAGGATTTGAAGGTTCTCTTCCTTGTACAGATTTGGAAGAAGTGGCCCTTTGATTTTGCCAAGGCCAGCGTTTCCACTGTTGTCTTCATCCTTTCCTTTCCCTTCTCAGGGAACTGGCCCCCTTCATCATTTTTTCTTTTTTTCTTCTTGTCTTTCTTTATCCTTTGGTTTCTTTCCCACTACTGACAATATGACCAGAATTCTAAACAAACAAAAACCCCAAAGCTGAGCTCTTAATAAGTATATAATACATTTTTATTGAATGACTTGGTAGTGAGAAGTTTATTGTTTCAGTCTGTGATACTAACTTATTTTGGAGTCTGGAGAAATGAATTATTTGACCACTCACCATAAGAATTGAATCATTTGCTGGAGATTCTGGGATTAGAATAGTCATTTGTTTACCCAGGATCTTTAGCTGTTGGGCACATGGTAGGCTCATCCAACTAACTGGGAAATATAGCAACTTTGTGAGCCAAAAGCCATATACCCTCTTGAAGGAAAAGGTTGCTTTAGACAGTTAAGATTACTTGTACTTATTTCAGTCATGGTGTTTTTCTTTCCACAGAGTCCCCCAATGCCAGATTACCACCTTTATGCTAATTCCACATAAAGTTTATGTCTGGGGTATTCAGTAATCTCAATCAATAGGAAAGGACATATTGTTCCCCTCTTTGTTCTGGACAACCAGATAAGCATGCAAGCAAAGCTGTACAAATAGGACATGTCTCTATAAAGATATAATAATGTTTAAAAGGCAACTACATATCAAACCCCTAAGTAAACACAAGACCAGGATAGGAATAGGGACCAGATCTTTGATTTTTTTTATTTTAAGGAACTCCCAGATGAGAAAACTCCCTCCACCAATGTAGATCAATAACTTCTATGCAACTTAATGTTTCAGAGACTTGCCTAGAGCACTGACAGGCTAAGTAACTTCCCTAGGGTGGCAGCACTAGAATTTGTCAGAGGCAAGACTCGAACCCAGGTATGCCTAGGTAGGGACATCTACACACCTACACACCAGATCTCTGTCCACTTACACTGCAATGCCTTTTTTAGATACAGATGTACAACCAAATATAAATATATGTGTATGTATAATTGCCTCTAAAAGCTAATTACGGATCAGGATTTGTAATAAATTGTGTAGAAATCAGCTATTGCTATGAAATAGGAAGCAGGAGAAGGGAGAAGTATGCTATCTATAATTCCAAACAAAGGCGTACTCGTAATTTCTTGATCTAGCATTAGTCTATACCTGATCTAAATATATGTAACAACTCAACTTTCTAAGATTATAATTGTGTATTATACACCACTGTGTATGTTGAAGAGTTTGACTAGAGAATGTCTGTGTTGGATAAGAAGGTAATTAATATATGAATTAGAGTTCAGAGGTCTAGCGTTCGTTATGATGATAAAAATGAAGTTCAGTAGGAGTTGGTAGAGTGGGCAAGGTGCAGTCATCTGAGACTGTGGTTATTGGAGAGAAAATCACAGCTTAGGACCTTGAATTTTTAAGTGTGATTCTGAATACACTTGTGTTTTCATAACTAACCACTTGTGAATCTGCCTTTTATAGACATATTCGAAGTTAATCATTTAACTGTCTAATGGTGTTATTCACCACTGATCTGATCCATGTCTCCAAAAGAACCAGGGTCCAGGAAGTACTTGTTCCTCCTTTTGCTTTTGCACAGCCTGTAGGTAATGCTTGGGAAGTGCCATACTCTCCAAGCTCTCTCCAGCCCAACCTCTTCCTAAGACTCTGCACTTGTCTTATTGGCCTAAGGGATGTGGTTAGTGTGTATTTGCCCCAACAGAATAGCTTTGAGGTCCCACTTACTGGAAAATCCAAAATCCTTTCTGGATCTGCTATATATTTCATGGATTCCTAGTCACATGATCTTGGTCCAATGGAGTCAGCCACACATCCAGAGAGATATGCTTAAATGCGTATCTTTTTAGTCTTTATATAAAATAAATACAATGAATATAATAATTTGAAATATTGTCTATTTATAGTTTTTTTCTCTTAGGCTCAGAAAGCCCTAAGCAATATATAGTTATGCTCTGAACCCAGAAGGTTTACTACATTGCTAAAATGACTAGATTTAGTTTCTGTCACAGCTGGAGAATCAGCAGAAATTCCCCAATGCCGAATCTAGCAAACCTCAGTGCAGCTAATATCACTCTTTTCTCAGTCGCAGATTCTTTTGCATTTCTGGTCTGGGCTAATCTAGGAACTCTCTGGTACTTGCCAAATCCCAAGGGTGATACTAATCAAGAATGCTAACTGTATCTCACGCCAGCTGGCTCAGAGATTATAGAATGGTGGAATCGGACTCAAGAACAGCTCCCAGCATAGATACTTGTTTTTCTGGCTTTAGCCAAATTCTGTTGAGGGTACTGCCATTTAGCTACACACCATTCCATTCTCTCATCTCATCTCTGCATAACTCTGACGCCTGAGTGGAGGATGGTTTGGAATGAGGAGAAGTGTAGGATAAGGAGATGGACCAGTAGGCCATTCCACTAGTCCATGTATGAGCTGATGAGGATCTCTGCCAGAGTGGCGGCATGGGAGGAGGGAGGAGATATACAGAGGAGGTGATGTGAAGCTGAAATGCATAGATTTACTAACACATTTTATATATTGGGTACGTGTAAGAAGGAGTTGAGGATAACTAGGTTGTGAGTCTGGGTGACCTTAGAGAATAGTGGTGCCCTCGGCAGCCATAGGGAAGATCATGCATGCACAAAGGAGCTGGGCAGAATGGGCTCCATGGTAATAATTCATATGTGCAGAGAAAGTCTCGACTGGCTATACTTTCTAATAACAGGCCCTGAAAGTCCTTTTTTCCCCTTTTGCTTCCCTCGTTCTTTTGGGATCTCAGGATTATTGGTGCCTTTCAGGAATTTCATAGCCAGGATTTTTCTCTATCATAAGCAGTTATGATCTTTGAAGTTTCTGCTGTCTTTGAATGCCTGCAGACTTTTCCTCTTTTCCCAGACATTACTGATTGGCTAGATTCTGTTACTAACATTGGTGCTAGCTTGACTATTGTTGGTTTTAATGGAGCTCCTATTCATCTGTACACTCCCTCTTTCATATATTCATTCACCTAAAATTTAGAAAGGTTAAACACAAAAGAAATAGGCAAGATGTGCCTACTCAGTCTGACTTAGTGGGAGGTAACATGGCTCTCCTCCTTACCTAGAAACTCACAACAGTTCTGCCTCACTTGCCACCAGGAAGGACGAGGATCTAGAGACTGGCATTCAGTCATGTATGGCTAGAAAGAGGCCTCCTAAAGTTCCACCTATTGTACTAGAACTAGGCACTTAATATCTGTGCTTGCTATATATAATCCACCAAGAAGGCCACATCCAAGCTTGCCCTAGTGATTGGACCTTTACTGGTCCGTCCTTACAAGCATATAAGGAGAAAAAGAGGAAGCCTGAAAAACTGAAGATTAACTCCAAAGTCTTTAGCAGCCATATAAGTGAAATGAAATTATTTAAAAATCAGATATCATCTCAGTGACCTTGCTCACTTTATTGAAACAAGTAAAGGGATTTGTTTCACATATACTATACCTTCAGATGGAATGAAGGGTCTGCTCTCAAAAAATATCTCCAAATAGTGAAATCAGTATTTCTCATGATTGCATTTCTCCACAGTTCATTTAGGCCTTGTAAAGGAAGTAGATCGTCTGATTTCCTGGTGCTATTGAGGGAAAGAAGGAGAATCAAATGATTAGAAATACATTATGGGACAGGTACTATGTTTTTCTTTGCATCATAAGATTTTTGTTTCACATTTGTATTCCCTGAACAACCTTCGAGAGCCAGCATGAAGTTCTGGACTTAAGAGACTTGAGACTTCAGCTTGATTCCTGCCTCAAATTTATTAGCTTTCTGATCATGGAAGTTACTGTATCCTTCAGAACTTCAGTTCTAACATCTATTTGTACTGTATCCCTCACAGATTTGCTACTTGTAAGTAGTATATTTTTGTCATATAAGCCTACCAGGTTTTGCTTAGGCATGGATTACTGAGAGATACAGGAAAAACACAGACCAATAAATATTTCTTTTTCTAAAAAAAAAAACAAACCGAACTTGTATATATTTTACATAAAGGAGAAAGGGGGTATAATTTCCCCTTGCAAATCTATTGATAACGTGCAGAGTTTAGTTACAGATCATGACATTTTAATATAGTAACAGGGTGTTAAACTAGTTGTAAAATTGGAACCAAACCTGGTAATTACCTTTATGAAGTATAAATGCCATCCCCCCATAGAATTAAAGAGAATAACATCTTTGGACAGACAGAATTAAGATACATCTTTGCAAGGTTTTAAACAGGTAATTCTTGGGGGGGAACTTCAAGGTGAAAGTTCAGGCTCAGAAGTACCCTGTGGAGCGAACCTTTACAGTGAGAAGGGAGGGAATTTCCACTCGTCCCCACTCCTGCCTGCCTTGGGGTCTAGCAGGGACTTTCACAGAGGGAAACACCTCGATCTAGCATCTCAAGAATTCATCAATTTGAGAATGTTCAGGGAGAAGAGATTCACACTCCAGATGGAAACGGATGCAGAAGCCATTGCTCAAGGGAGGAAGATGCTTTTGAGAAATGGAAACTTTTGCTGCAGAGAACAGAGGTGTCTATAGATTAGAGAGATCTAGCCCTGGAAATCATGGAAAGGGACAGGCATTGGGAACCCAACTGAGCCACCAACCAAGCAGAGAACTTAGCACTTAAGGGGAATTGCCGGAGCACTCTCTGAAGGGAGAAAAAGGTTCTAGGCCCTACAGTAGCAGGGGTTCTGAGACTACTTTGTCTATACATATCCTACATGTGTTCCTCACTACCACTGTACTCTATGTGCCTACTCTTTCCATATATGATGCTTGTATTTGTGGGAGAATGTCCCTCCAGGATTATGGAGGTAAATGTTTTATAGCTAATGTATTTTACTTTGCCATGCTAATAAATTCCTTTGCTAAGAGTTATTAACTGATTGTAATGATGAGCATGGTAGGGTTTCTTGAGCTATAATTTTGGAAATACATCCCTCAGGGTTATCCTTAGAACCTGAGATAGCAGCACTTCTTTGAGGACCCAGTATTGAATGTAAATGTAAGTTGGGGGAGTATCTCAGAAGATGGTACTCTATTTATTTTAAATATTTCTTTTTATATAAAAATGAACTTTTTATCAAGATAGTACAAACGTTGATATATAAATGCTGCTATATATGGAAAGTATAAAAATATCTAAAGCAGTACAAGCACCTTGTTGCAAGTAACATAGCCTCCTCCTACCAAATACATCATTTTATAACTCAGTTTTTTTTTCCATTTTTCTCTCTTAAGTTTTTTATTGGGTGATTATATCACTATATGTGACTTCTGCTTTCTCTGACTCATTTCAATTTCCAGAGCAACTTAATTCCTTATTTTTTCGAATTTAAATTTATTTATTTAGTTTTTAGTTTTCAGCATTCATTTCCAGAAGATTTTGAGTTACAATTTTTTCTTCCCATCTTTCCCCTACCCACACCCCAAAACAGCAAACCTACTGAATACCTCTTGCCCCAATATGTTCTCTCTTATATCCTCCCCCATCACCTCTCTAACTTTCTAGTAGTACAAGATGGATTTCTATACCCCAATGCCTGTATATCTTATTTCCCAGTTGTGTGTAAAAAGCAAATTTTTTTAAACATTTGTTTTTAAAACTTTGAGTTTCAGATTCCCCCCCCCCCCACACACACTTCCCTCCTCACCCACCCCCACTGGGAAGTTAAGCAATTCACTATAGATTGTATTTGTGTAGTTATCCAAATCATTTCCATAGTAGTTATATTGTGAAAGATTAACTGCATTTCCCTCCATCCTATCCTGCCCTCCACTTACTCTTATTTTCTCCTTTGACCCTGTTCCTTTTCAAAAATGTTTCCTTCTAACTACCCTGTCCCCCAATCTGCCCTCCCTTCTATCATCTCCCCTCTTATCCCCTACCCCCTGTTTTCTATCTTATCCCCTACCACCTAGAATCTGTAGGGCAAGATACCCAATTGAATGTGTATGTTATTCTCTCCTTAAGCCAAATTCAATGAGAATAAAGTTGACTCATTTCCTTTCACCTTCCTGATTTTCCCCTCCATTGTAACAGTTTTCTCTTGCCTCTTTAATGGGAACCCAACTGAGCCACCAACCAAGCAGAGAACTTAGCACTTAAGGGGAATTGCAGGAGCACTCTCAGAAGGGAGTATATGTATACATACACTTTCCCTTCAACTATCCTCATACTGAGAAAAGTCTCATGAGTTACAATTATTGTTTTTCTATGTAGGAATGTGAATAGTTCAGCTTTCATAAATTCCTTATGATTTCTTTTTCCTCTTTACCTTCTCATGCTTCTCTTTCTTCTTATATTTGAAAGTCAAATTTTCTATTCAGTTCATTTTTTTTCATCATGAATGTTTGAAAATTCTCTATTTCATTGAATGACCATATTTCCCCCTGAAACATTATACTCAGTTTTTCTGGGTAGGTGATTCTTGGTTTTATCCTAGTTCCTTTGACCTCTGGAATATCATATTCCAAGCCCTTCAGTCCCTTAATATAGAAGATGCGATATCTTGTGTTTCCACAGTACTTAAATTGTTTCTTCCTGACTTCTTGTGGTATTTTCTCCTTGACCTGGGAATTCTGGAATTTGGATATAATATTCCTAGGAGTTTTCTTTTTGGGATCTTTTTCAAGAGGTGATTAGTGAATTCTTTCAATCTCTATTTTGCCCTCTGGTTCATCAGGGCAATTTTGCTTGTTAATTTCTTGAAAGATGATGTCTTGTCTCTTTTTTTGATCATGGCTTTCAGGTAGTCCATTAATTTTGTAATGATCTCACCTGGATCCATTTTTCAGGTCAGTGGTTTTTCCAATGAGATATTTCACATTGCTTTCTACTTTTTTCATTTGTTTGGGTCTCTTTTATAGTATATTGATTTCTCATACAGTCATTAGCTTCCAGTTGCTCCAATCTAATTTTAAGCAGTTACTCTCTTCAGTGAGTTTTTGAATTTCCTTTTCCATCTGGCAAATTTGACTTCTTAAGGCATTCTTTTCCTCATTGGCTTTTTGGGCCTCTTTTGACATTTGAGTTAGTCTATTTTTTAAGGTGCTATTTTCTTCAGTCAGGTTGTTGACTCTCTTTTCATGATTTTCTTGCATCATTCTAATTTCTCTTCCCAATTTTTCCTCCACTCTTCTTTCTTGATTTTCACAAACCTTCTTGAACTCCTCCTTGGCCTGTAAACAGTTCATATTTTTCTTGGAGGCTTTTGATGCAGGAGTTCTGATTTTGCTGTCTTCCTCTCGCTCCATGACTTGATCCTTTTTTGTCCCCAAAAAAGAATTCTATGGTCTGTTTGTGCTTCCTTGGCTTGGTCATATTGCCTCTCAGTTATTTGACTTTTGAGCTCTTTGTGACAGTAGAACTCTGCTTCCAGAGTGGAGAGAGCTTTGTCCCAAATTGCTGGGGTTTTCAAAGCTGCTGGAGCTATTAGGAGGGCACTGTTTCTACAGCCCCCACAAACTCTGGCACACTGGTCACACACCCCAGAACCACCACCCAAGGCTTGCATTTGCTTTTCTGGCTTTAACCTCTCTTTCAGCTTCTAGTTTCTCATTTAAATGAACTTTTAGACATCTCAAATTGGATGACCCATAAGACATTCTTTACTCAACATGTCCTCTTTAATTCACTATGAGGGTATCACCATACTCTCAGTCTCACAGGCCCACAATCTTATCTTCCCTTTTCTAATTCACTCTTCACTCCTTTCTCCCATATCCACTCAGTTATTAAATACTGTCCTTTTTACCTTTGCAATATCTTGTATAAAGATAGCCCCTTCTCTCCTCAGACAATGCCGCAATATTGGTGTAGGCCTTTGTCTTTGTTGGGTTAACCTTGTGTACATAAAGAAAAAATCTACCCTTCCCCTGACTGATAAACTACAGTTGCATAGTTGTGTCCTCACATAGCCACTCACATTAAGTAAATTTAGCATGCTTATACAAATCCAGAATTACCAAGAACTAAGATCAAAAGATTAAGCCAGTTTTCTGACAATAATTACTCTAGTAACTGTTTTAAGTGTAATAAATGGAAAGATTCCCTATATAGGATGAGATGCTTGTAGCAAAGAAAAAATGAGTATAAAATTCAGAGGCTGCCTTAAATGCTCAACTGAAAAAAAGTCCACAACAGTTCTTGACCCAGTTTGATTCATTTCTGGCATCTTCTCCCCAAAAGTCTCCACAAAACAGTCCCATCAACCCCAATACCACAAAATCAATGGTAATGTATAAGAATGAGTCTCTTATTTTCATAGCAATGCTGATGCATGGTGCTATATGGTTAGTTGAGCAGCCAGGATTACAAGGGAACAGCTATCAAGACAGTATTGTTAGCAGGCATAATGTATTTAACTAAAACCACAGTCATGTATCAAGTGTGCTCTTGTCTTATTCTCCCACTATGAGGATTGCTATATATCATTCTCAGGGTGCTAGTCCTGAGAGCTTTGGAGGTATGTCTCTTCTAGTACTATTGACTTTAGTTCCCATTAGTTTCTTCTGCCTGTTCGTTGCCAGTAAATAAACTAGCAACACAGTTCCATTTAGCCACTTAAAATTAAGTTAGTTTAAAAAAAAAGATATTTACTTGATGCTAGCTGTGTGATCCTGACCAAGTTGCCTAGCTCCTTGCAGCTTCAGCTTCCTCATATATAAAAGATAACTCTACAGGATTGTTGGAAAGATTCAATGATTTGATATGTGTCAAGTGCTTTACAGACTCTCAAAGTTCTGCATAGCTCCTTTTTAGATGTTGCTGTTTAAATATTTGCTTATTTAGATGTTACTGTTTAAACATTTGCATATTTAGATGTTGTTTATCTTGGCTTAACTGTGTAGATTCACAATTAAAAATATTTTTTATTTCCAGTTCTCTAGTTAACATATGGCAGGACAATTGGTGGAACATTAATCTAGCAAAGTACTTTGTGTCACTTATTGTTTAATTTTCGGTTTGAATTGCTTATAACGTAAGTGCAACATATGAGACCCAGTATCATTTTACGGTGTGTTTATTGATTGGTCCTGAACTACTTTTCCATTTAGTTTTTGTATATACAGTTTTCCTTATGATTGCTATTTGATTTAATGCTGCAAAGATTTAATCTTTTGGATTTTTGGAATAAGTTTGCTTTGGTGACTAAAAGCTTACAGTGTATTATGCCTTCTGAACAGAGTAAATTTTATTTTATAATTATGTAAATGAGCATATTAGAAGTAAAATCTTTTATATACTGCAAAATTAAGGATGCTCATTAAACTATAGCCAGTCAAGCATTAGTAATTTGTTGATAAGAGCACTGCATACATTAAATACATTCAATGTTGAATGAGAAGAGCAATATTTTCTATTTTTAAGCAAATGGTACTAGGCATTATAATAATTTATAGCTGAAATAAGAATCACATTGAAGAAATTTTTATAACATACTCATCTAAAATCACATACGAATTTGTTCTGAGGAGTCTTATTAAATACTATAAAAACCAAGGCTGTTTAATACTGTACATTTCTAGAAATTAGAGTAGAATCGTTTTCATTAATACTGGAAAAGGAAGCAAACATCAAGTTTTGTAGATCAAAATATGTCATCATTGACCCAGTTGGGGAAATACAGCTATGTTGAGGTAGTCATCACAGAATGATGTCCATATAGTTCACTTAAGATTTATATGAACGTATTGATGATGTTTTTAAAGGGATATTAGTGATATTCAGATTCAGCTTTTAACATATGATCATGGAGTATATTCTCACAAAAAAGTTCCTTAATGCTGTTTCAGAGATAAAATATTTGAGAGGTACAGAATTTAAAATTCAAAAACCCTTGATACTTCATACTTTGGGTTGATCTGTTGATCTCAGTAGATAATATTATATAGTCCATCCACATCTCCTCATCCTATGCTGAGAATTTTGCCATGGCTTTTCAGAAATCCTCCACTGATGATCTATCCAATGTTTTGGTACCTTCCTCTGATTTAAAACAACAAAAATAACAACAAACATTTTGTGGATATCAGTACAACACTTGGCATATTCCCTAAGTTATGCTTTTTTTAATTAAAAAATTCTGAAACAAATAAAACAAGCCTTTGATATGAAAAAATAGAACAGAAAAGAGAATTATTGTACATGAAACTGAGAATCTATATAATATATGTATTTTTCCTTTAAAGTAGATAATTTTCACATAATAAAAGATAACTGATAACTTTGGAGAGAACAGATTTAATTTTGTAATGAGACCAGTAGATAGTACATAGAGCTGATGAGTGAGTGAAAGGAAAGAAGTGGAGGCAACAAGTGTGGACAACTTTTTCAAGGAGTCTGTGTAATAAAGTGAAGAGAAATATATAATGATAGTTTGAGAATGTGGTAGAATCTAGTGGTTTTTTTTTAAGAATGGGGAGATTTTGGTATATTTGAAAGCTGATAGGTAGAATTTTCAATGTTTAATAGAATTTGCTTGTCTTCAGCTTTTTTTTCACTGAGAATTTATTTATAGTAATTTCAATTCCTGGTTTCTAAAATTGAATTTAAATGATCTATTTCTGATTCTGTTAATATATGTATTTTATATTTTTGTAAATATTCATTTCATGTCAGGAGTTTTATTGAAATCCGATTCAGCCAAAAGTTTCCCAAAGTTACCTATTCTCGATTTTTCAGTTTTCTCTCTTCTTTTTTTGATACCCCCTATTTGCTTTTCCTTTCCCTTTAAAAATCAGCTAACACTTTACCTACTTTATTAATTTTTTAAAAGTTCCTGTTGCATTTACCAACTCAGTGATTTTTTTCCTTTCAATTTCAAAAGTACTTTGATTTTTCAGAGTTCCTCGTTTTGTGTTTAATTTTTTAATTTATTGCTTTCCTTTTAAAAAAAAGTTTCATGTTTAATTTGTGTATCTGTTCTTTTTCTCTTTTTTTGATGAGAAGAGATAGAGATATAAATTTTCCTCTAGAGTTGCTTTGGCTGCATGCCAAAAGTTTTTTTTTATCGGTTTTTCTTACTGTCACTTTTTTCTTTTTGCTTTTTTTTTAGAGGGCAGTTGGGGTTAAGTGACTTGCCCAAGGTCACACGACTAGTTTTTGTGTTAAGTGTCTGAGGCCGGATTTGAACTCAGGTACTCCTGACTCCAGGGCCGGTGCTCTACTCACTGCGCCACCCAGCCACCCCCACTGTGTCACTTTTTAATGAAAAAATATTTTTTCTATGACTTGTTTTTTGAAACACCAGTTCTTTGGTATTAAACTACCAACTGATTTTTAAATGTTTTCTTCAGAGGCTCTATATTGAAAAAATATGTTTATATATATTCACACATCTATGTATATGTATTTGCATTATGGTTAGTAAAAGATGTGTTTAATATTTTTTTTCTGCATTTGTTTGTGAGATTTTTTTTTAATGCACTGTGTCTGTTTTCTTAGAGGTTTGCTTTGGTCTATTGTCTGAGGTTTTCTTGGTTGTGATGCTAGTAGCAATCTTCTTGGCTGGGGCCTTCCAATCAGTTAATCAGTAAACTGCATTCATAGTGACATCTTTGTGAAAATCCTTCTTCTAGCATCTTCAATTTCTAGTTATCTTTTTGTTCGGTGCTAGACTATATGAAATAGCTTATTGAACTTTCTTTTAGGATTTTTCATCATTGTTCTATCTGGGGCTCTTTTGATTATTGCTGGAGTAAAGTAAGAGTCGGGCTGCACCGTACCTTCAATGTAGCCATCTTAACTAGAAGCTTACAGCTTCTCCCTTCCATTTGCTTTTGCTCTGTGACCATCTCACCTCTTTTTCTGGTCATACATATAGTTAGTGATGTATTTTCTGCCACTTCTTTTGTGCAAGTCATTATTGGTAATTGTCCTTGGGATTACTTATAGTTTTGATTCACAGAATTTTAGGGTTGGAAGCGATTTTTAATGACCACCAAATACAGCTCATACCCCAAAAGATTGTTTATTGTAACATTTTTGACACGTGGTCATTCATCCTTTTCTTCAAGACTTCTTGAGAATCTCTGTCCTGAGGTAGCCCATTCAATTCTTGGGCAGTTTTAATTATTACATTTCCCCCCATTTTCTTAAAGCTTTATTTATGAACATATATTTTTTAAAATTAAATTCCAAATTCTCTCTTTTCTATTTGGCCCCCTGAGAAGGCAAGTCATATGATATCAATTATATATGTGAAGTCATGCAAAACATATTTTCATATTAGCCATATTGCAAACAAACAAAAGCAACCCAACAAAAACCAAGAAAAATAAAGAAGTGAAGAAAGTTGGCAGAATTCACTAGTTTTTTCTCTGGGGTGGACAGCATTTTAAACTATGGGTCCTCTGGAGTTATCTTGGGTCATTGCATTTATCGAAATATCTAAGTCTCATTGTTGATCCTCTTTAAAATATTGCTGTTACTGTGTAAAGGGTTTTCCTTGTTCTACTCACTTCACTTTGCATTAATTCGTTTAAGTTTTCCCAAGTGTTTCTGAAACTACCCCTGTCATCATTTGTTATGGCATAATAGTATTCCATCACAATTTTTATCTAAAGTTTAAGGAGTGTAGTTAAAAAAAATACTGCCTAAGTTTTATTATGGAATTTTAAAAGTTCTACTAATTAATTGGAATTGTAAAACAAAGTAAAAACATCATTTTAGAGAGAAAAATTATAAAATAAAATTGTGATAGTTTTAATTTTTTAACGATTAAATTATTAAATTTTATCTCAACCTGAACATCTTGAGAATTTTTTTCTGAGCTTTGTCAATAGAGGGCAGCAGAGTCACAAGGGGGGGTATGTTTCTGAAAGACCAGAAGCTTCATCTGAAGAGTGCTTTGTCTTTTGGTATCTTCTAGGCAGTTTTTTTTTTCCTTTTTAATAAGTTGTTCCAGTGATTTTATGCAGGGATTTTCATTTAAACATCATTAACTTGGTTCAAACTATTCCTTGAACTGCTAGTGAAAAAATGTTTTTTTCCATTATATATTTCAGGGCACACCAGGACCTGGGAGTTACAACATTAAAAGTCAGTTTGGAGGCGTAGAAGGTGACATCTCAAATATAAATGAAGCACACCCTGGTTTTCTTTCACAATGCCAGGTAAGATTTCACAGTCATTTTTTTATATAGGTCTAAAATAAGCTGAATGGAAAACTAACAACCTGACCAAGAAGAGTAAATAAACATCACACTAGAACTTTAACTTGTGAGCAAAAGGTAAAGAAGGGAAAAGCATATTTAAGGAAAGTGGAAACATATGGCTAGAGGGATCCTAATTAGTTTAAATTAGGGAATATTGTGAAGGGGGTCACATTATTCAAATGAACACTGTGTGTTTCTGTTGTGCATCTCATACCAATGACCATATTTTACATAATTATAACTTCAAATAATTTGAGTCTGTATAAATGTGACCAATAATAGGTTGCATTAATTCTACTAATCTGCACCTATTTGTAGTCATAGAGTGGGGAATCTAAGTATAAATGATTGATGTGTTTAACAGTTTGCATTTATATTATAAAAATTGTATACAGAGTAATAGCCAAAACAGAAGAAAGAGAGTCCATTTCAGTATAGGAAGCAACATAACTGAGTCTGAGTAAAATCTTCACTCAGCCTTTCTTGTTTCATGGCAGTGGTATGGAGCTGAAAGAGGTGGGTGGGCATCCTTCAGATTATGTGGTAGCTGTTATTTGGAAGCTAACTAACGCCTCTTAATACTTGTAGGCTTACTGAAGGAAGACTAGGCTATCTGGTACTCATTACTTCTATATTCCTAATAAGGAGCCCCAAATATCCTTGATGCTATTTAGGTTACTCCTGCTACTTGACAAGGGCCCAGTCCAGTCATGACAATGCCCAGATCTTAGGATTTATGTGGTGCAGCCTCTGTACCATGAAAGCCCAGATTACTTCTCTGAAATTGTATATAAGTTACTTACCCTTGGTTGACCACTTCAGTTTTTTTGTAGTGATAACTTACAAGGACAGGTCACATATTTAGAAAATGTTAAATCTCTCTATTTAAGGCATGAGATCTGAGAACTATGTGCCTTTTATTTTTATTTTTTTAATTTTAATTTATTTTCTTGGTTACATCATTCATTTCCACAAGGTTTTGAGTTACAA
>CM053601.1:26463477-26528635 GCA_028646575.1 Pseudocheirus occidentalis | reverse complement strand
GAGCTGCCTGTAGCAACAGATGTGCTTTCTGTCTTTTGGAGAGTTTTGGAGCTTGAAAATCTGTTTAGAGTCCCATTTTATGAGTGTTTTAGCGTATTTGTGTGGGAGCTGTGGTGCTTTGCTGCTTCTACGCTGCCATCTTGGCTTTGCCCCCACTATGTGCCTTTTATAGATACAAAATTGACTACCCTGGCCCTCACTGCCTAAAGGCCAAGTAGGGTTACATTTCACCACTCCCCCAGGGTCATATAGTACTCTTAAGAGGCTTTGGCGTATCTAGGCTCTCTGCAAATTATTCTAGTGCAGTGGTTCTCAACCTTCCTAATGCCCCGACTGTTTAATACGTGTATGTGGGCATATCTGCATGTGGGTGGGGCCACCTGGAGACCGCTAGAGGAGTGATGTCTCCTCGGTTCCTAAGACCATTGGAAATATGTGTTTTCTGATGGTTTTAGGTGACCCCTGTGAAAGTGTTGTTCGACCCCTAAAGGGGTCACAACCTACAGGTTGAGAAATGTTGCTCTAGTCCTTACTGATGGTGAGTGTAGGGGTGAATATGAATATGGTTATTAGTATTCTGTATTAGTTTAGACAGTAACAGTTGAATTAGCTTTAACAAAAGAATATTTACTTCAAAGGTTCAATAACAAATATACAAAAGCATAATAATAATTATAATACAAATATATTCTCCAGCACATGGAATAAAACTCTACTTTGTACCACTTTATTATTGGGAAAGGAGAAGGGGATTAGGTTCACAGGTTAGCTAAGTTCCTGTAGAGTACAGCCCTAAATTCCAAGAACAAGACCCACTTCAGTCTCAACTCCCAGGTACCCTGCCTTCTTGGTGCTGTCTTGCCAAGCTGATTCACTGTACAATCTTACAAATAACTCTGACTCCAAGCTCACAGTGGCTGAGACTCTTGGGGTCTGGTGGGGACCATCACTGGCAGCTAAAACTAAAAGGGACAAATTGAGCAGAAACAAATGCTCCCAGCCATTTCTTGGAGTCAGGGTGAGAGGAAGAGTAGGGAAAAGAAGTCCTTCTCCTCTTACTGGTTTAATGTATGGCATGTGAGCTGAGGATAGACTTGAACTTCCCCATCTGGACCCAACAGAGAAGGACTTGCAGGAAATAATGTGGTCTAGAAAGAGAGTCTGGCCAGTTTTAAAGACTGATAACCTCCATATCAGATGATGTGGGCAAGCCCAGGAATACCCTCCAGGGTAGCTTCTTCCATGTGAAGCTCCTTACATGGGGTACAAAGAGGAGTAGCTGCAGGATACCTATATATTGTTGAATGAGAGGAACAACCCAATGTGGTCATAGAATAGGTCATTGTGATACCACCATACAATTTTGTATTGTCAGAATATTAATTTTAATCTCTTAAGGTGTAGATAGTGTGTGCATATAATAGATTTATGAACTGTAATTTAGATTCCAAAGGGACAAAATCCTTGTAAATTCTAACAATTACAGAAACATCCATCAACCAACAAGAATTTATCAAGTACTAATAGTGTGCCAGGGACTGTGCTAGTAAAATAACAAAATAAAACAAAAAACCCTCTTGCTCTCAAGGAGCTTATAATTTGTCAGAGAAAACAAAGTATACAGGTACAAAAAAGTACAGAAGAAAAAAAAATAAATGAAAAGTTTGGGGGGTTTTGGGAGTGAGAGTACCAGCTGCTGGAGAATCAAGAAAAGCTTCAGGTAGAAGGTAGAACTTGAGTTGAGTATGGAAGGACTTAATGGATTTTTTGAGGCAGATGGAAGGAGGAAGTATATTAAAGGCAATGGCATGAGCCAGTGATGAAGTATCATGTTTGAGGAACATCGAGAGTATCAATTTGGTTAAAACACAGAGTATGGGATGGAGACCAATGTACAACAAGGTTGAAAAGCTGAGTTAGGGCCAAGTTGTGAAGAGGTTTAAATGTTAAACAGGAGTGCATATTTTATTCAAGACAATAGGGAACCACTGAAGATTATTGAGTAGGGGAGTAAGATACTTAGATCTAAACTTAAGAAAAAATCACTTTGGAAGCTGCGTGGAGGACAGATTAAGTGGGGAGAAAGATGAAGTAGGGAGACCAATTAGGAGGCCATAGCAAATAGGTGAAAATTAATGAAAGCCTCAGTTAAAATGGTAGTAATGTGAGTAGTGAGAATAGAGTAGATTTGAGCTATATAACGAAGGCCGAAATGATTGGCAACTAAATGGAATCATGGGGTTAAGGAGTGTTAGAGATATGCCAATTTTGTGATGTTTGGAAACTGGAAAGATGGTGGTAGCTTCGACAGAAATAAGGAAATTTGGAAGACAATGTATTTGAGGGAGAGTGAGGGAAAGTGCTGAATTTGAGATGTAGATGGGGGCATACAGTTTGAAGTGTCCAAGACACAGTTGTTGATGTGAGGTTGGAACTTCAAAGAGAAACTAGAACTGGGTATATAAATCTGAGATTCATCTTTGTAGAGACATTAACTGAACTCACGGGAGCCATCGAGATTGCTAAGTGAGAGACTATAGAGAGAAAAAAGAAGAGGCTGGAGGACAGGGCTTTGGGGCACCACCAGATTAGGATATATAAACAGTTTAGGCTTTCATCCTCCAAACTGTGAATATTATTATTAATAGTTTGTTACAACTTAATGGCATAATAAAAAGCAAACCAAACCAGCATTGTCCTATAACCAATATATACTCTCATATCTTTAAAATGCACCTGTGGAAATCACCTGTGTAATCCCTGTTACCCAAATTGCCATTAGTAGGCCAGCAGTAGCTTCTTAATAAATTTCTTCTGAAGAATGGTATTATTTCTAAGGAATGTTGAAGGCTATTTTCAGATCTCATCTTCAGGCTGACTTTTTCTAGTTAGATGGTGGATGTTCTAGCCAAACCCAGCTACATGCACAACAACCTTGTAAATAGTGAGAAATGTGCCCAGTGAAGCAAAAAATAATCAACTAGAATATATGTAGGGATGATAAAGAGGAGATACTAGAATCATAGTCACTTAGGCAAGGTACTCACACTGGGAGGTGCTCATGAGGACTGATATTGATGAGGGGAACAGGAGATTGTGAGCTCCTTATTTCATACTTTTCACAAGCTTTTTGAGATGGAATGGTAGGCAAATCACCCTCACTGTTTAAATCTCAATTTCTCTCTCCCTTCCTCCCTCCCTCCCTCCACCTTCCTTCCCTTTCTCTTTCTCTCTCTACCTTCTCTCTCTTCCCCCTTTTCCTCTCCCCCCTCTCTCTCTCCCTCTCTCTTTCTCCCTGTTTCCCTCTTCCTCTCAACATTTATGATTTAATTTGCATAAGTCAAATGCACATATACTGTGACTCTATTATATTAAAGCATAGTATCAGTGATGGTCCAAGAGAGCAGATACCCCAGCAAAACCCCTGTTTTCATGAGTGACCAAAGAAGGTTTTTCCTGGTTGTGATAGAGACCTTGGGAAACATCTAAAAGGAGTGCTCATCAGTAGTCTCACCATAGAATCTTATAATCTATGTGCATAGTTATAATGGAAAAATTTAATGTATGCACAAACAGATTTTGAGTAAAATAATGAAAGTGGACTGGTACACCATGTCAAGAATTCTTGATGCCCTGAACTGTTTTCTAGATAGTGGCTTTCAATATTGAACTTATAGAATAGATACAATCAGATCCGTATGCGAAAGAAGGACAGTACAGTAAAAAACAAAACAAAACAAAAACAGCTTCCACCTGCAGATTTTACTAATTTAAGCACATGCCTCAAAGCTTCATGGAAACAGCTGCTACTTTTCAGTAGATTTATGGCAAAGGTGGTTGTAGATATTAACTACATGGAAGTCTTATTGTAGTTGGATTACCTCACTGTCTTAGAAAAAATCCTGGAAGAACATGAAGAAAGACTAATGGAAGTCTGGGATTGATGAAAAGAACTGCTTGTTTGAAGCTGTTGAATTGGAAGTGTCGTGTCAAGTATGTATAGGTTACAAAGTTTCATTGCAAAAAAACCGAGCACTAAACCAGAGGGAAACAAGTGTTCCTCAGCGGCCAAATTAAAAAACAACAACAACAACAAAAGAACCAAGATAAAAAGTCTCCAAGACCAAGAGGCACACTTAATGAGGAGCTGGAAAGCTCCAGCAGTTGCTAAAGTTTTGTGCAAAAAGTATTTTCTGCTTATGAATTCCTTGCAAGGGTTCAATCTAACCGAGTGAGAGATTTTGAGTGAAAATTCAAGGGAGTCAGTGTTGGCAGGACTCAAACAGTCTAGCACCACAGGAGATTCACTACTGAACATACTAAGGATAGTCCTGAGCAGAAATCTCCATGGGAGTCAACATGTAGCCATTACATGCTTTCTTATAATGCTACCAGGCGTTACCTCATTATGGACCTGGAGCCATTTCTGTGTTTTGATGAGAGGCAGCATAGTGCATTGGAAAGTACTGAATTTGGAATTCTAGACTTACCTACTAGCTCTTTGACCTTGGGTGAATCATTTAACCCCAGCATGCTTCAGTTTCCTCATCTATAAAAGGAGTGGTTTGACTACATGGCATCGAAGGTCCCTTCCATACCTAAATCTATGATCCAGTGATCCTATTCTCTTCTGATTTGTGCTTTGGGAGTCTCAGAATATTGAGAAGTAGTAGAGACATTTAGTCATCATTGTGCCTTGGCTGAAGGTTTGACTGAAGGAATCCTCCTAAGTAGTCATAAGTTCATTCAGAAGAGCTCTTATAGAAACAGAAGACACTGGGTTGCTTGAATTCAGTGTCAATAACTTCAAGATTAAAAAGAAAAAGAAAGTTTAGGCACTCTTCAGCCTGTGTCCTGAGCAGTCGGCAGTTTGTGACTCGGTTGGTCCCGTCGCCATCTCCCGCTGTCACCCTGCTGGCTGCCGCTCTCTGCTGCTGCTCCGCCTCGGTGCGGGTCCTGCTGCCGAAACCGGGGGCTGCAGCCCCTTCCTCCTGGTTATCCTCCTTTCCTGCCGCTGCCGCTACCTGGTCAGCTCGCTGCTATTCCCATGGGTCCCATGAGACAGATGAAGAGTTTGATGCTCGCTGGATGACATACTCCAGCAAACCAGATCTCGATGCCTGGGAATTACGAAAAGCCAACATTGCCAACATTGGTTGGCTATGACTTGGTTCCCAAACCCAAAATCATTGATGCTGCTTTGAGGGCATGCAGATGGTTAGATGATTTTGCTAGTGCAGTTCGCATTCTAAAGGTTGTAAAGGACAAAGCAGGACCTCATAAGGATATCTACCCATATATAATCCAGGAACTTAGACCAACTTTAGATGAATTGGGAATCTCTACTCCAGAGGAATTGGGCCTGGACAAAGCATAAACTCTTGTGGATGGGCTTCCTAAGGATTTATTGGTAACGCTACTTGATTTGCCTGGAGATGCTGATAAAATATTATTTGAACATGTTTTTCTTTATTGAGTCCCAGTCTGTATAATATTTACTTGAACCTTAATAAAAGGGAAACCGTTTGAATTGAATTGAAGCAGTTGCTACCTGTGTTGACATTAAAAAAAAAGAAAGTTTAGCAAGATTATCAACTTTTTCTAAGAAATCCCAAGATAATAGACCAATGGAAACTCACTTTATACTAACTTTTTTGCCATGGTGCGCCAAATATACGCTTTAGGGTATAGGTACTTTATGGTGTCAGAGAATGCTGGATGGGTTCTTTGAGTTATCTACCATTTAAGGTTTGGGAATGCTGTACCACAGACCATCAGTCAGCTCAGGTATAGGTGTACAAATGGTCAACAAATCACAGAAATATCCAGTAACAAAAATATTATGATGAAGGTAAAGTAGGAAGAATATTTAGACGTGTTTTCAGACATTAATGGCTGTGTATGTGGTGTGTGCTTGAGATGTAATTGCATTTGTTAGCATCCTTCATATGTAAATTATTACTGTATATTTTGTTGTTATATTTTACTCTTTTAGTTTATTTGCTTATGTACTAAGGTTCACACGCTCTTGTGTTCATGACGGTTATCCGTGCTTTATGAGATTTTTGTTGCTTTACTTATTTAGCAATTTTTTTTTAGCACTAGCATTTGCTGTTGCTCCAGTGGAAATGGAATTTTGTTGCTATATTTGTATATGATATATTCTGCATATCATTTAGACTCATTCACTAAAAAAACTGATCAAATGATAGTTTGTATTGCACTGTATTTACCGAATATACAGGGTTTGTTTGGATGCTATGTCACTGGTACTCTGGGATAACATCCTAGACGTATTGAATTCTGCTGAATATTATGATATTTGTAATAATAATAACATAATATTTATTTAGCATTTTAAAGTTTGAAAAGTATTTTCACATGGTATCTGAGTTTTTTTTTATAGTATATACCTCCAGATGTCCAGTTATACCTCATGTAATTTATGTAGGGATAATAAAATCTGCCCGATGGAGCTTCTGTTTCAGATGATAATGATTATTTCTCCCCCTGCCCTAAAATTTCCTGAATCTGATGGGCACCATAAAGAAGAAAAGCAGTACTGAGTTGCCTGTAGGGCATGTGCCGCAAATGTGGAGCATGATGTCATTATAATATCTTAGTCTGAAGGAGATATTTCAAAAGAGAGTCACTGTGCTTTCTGAAGAAGATACTGAAGAGAGATACTGGAAGCATGTTGGAGAAGATTCCAAGATGCCACCCGAACATGGTCCTTACCAGTGACGGGTCCACGAGGTATCCAGTAAAGGCTTTGTCTGTTTAGAATCTAGAAGGACATGGAAAAGTCCACAAAAGAATAGGGTAGCATTGTTATAGGGGCATCCAGACTAAATGCAATGAGCTACGGTGGAAACCTTCCTCACATCTTTGCTTTTGAGAACCAAGTGCTTACTTGGGTTGTGGCCTAGGGAAAACTACCTGCAAAAAATAGGGTGAGGTGAGGTGAGATGTAAGACTTTGGCCAGGACTGGATCTGTTATTCAAGAGCTCTACCTCTGTATTTTAATTTTCATTCTTCTTTAATAAACGTATTATAATTTATCAAAGTTGAAAAGAGATTAAAATTTCATTATGAATGGAGTCTGAGACATAAGAGATTTATGAATAATAATTTTAGTTATTCATATCTCCAGAAAAACATCTGGAACAACCTGAGGCTGGCATAAACTGGTGCATGCATGGGCTAAGAGTGAGGTGGTATAGCTGCAACTTTGAGAGCTCTCTAGGAGCTTACAGCAGAAACCATGCCTAAGCACTTTCATCTCTGGAACTTCTGTTCTGGGACCATGTAGGCCTGATTAGTTACTGTTCCTCCTGACCCACTGTTTCAGGAAGGTCCCAGCTATGCGTCACTTAAGCCTCTTCTCCCAGGCCTTCTGCTCAATAACCTTACTAACCACCTTACCACTGAACCAGGATCAAATCAGCTCTGTCATTTTTCCTACAAGATATGGGTCAGTGTCAATTTGCACATGGCCCCACTGTCTCTTTCGGGGCTGCAGTGCCCTTCTCTGGTCTCTGTGTGATTTTTGTCCCTGTTATTAGCATGTCTTTGTTTTCATAGTCATATTCCTAGCACTTAGTGTACTTCTGATTACCTCATAAGACTTTCATACAATTCTTTTTCATTAATTTGGTTATTCATCTGTTTGTAATTGGTTGTAGTGACCCACGTGGGTTTTCAGATGCCCACTGAGTGATCTAGGACCCTTGTTCCTAACACTGAGCAGGCACTTCAAACCACGTATGCTGGTGTTGTTATTAAATGGTCAAACTCAGGGCTCTTCGAGATTTCACCTTACAGCTTGGCAAAGGTTATAAAAGAAGGAAATAGTAAATGTTAGAGGGATAATGGAAAGACTTTTACAACAATATACTCCTGGTAACAATGTATATTAATCCAATAATTCTGCAAAATAGTTTAGAATTATGCTAAGAAAGTGACTAAAATACCTTTACTCTTTCACCCAGAGATCTCGCTGCTAGGCCTATGCCCCAAAGAGGTCATTGATAAAAAGGAAGGTCTTATACACTAACACACAGACGCACACAGACACACACAGACACACACAGACACACACATACGTGTGTGTGTATAAAACAGAACAAAAGTTAATAGACAACAAGAAACAAAGTAAAAATTGGGAAATGAATGGCTAAATAAATATAGCATGTTACTGCAGTGCAGTTTTATTGCACTGTAAGATACAATGACTATGAAGAACATGGAGAAGCATGAGAAGATGCATATGAACTGATGCAGAAGGACGTAATCAGAATCAGCAAAATTTTGCATGATGACTACAACAGTATAAGTGGAAAGAACAACAGTAACAAAAAATGAAACTGATTGTTGTAAAATTAAAATAATCAGGCTTAGTCCCAAAAAAGAGATATAAGAATATGCCTTCTTTGCTTTTTTGTGAAGGTGGGAGGATATAGGTGTGGAATAATGCATCTATAACATTGGATTTGTTTGAGCAATTGTTTAATTTTTTTGAACTCCTTTTTTTTCTCTTTTAAACTTTTTTTGCAATAAAAGCGATGGCTTTCTGGGAAAGGGAAGGATATGTTGGGAAATTAATGTTATGTAAAAATGAAATATATATTTAAATAAAAAAGAATAAAATAGTTGGAAATTTGCTACTTTAATAGCAAGATAAAGACTTGGTTTATATGGGCTAATTATAACACTAAATGATAATCCAAGAATATTATGTTCTTATTGAAATTTAAGGATTTTATTGTTATTTTACCTAAAGGATAGAAATAGTCTATTTATGTATGCAGGCATTTCAGTATGTCTTTTTAGGTAAAAGTGTTATAAGGGGGCCAATTGACTATCAGGATTCAAGATTTAATCACCCTATACCAAATACTGAACAGTTTGCATTATGTTAAAATGACCTCTCTTTATTGTGGAATACTAGTAAGGTTACAAGTGACATGGTGTTTCCTATTAATTCACTAGTATGTGTAATATTCAGGTTGTTATGAAAGGTGATTTATGAAGTTAGTAAATTGCCAAAGCACTTTGTCAGAGAGATTTGGCATGGTTTTACGTCCAAGTTACCTGATTTGACAATAAATGCATGTACCTTTTTCTGCTTATTAATTGATGTTATAGTGTTTTCAAAATGTAATTATTGTTGTGATTATCTAGAAGCACACAGAAAGACTGCTTTAAATTTTCTTGTAAAATGTTTTTTAGTATTTGTGTAATATATATTTTAATACTCTATAGATAGTTCTACCAAAAACTATTTACTTACTGATTAACAGACATAAGATATTAATATTTCTATATTTTCTTGACTCCTTTGAGAGCCAAATTAAACTACAGATGTTAGACTAAGAAAGTCACTGTTTTACCCACAAATTATCTGAATGTACTACAGCCTGTCATTGTCCTATTTTCTCCTGTGATTTATCAGAGATTTGTACCTGTGAAATCAATCACTCCAGCTCCTGGTACATACGACGACCATCGAACGGCTCTTGAGGCCTTGAAAAAATTCTCAGGACTAAAAAACACCCCTTTTGGTCAAACTACTGTGCGTTTCATGCAGGACTCCAGTATGGAGGAAACTCCAGGTGACAAGTGATTTAGTTTTTGCAAAACAATGTATTATTTACATATGGATAATGTGGATTTAAAAGTTGGCGTTTTAAAAAATGTAGTAAAATTATGGATATTATGTTGTTTAAAAGCTCTGTCCTTTATATTAAGATTGGTAAAGATTAGAGCAATAATAAGTAGAATTTATATATTGCTTTAAAACTTGCAAATGTCTTTACAAATATTGTATTGTTTTATCCTCACAACAGCCCCAGGAGGTAGTTGCTATTATTATCCCCATGTGTCTAATGAGAGACTTGAGGCAGACAGAGGTTAAGTGACTTGCCCAGGGTCACACAGCTAGAAAGTGTATGAGGTCATGTTTGAACTCAGGTCCAGCATTCTATCCCCTATACCACCTACCTGCCTAAAGTGCCTACTGAGTGAAAAAAAAATGAGAACTCCTAAAAATTCAGTCTCTTGGTGTTTTCAAATAATTGTGACGTTTTCTTCACATATCTAAATGTGATGAAAGTGAAAGCATTCATTCTTCCTCCTTTCTGAATTGATGTTCTGTAGCTCAGCTAAATGTTTATATTTTCTCTGACTAGTCTTTTCATTCAAACTTTTAAGATAAGCTTTGAGGTTGACATCTCTCATGCACATCTTTTAAAGCTTTTTTTTTTTTAACTTGCGGTTTTTGTCTTTATATCATAGTCATTTATAGAAAAGGCTAGCTCCTTTGGCCCACTTCTTCCCTGAACTTTGCTTAGTTAAAAACAAACAAACAAGCAATTAAACAAGTAATGCAGTGTTTGCATCTGATAATGTATGCAACCTTCTGCTCTAGGAGTCTTCTGATTCTGTAAATATCCACACATATTAATTGCATTTTGTGACAGGTTACGGCTGACCAATATTGGAGTAAGATGAAACACTCATAGAAGATATGACAGTTAACAAAAGGCCATTTATGTAGCCCTAGTGGGGAAAGGATATTTAATGAGGCTGTTCATTGAGGATTCCACAGTGATTGATCCGAGCATAGCTGCCTTGCCTTTGTCTGGTACGTGATGGTCTTCCAGGCAAACATCAGGGAGGAGCTGAAGTTTTCTCTGGAATTTTGTATATAGGTGAGCAGGCAGTGATGCCAATGGCCTAAGCCTTGGTCTGGTGACCCAGTTATATCTCAAGTGTAGTTTCAGTGCCTTTTAACTAAAAGTTATCCTAATCTGCATGGGGCAAAGCCTTGGGTGGGATATTGCCGTTATCCCGCACCAAGTTCTTAAAGGGACATTCTACGCAGCGGTGAAATTCCTCTGATGGAATAAATAAATATAACAGAAGGAAGAGGAGAAATACCAAGCTTTATCTCTTTGATTCAGAAGGACCAAATCCTAGATCTCATTAGTCTTTTCCATGTGGTGAGCGATGTCAGTCTTGGTTATTCATAGTGGGTCTCTGATATTAAGAAGTAGCCAGCAGCAGGAGCAGGACAAGGGTGTTGGGGCTGCAGCAAAGACAAGAATGCCTCCTGGACAGTCACCAGTCTTTAGCAGGGTCATTAGTAGTAAAACAACATATGGTCCATCCCACTTCTGAGGCTGGTATGGAGAGTTTCCTTGTACCATTGCTCCATAAGTGATCCTTGGCAACCTTAGCACCAATTCCTACCTGGAAACTCTTTGTGGATGGAAGGTAGGAGAGGTATGTTAAACTTTAGCCCTTTATAAGCTCTTTCCGAGGTACTTCCCTCCTTACCCAAAGGGGTTGGGTAGATATTATTGTTCCCAGAAAGCAAGCCACTTCTCATCAGTGTCACCCCTTGTTTCTCTGTGCCCTCCTGGGGAGGAGTGACCTGTCTAGTGACCCCTAGGTATCATCCTGGCAGTAATGTGAAGGCCGATGAGTTCCAGGTTATAGTAAGCAAAGGGCTATACTGGGCCTGCCTTTATCATTGTGCATGGCAGTGTCTACTCTTCCATGGATATGACATTGCCCCTCTGTGCCCAGGATAGGAATGCTGGCATTGTTGGGGCCTGAACCTCCTCTCCCTTCTACTGAGGCCTCTGCTGAGGCCTGGCAGTGCTGCCCTGTGCCAGATTGGGCGTTGCTACCCCTTTTCTCAGGGAATGCTCTTCCTTCTCTCAGTGGTCATCCTCTCAAATGCAACATTTGTCCAGCTACTACTCAGTCTTGACTGAGGTATCTAGAAGCCCCTCTTGTCTTGAACACACAAAGCTGCTCACAGCAGGCTACTTAAGTCCAACTTGATATTGCTCACCTAGGCTTAGGGAAAGGCACAAACCCAGATACTCTTCTATGCCAGTACCTGATGTGCTGATTCACCATCTGTGGGCAGTTCACTTCTGCCAGGACTAAGAGGGTCGAAGGGCACAGAAGCCCCTCATCCACCTCTCCCTGGGTGTCCTAGAGAGAAAAAGAGAGCTGCATTTCACACTTGAGATGCTCTCTATTGAAGCTTTCTAAGCCCTGTTGTGGGGGTGAATTTATCTATATAAATCTATATAAAGATTTTCTAGCTCCTAAGATCATGATCAAGCACTTTCCTCACAAGCACCTTCCCAGTCCCTGACCCCCAAGAATCACCATAAAGTCCACATCATACAGTTTCTAATGGCCCCTGGAGAGCTAACTAAAAAGTCCCCCGGGAGTTAGTTGTGTAGTTTTCATTCCTTCCTGATTGGAGCAGGAGAGTGGCAAAAAGGCAGAACATGCGCACAGGGCTGTCCAGATTCCATAAAGGACAGTTTATTGAAGTTTTCTTCAGGGTATTGTCCTTAAAGACATAGGGTGTTTTCCCATCTGTCTCTTGTGTTGAATGGCCACAAATATTTTATTCAGTAATTTCCTAGGAGTGATGGGGGAAACCTCCTGGTAAGTAACCATCATTGCCAAAAGCATAAATAGAAGCATTATTAGAAATATGTTGGTTACTTGGGGTCTACTTTCCTCTACATTGCCCTCTTCAGAGAGATCTTCCTGTTCCAATTCCTCATGAATATTGTCAGTTGTAGGCCATGGCCAACTAGGCCAGCCCATTACCTTAACTTAGATGCTGGAATGGAAGGAAGCTCTCATAGAAGATCTGATAGTTAATAAATGAATATTTACTTAACCACGGTAGCCAGAAGGATATTAAAGGATATTCAGTAAGGACATAACCTTGGTTCTGCTTAGTCCACCTCTGTTTTGCCAACGGCGTCTGCTGATCAAGCATCAGGAAGCAGCGTCAATGACCCGAGCCTATTAAATTTTGAGAACGCCTTCAGTGCCTTTTAAGAAAAAAATTAGCTTAAGCAACAAAGGACAAAGCAGTAGGATATTGCTCCCACTACAAGTATTTTTCTAGTTATATATTCTCTTCTTAAGAAGACTGTTGCTGATGGTACATAAAAATTTATAATAGCAATTAGATTATTAATAGTGATAAAATTTACGCATTTCTGTCAGGGCCCTTTCTGGATACCAGCTGTGTAGAGCTGTTTATCTTAATGATGCTCTACCATGCTTTGGGATACTTTCCTAGAACTTTCAAGGGGACAGAATAGGGAAATCCAGTCTTTATATTTTTGTTGATGTTGTTCAGTCATTTTTTGGTCATTTTGTGATTCCTGTTTGAGGTTTTCTTGGCATAGATACTGGAATAATTTGCCATTTCCTTCTCCAGTGGGGAACTGAGGCAAACAAGGCTAAGTGACTTGCTCAGGGACACACAGCTAGTAAGTGCCCAACACCACATTTGAACTCAAAAAGATGAGTCTTCTTCACCTCAGGCCAGCACTCTAGCCACTGTACCCCAAGCTTCCCCAGTATATGTAAATAGCTATGCCATAATTTAGATCTCAATGTAAATCAGAATCACTTCTTCCTCCTGTTTGCTTTTTCAACTCCTCTTCACTTTTCTTCCTTTTCCTTCTCCTTTAAAGAGGGGTGGAACTTTGCATTGATGGCAGGAATGCTAGCATAAATCAGCTGTTTATAACCTTTCTACCCAACAGTATTTTGGTATCTCATGGAGGTTTATAAAGAGATAATTACATGACAGGATGCTGGTTGTTATGGTAATTAGGAAAGGTTGAAGCACCTATGAGAACAAGTTTGTGTATATTCCCAGACTCAGAACTGATTCGATGTGAGCTGTGATAGTGGGAAGTATGTTTCCTGTTCTTTGAGTTACAGAAGAGATAAAATAAAGTTGCCTCCTTTAAACCATCTGGGGTGAGAGCTTGGAGATCCTCCATGGAGAGGAGTGAGGAGAATATTGCACAATTGATTGCCTGAGGAGCCCCTTTAGACAGGGTCTTTGAGATAGTAGAAAGTCAAATTGAAAAAAATGTGGTGGTTAGCCTCCAGGACAGTGACCAAGGGTCTGAAGCAAGAAGACATGGGGAAGAGCTTCCTTAGATGACAACGAAGAAGACATAGACAATTAGTGGCAAAGCAAAACCAACAGGAAAGAAGCACCAGCAGCAAAAGCCCATCATTGTCGTTGTCATCATCATCATCATCATCATCATCATCATCATCATCATCATCATCATCAGCAGCAGCAGCAGCAGCAGCAGCAGCAGCAGCAGCACCTGCTACCAATAGGCCCAGCTTAGTCAGTGATAGCCTCTACAGTCTGGGGCAGGTCAATCAGAGAAGGAATGGAATTTTTCTTTCTGATCCTTGTTTTGATTTAATTGTCATTGGTGGTGCACTTGCCCTTTTAATTTCTGATAATAATAATTTCGTTTTCTTCTTTTGTTAAATCTATTAACCAGTAGTTTATCTATTTTAATATTTTTTTCATAAAGCCAGTTCCTAGTTTTATTTTTATTTATGGGTTCAGTGGCTTTTCATATTTCAACTTTATTAATGTCTTCTTTGATCTCCAGGATTTCTAATTTGGCATTTAATTGGGGTTTTAAAATTTGTTCTTTTTCTAGGTTTTTTTTTTAACATGGCCAGTTCATTGATCTGCTTTTTCTCTTTTTTTATTGATTTATCCATTTTGAAATTGAAAATTTCCCCTAAGTACTGCTTTGGCTGCATCTTACAAATTTTGGACTGTTGTCTTATTGTTGTCATTCTCTGAAGTAATTGATTATTTCTATGATTTGTTCTTTGATCCACTCATTCTGTAGGATTATTTAGTTTCCAATTAACTTTTAATATATGCTTCCACAATAATTTATTAAGTGTAATTTTTATTGCAGTATGGTATGAAAAGGATACACTTAATATTTCTGCTTTTCTGCACTTGATTGTGAGGTTTTTATGCCCTAATTTATGGTCATCAGTTTTTGTGAAAGTGCCATATGCAGATGAGAAAAGGGTATACTCCTTTCTATTTCCATTCAGTTTTCTCCAGAGAGAAACTTTTCTAAGATTATCTTAATCTCCTTGACTTCTTCTTTATTTTATGGTTAGGTTTATCAAGCTCTGAGACGGAAAAGTTGAGGTCTCCTAGTAATATAGTTTTACCATTTTCTCCTAAAATTAATTTGACTTTTCCTTTAAGAATTTTGATGCTATGCCACCTAGTGCATACTGATATTACTTCATTGTCTGTGGTTCCTTTTAGCAAGATGTTGTATTCCTGTCTATCCCTCTTAATTAGGTCTATTTTTGCTTTGACTTTATCTGAGATCATGATTGTGATACCTGCCTGTTTTTACTTCAGTTGAAGCACAGTAGATTCTGCTTCAGCCTCTTATTTTTAAATGTGTCTCTTTATTTCAGATGTGTTTCTTGTAAAGAACATACTGTTAAATTGTGGTTTCTAATCTATCCACTTCCCTTTTGTGGGTGAGTTCATCCCATTCACATTAACAGTTATGATTACTAACTATTTCCCTCCATTTTATTTTCTTCTTTTTACACTTGTTTCTTTCTTTATATCTGGTCCCTTCTCCAAAGTCTGCTTTGCTTCTCACCACTGTTTTTATGTGCTTTCCTTTAATCACCCCTTATTTTTCTTATCCCCTTCCCCTCCTACTTCCCTGTTGGGTAAGAGGGACTTGTATTACCAATTGAGTGTATATGTATATGTGTATATGTGTATACACACGTTATATCTATATCTATGTCTGACTGTATCTTTTTCACTCTTTGAACCAGTTTAGATGTGAGGTTCAGGGGCGGCTAGGTGGTGCAGTGAATAGAGCACCAGCCCTGGAGTCAGGAGTACCTGAGTTCAAATCCAGCCTCAGACACTTAACACACACACACACACACACACACACACACAAAAACTAGCCGTGTGACCTTGGGCAAGTCACTTAACCCCAACTGCCCTCCAAAAAGCAAAAAACAAACAAACAAACAAACAAACAAAAAAAAAAGATGTGAGGTTCAAGTGTTGCCACCACGCCTCATTTTCCCCTCCATTGTAAAAGCTCCTTCTTTCACAACTCTTTTATGTGAGAATATTTTTCCCATTCTTCTTCTCTTAAGGGGTCCCTTTTTGCCTACCCATTTTTTTTATATAATCCCAACATAACAGACTCATTCCTGTATCCTCTTTCTATGTAAAATCCTTCTGACTGCCCAGATAATGCTGAAGTTCTTAGAAGATGCATGTATCATCTTTCCATACAGAAAGGAAACCAATTTGAGTTTATTGAATCCCTTGTGATTTCTCTTTCATGTTTACCTTTCTGTGTTTCTCTTAAGTCTTGTATTTGACAGTCATATTTCCTATTCAGCTCTAGCCTTTTCATCAGGAATGCATGAAAATCCTTTATTTCATTAACTATTTTTTTTCTTGAAGGATCATGTTTAGTTTTTCTGGGTGTATTATTTTTGGTTGTAATGCCGGCTCTTCTGCCTTCCAGAATAGCATACTCCAAGTACTCTACTTTTTAAATGTGATAGCTGATAAACTTTGTGTGATCCTGACTGAAGCTCCATAATATTTGAATAGCTTATTTCTGGCTGCTTGAAGTCTTTTCTCTATGTCATAGGATCTTTGGAATTTGGCTATAATATTCCTGAGAGTTTTCATTTTTGGGATCTCTTGGTGATGGTGATCAGTGGATCCTTTCAATTTCTATTTCACCTCTAGTTTGAAGCTACCTGGCAGATTTCCTTGATTATTTTTTGAAATATGATGTCTAGCTCTTATTTTGATCATGACATTCAGGAAATCCAATAATTCTTAAATTATTGCTTCTTGGTCTATTTTCTAGTTCAGTTGTTTTTCCTACAAGATACTGTTACGGGAATTTGAACATCTTCCCTGCCCCTAGGCCCTTTGCTAGGCTTAAGAGGCTCTGAGAATCTTCCCTGATTTTATTTGAAAGTATACTCTGCCCCCTAATAGGCTGAATGTGGTCACATGGAGCCTGTGGTGGGAGGCTTGTTCTTCAGGAATGCCCACACCTTGTTACTTTGTGATTGGGCAGTGGATCAAGAGGGTTGTGACATTCTCTGATCCAGGAGAGGGCTATATATGCCCTGATATGAAGGTTTGCTTTGGGGCTCTTTGGAAAGAGTTGTGTGATTTGGCCAGATGAAACTCTGGGAAGCCGTTGAGCCCCCCCCCCCCCGGCTTTGAAAACCCAGATGTTGATGCTCCCCTCTCTGTAACTGACTAGGTATGAATGTGATGGTCAGATGGAAGCCTGTCTGCTGATCTGTTTCTTTGTCTGCTTGTAACTTTACTTGTAACTGTTTGTATTCTCTGAAGTTCAGGGTGCTGACTTTTTCCCCTGAACTAGGTAAATGATATATGTTTAATTGATTAAAGTAAGATTGTTAACCCGTTTTGAGTTGCTTTCCTTTAGAAAAGCAGATCTAAGAACCTGTGCTAGCAGCCACCCTGGGTATGCTAGTGTGCTTGCTGATACAGATATTTAACATTTTCTTCTATTTTTCAATCTTTTTACTTTGTTTCATTGTTTCTTCATGTGTCATGTAGTCATTAGCTTCCACTTGCTCAAGTCTAATTTTTAGGGAATTATTTTATTCAGTGAACTTTTTGATCCTCTGTTTCCTTTTGGACAATTCTGTTTTTTAAGTGTCATTTTCTTTAGTGTTTTTTGTGCCTCTTTTATCAAGCTGTTAATTTTATTTTCATGATTTTATACTTTGGCTTTTATTTGTCTAATTTTTCCTGATTACAAAGCATAGTGCCTCTATTTGTTCCAGGATCCATGGCCATTTAGATTGAGATTGTAAGGCCAAGGATCCTGGAGGGGTGGAATGTAATGGTAATGAAATTTGGAGATGCGCCTGAATTGACTTATCTTTTGGGTTGAGTGTTAAGACCCAGAGCTTATGAATCCCACTTGTGGGATGGACTTGTTGACGTGAAGAGAGGGGACTGGGAGGAGCCATTAACGGAAAGAAAGTCTCAAGCCCAGAGAAGGCCAGAAGGAGAAGGACTTTTGGGAAGAGCAGTTTCCAGTGTTGTGGTGCCTGAGTTGCTGAGAGGGACTGTTAAGAGCCCATTGGAGTTGCCCAGGACTTTTGAGGACTGCCACATGGAGCTGCCAAGAACTGAGGAGGCATGGCTGTGATGCCGGTATTTTGTCTGTCTGTTTTGATGTTGTTTTTCCAGATTCACCTGGTGGTGGACAGTGCTGCTGTTGTAGAGGTCCTGGAACCTGGCTGTTGGTGCAGAAGCCCTGAAGAAGGACTTTCTTTTTGTACGTTCACAGAAATCCTGAAAGGGGGCCTTGCTGATATTTTTAGGGGTTCTGGGACTGTTCTACAGGCTGAGTGTGACTTGATGAGGACACTGGCTATAGCTTTGTTGAGCCTTGTCTCCCCAGGAACTGAGACTGCTGAGGGCTTGCCTGGAGTGAAGATGAAAGAAGGGCCTTTCCTTGGATTTTTGATGCTGAGATGTTATCTTGACCTTGTTATGGCTTAAGGGTGGATGGCCTTTTGTGCTCTCCTGCTCCCTTCTGAGAAAGTGCTTGGTGTTAATAAATAGTATTGTAATTACTTTGAGTCCAGGTGTGGGAAACCTTTGGCTTTTTTGTGCTCTTTGATAGACCAAATGAATGTACTTTGTTTATGATTGGAAACTAATCTCCATTTGAGAAGAGACTTTGACTGACTAAATGAATGTACTGTCTAGGGGTGGAGTAGTACCTGGATTGAATTGAGAACTTACTTGCTAAATGTATGAGTTATACTGTACTTTGACTTTGTTCTATGAACATTTGCTGAATAAATGGGGTTTGCTATGCTGGTAATCTGAACCTTGGAAGTTGCCTTTGCTTGGCATTACACTATGCCACTTTGATTTGATTTGAACATCATTTTAGGGATGCTTGTTGGGCTTGTATTCAGCTTCCATTTTTTTTCTTTGAGGCTTTGCTTGTATCTGTTTTGACTTAATTGTTTTCTTCTGAGTTTTTGTCTGGATCTTCCTCTTTACCATTGTAGCTTTTTGTGGTCAGGTTCTTTTTTTAAATCCTATTTTATAATTTGGAACTTAAAGTTTTTGTGGGACTCTGTTCCCTTCATGGAGAATGGATGAGAAATTTTTTAAGCATCAGGCTTTTTTGAATTACTGTTTTCAGAGCTAGTTCGGGAGGCTTGGTGGTTTTCAGTGCTTTCAAGGGGGCATGATTGTCTATGGCTTGGCAGCTCCTGAAACTGCTGCTGCTTCTGTTGTCATCACCTACTGTCACCATTGGTGTTTCATCAATGTGGCCTCCACACCAGCCTCAACCCCCATGCCACAGATCTCTCTTTCTGAAGTCCTCAGTTGTCTTGGGCTTCAAGAATGTCTCACTTTGGCCTTTTTTTGGCTCTGCCACTCCAGAATTTGATTTGAAGACTGATCTGAGAAGACTTAAAGACTTGAAGGAAGTTGAGTTTTATATCTCCCCCACATTGAACATGACTCAAGTGGGAGACCTCTTGCATATTTTTGTCAGATGCAATAGCAAATTGAAACATCCTTGAGACCATCATTTTGAACATTTGAGTTAAAAAAGGTTGGAAATTATATATGTAGCAACTTCTCTGGACTACTTTCCTAACTTGCAATTGCACTTGTACTGGCAGGTTAGGCTCCTAGAGAAGTGCTATTGTTTTAGGCTTAGAGGTAGCCATGTCAGTCACCAAGCTTTTATTAAGTGCTTACAATGTGTTGGACACCATGTTAAGCTCTCAGGATGGGAAGAAAAGCAAAAACATGGTCTTTCCAACGAGTGAGACAACATGTAAATTATTTATAAATAATGCAAAAGGATGTATACAAAGTGAATTATATACAGTGTGAAAGGAGAGTTATCTTTGAGGGAAGGCAAAAGCCTCAAGGTGGTATTTTTAACTGAGTCTTGAAGAAGGCTATGAAATGTAGGAGGCAGTGATGAGAAGAGAAAGTCATGGGGTAGGACAATGAAAAGGCACAGGAGCTGGAGAGTAGAGTGTGAGGAGCCACAAGCAGGCCAGTGTGGCTGCATTGTAGAGGTAATGGAGGAGAGTTAGCCAGTAAGAAGACTGGAAGAATGAGAAGGAGCCAAGTTGTGAAGGGTTTTAAATATCAAAAAGTATTTTCTGTTTTTGCTAGAAGAGGGAGCCCCTGGAATTTATTAAATAGAGTGACAAGGTCAGACCTGTGTTTTAGTAAGATCACTTTGATACTTGAGCTGAGGGAAGAGGCTTGAAGTAGGGAGACCATCCTTCAGACCACTGTCTGCTGATGAGAGACTGATGAGGGACTGCACACGGTGTTAGCTATGTGAGTGGAGTTAAAAGAACGTATAGTAGAGATGTTTTGGAGGCAGAAATGACAAAATGTGTACATGCATTGGCTGTGTGGGGTGAGTGTATGTGAGGTGTTGAGGATGACACTAAGGTTGCCAGTCTGAATGCCTGTGATAATGGGGAAGCCCACAAGAAACTTGAACAGTGGGGAGGGTTTGGGTAGAAAGATAGCGAGTTCTGTTTTGGACATGTTGAGTTTGAGGTGTTCATGGGACAGCCCATTTGAGATGTACCAAAGGCAGTTGATGATGTGGGACTGGATCTCAGGGGAGAGATTAGGTCTAAAATTTAGTCTAGGAATCTTCTCCAGAGAGTGATAATTGAACCTATGGGAGCTGATGAGATTAGCAAGAGAGAAGGTATAGTGGGAAAAGAGAAGAGGGCCCAGGATGTTGCCTTGAGGGACATCCATAGTTAGTGGGCATGACTTGAGTGAGGATCCAGTTCTGTGGGACTTAACTCATGAGCCCTCATCAGTATTCTTCTTTTTCATTGAGAGCTGTCCAGCAGATAAAATTATCTCTTAACAAAGACATTCATTGAAATGGCAAAGTAAAAATAGTAGCTATGACTAATTCCTACCATAAATGTGGGAGATAGTATCCCACAAAAATACTCTCACAGTATTAGTGGTAATGTTGTGCTCATTGGAGAGCATAGTACTAAAGAGGCATATTTGTAGAGAACATGTGACGCTAAGCAGTCTACAGTACTGCAGAGTCTGGAAATCCTTTCTCTTATATTTTCTCCCCTTGGTAGCAGTGTCTTTGCTGGGAAGTTCCCAGGAGTCTACTCACCATAGTTAGCTGGGTTCCCATTCTAGAGTGTCTGCTTTTCTGAATAATGTCTGTCTAGAGTTTGTACAGTGTCTGGCTAAGGTTTGTTCCCTGCTTGATCTAGAGTCCCTACTGGTTGAGTAGTGTGGTCAAAGGAGATGTGTATGTGTGGGGAAGGGGCAAGGTTGGATGGAGAAAAACCTCTCTCCACCCTCTCTATTTTCCTCTGTCTGAGAATAGTTTCCTCACAGAGGCCTGGGTCTTCTTTCACGTCTGGTTCTCTGTGTAGATCTGTCTGAAGACCTAAAAATGCAGCCATTTAATGGTCCTCAGAGACTTGACCAGTTTTCTTCTTAGCCAGGTATTCAAAAGACTTAAGCGTATCTCATAAAGGCATGGATGAAACTTTATAATTAAACAATTTGTTACCACATTGAGACATCATCATCTTTATTCTGACTATATCAACTGATTTGAGAGTGAGGATTCACATCCCTTTTCTCATACCCATATTTGAAAGAAAACTCTATAGAACGTAGAGTATTTTCTGTTATATACTCAGATAATCCTTTCTAAATAGATAGATAAGCATTTATTCTTAATATTGGACTTTTGAGGTTGAGCAGTTATTCTCATTATTACTGGGAGATAACAAATTTAATCTTATCTCCCCATATTTGAAGGGCATGTTAATTATAATCTTATAGGATTATCAGGGATCAAAGGTTATATGCATATGGGGCTCTCTGTTTATTTTCACTTATGAAGTAGCTCCTTCCAAAAAGCCATTATAACAATTAATTGTATAGATGAGAACAACTGTTATAAAAAGGGATTAGATATGAACTTTAGTATTTGAAGTAGACTCCAAGAATTTAATTAGAAATCGAGGGAAATAACAGAGGTTTGAAATGGACAGAAAAGCAGTTGATCTTATTGGAAGTCCAATGATACAATTAATTTTGGGTGAAAAAAATAGGGTTATGATCTAAACACAGTCTTGAAGGACCATACTAATGATTGTGTGATAATGAAGAAACCATAAAATAACAGAAAGTTGTGTATAGTTAGATATTTGGAAGTCGTCAAGTATGTACGAATAACTATCTAAAAAGACATTAAAATTTTATATTTAAGTATTTTATTTTCCCCCAGTTTCATGTAAAAACAGACCAAAAAAATCCAAGAAAAATGAAGAAAATAAAAAAGAAGTATGCTTCAATATGTATTCAGACTCCATCAGTTATTTTTCTGGGGATGGATATAATATTTTTCATCATAAATCCTTCAGAATTATTTTGGGTCACTGAATTTCTGAGAAAGCTAAGTTATTCATAGTTGATTGTCTTATAATATTGCTGTTGCTGTGTACAGTGTTCTTCTGGTTCTTCACATTTTACTTTGCATCAGTCCATGTAAGTTTTCCAGGTTTTTCTGAGAGTTTCCTGCTCATCTTTTCTTATAGCACAGTAATACTCAATCAGAATCTTATATCACAACTGTGTTCAGCCATTCTCCAGTTGATGGACATCCCTTCAATTTCTGATTCTTTGCCACCAGAAGAGTCAGTATAAATACTTTTGTATATATAGGTTATTTTCCTTTTGGTTTTTATCTCTTTGAGATATAGACCTATTAGTGGTATTGCTGGGTCAAAGGGTATGCATGATTTCATGGTCCTTTGGGCACAGTTCCAAATTCCTCAAAAGAGTAGTCAAATCAATTCACAATTCCACCAACATTGCATTAGTTTCTCAGTTTTCTCACGTCTCCTCCAACATTTGTAATTTTCTTTTTCTATCATATTAGCCAATCTAATATGTGTGAGGTGGTACCCAGAGTTGTTTTAATTTGCATTTCTCCAATGAATTGTGATTTAGAGTATTTTTCATATGACTATAGATAGCTTTGATTACTTCATCTGAAAACTGCCTGTTCATATCTTTTGACTATTTATCAATTGGAGAATGGTTCTTATTTTTATAAATTTGACTCAGTTTTCTATATATTTGAAAAGTGAGTCCTTTATCAGAGAAACTTGCTGCAAAGATTTTTTACTGTCATGATTTCCAACTGTATTTCCCTCCATCCTGTTTTCACTGTTAATTCTACTCTCTCATTTTACCCTGCACCTCCTCAAAAGTATTTTGCTTCTGACTGTTATTGGTTGTTGAGGTAGAGAAGTTTTACAAAGAACTTTAGAACTTCCAAATTAAATCAAAATATATTTTGATACTTGACGAATGCAGTAGAAAGGTAAGAAAAGATGAGGATGTTGAGGAACACATTGCAAAGCATAGTTCAGAAAAAGAGTGAGATTAGAGACTTGTATGGTACATAGAAGCACCAGACCAGGCATTTATATAGAAATGAACACTTTTTTCAAGAAATGAATTGGCAGGTGTTAGACACGGGATGTACCAAATAACATCACGAAATCAAATGAAGTATGTTTTAGTGTATTTGTTGTTCCATTATTTCAGTTGTGTATGTCTGACTGGTCATGACCCCATTAGGAGTTTTCTTAGCCAAAGATACTAGAGGGGTTTGCCGTTTCCTTTACCAGCTCATTTTGTAGATGAGGAAACTGAAGCAAACAGGATAAATGACTTGCCCAGGGTCACATGGTGTCTGAGACTAGATTTGAACTCACAAGGATGAGTCTTCTTGCTGTGCCACCTAGCTGCTCATTTTAGCATTATAAGAAAAGATTTTATTAATGCAGATAGCACTGGTCAATCCCTTATTGTTTGCTGGGCACTGTATTAAGTTCTGGGGATAGAAACATGAGCCAGCAAGATAATTCTTACTCTCAAGAAACTTACATTCTAACGAAGGGAAGACAACACATACAGGGAGCCTGTGAAGGAAGTAGGGGACATGGCAGCGTTGAGTGGAGATGACCTGGTTTGGCAAGGTAATGTGAAAACTGGCCTCTGAGAGACAAATAACATCACCAAAAATGAAATATCATCAATATTTGTTTTCCTTTAATCAGTTGTCTATGTATAGTGGGTCCACTGACTTATCGGGGTAAAGATTAGAATTAGCTAAAGAAGAAAAGATAATGAGAGAAAATGAAATATAATGGAAACAAATCAATCCCTGAACTGTGTAAACAAGTAATTAGCAATGATCAACAACATAGATCATAAGACTTCTTGTAGAAGTTTTAGTGCCATGACAAGAAAACTAAAAGAGGTAAAAAAAATCTTAGCAAAAATTTAATGTACAAAACGAAAGAAGATGAGATTTCTGACTGACTGAGAAATGCCTACAGAAATGATTGTTGTAACTGACAAGGCATACACAGCTGGGTGTGTTTGAAAGCTAAGGAGTATTTCTATTTGAATAAGTTCTAGCTTATCTATTTAAATCTATCTTCAGATTTTCCCTCTAATTAACTTTTCACATCAATATTCATCTCTAAAATAGCAATTGAAATGTCTTATGTCTTAAATGTTTGTGATGTCTTCTTAGGTCCTGGGTGTTATGATATTTTAAAAAAGAGTTCTTCATTTGAAACTTCAAAAGATGATTATGTTCAGAAAGCAAAGAAAAGTGCATTTGGATCTTCCACTCCTCGGACCTTCCATTCTGTGAAAGAAGACAACTCTGTCATTCCTGGGCCAGCTGATTATCAGGTAATCTGAGTCCCCTGTTGTCTAAAAGAAGGCAGAATGATGTGTCGGAATCCACCAGTGTAACAAGTTGTTATTTTAGTGACAGATCGCTTTAAGCCTGCTTGGAGCAGAGGAAAGACGTGTTAGGAATATGATTATAAAACAAATGCGTGTCAATGGGTCAGGCTTGGAATTGGAATACATTGATACACCCAGAGTCTTTTGTTCAGTCATTTTTCAGCTGTGTCCAACTCTTTGTGACCCCATTTGGTAGTGACTTGGCAAAGGTACTGAAATGGTTTGTCATTTCCTTCTCCAGCTCATGTTATAGATGAGGAAACTGAGGTAGACAAAATTAAGTGATTCACTCAGGGGCACAGAAATAGTAAGTGTCTTAGACCGGATTTGAACTCAGTTCAAATTTCAATCCTTGTTGAAACTACTGAGTCTTATCGATAGCTTCTCTGGGAGGAAAAAAACCTAGCATATTCTCTTTGCTAGTATCTTAGGAGAAACTGGCACATGTTGCTTTTACATCTCCTTCCATGTGGTAACAAAGATGCTAAGAATTCTGCATAGGATCTTCTGCGGCTTGAGGGACAGCACTGGACAGCTCTGATCTCAAGGCTGCAGGAAGCCTGCAGTAGCCAATGTTGACAGAAGAGCCGAGAGAAGGAGTAGGCAGTCTAGACTTGGAGGGTCTACTGCCACAGCTGGCAGAAGCCAAGATGCCCAACCAACTGAACAAACACCATGTTCTTTAGGAGCAGCCTTTTCCCATAAGGCTAAGTGTAATGGGTGTAAACCAGTGAGACCCTCGTTTGTGGGAGTATGCTCAGGTACTGATGGGGAAGCTGGGTGAGCCTGTTTCAAGGCTGTGGAGTGAAGGAGCCCCGCTCTCTCCTTCACAACATGCCCACATGATCTGTGACTGTTTCCTCCTCACTTAGTAAAGAGGGGGTCTTTTTGAGGGAGGGGCAGGGCTGCTGACCTAGAACTGAGTTCATACTAAAGGCTTCAAAGAAGAAACTCATTCCTTCCTGCTGGCTTTAGGTAGAAGGACAACTGTTTCAGTCATGGAGGAATAGTGGGAGTGAGTTGGGGTATCACCATGAGGTCAGCCCACAAGCACATGGATTCAAGGCAAGCCAGTGTCTGGGATGGGATGTCTGCTGTCTGTTCCTTCTTTCCCTTGGTATGAGCCTTGTGAGATCTCCAAAGGTCCAGTGACTGGAATCCTTACCAGGAGTGTCAGCAGCCTAGTTCATGCTGAACCCGGCCCTAAGGGGGGACTTGCAAGGCCCAGCCTTTCTGGGGTGGCACCGGCCCTCCTTGTGTCAAGTTACATCCAGCCCTGATCCAGCCCTGAGAAGGGGAGTGGGAGGAGATGAGGACATTCACTCCAGCTGGATTTACTGTGTCTATTAGGACCGCTGGGTTGCTTCCCTCTAGTTCTGAGACCATAGCTGGTTCCATGTTTTTAGCCCAGTCTGATTCCATTGGTCCTTTTCCTTTTACTTCAGGTACCTGGTCGTAGTTAGAACCTTCCCTTCTTTCATGGTCTGAAGGGGGTGTTCAGGCAGAGCTACTGCCACATGGGAGGGGAAGAGGAGAAAAGGGAAAGGGACAACCTTCTATTGACTGTCTCCTCCATGTCAGGCATCTTTAAATACCGGATAGATGTCTGTCTCGTTTGATCCTCACTCTGGGGGTAAGTGCTATTATGACCTTCCTTTTTCTGCTTGGGAAAGTGAAGTGGACAGAGGTTAAAGAACTTGCCCAGGGTCATAACAGCTGGCAGGTGTCAGGCTGGATTTGAACTCCGGTCTTCTGACTCTAGTCCCAGCATTCTACTGCTGCCTAACTGAGCCCTCTGTCTAAACCTGTGAGTTTAATGATACTGACTGCCATAGGTGTGTGGCATTGGTGAGGCTTAGGGTAGGAAGCTTGTGTGAGAACTCTTAATATTAAAATTCTTTTGTGTTAATATATATTTTAAAAAATTTTGTGTAGTAAAAATCTTGTCTTCTGTGAGAATTAACTGCAATTGCTTTATGTCTGTTAAATATGCAACAAATATACTCTGGCTCTCTCACATTCAGGGTATTACATGTGCCACTGTTTAGGGATTTGGGCCTTTTCTTCTCTGCTACCATCTTGAACTCTCCAGAATTGAGTTCCCTCAGTCGCTGGTGTTAGTAACTAACCCCCCAATTCCATTTAGCCACCTAAAATAAATTAGTTTTTATAAAAAAGACTTTTACTTCAAAAATTTGGGAGCAGTAAAGTACTACAAATATTTCCCACAGTACTTGAAAGACATATTCTCCCTCAGTCACCTGAGTCTTTGAATTTGAAGGAGTTGGAGGAGTGTGTGTTTGAGATTCTAATGGAACAAAATGATCCCGTTCACTAGTTTGGCACTTTCTTGAAAGATATCCTTTAATTATTTCCATTTCGTTTTAATTTATTAAAATACATAATGCACAATATAATACATAATACATAACAATACAACGAATCAATTTAGATAGCTGTAATTTTGGATTTGAGGGCTTGCCAAGAAGAATGTGAACATAGTTTCCGAATTGCGTTTTTAACAAATGCCATTATGATTGGAATGACATTTGTATACTTAATTTAAATTATGTATTATCTTCACATTTATCGCTTGTTAGCTCTCTTGAGATTTACTATAATTTTCATTAGAGTATTTTTCTCCTTGAGAGTGTTGATACTTTTTAGGCTGTTAGAATTTTTTTTTGGTGCTCCCTCTATGTTTTTTAAAAATCGTAAATTTACAGCTTTTGCAGGAATGGTAGAACATGAAAAATAGTTTAAAATTACAAAATTGTTCAGAGTAGTATCAATGGTAGTATCATTTCTTGATAGATTTTCTTCATTCAGTCCCTCTTAACACTGCTTTAGAGCACAGTGATCTAACAGAGTAATTCATGTCCACTGAGATCAGGGGTAATTATTGCCTTCAGGATGATCTTTGAATATATTTATAAGCTCAGGGATCTTCCAAACTCTTTAACAGGTGATAATAATCGAATTATTAGCCTTGCAATTAATCTCTGAATTTATCTTGAAACATGTCACATCAATCAATCAATCAATCAATGAAACATGTTGCTGTTTTTCAAAATCTGACCTAGATGTGGAATAACAAAGCACTAGGAACATTTTCTGAAAATGGAGTGAAGATGGTCAGAATCTTGTCCGTAGGGTAGCTCTTCTTTCCAGCCAGCCTAGTTAAATATGAAGAGGCTTATCAGCAGTGCATTGGCCACTTGGTGATGAATTTCTTTACCATAACAATCCATAAAATGAGGACAAAGTGAAAGTGCTGCTCAGTTCTGTGTGACTTCATTCTGCTTCTTTAATGATGGTGGCAGCATGACGATCAGGGAGGAAAAGGGCGGTAATCATCACCTAGTTCTTAGACCACGTGAAACCACTAACACAGCTATTAGTTTTCCTAACGATCGCTGTTTTTTGATGTTCTTTTTCTAAATGATCATAAGCATTCCTTGTCCCATGCTCAGTGAGGAAACAGACAACTAGAGGAACTAAACTTTCTAAATCTTGATATTCTTGCTAAATCAGAACACAAAAGGAAATTATACCTGCTTGGAAGGATGACTCAGAAGTTTCCCTTGAAGATGCAAATAAAGAAATTGGTGGAGCTGGTTTTATTGTGCATCAAAAGAATACAAAAACCATGATTTTAAGGGGGCATTTGATCATCTTATAATATAGTGCTTCTGATGGGATAATCAACATGAAAATAACCATGACCCACTGAGTAGGAGTGAGGAAGGGATATATCCAGAAATAAATGTGATGTAAAAACAGAAGATATCAATTAAAAAAAAAAGCATTTGCTACAGTAGAACAGTTACTGTCTTAAGAACTCTTTTTCCATTAAGGTGCTTCCTAGCTATAGATCAAAATTGTTTGAATTCTTGAAAGCTTTTAACAACAAAGGTTTAACTATCCTCTGATTATAAACAGACGGAACATGAAGTATAGCGTAGGTGTCTATCACTATCATGGAGGAAATACAGTGCAGAGTTAGAGGCGAAGAGGAATTCCTTGTGGATGATTTTCTCCAGTTGTTCTTATTTGTGGATGGCATCTTACTTTTTGCATCAAGCAAAGCATCCCAGAACGTCTTGAGGAAATCCATATACTCTTAGTATAATTTGGCCTGACTATATGCCTAGGAAAGGGCAAGCTCAAGAAGAATATCTGTTTTCCCAGGTTACAAAATGCATTTAGAACTCAGTCAGATGTGTATGTATTTAGCCCTGTCTACACACACATATCCACATGCATGCAAACACACGTGGCCATTTATATATGTGTATACATACATGAAAATGGACATATGTGCATATATATATATCCACCTTTGTCTTGGCGGGGCCTCTGGGTGAAGCAGTGGATAGAGTACTAAGTTATTGTTGTTCAGTTGTTTCAGTCATGTCTGACTGTTTGTAAGCCAATTTGAGGTTTTCTTGGCAGAGATACTGGAGTGGTTTGCCATTTCCTCCTCCAGCTCATTTTACAGAAAGACCTGAGTTCAGATCTGGACCCAGACACTTACTAGCTATGAGCAAAGTCACTTAACTCTGTTGACCTCAGTTCTCTTATCTGTAACATCTGTAAAAATCATACTTTGTTTGAATTGTTAATATCAGACTTAATTAGCTTCTAGCAAAAGCAGTTGCCAAGATGGAACAGCAAGAGTTGGTTTAAAACTCCCCCTTGTGCCAATTATTGGGGTCCCTTTTCTCACCAGTGCACATTGTCTCTGAAGGGACCATGAACTGAATTTAGAGCATATTGGTAGTGGTTCATACATGTAGGACACACATGTCGCAAAACTCCTTAACTGCTGGCACTCAAAGTCCTAAGTGAGGCCTTGCTCAGCCACTCTTTGGTGTGACCCTGGGTTGGACTCACTGCTTCACTGAACTGATGTCTTCCATCTGTTGCTGACATTCTTCTCTCATAAACAATCATGATCCCCAAGGTCAAGGTAGACACTGACCTTCTTCTCTGTATCTATCCTCCCTCTGTTTCCCTTCTTCACAGTATCTGCACTGTCTTCAACTGTTCCAGATGCTTTGATTACATTGTCACGGAAGGAGAACTAGAAAGGTGAGAAAATTCTTTCTGTCTCCCCAACCCCGAGGGTTTCTCTTCAGTGGCCTATTTTTTCCTTTCACTTTTGGCTCCAACTCTTGAATGAATGAATTGGAACTTTATACTGTTGGTTTGGTGAACTGCTGCTTATTTATATAAAATCCATCCGCCCAAAAGGTACAACTGATTCTGTTAGCCAGTCACAGGATTTTGTGGTGTCACTGGCTTTCACTCTGTATCCAAAATCCTACAATGCTCTGAGCTGATTAAAATTTTATTTGCATATTTATTATTAAGTGGTTGTAAGAAAATTCCTTATTAATTATTTTATACCTTGTATTTAGATCTTGAGCCTGTTGATTGATTGATTTAATGACTGTATTAATTGTAGTAGGAAGTAAACCGCTTATTCTTATACTGATTACATTCTTGGTCTTATGTGACTAATTAAGGTGGGATAGTGACCTCCCACTAGTATAGATACGGAAAAAATGCAAAACAAATACAAAATAATTTTGGTAAGGAGGGGAGGAGGAAGTATGGATTCAAAGCATTGGAGACAACTGAGTTATAGGCACAGAAATGGAAGAGAAAGTGCCATATGTAAGGAACAGCAGGCGAGCCATTCTTTTGTTGCTGGTGTTAAGAGTCCTGGGAATCAAGGAATTCTGTGGTTTTCCAAGGCAAAAATGAGCATGCATAGAGAGCAATAAAGAGGTGCGAGTTTGGCTTATAATGCAAAAGATAACAAGGAAGTGGAAGATCAGGAAAAAAGATGGGTTTCTTCGTGTGGTCAGAGTCAGGATAGCAGAGCATCTGCTTGTTCCACTGGTATCCGTGTGATATCTGGGGATAGGGGGGAAGTCCCCAGAGAAGCAGACTTCCTTTGGTGAACTAAAGGACAATGTGAACAACACAGCCTCACGTGATAGACAGGCACGGATGTACTTAGAGCTTCATAATCTGAGATCAGACTGGGGGATTTGAGAGTTTGTTTTGCCAGCAGGACATCTTGAAAGGAGCAGGTGGAGCCATCTCAAAAAGTAAACACAGAAATGGCTTTTTAATAAATGAAAACTTTGGGCCCCTGATAACGGATGTGGTTCTCTTTTTATCTTTTCCTAAACAAACCCAGAAAAACCCTGTTGCAATCTTTGCACCAAAATATAGTATTGCTAATGACTCAGTAACAAATAAGGTGATTGTATCATCTGCCTTCACATAGATATATTGTTATAGCATATACATAGTCTTTCAGGGTTGCGTACTGCAAAACATCTCTCATTTGTACTATTTCTTTTTATATTCTTTATATATTACAACTTACCACAAAATTTCAAAGAAAATATTTCCCAAGAAATATGTTTTCCATTTAAATCTCTTTTTGTTCCCTTTTATTTATTTATTTTTTACCCTTTGACTGTTCCCCTTTTTAAAATTTCCATTTTCTTCTCTGGTGTACTCAGTATCTTTATTTCTCATTTTCTGTCATCTGCCAATTTCATTTATTCACTGTTACCTTCTTTACTAATTTATTGTGAAGATGCTAAAATAACAAAAAAAGCCCAATTACCAAACACATCCAGTACCATTTCTTTAACCAGTTAGACTGCTTTTTAAATAACTTTCAGGGTGTGCCTGTTTTTTTTAACCTTTTAAAGCCCATTCTGGGTCACAGAAGTATATTTATATTTTAAGTACTGCTGGAGATTCACTAGTCTTCACTGCATTGCAACTCTTTAGATTTAGTCATTTTAAAACAGAGAGAATAGGTGCATCTCACTGTGATTCCTCTGGGAATTGTAATTCCCAAAGTACCTGCCTACTTTCAAACAGTTACATGCTAATGGTTCATTATTTTGAGTAGCCTGCCATCTAGCTTTAAAAAAAAGATTCATTAAAATGTGAAAAAATAGGAAATAAAAAGCATTACTCTTTACTATAAATACGCTGTATTTTCCATATATATATAATGATGACTGAAGATTAATATCTATATAACTATGGTTATAACTTTTATCAGTATACCAATTCACATAAAATTTCCTTAACTGCAGAATAAAAGGGAAAGATGTCCTGTCAATGGATTACAAGTTAAAGATTCCTAGTGAATTCCCCAGACCACATCACCCACATGAAAATAATTGTGTCGATAGAAATATTGCAAAGATAAGTTATTTTGATGCTTCAAGATAGCTTCTACTGAACACCAGACAGATTATTCTGGCTAAGATTGTCTGGATTTGTAGTTTTCCACATCAAAAAGCTTCAGAAGAGATCACTTTTTTCTGGTTTTGAATCACCAGTTATAAAGAATATTAGGATAAAAAAACCAGCAAAAGCATTCTTAGTGCTTATAGTCCGAATAGAGGCGATTTCAAATGTAAGCCATTTGAAGGGTAAATTGCTGTAGGCTGTTAAAAATAGAATGGAGGTGGGGGATGTAGCTACATTTTTATTATGTATTATCTACAAGACTTAAGATGAAGATAAAGAATTCTGAAATGTGAGTAATGAGAACACTAATGGTGAAATAATTTTTGAAAGGATATAGGAAACCTCCCTAGTCAGTAGTCGTGTACTATCCAAAAATTCCAATCATGCATAATGTATTTTTAGTATTCAGTTAATAGTTATGACTGGATTATATGATAAATCACGCAAGATGTGTTAAATTAAGAGAATCTAGGTGCCAACTATAAGAATGTGCGTAACCTGTTGAGTTTCCAACACTGGCAGAGATAGAGTGGCAAGATTGAGGCAATATCTTCTGGCTGCTAACCCCATCCCTTGACATGTATATCAACATTAAGTTACGTTTCTGGGGGGGTGAAGACCCTCAGTGTTGCTGGTCAGAAGAGAAACAGTTACTATTTACATTCACTCTGAGTCCAGAGGGCCCCCCAAATGACCATTAAGTGGTGCTTGTCCAACCCATGAGATCCAGAGTGAATTGTGTTTATTAAGGCATGGTCTTTGAGAAGAGACGTAGCCAGTAAACTCCAAGTTACCTAGGTGGGTTTCAGACACCAAAATGAACCTTCCTTTTGGCAGAACACTCTCAAGTAAGGCATGATACCCCATGTGAGGAGAGGGTAGTGAAGGGGAGGAGAAGAGAGGACGGTGTCTGATGGCTGAAGACTTCTTGTGTTGTCAAGCACAGTTCTTTTTACTCAGGAATTTGATAGCTTAATCTAAATGCACTGACTTATCTCAAAGAAAAGCATACATAGTGCCAATTATTTAATAGGGCAAATTTCAATCTTTCCCCTCACTTAAAAAAGTCCGGATTTTTACACTTGTTGTCATTCAGTCATTTCAGTTGTATCTGACCCTTCATGACCCCATTTGGGGTGTTCTTGGCAGACATGCTGCAGTGCTTAGCCATTTCTTTCTCCAGCTCATTTTTCAGATGAACAAACTGAGACAAATAGGGTTATGTGACTTGACCAGGGTCACACAGCTAATAAGTGTCCGAAGCCAGATTTGATTGCCTCACTCAAAGTGAGAACTTGAAAAGACTTTAGCTTAAAAAGGTTATCAGCTGGACTAGTTGGCCAGTAAGATTACCCCCCACCCCAACTCTAAAATTCTGTGATTGTTTGATACTTTAGACATCTTTTAAGAAGGAGGATGGAATTAGGACTTGCATAGGTGTCTGACCATATGGAGAAATGGAGTGGTGGGACTAAGGGTCGGGCCTGGGAAACATAACTCATCTCAGTTGCCCAATCTTAGAGTTAACTTCCTGCTTTTCCTTTCCTGCTCAGTGTATATATTTCACCTGTTGCTCATTCATTGTACGCTTTTCTGTGTGGTTCTTGACCTTGGCATCTCTGGCACTTCCTCCCTTTTCAAATGCCTAACTTGTTTTGGGTCTCACTCAAGTAGTGTTGGACAGGTATTAATCAAGCTCTAAGTCTCATCATTGGTTCATTCGTAGGGCACTCAGAGGTTAGCTGGCATAGTATAGGGCTCCTGCACTTGGGAGTTGTTAACCCTGCAGTTCTCTATATGCCTCCGCTAGGTCCTGGTCTCCCTTTGGTGACCCTCAGGTCTCAAGTTTCCTGTGCAATAAGGCAGCAACAGACTACTTAACAAATTAAATTGCTCCTGGCATTTAAAACCATGTTATTTAAAATGAATTAACATAGATAAGTTTATATCAGCTCATCCCAGATGATCATTTAATTTAGCTAAATTATTATCATGAACACAAGTTTATTTCTTATACTAGTTTTTATGAATAAAATCTTGATTGGATTAACAAAACATGCTAAGATTATTTGTACCTGAGATAAATACAAAATATTTATGAATACTAACTTTTGAATTAATACCAAAGTACACTATATCTCAAATTCTTTTAAACAGTGTATGTCAAAGGATTCTATTTGTCAAGGTAAACTTATTTTGACTTTCCTTTTTGTCCACAATTTTTAAAGTTTCTAGTTATGTAGACTCTGAGGGAACTTAGAGATCATGTCTTCTGACCTCCTTCATTCACAGTTCAGTACACTGAGACATGTCGTGGTTTAATGTTTGAGGTCTCTGCCACAGAGCCATTTGTTTCCAGAAAATATTTCTTTCTTTTGTTTTTCTTTTTTATATTTTTCTGCTTAATTGATATTGATTACATGATTGATAATTATATTGATTACATGACAACATTGATAACCTGTGGCAATATATAATATTTGTAGTCCTGATTCAAATTGATTTTTATTTTACATTTCATTTAAACTAATTTTAATGTATTTTTTGGCATTGACAGATTAGAGAAAAGCCTGAAGATTCATCAAAGATGAATAAGGAATCAGTTGCCTTCCTGTCAAAAGTAGAAAGAGGAAGTAAATTGCTAGCTATGGTAAGCTAACTCTCTGAAAATTAAATCTGTTTGTAACCCAAGCGGTTGAGAAATGGTATACATACTCCTGGGCATTATCTTGTAACTACAGATCCTTCTTTGAGTCTGCTGGTTTCTTTGATATTTGCATATTTCTTGAAGATTGTAAAGAAGGCTTCTCATGAAGCCCAATATAAATTCATTATATGCTCTGTGAAGGTATTGTACATGATAGAAGGGAATTTCCTCTTCTTTCTATGATAAGGAATTGTATATCCCTGGGACAAAGGCAGAATTGAACTAGTATAAGAAAGAAAAGACTTAAAATTCAATTCAAATCACCTCCTAAGCTTGAATTTCTTCAATTTTCTTTTTATATGTATCCCTAATTCCAGTGGTTCTCAGTATTTTAATATCTTTTTTATATGAAACTTAAAAAAGAGATGTTAACATTTTTACCTGGATAAATATTCATTTTTAGACAGTGACCTAACATTAAGTAATTTATAGTGGATGAAGCATGAAACAAGAATAGTAATGACTCTGGTTTTCTTTCCATTCCATTTGTTTTAAGGACAGGATAGATAGAAATAATAATGTTCCTACATCCTATCCTTTGGGAGATGGGAGACAGTGGTACAATGCAGTATAAACTTCAAACAAAACTGAGGGTTTATGGAATAGTGGTTGTATTTCTATGTGTGGTTGAGACTGGATTTGTACTCTATTCATCTGAAAATTTTAATTATCACGACATATAAGTTACACTTAACAGTAAAAAATAAAATAAGACCACTGTTGTGAAACATGACTTGGGAAGGGCTCTTTCTATTAAAGTGGCTTCTGCTCCACACTCCTATCTGGAATTTAAGCAGGGAATGACCTTATACCAAAGAGAGGGGAATCAGCTAGTTCCCTTACTCCCTCCAGTTGGTTTTGTCCTGACTCCAGATGAAAACCCTAGGGGAAAATCTCTAAAACAAAGCTTTAGCTATGGCTCATGTCTAGAAAAGGTTAACAGAGTTATCAGAGGAAGGGCATGTCTCAGAAGGGCATTCAGTATACAGACTAGGGATCAGGTACAGGGTTTTTATTTATTTTCTCCTCCTCATATCAGGTTCATAAACACATATTAATAATTAGAGGAAAACCACAATTAGCACGGGCATTATACTTTTTTAAAAGGTAAAGGCATTATGTGGGGCTGTTAAATCAGACATTTCTCTTTCACTTCAAACTTGTGAGACCTGAGCAGTTCATGAGATTCACATTTCCTGACCATCTAAGAGTAACTCTTTAGTCATTTCAATCTCAGAACAATCCTCTGGGGGGTCAGTTCCTTCTCTTTGAAGCAGGAATTGCCTTCCAATGGGCTCTCAGCATTGACTGCCCTGATTCAGGTACATGGGAGCTCGTGAGCTCATGAGCTCATGAGGTAGCTGCAAAGGCTCAGAATATTCATTTTGCAGAACCACTGTTTGCAGACCTGTGCTCAAGGAGGAAACACAGAAGAAGAAGGTGGCAGCATGAGACTCCAACTTAACCAGGCAGGCACATGATCTCCCTGCCTGGTGCCTGAGCTGTGGCTAGCCCAGAAAGAAATAGAGCAAACCCAGAAGAATCCTGAAGATATGTGGGCCTCCCCAAAAGGAATTAAGCACTCAGAGCTTGTTGTAGCCATTCTCTAACATCCCAGACTAACCTCCAAGATGTGCCTTTTGGCCAAAGGGACTCCTCTCCCAACAAGGACTTCGACTCTGGCGTTATGAGTCACACTCTCATCCCCTAGTGGAACCCTGGGCAAAATTTCTGAAGCAGAGCTTTCTCCTGGCTCATGTCTAGGGTCTTCCCTAAAGAGTGAGTGCCTTCTGGGAAGGATACTCAATGCCTGAACACCATAATGCGCAATATAAAAATGGTATTTGTTGCAAAAAATAAAAACATACCTCCAGGGCCCTCTCTTTAAAAGCTTTCAAAAAACAACAAAAAACCCCAAACTGACAGTTGCTGTATGGTAACTGAAGTCAAATATTGACAAAAAGTCATTTAAATGTGGACAGAAATTACATTTTAGATCAACTATTGAGGAACAATGTGAATTTACAGTTCAATATGATAACTATCTATTCTTTGGCTTGTTTTATTCAAATATGGGCACACCGTAAGTCTGAGAGGAAGAATTACAAATGACACAGTAGTTTTAAGGTAGTTATTGAGAATGTGGAAGCTGATGTACCAAGAGAGGCCTTGCCTAAGGTCACCCAGGTCATGAGCAAAAGCATTGCCATTGGAACATGGGTCTTCCATTGTGAAATATAGCACTTTTTCCACTCAACCCATTGCCTTACAGAGTAGTTGTGAGAAGATTACTTTTCAGATACCTCTGAAATTAGAGAGAAATTATTAAATATTTTAAAAAATTACTGATAACAGTTTATTTCTGAGTATTTCAAGTGTGGAGGTTAGTAATTTTCTGTTGTGATTTCTCTAGTCATATTTCACTTGCATATCATTAAGCAGGTGGCCGTAGCAGTATTTATAGCAGCATTTAAGCACAGAAGGGATGTATTTAGTGACTTTGATATCAGAGAAGCTTAGAGATTGATGACTGCATTAAAGGTGCTGTAATTCGTCCCCAAGTCTGTTATTGGCACATTGCCTCCATTCTACCCCACCTCCACATGCCCCTCATCAGCTACTGAACAAAAGCTACTGTATACAGAAGAGAATGTCTTATTTCAAGTTGCTTAATTTCAGGAAAGACTTTTTGTGTATGTGTGTGCAAGTGTGTGTGGGTGAATGTATGTGTGTATGTGTGTGTGTATACATGTACAGAACACAGAGGGAGGGGGTTTTGGCTGAGCCCACAGAATCTATTCACTCTCTCATTTTTGTTCTGCAAACTGTCATGGAGTTTGCAATGAGCTCAGTACTGTGCCACCTGTCCTAGTGCTGTTGGACTCTCTCTTATTATACATATTGGATCATTACAACTCTCCCACTCTGGTGGCCCAGGGAAGAGACCAGTTATATTTAAAAAAATTATGGCACATGAGTCTAGGCTTCCAAACTAGAAGGAGGAAGTCATGAAAGTACCCAGCATGCGCTGTGAATTGAGTGTGGACAGATCATTTATTCCTTCTCACAAAAAATAAATAGTAAGTATAGTAGAATTGTAGTGTACGTTGTCAGAATGATTAGAACAAATTTCGGTCAATTAAGATTTAACTTCTGCTTCATTCTTGAAGCAGGTGAATATTTAAGCCTCATTAGGGCAATAAAGCATTTTAAAAATATTGCTAAGCAAATGTTTTATGTTTTATCCGGACCCAATTCTGTCTAATCAAACATGCTTCTTTCTGTTGGTTGTCCTCAGTGATACAAAAACACCAGCTTCTTTTGCACCAGCCCACTCCTATTCCTGCTTCATCTGCAGTCAACAGCCTTTGGTGCCAGTGACTTGGGATCAAGTTTCAGTGGTTTTGAACTTCCACCCCAGCTGCTTTATGGGAAGGGAGAGAGGTATCATTTTCTTCTCACCGCTGGTTTGAGTCACATCATGCCACCTGAGAGGCCCTTGTCAGAAGCTGCTCTTCTATTAATGGACAAAATCACTGCCTCTCTGCTTCTGTCATGAGGCAGAGGTGGGATGGGGAGATGAGAAAGAGAAAACAAATGAATCACTCAGGTCGTACCATATCATACTAAAATGCCAAATCTTTTCAACAGTGAGCTACCACCACATGTCCAGTGGAAGCCCTAAAATTCCTCTGGTTAAGTGAAACTTGGAAGCAAATCTAAGGATGATCCATACTTCATTGTGCATATATACACTGTGTATATATGTGTGTGTGTATACATATACACACATAAATACACACACACACACACACACATATATATACACATAGATAATTCTATTTGTGCTGTTTTTAACCATTTATTCAAACATAAGGAAGGTAATTCAATTGTGTAAGGAGGCATGACTGCTTTCCCAGGTCAGCACCTTGGTGTTAGAATGGTGGAACCCACCACATTGGGAACTAAAGGAAAAAGGGTACAAAGAGGTGAAAAAAAATTTTGTTAGGAAAGCATTCGGTTGATTGTCCCTGTAAACATGGGCTTTGAATCATTCCCAGTATTAACTGTCTTTGCTGCTACACAAATCTCCCATGGTTCTCCTTTCCTTCTCCCTCTTAGCTTATAATCTTGCCTAACATTTTACTGACAAAATGGCGGCCATTTGCTGAGGACTCTCTCTTCTCCCCTTCTCTCCATCTCACATCACTCAGAGGCTTTCCTCCGTTATTTGCTCCTTCAGCCCTGCCTCACTTTGCCTCACCAACCCCCTACAAGCATATGATCCCATTTTATCCCACCTTCTCCAGCAGAGAAGCTGCTAAACTCTTTCAGAATGTCATCTATAAATAATGTTTGTTTCCTTTTTTCCCTCTCTTTAGCTCTCTACCATCCTGTTTCCAACCTCATTGTGCATTTGAAACTGCTTTCTCTACAGTTTCCAGTGATCTCTTGCAACCTAATCGCCATCCTCGATCCCTCAGCTCTTTCTCACCTCACACATCCAGCCTGCTGCCCCATTCTGTCTGTTTTACCGTCATTGCATCTTTTCTCCTCTGACATGACCACTACCCTGAGGTAGACCCTCATCAGCGAGGCCTGGCCACTTTTAGTAGCTTTGCTGATTCATTTTCCTGCATCAAGTCTCTCTATACTCTCATCTGTCCTCCACTTCAAAGCAACTTCCCTAGAATTCAGGTCTGACCGTGTCACCTCCTTGTTTGGTGAACTCCAGTGTCTCCTCATTGCCTGCAGCATCAAAATATAAAATCCTCTAGTTGGCATTCAAAGCTCTTCACAGCCTACTCTTTTACTTTTCCACCTCTATGTACTCTGAGTTTCAGGGATGCTGGCGTTCTTGCTGTTCCTTGTATAATATATTCCATCCACCTCTAGACTCTAGACATTTTCAGTGGTTGTCCCCAGGGCTTGGAGTATTCTCCCTATTCATTTTCACTCCTGGCCTCCAGTCAAAATCTCATCTTCTCCAAGATGTCTTTGCTCATCTGCCTGTGTTAGTGCCTTCCCTTTATTGATTGCTTCCAGTTTATCCTGTATGCCTCTTACTCATGCGTACTCATACTTGGGCATGGTGGTCGTATTGAAGCCTTGAGGCTTGGGACGCAGCCACCCTCTAGGATAGAGTCTGGGCTGAATTCAGCTTCAGGAGCCAACTGCACATCTGGGTCCAGATGTCTTTTGCCTTTCTTTGTATCCCTCCTCACTGTATTGCTCTCCTCACTGCCTTTTGTTTTATCACACAGTGCTTGGCACATGATAGTCATTTAGTAAATGCCTCCTGACTGCTTGAATGACTGAAAGCATCCATGTAATTCCTTTTTCATGGAGGCTGCCTGTAACTAGTCCATTTAATTAGCAGAAACAATGCAGGCTTTGCCAGTATAAGTGAGACAGGTTGCAGAAGAATCTAGGAGTGAGGAGGAAAGGCATCTAAATAAGTCTTTTGGCTAACGTTGTCTCAGTAACTTGGGAAACTAATGTTTCCCCATTTATATCATGTATGTTCTGTCGAAGGGCTGAAGACTCGAAAAGGCAATGAGGAGAGTGAATGTGCTGTGTGTAGCTTTCCCTTTCTCTTAGATATCTTGGACATGGTGCTCACATCGAAGGCTTGAGGTTTGGGACACAGCCACACCGTAGGATGGCGTCTGGGCCGAATTCAGCTTTAGCGGCCAATTGCAGTTCTGTGTACGTGCTCTGGGCCCTGGTCCCCTTCATTTATATTGCAGGAGCATTTGTCATTATCCCTTTAAATTGAGAGCAGTTTTACTGTGAAAAATGCACACGATCATCATTTGTCTTACGTTCGTCACATTTGTTGTTTAAATTTGAGATTTGTGTCAGACGCCTGAAATAGCCAGAGCTGCAGTTTCAGCCCACTAAGTCAGAGCTGCAGGCGGCTGTTTCAGTGCCAGTGCCCAGGGGCACCAGCTCCCAGGTGGCCAGGAGCATTGGGGCTTGGCCTTTATCTCTGCTGTGATGAAGATGGCAGCCGGCAGCCAGCACTGCTGTCATTTGTTAGTCAGACTCATTTCCTGAGGTAATGAAGTTAGACAAGTCAATAGAAAACTTATGGAGACTTCACAACATAATGAGGACTCGGGGAGGGGGCGTGCATGCACAGGACACCAATCTGCTCCTCATTCTAGTGTGTCAAAGGCAGTTTGCTGGTCATGTGGGCTATTATGTGTTTGCCTTGAGGAATCTGGAGTGGAAAAGAAACTAGCCCTGCTTTTCCCCACTGATGTTCTCTTTTATGGTAAGATATGTGTGTGCGTGTATTACACATACGTATTTTCTCATCTTAATGAATTTATTTGATCAGATAATAAACATATTGCTTTCCTTTCTTTAAAAAAATTTTTTTTATTGATGTCTTATTTTTATATCACTTTATTTCTGAATTTGTCTGACCATCTTCCCCAGCTTAAAGAGCCATTTAAAATGAGCAATTCAGTCAAACTAGCTGACGTATCAGCTCAGTTCAGTAGATGTTCTGTATCAGTAATCTCGCACCCCAGCAAAGATGAGATTGCCTTACCTCATCTTATCTTGTGTTTTATTTCTTTGTTTATATGAGACTGCATCTCCCTTCCTCCCAGGATGGAGGCGTAGGGGCCACTTACAGGCTCAGTCCCACCATGGAGTGGCCTGGGAACTTTGATCTGTTCTGCTTCTGCCTTGGCTCCATCTGCCCCTCTTTACGCAGCCTAGTGGCCTTCCTCCTCCCACCCTAAATTCTGGTGGTTCACTACATTGGTGCCGGATTAATGTGGATATTCAATTGATTTTAACCCTATTGCGGCTCATAACCTCAAAACTCAAGAGATTCACCAGTCTCAGCTTGACCAGTAGCAGGGATTAGAGGTGTACATCACCATATCTGTTGACTACCTCCTTTTTTTAACCCTTCTCTGAGACTCGGATGCAGTTGTAAGAATGAGAAGTTTCTTTTATTGGGTGGTAAAGGAGGAATCATTTTGGAGCTTGAGGCATTTTAAAGTGAGGCCAGATCATTTGAGTGTAGCCTCATGTCCAGGACATCATGGAATCCTAGAATTAGAAGGCACCTCCGAGGTCACCATCTAGTCTCTTCTCAAAACATTAATCTCCTCTCTCACGCTGCTGATAGGTGGCTGTCCAGCCTCTACTAGAAGACTCACAGTGACAAGAAGCCCAGCAGGTCCAGATGCAACGTTGTTGAACAACTGCAGTTATTAGGTGATTTTTACTTATATTAAAAGTTAAAATCTGCTTCTTAGTGAGTGACTTTCACCCATTGATCCCACTTTTACTCTCTGAGGCAAAGCAAAACAACACTAAGGTTTTTTGGTTTGTTTTTAAGAAAACAGTTTAACAGTATTTTTTTTTAATATTTGAAAAGAATGATCTTGTCATTCCCTACTTTTTCCTTTGCATTAAAGATCCTTCAGTCGATCCTCACCTGTCTCAGCTTTGAGTGCCGTCGGCACCCTGGGTGCCTCTGCACAAGACCCACTGTGGCTTTTCAGTACCCTCCTTGTTAAAATGGTTCCCAGGACTGGGCATACTAGTTCTGGTATGATCTGGTCAAGGCAGAGTACTACAGTAAAATCAGCACTTCCTTTGTTTTAGATTAAAACTAGGTTTCTATTAGTACATTAGCTTTTTCTTTGCATTGCCATATTGTTGACTTAAATTGAGCCTATGTGCCACTACAGCCTTTGTGCCTTTTTCATGGGAACTGCTTTCTAACCACATCGTTCTCTCTTTCTATGTGTCTGCCTGTCCCTCTGCCTTCCTCTCTCTCATCTTGTACCTGTGCCACTGGTTTCCTTTTAATCCAATCATAGACCTTGTTATTTATTCCTATTACATGTAACCTGTGACATTTAAATTCTGCATTCAGCTTGTTGGGATCTTTCTGGAGATTAATTCTATCATTTGGTATTTTAGGTACACTTGCTAATTGAGTGTTATCTGAATACTTTAAAAGCCTGATATCTGCCTCTTCATCCAGGTCACAAAGCCTCAGACAAAGTCCTGTGGTTTTTGCAAGAGGTGTTCTCACAGTTTGACCCTCCCTAGTGGATTGCAGTTATTCACACAGATTCTAAAGAATATATATATATATAAATAAATTCTAACTGCTTGAACATTCAATTAAAAGTTTCCCTACTTTCCCCAAGGATGCCATAAATTAAAAAAAAATCTTGTTGAAATTTAGATATATTGCATATGGCAATTTGTTCATTTTGCAAATGTTAGTAATCTTATAAAAACAAAATCTCACATTTATATTCCTTTTTGTGGATTATAAAGAACTTTTCCTCTTAACAACCCTTTGAGGTAGGCAGGTTTTATTATTCTCATTTTCTAGTTAAGAAAATTTTGTCAAAGCAAGGATTCAAACCCAGGCCTATTTCTAAACCCACAGTTCTTCTCAGTATGCCATCCTGAACTGAGATTTAGATAACTTGTTCTTAATGAAATTGGACAGATTCATAATGATCACTGCCCCTCCTTCTAAGTATTCACAGCTAACTCCTTTAGTAATCCTGCAACTAATTGGGGGGATGGTACAGAAAGAGAGATGATAGAGAACTCTGGGAAGTCTTAGGTGCTTAGCATTTACCCCTAGGGCGACTCTGGGTGCCATGTAAATGATGTGCATAATAGGCAGTGGTTATGGGGTAAGGACAAGAGCAGTGATTTCATTAGTATAAGAACTTTGAGTTGGGCAGACTCTCTCTACTGTGTCGCTGCAGTTTAAACATGAGAGACTAAGTGACTTGCAGAGAATTATGCATCCAGTATATATAAGAGATGGGGACTTGAACCCAATTCTGCCTGCTTTAAAAGCTAGCTCTCCTTCCACTTTATAACGTTGCTTCACCTGTGTATGGAATTGTAAGAATTTTGTCAGGGAAGAACAATATTCTATGTATATCACAGTGCTACTACAGATCCATTTGTTTAAAAAGTCTAAAAAATTATTAACAAAATTTATTTTTCTTCCTCCTCCCTCCCTGCATCATGATAAAAATAAAAACAAAATCCTTATTACACACACACATACACACACACACACATGCATATATTTAAGCAAAAATAACAGCTTAATTGCCATTTCCAAAAAATATGTCTTAACCTGTCAGTCACCTGTTAGGAGGGAGATAACATTCTTTATCATGGGAAGTCATTGTTGGTCATTGAATTGATTAGTATTCTCAAGCCTTTCAAAATTGTTTGTCCCAATAATTTGTTGTTGAAATAAATTGTTTTCCTGGTTCTGCTCACTTGACTTTGTTCATTTAGGCCTTCTCAGTTATCTCTGAAGTTGTATCTTTCATCATTTCTTACAGCACAACAATTTTCCATTACATTCATATACCATAGCTCGTTCAGTCATTCCCCAATTGATGAGTATCTCCTTAGTTTCCAATTCTTTCCTACCACTAAAAGAGCTACCATAAATATTTTTGTACATATGGGTCTTTTACCTCTTTCTTTGAAGTCTTTGAGAGGAATAGACCTGGCATTGCTTTCCAGAATGACTGGACCATTGCACAGCTCTATAATATATTAATGTTCCCATTTTTCCTCAGCAACTCCAGCATTTTTTTTCTTTTTTTGTCAGCTTTGTTAATGTGATAGGTGTGAAGTGAAACCTTTGCTATGCATTTGTGTAATTATTAGTGATTTGAAGCTTTTTTCATATGGCTATTGATAGCTTAGGTATCTGCCTTTGAAACATGCTGCAGATTCACTATTAAGATAGTAAACCCTTTTACATTGTCTTTCTCATTGCAGTAATGGATCTTGTCTGATCCACCTAGAGGTTTTTTCCCCCTTATTAACTATAATTACTACCATGAATTTGCAAGATGATTAGTTAAAGGATTGCATCTTCCAACTAGAAGTTTAAAAGCAGAGGAACTTAGGATAGAGTGCCTTTTGAGATCTATTTTATTGATTCTTTTTGTTTCAATAAGCTATTCAAAACAGATTGAACCCTCCCTTGTGACAAAAGCAATTAAGCAAAAATACCCAGAGTGGTGCCTATGTCTAACAATATATACAATGTTCTCTCTTAGTAATTCCTTACTTCTTTGCTGCAAAGTCACAGGATTGTGCATCCATAGTTTTAAGTGGGCTCAGAATTTATCTAGTCTAACCTTTTCATTTTATAGCACAGGAAGAAGCCTGTAGGTGATGAGAAATTTGCCCAAAGTCGCAACACAGGTAGAAGCAGAAGCTCCAGAATTCAGACTCAGTCTATCATATGATACACACTCAGTGTTCTTTTTATTGTGGCCCACTTCTTCTCTGGGTCTCCTTTCCTCTCCCCCCACCCCCACATTTGTAGGAATTCAATTTCCTTTTAGCAATAGTCAGAATTTACATTATTATAACAGGACATGTTGTTCTCTTGGTTCCACTTGTTTTGCTCTGCTTGAGTCCATACAAATATTCCCGTGTTTCTTTGAATTCCTCATATGTCATTTTTTAGGGCATAATATTACATTGCATTCATATACCATAATTTTCTACCATTTTCCCATCTATCAATTCCCACTTTATTTCAGTTCTGTATTACCACAAAGAGTGTTTCTACAAATATGGAACCATTATTTCTGGCTTTTACTACTTTGAGTTATACAGTCAATTGTGGGGCTAAAGAGGCTATGGATAGTTTGGTACCTTTTCTTGCTTAATTCCAAATTGATATCTAGAAGAATTTGATTCTTTCACAGCTCTGCCAGACAACGCACCAGTGTGCCCATCTGACCGCAGTTCCTCTACCACTGACTGTTCATATATTTTCATCTTTGCCGACTTAAATTGTTTGAGAGGAAGCCTCAGCATTATGTGATATGCATTTCTCTTAGTATTGGTCGTTTGGAGTATGTTTGGATGTGGTTATGATATTATGTGGTTTGAATTTGCTGTCTTTATTTTGAATAGTTTTGAAAACCATTCATTTACTTTGCTTATTTGTTTGGGAGTGACTTTTGCTATTAAGGATTTGTGTCAATTCCATATATTTCAAATATTAGACTTTTGTCAGTGATATTTGAAACTAATATTGTTTTTCCTCAACCATTTATCTCTCAGTTCTATATTAAATTCACTTGTGTGACAGATTTTTAAATTTTATATAGTCAGATTTGTCTATTTTCTCTTTTGTGATGTTCTTTATTCCTTGTTTGGTTAGGAATTCTCATCTCAGTCATAGTTTTGTTTTTTTTTTTGGAGGGCAGTTGGGGTTAAGTGACTTGCCCAAGGTCACACGGTTAGTTTTTTGTGTTGTGTCTGAGGTCGGATTTGAACTCAGGTACTCCTGACTCCAGAGCCGGTGCTCTATTCACTGCGCTACCTAGCCGCCCCTCAGTCATAGTTTTGAAAAGTTGATTTCATTCTCTTCTGATTTTTTTATGTAATGACTTTTCATGTTTATATTGCACATATGTTTTGAGCTTGTCATTGAATATGATATCAGGTATTGGTCTAAACAATCAGCCAAATTGCTTTTTTGTTTTCTGACCTGTTCTTGAAGAAGAGTATTTCCCTCATTAATTTATGTTCTTGTATCTATCAAACATAACTCTTGTTTTTATTTATTTAATCTGTTCCACTGATTTTTTTCTAACTTAAACTATTTAAAAATTGTTTTTGATGATTATGGCTTTATAATGATGTCTACTTTTGAAAGCGCCTTTCAAAGCTAGTTGCTGGCAATTAAAGGCTTTAGTACTATGAGTTCTACATTTTAATACCACATTCAGTTCTTGACAATCCAAGCCTCCTTTTATAGTAACTTGATAGTCAATGTATTCCATGAACTCTTGTTTATGCTTTCTAAAAAATTTCCAAGTCTGAAAATTCTTTATTGTTCCCTAAAGTTAACACTCCTTCTTATATTTGCAGAAACAATAGTGATAAATTATATGAAATATTAACAGCATTAAAAAACACAGTATAATTCTTTTGACCATAATTTTAATTTTAGAATTTTAATTAGGTCATATTTTAGGCATATGCTAGATTTATTTAAGATTTGCACAATTGAAAGTTATCCCAGTGGGTATCTAATCCAACCCGGATCAAAAAAAAAAAAGAAGCCCCCTCCACAACATAACCAACATATGACCATCTTGCTTTTCCTGAAAGGCCTATAATGATGGGGTGCTCATGTCCTTATTAGGCAATAGGTTCCCCCTCTTTTTAGACAGTCAGGGTTAAGTGACTTGTCCAGAGTTACATAGCTAGTAACTGAGGTCAAATTTGAACTCAGGTCCTCCTGATTCCAGGTCTGTGCTTTATTCATGTACTACCAAGTTGCCCCAATAGTCCCTTTTGGGAATATTCTTGTTACTGGGAAATTTTTCCTTAAAGCAAACTAAATTTGCTGTTGCATCTTCATGTTCTGCCCTCTGGGGCTGACTAGAGTTTAAAGCATTTCATTTTAGTTCAATTCAGCGAGTACTTATTAAACCTTTGCTGCGTGCCAACTTTTTGCTAGGTACTGGAGACTGAAAGGAAAAAAAAATGAAATAACCCTCAAAGAATTGATTGAAAGAAAACAATATGTACCTAGATAAATAAATACAAAATGTATGCATTTTGTAAAAGTTATTTCACTTGGGTCAAGGGAAAAAGGAAGCATCCTGAACTTCAGAGAAAATAGAAATAGAAATTACGAGCAGAAAAAATACAGATAGAAAATAAATCAAATCCACAACGGCTTCTAACTGTCTGACCAGATTATACGTGCATACTTACCAGAGAGTGACCAACACCTGGCTTTCAAAGCTAGAGTCTCGTCTGGCCAAATCACAGGAACCCTCTTCCAGCGAGTGAGCCTCAAAGCAAAACCTCACTTCGGAGTATATATAACCTTCTTCAGGGTCAGAAGGGATCACAACTGTCATGACCCACTGCCTAATTACAAAGTGACAAAAGGTGTGGGCCTTCCTGAACAAAAACAAGCTTTCCCTAATCAAGTTTCTGTTGTTGGGCTCCCTATTAATGGGCAGGGAAGATCTTAACTTCCACTCACATGACAAGGAAACAGGAAAAGCTTCTTTTTGAAGGACAAATTTGAGCTGAATCTTAAAAGAAGATAAGAGATTCTGAGAGGAAGAGGTGAGGGGAGTGTGCATTCCACAGCTGGAAGATGTCCTGTGCAATGAGATGAAAGTGGGAACATCAAGTAAGCTTCTTTGGTTGGAGCATAGACTGTATATGATAGAATAATGTATAAATCAGTCTGGAAAGATTGTTGGGGCCAAATTGTGAAAAATTCTAACTACCAAATAATTGAATTTATATTTTATCTTAGGAAAATAGGGAGTTGTTGAATCTTCTTCAGTAGGGTGCTGATACTGTAAGGTCTGTGCTTGGCAGCTATGTAGAGGACTGATTTGAGAAAGGAGGCAGGCTACACAGAGAACAATTAGAAGATTATTTCAGTTGTTGAGGAGAAAGTGCAGACTTCTTTAATTGTGGTAGTGGCCGTTTGAGTCATGAGCAGGGGGTGGATTGAGGGATGTGCAAAAAGTGAGTTTGTCAGCTGCCATTAGGGAGAGTAGAGTCCAGGATAACTCCTAGGTTCCAAACCTGGGTGATTGGAAGAATGGTGATGCTTGGAACAAAGCAGAAATTTAGGGAGAAGGGTAGGGTTTGGGATAAGAGTGAACTCCAGTTTGGACATGCTGAGTTCTAGAAGCTGATGCAGTACACAGGTGGAAAGGAAATGTCAGCATTTTTAGATGGGGAATTAGAGCTCAAGAAAGAGAGGAGACTCTCTAAAAAATCTGGGAGTCATCTACATAGAGATGGCAGATGAATCTGGGGGAGCTGATGAGCTCATCAGGAGAAAGAGAATGTAGAGAAGAGAGAGGCGAGGACAGAACCCTGAAGTACTCTGCACGCTGGGGACAGCATACTGGGAATGAGAAGGAAGGCAAAAGAAGAGAACCTCTTCTTTGGAGCATTTCAGAAGCGAAGAAGGGTAAGAACTGAGAAAAGGCTATCAGACTCACTGCAGCAATGGACTGTTGAAGAGCATGAAGCTTATAGTCTGGCAGGGGGGTAAGACTATAATGCATACATGGCAGTCACACTGGAGAGAGGGGAAAACAGTGGCGTGAAAAGGGGAAGTTAGCTCTTACCTCCTCATCACCCACATCCATCCTGTACATCTCTGAAATTATGCTGTCTACATGGAGACTCCTATCCTTCCCTCTTAGATGTTCTCACCACAGTATGGCTCTACTTCTTGCTGCTTTTCCAGTCTGTTGACCTGCCCTGATCTTAATTTCCTCCATTCCTAATTTTGGTCCTATTTAATCAGCCTAACTTTAAACTTTCCTCTCCCCTTAAATCTTCGTTCCAACATTGCTCTTTTTTGCCCTCTTATATTGCAGCCCTAGCCTTTTATGAACCACCTTTTTAAATACTGCTACTTGCTGCTGAATGTTATTGGAGTAAATCGTACATAACTCTGATGACTAGTCACACTGCAGATTTCTGTTATCTAATGTCATTTGTGCCCTCATCCCTATTTATATAGGGATATTTATATATTCTTTTTTTAACCCTCACGGATGTTTAAAAAAATGTTGTTTGTTTTATTTTGTCAAGATCTTCTTTCTCACCTTCTCACTCTAGCTCCTTCCTCTAATTAAAAACACAAAAAAACACATTACAAGCATGTGTAGTCAATTAAAACAAATTTCAACATTGGCCATATTAAAAATATTGCATAATACTTTCCAACTAATTCATGGGGGTTGTCTGGAATTGAGTAGCTTGTTTCCTCGTTAGCCTTCTGGAATTTTGATTGATTAAGAGTTCAACACAATATTCCCTCATTTTTGGTACCATAAATTGCATATCAGTTCCCTAATTTATGGGCAGCTGGGTGGCACAGTGGGTACAGCATTGGACCTGGAATCAGGAAGAACTGAGTTCAAATACAGCCTCATACCCTTACTAGCTGTGTGACTCTGGGCAAGTCACTTAATCCTGTTTATTTCAGTTTCCTCATCTGAAAAATGAACCGGAGAAGCAAATGACAAACTACTGTGGTATCTCTGCCAAGAAAACCCCAAATGGGGTCATGAAGAGTCAGGCATAGTCTAAGTCACTGAACAAGAACAACAATTTATGGGCACCTCCTCAGATTCCCTTTTTTTGACACTTAAAAAGGAGATAGAAATATTTTTGCACATGCTAAGGGTTTGTTTTGTTTAGGACTAATCTCTCCTTTAAGCCACTCTCTCTAATTCTTCCTCCCTGCTTCTTTTTTTTCCTCCCTCTTATTTTACTGTTGAAAGAAATTTATTTCTGTTGTTCAGTGTGTGTGAGTATTCTTTCTTCTGAACAGTTTAGATGAGAGTGAAGCTCAAGCATGAAGCCCTCTCCACCATCCCTTCCTCGTCCTTTGTTTAGATGTCCACTTGTGTACTCTGATTCCATGAGATAATTTCCCCTAACCTTCCTTTCCCTTCTTCTCCCTTTAGTATTCTCTTCTTCTCCTTTCTTTCCTTTCTTTTATTTAAAGGTCGTCAAGATATAACAGAATCACTCTTGGCTTTCTCTAAGTGGACTCCCTTTGTGGATCCTGATGATGGTAGGATTTCGAGAGGACACATATTTAGATGGAAGCTCTTTATTCTTGTCTAATCTCTTATCAATATTCATTGCTGCTCCCTTTTTATATTTCTCTTCACTTTTGTGTTTGAACTTCAGAGTTTCTCTGCAGCTCTGGTCTTTTCATCAGGAATACTTAGGGAGTTCTCTATTTCATGAAAACTCAGTTTTTTTTTCCCCCTGTAGTTTTCTATGACTAAGCACATATCCTTTGACTCCGGGAATATTATTTTACAAGTTCCTTGCTCATTTATAGTGGCAGCTGCTAAATGGCTTGAGGTCTTGACTGTAACCCCTCTGTACTGGAATTCTTTCTTTTTGGCAGCTTATAGTATTTTTCCATTGACCTGGAAGCTCTGAATTTTGACTGTGATATCCCTGGGACTTTCATTTTGGGGTTCTGTCAGGAGTGACCAGTGGATTCTTTACATTTCCACTTTACCCTCTGGGTTTTAAGAGATCTGTTTCTTTTTGGGCTGATTCTGTTTATACCCTAGACAACTGGGAAGCTTTAGCCTTAACTCTCTGGATTAATTAGAACCACTTAAGTCTCAGGTCCATCTTTAAGATTTTTCGATGTCTAGTCTCTCTTTTTAAATATTTATATTTATGTAGTCCAAAGATTCTTCAGGGTAGTGTTTAAAATACCACGAACATAATTTCTTGTAGCTGATACACTGAACCAGTTTAATTTAATTTTCTTTATAATAGCAATCTGGTTTTTCTAGGACCATTAACAACAGCCATAGGACACTCCTCCTGTTGTTTTCTTCATTATCCATGTCAACCTTCTATATCAGCCAGTTGATTAAATTTTTCTCTCTACATACCACTCTTGACATAGTATATTCTACACTGACTGTGTGATCTCCCTGTCTTACATATCTGCATTGCCTTTCCTGTGCTTTTGATCTGGTATTACAATCTCCATATTTTTTAGGGACAGAAGGAGGCAGGGCTTATATTTTGGCCTTCCAGTTTGTATGGACACAGTAGAAACTCTGGCTTCTAGGCATGATGGAAGTATGCAAAGAGGAATCCAGAAAGCCTACAAGGACCTAGTTAAGTGAGGACCAAGGAGGATCCTTCCTTCCATAGCATGGAGTTTTTCATAAGGGAGGAACAGATAGAGTTGCTTCTGGTCCTCCTAATAAAATATTTTTTTTAAGGAAAAAAACACATAGAGCCAGTATTTTAAGAGATTTTTTTTATGTAGGAATGACTGAAACTTGGGAGCAGTTTTGCAGTAGGTCTGTCTGAGTTGACCTCAGAATGAAGCCTCAGGCAAATCCTTAGCGTCTTTGTAAGTGCCCTGGAAGGTCCTGTTTACTTTGGGAACCTGTGTATGAACAGAAGAAAAACTTGGGAGTACTTTGAGATTCTGTCTGGGTTCAAGCCTGAGTGAAGCCTCATCCAACCTGAGCAACCACGTTGACCAGAGGTCAGTGTGGTACTTCAGGCCCAGAATTCCCTCCTCACATCCACTCCCACCACTCTTGTCTACATATGAAAGTACATTTGATCCTAGTTATAGTGACTCACAAGTCTGGGGCACACACTGGCTCCTGGAGGGCTGGTTCTGTTTATACCCTAGACAACTGGGAAGTTTCAACCTTAACCCTCTGGATTAATTAAAACCAATTAAGTCTCAGGCCTATATTTTAGGGAAAAAAATAGTCTAGCCTTGTCTATATGGCAGAACCTTAGGAGAAGCTAACTCAGACTATAGGACAAGATTTTAGTAGATGTTGATCCTGCCTCACCTGGTAAAACCATCTTGAGTTTTGTGTTCTAGTTTGGTGACCTCTTTTTGGAAGTACATTGGCAAACTGGACACAATCAGAAGAAGGTGATCAGAAACTGAAAATGGATTGGAGATCAGTTCATAAAAATATCGATTGAAGGAACTGGGGATATTTATACTGGAGAGAAAACTTCAGGGAGCATTAGTGACTATCTCAAGTAGTTAAAAGGCTGTCCAATGGAAGAGATAACAGGCCTGTTCTCATTAACTAGAAGGAAGAACTAGGAGCAAAGGGTAAAATGTTATGTTCTGTGTAACAATTAGAGCTGATGTTGCCTTTGGAATGGGGTGCCTCTGGCAGTAGTAGACATGCTGTCTCGGTTGAATGCCCTCTGAATGAGTGTGTTATTGAGGGGATTCTTGTTCAGTCCTAGGTTGTATCAGGTGGCCATTGAGGTCCCTTACAATTTGTAGGTTTAGTGATTCTGTGACAGGAGACAAAAATCATTTGTAAAAGAATATTCATGGAATTTATGGGATTCTTATTCTGAAGTGTTGTAGGTAGTTGTAGATGTTATTTATGAAACATGCCTTTTGAATTTCTGGATGGATTGTTATATTATTATGATTACGGTTGCTTAGTTTGCCCTTTAAACTCTAATTTGACTTTTTAATTTGGACTTTTCTGGCTATGTAACAATCTAATAGTACGGCTACTTTTTCTTCTAAAAACAACATTATTTAAATATGACTTCCTTAAAGTAAATTGTTCCTAGCAGAAGCTGATTTATTGTAGAGAAAAGCGCTTTTTCTCCTACGTTGTATAACTTATTTTCTCTCAGCATTATGTCCAAAAAGAAGGGAATATTTGGTTTATTTATGTATTTTAGGGGGTATTAATGTATTTGTCATGTAGCATTCATCTTTTTAATGAAACAGCTCTAGAAACCATATAATAAAAGACAGAGATTCAGTCAGTTTCTAATATTTTAGAAGTAAAAAGTTTGCTTTCAGGCTTCTCAGGAAAGTTAGACTTTTTTTTTCAGATTTAAACTTAAATGACTCTTGTTTTTTTAATATCTATTTCCAGAAATCAAAAACATCTCCCAACGAGTTAAAGAAATAGTTAAGACATAAATAGAAAGTAGTAAGTAAAGCGAGTATTTCTAGATTAAGACCTTTTATCTCATATTGAGAGAATGGAAAAAAAAAATTACAGAATGTATGAGAAAATAGCTTTTAAACATTTGAAAAAAGAAATTCCATGTGAGTAAAAATGGTGACAACTATAAAGCCCAAGATGAAAGAATAATAAATAAATTGCTACCTATGAAACTTAGTAATATGAAAATTGGAAGTTAACTCATTGTACTTTTTATAATAATAATAAAAGGTCTTGTTACACTGCCATATAACCATTAATAGTGTCTTCTAAGACAGAATGCCTAATTAAATTGACTTTTTATGTCTATTAAAGTACTTCCAATACATCATATTTATAGAAAGACGACTTACAAAAAAAGTTTTCTGCCTTACTTCTCTTTTTCTGGTCTACTGAAATATAATAGTGTAGACAGTCCTATTAAAGATGTTCATAGATTTCAAAGTAGCAGAGAGCAGCGGTAGCATACGACTCTTACTCTGCCTTAGTTTTCCCATTTGTAAAAGGAAGAAGTTAGACTAAGTGGTCTCAGGTGTCTTTTCCGGATCTAGATTGTGATCCTGTCATATTATGAATATTTTGTTATGCATAGCACAGTAAAAGACACTTTGACTGAGATTTGAAAATATCTTTATTTCCTTGTAGTCTTTGAAATATTAGGACTAAAATGAAAATGATGATTTTGTTAAAAAAAAATGTGTGTCTAGTTCCATATTGGAACTTTAGATTTAATGTTTAAAAGATCTGTCAACTCAGGCAATGACTTTTAGTATAATTATACTTGCAACATTAAAGAAATTCAGATGGCAATATGTGTATATGTTATATATCTAATATAACACACACATCTATTATCTATATCTATATCTACCTCTGTATCTACATCTACATCTCTCTCTCTCTCGCTCCCTCTCACTTGTCTCTCTCTCTCTTCCTCCCTCCCTCCCTCCCTCCCTCTCTCTCTCTCTCTCTCTCTCTCTCTCTCTCTCTCTACCTCTACTGCTACCCCTACCCTTACCTGTACCACTACCACTATCCCTACTGCTACGGCTACCTTTCTGTATCTATCTATATCTGTATCTATATCTATCTATCTATCTATCTATCTATCTATCTATCTATCTATCTATCTATCTATCTATCTATCTATCTCTATCTCTATAGCTATACTTATATCTATATCTATATCTGTATCTATCTATATATATGTGTATATATTCTTCCCCCACTCCCCCACCCAAGATGCCATGGTATCTGTGTTCACCAAATACTGATCTGTGATTATCTAGGTATACATGACATTCTAGTACAAGTAGATTTCTTAGAGTATAAAGCAAAACCTTTAGTACTGTTTTCATTTTTTGTCTTTGTTTCCCAAACATCTAGTTCAGTGCTTAGAACATGAGTAAGTACTTAATAAATAGCTGTTGAATTTAAATATGATACCATTTTGTTCATATCAATTTACTATTAATATTGGTTCATCATCTATAATTTCTTTAAGGGAGATTTAGTTTCCTTTCTATTTCTATTGATATAGTCATCTTTTTATGATTTATATTTGTGATTAAAAGAAAAAAACTTAACACTTAGACCATTATCTTACATCATATATAAGGCCAAAATGGGCACATGATTTAGACATAAAGGTATATGATTTAGACACTTTAGGCAAAATAGGAGATCAAGGAAGAATTTTTCCTGTCAGATTTATGGGAAGAGTTCATAAAATTAAATGAGAGAGAGAGAAAGAAAGAGAGAGAGAATTATGAGATGTGAAGTAGATAATTTTAATTATATTAAATTAAAAAGATTTTGCACAAACAAAACCAATGCAACCAAGAACAGAAAGATAAGCAGAAAGCTGGGAAATAATTTTCACTCTGATAAAGGTTTCATTCTCAAATATATAAAGAACTCAATGAAGTTTGTAAAATTAAAAATTGCTCCCCAGTTGATAAATGGTCAAAGGATATGAACAGACAGTTTTTAGGTGAAGAAATCAAATCTATATCTAGTCATATGCTAAAATGCTCCCATTTAGTATTTATTAGAGAAATTGAATTAAAATAACCTTGGTGCCACTTCATACCTATTAGATTGGCTAATATATCAGAAAAGGAAAAATGACAAATGTTAGAGGGATGTGAGAAGATTGGGGCACTGATGCCCTACAGAATTGTGCACTGATCTATTTTGGAGAGCTACTTGGAACTTTGTCCAAAGGACCATAAAACTGTACATACCATTTGATACAGCAATACTACTAGGTCTTTATCCCAATGAGATTCAGAAAAGGGGGGGAAGAACCTACATGTACAAAAATATTTAAACCAACCTTTTTTTTCGTGGCAAAGAATTGGAAATTGAGGGGATGCCCACCAATTGGGGAATGGCTAAACAAGTTGTGGCATATGAATGTAATGGAATACTATTGTGCTATAAGAAACGATAAGCAGGCAGACTTCAGAAAAAACCTGGAAAGATTTATGTAAACTGAGACAAACTGAAGTGAGCAGAACTAGGAGACCATTGCACATAGTAAGAGCAATAGTGTATGATGATCCATCATCAATAATTTATTTATCGTCAGCAATGCAGTGATCTAAGGCAGTTCCAAAGATTTCAAAATGAAAAATGTTATCTACATCCAGAGAAAAGACTGATGCAGTCTTAGTACAGATTGAAGCAAACTATTTTCTACTTTTTTGTGTTTTTTTCTCTTTAGTCTGTTTCTTCTTTTACAACTGTAATGCTATGCACTAGCAGATTCCCAAAAGAATGCTACTGTGAACAGCTTTTAAGGCTCAGATTACACAGTAATAGTGAACACTCAGTTTATTCCATTACAGATGAAGGCAAACATTCACAATATATCACAGTATAATATTCACAATGTTACATCTCATCACAGAAAATCACAATATGATGTTCATAACAGCTTAACATTAGAAAGGCCACAGAGTTTTCACTACAGTGGGCACAATATTTAGAACAAAGAACAATCATCTGGTTTTCCTAAGGGGGAAACCCTCCTTATTTAATCATTCAGTCAATTTACAATACAATAATCAAACTTCTACTCATGGGGCAACCATTAACTTAATCAGTCACTCATCTAGATTCATAATTGCTAAATATTATTAATCACTAGTGCAGTCATTAGAAAATCACACAAACCCTCCACCCCTTGGTGTCCAGCAAACCTCAATTTCGTCCAAGGTGAGGCCTTTTCTTCATCTTTACTCTGGGTGGTCTCTCTGATTCCATGGATCCCCTTCCATGGTCCAAGCCCCCTCCTGAATCCACCAAACAGTCACCTGGATTCAGAAGCAGATAGCTGCCAGGTTCTCATCCAGTCCTCAGAGATAGACAGCAACCAGGTTCCTGTCCAGTCCTCAAGGCAATCCCTGGCACACACTGAAGTTCACAGGGTCCAGCACATCTCAAATCCTTAACCATTTCTCTTGTCTGGAACTCAAGGATTTGCCAGGACACAAGCAAACAAAAGTCGTATCCTGGTCATGCTTCTTCAGTCCTGAGTAGTTCAGCTGACCCTAGGACCCAGAAGGAATATTGGCCTTCTGAGTGTCCTTCACCTGATTCTGGTCTCAGGAAAACTCTCCATCTCAGGTCTCAGTCAGCTTCCAGATGCTGGGAGAGACTCTCTCTCTCTCTCTCTCTCTCTCTCTCTCTCTCTCTCTCTCTCTCTCTCTCTCTCTCTCTCCAACTCACTTCTTCAGCCCAGCAGCTCAGCTCCCAAATGCTGAGACAATCCTGCTTCCTCCAATAGGAAAATTCCAATTCTGTCTCTTTGTCTCTGGAATTCTTGCTTATATACACACACTGGCCTCCTGTCTCAGCCAATACCCTTCTTCCATGTCAACAGGGGAGTTCACACCTTCTCAACAAAGGACAGGGTTCACACCTTCCATACTTAGCCCTAAGTTACTAAGTGCTAAGTATCTGCTAAATTAATTGTTGTTATAACAACATGACTAATAAGGAAATATCTTTTACAGGATTGCACATATATAACCTATATCAAATTGCTTACTGTCTTAGGGAAGGTGAAGGTGAGTGAAGGAAAAAGAAAATTTGAGTCTCAAAAATTAAAAAAAAAGTCAATGTTAAAAATTGCTGTTACATGTCAGTGGGAAAAATAAAAATAATATATTGAAAAAAGGAAGTGCCTCATGATGAGCTATCTACACTGATGAATTGCAGGTTTAGTTAAAAGAAAAAGTTCATATAAATGTCAATGAATAATTCAATTGTAACTTGTACCCTTTCTTAGAAAGCTTTCTAGAGCAATGACTTGCCAGTGGTCAGATAATTAATATGTGTTAGTGGCATCGCTAAATTCAATTTCAGTCTCATTGAAATTGCAGGTATGTATACCCTAATTGTATTAATTAGAGTCAAACTCTTCTCCAAAGTATTTATTCTTAAACTATCATAATTATGAATGAGGGAGAACTTTAGGATGTTTCTGGTCTTTATAGTTTTATATTGCTTACAAATAAATATTTGTCCACCAACCTCCATTTATAATTTATATTTAAAGATACTGCTATAGATATCATTATCATACAAAGGAATTTATCAGTGAAGATGTGGATTATATCTGGAAAGTAATTGCTTTAAGAAAAACAGGCTCAAGAATTATTTTCCCTGCCTTTTAATGCTAAATGTTTGGCATATAATATCTTTCAGATGTCTGTGATGAATATCTTACATAAGCCTACTTTTATACTCATATAGAATTTTTAGAAAGCTCTTAAAGTCCTTTAGAATAGCCTGAAGCACATTTTAATGTTTTAATAATGTTTGCACTTGGCTGGAATTAGGATGTTTGGCTATTGCATTTTGTTTATATGTCAGTTTAGAAATATAACTGGATAGTACTTGAAAATTCTGGAAATTTGTAATTATATATTTTTGCTATTTTTGATTAAAATAGCGATTAAAAATCAGAGAAGTCTGAAAACTACATGATTATAAATGGTAAAAAATTTATTCAGCATATTTTAATTTGCTTATTAAATTTAAATTATACACATTTTAAATTGTGCTTTAAGATTTTACTGGAGCTTCTTGGTTCTTTTAAACACAAGCTTTAAAAATGTGTTTCTGCTCTGATATCTCATTTGTTAAAGATATCATTATGTTGGAACCTATTCTAAACAAAGAGTTTTTGGGGAACATGGATGGAAGAGATTCATAATACCAAAGGTATTTGTGTAAATATTAATGATGGTGAGCCTTATCCTTAGTGAGTTGCAAAACCTAGATGTATAACATTTCAATAAAGCCTTTAATAAAGCTATTCATTATAGAATCACCAAATCAGAGACTCTCAGATATAAAGGTCCTCCAAATTCAACTACTCTAACCTAACTTTGAATAGATACCTCCTGTACAGTATCACTGACAAATGCTCTTATCCAAGCCTTTGTTTTAGATGACCTTTAGAAGAAGAAAACGATTCCTTAGCCATCTCATCTACTTTTATGTAGCTCTCATTGCTAACTAGTTTTGCCTTTTAGGAAGCCCAGTTTGCTTTTCAGAAGTTTCATTGGATCCTAGATTCAGAGATGGATGGGAAGTCAGGAGACATCTAGTCCATGATGTGGTTTTGTTATGTTGAGTAGAAAAAGCTTAGTCATTCTTCTGTAGGACAGCCCTGCACAGTATTGATGAAATTTGTCATGTCCACTCTAAAAGGACACTTCTCTAAGCCAGCCGTCCTAGTTCCTTAATTCTTGTAGGGTCTCATCTTCCCCTCTGATGGCATGGACTCTGGCTGTCCCTCCCAGTGCCAGGGGTACCTTCACTACGTCTCTGAGGCTTACTGGTTGAGACAGAGGAGTTGGAACAGCTTTTGTTCCTCATTGCTACTTCCAAATTCTCCTTCTACCTTCAGCGTGCGGTAGCCCCTCTGTCTTTAGGGTTTATGCAATCCTACCACCTAATCAGAGCACTAGTAGTTCTTCTCTACAGACCTCTAGGCTACCCCTCTTCCTTTTTCAATGAGTTTAGTACCTGACTCACAATTTTTCTCTTCAGCACACATATTGATTGTCTTTTTTTTTTCTTTTTGGAGGGCAGTTGGGATTAAGTGACTTGCCCAAGGTCACACAGCTAGTTTTCTGGGTTAAGTGTCTGAGGCTGGATTTGAACTCAGGTACTCCTGACTCCAGGGCTGGTGCTCTATTCACTGTGCCACCTAGCCGCCCCTATTGATTGTCTTTCAAAGAATGCTACCCCCACAGGTCCTTAACCTTTTCATTTTTCATGACCTATTCTTCCACCTCACTTCAGCCACACACAAAGATCTTTCCTTCACTCACAAATACACTACCTCCATGTTCAATAATTCTGAAATACCTTTATCTGATCATAATCTGTTGGCTTTCCACCTCTTCCTCCAACTTTCTTTACTAAACACTGCCTTCATACACATGGTGACCTTCAACTCCTCAGTCTCTCAGTTTTCTCTCTGACTATTATCCTTGAATTAGCTAGTCTCTCCTTTCCCCCATTTTGTCCCCCTTGTGAAGCAGTTCATCTCTGCACTGTTTTCTTCTGAGTCTCTGACCCCTTCTCACATTGCTGATTTACCCTGTCAAACCTCAGTCTTGCATTGAACCCGTTATCCCTGGCTTTCTTCCCTACATACTTGGTGCTAAATTAAGGTGGGAAAAATACAACTATACTAACTGGACTCACTACAGATTTATGTTACACAGCTTCAACTGGGCCCTTATGGCTACTAAGCAATCTTAATAGACCTCCCTTATCAGTTCACTGGCCTACTCTCTCCAAATTTTTTCTTCCTTCTTCAAACCTCTCACAGCTCTCCCTCCTCTCCTCTCTTAGCTAAGAAACTTGCCTCATATTTTACAGACAAAATCGAGTCCATTCACTGGGAGCTTCCACTTTTCTCCTCTTCCTTAACTCATATCCCTCAGCTTAACAGAGTCACACAGAAGAAGTCCACACGGTCACACACGTGATAACGTATACCTCTATACCTTCTGTCACTTTTCTGTCAGGAGATGGGTAACACAGTCCTCATCATAAGACCTTTGGAGATGCATTGGTCATTGCTTTGATCAAAAGTTTTCTTTCAGAGTTTTTTTTCTTTACAATATTATTATCCGTGCATTTTTCCCCTCTTGATCTTGTTTCACTTAGTTAATTCTGCTCACAATTCTCTGAAATTCTTTTTTTTTCATTTCTTATAACACAGCAATATTCCATTATATGCACATACCATGTCATTCATTCCTCAATTGTCTAAGGAGCATATGGGAGTACCAAGTCATCCCCTTATTGTCTAGCCCTTTTCAGCATCAAAAAGTAGCTTGCTTGGGACTGTTCCCTCCCTGCTTTTATTCCCCATCTTAATCCTGCTCCTATTTCGACTTGTCTCTGTGGAATCTGATGCAGTTCTACGTTGCATTCCCCTTGTGTGTGTGCATAGCCTTCCCTTTGTCCACCTCAGATAAGAGCCTGTTTGTATATTCTCTCTCACATCCTACTTATGAGAAATAGCAAGTTCCGTTTCCTATTTCCTCCTTTCTACACTGTTTTATTCCTCCTTTTACCCTCCCTTTTCTTACCCTTTTTAAAATCCTCAGAAAAGAATCAGCCAGCCCACAAGCCCCCTCATTTTACTTATTAAACTCCCTTAATACCTTTTGAAGCCATTAAAGTTCTGAAGAGGCACTTGCCTCTTTTCTCCCTATCAGTGTATTAGTACACCTTACAGCCTCTTTTAATTGCAAAAATAAATTTGCCTTCCCAGTTTTTTTTTCTGTACTCTTGTTTTTATTTCAGTTTCTCTGCTCAGCTTGGGTCTTTTCATCAGAAATGCTTGCAAGTCCTTTGTTCTATTCAAGGTCTGTTTTTTCTCCATAGAATTATACTCAGCTTAGCAGGGTAAGTCATTATTGTTTACATTTGTATACCTTCTGACTTTTGTAGTGCTGTATTCTATTTGTTTACAGTAGAATCTTCCAGGTCTTGTGTGATCATGACTGTAGTTCCTTGGTACTCGGACTGTGTCTTTCTGGATGCTTAGATTGAATTTTTTCTTTGTTGTCATAATTTAGGATTTTAGTGCTGACATTTCTAGGGCTTTTCCTTTTGGCAGAAGATTGGTTGATTTTTTTCCTACCCTCTTTCTCTTCTTTTAATAGATTTGGGCACTTTTCACTTTTGATTTCTCAAAATACAGGTGTCTAGGCATTTTTAAAAGTCATGGTTTTCAGGGAATCCAGTGATTTTTAAATTATTTGTCCTTGCCCAAATTTTCAGGTCAATTAAAAAAAATATAATTTATCTTATGTTTTCTGTTTTTTCAGTCTTCTGATTTTACCCTACATTTCTTGCTCTCTCATGGAATTATCATTTTCTGTTTGCAGTATTCTAGTATTGAGTACATTTCTTGGGTAAAGTTTACTACTTTCTCTTATAAGATATTTATTCTCCTTCCATTTTTTCCTTCAGAGCTTTTATTTCATTTTTATTTTCTGTTTCATTTTTTCTAGGTTTTCTAGGGAGAAAAACAATTTTTCCAGGTCTCTGCTCACAGTTGCTACAGAGTTACTTGCTAGTTCTTTTGGGAGAATCTTTAGATATATAGCAGTTTTTTTTTTAATATTGGCAGGTATTTTTTGATTTACCCACATCCCCAACTTTAGTTTCTGGGATTATGCCCACTTATATCTTTGAAATGCAGTGTATTGCATCTTTAGGGCACCGTCTTGAAATGTTAGGTGCCTCAGAGTCTTAGGGCCTTTATTCTTCCATTCTAAGCACTGTGGCACTGCACTGGTCATTACCGCCTGCTACAGCAGCTCAGAACTTCTGGTGTTCCCATTCAGTGTACTTTACACAACTCTCACCCATCATTAGTGGCTCCAAAGGTTTCATTTATGACTTATGGATGCTCAGGAGAAAAGATGGGGGGCACCCTGTTTAGCAGGTGGCATCTCCCTTCATACAGCAGGCTCATCATTTGTGTTGAATAGGGTATAGCCATTTTTTACTTTAATCCGCAGCACTCTCATCAGCTTCCTTGCCATGAGGGCCACAAGCACGTGCCCAGAAAGGCTTAATCCTTAACCCTTTCATTAACTCCCTGGGATCACATTCTCTTGGTTGGGCTGTAGCTCACATTGTGGCCCACCATATTGGGTGAGGCCAGCTCCAGCCATTCTTTATTTTACTATCTGATCATCTGCACCTTTGTGATCCCCTTCCTTCATTTTCCCCACTCTCCTACCTTTTGCATACTAGGGCCATAATAAAATCATTACTACTGGAAAGTTTGTGTTTGTGATCATTGTGATCATTGTCTCTGTAACTTTCCAAATAAAAATATTCCATTCTGGGCACCCCTTCCCTCTATGTTTTGTCTCCCCATTAGTCTATATACTTCTTTGGGCAAGAACTGTCTTCTCTTTCATATTTGTTTCCCAGACCTTAAAGGAGTCATTGGCTCATAGTAAGAGCTTAATCAGTGATTTTTAAATTGAGTATGTTGCAATCCTTCTAGAGTATTTGCGTATTGCTATTACTACTAATTAGTCAGCTTCCTTTGTTTTAAAGGCCTTGGTTGAAGCATGACATTAACCTTAAGTTACTGCCTTTATGTTATAATTAGCAGACAATTCAGCTCTTAGCCTGAAGTTTCTGTTCCTTTCTTGTACCTAAAGATCCAGGAAATCTCAAAATCTCAAATTATAGGGAAAAATAACGAAGGGCCCTCTGATTAATAGTTAACTGTCCTTGTTCTCCCAAAGTGACTTAAATTGTCTTGGATTCTGCATTCTTCCTGGATGCTGCTCTGTTAGCCATTAGTTTTTAGTGAAGTCTTAGAAATAGAGTCCTGGTTATTCATTGGGTTGAGGACTTTGAATTGATCCAATCCTGTGGGATTGGTATAGAAGAAAGCATATATTGGAAAGGAGCCCAAATATAGTTCATCATGGCATTTAGTTCAGCACGTGGGGGCAAGAGTGGCCAGTAGGAAGATTAAACAAAAAGTGAAAAATAGGCACAGGTATGGAGGTTTCTGGGAATTTCCTCTCAGTAATGTCCCAAGTCACGCCACTCCACCCTATTCTGTTTCCACCTATGACTCTAATTAGCCAAAGGGACAGCCTAGGAATAAAAGAAAGCTGGGTACTGTGGTGAATGGGGTGAACCTCAGAGAAGTAAAAATTATAAAAACTTGAGACTATATCCAGTGACATAAGTTCTGTTGGAACCTGAACCCAAAAGCCTTTGGAATAATACTGCTTCCAGCGAGCATCCGATGCTGAATTGGAGCTCAGGTCTTCTTGACTCTAAGTCATTCCTGTGTCTACTGTATCTTCCCAACTATTAGAGCTATATGAACTTGGAATAGTTTATCTAAGGAGGTGATGGGTGTTCTCTTGTTGTGTTTGTCTTTTGTTTCCAAAGAGGATCCTGTTATCAGGGAGGTGATGACATGATTTGCAGTTGACTTGGATTTGAATGAGGGAGGGCTGTGAAAGTTTCCCAGTATCACTTCCTTCTCCAGAACCATCTGGATCCAGTCACTAGATATTCATCAGGGTGATTAGAAATGACCCAGGCTGCAATGGAGACCCTGACCATTTTAGGTTAAGGCCTTTTCATGTACTCACTTAGAGTAAGGCAATGCCCATTCACTTCTTTAAAAAGTGAGTCAAATAGGAGAGAGCAGCTTGGGGGAGGCTTTACAGCAGGATGGCTGTTTTGGGGTTGTGGGTAGGGGAAAAACAGGGAGAAAATTTGTAACTCAAAATCTCATGGAAATGAATGATGGAAGATGGCGGCGTAGAAGCAGCAAGGTCCCGCAGCTCCCACACCGCCACCCTAAACACCCATAAAATTATGAGCCCAGACAAAGTCTAGGACTCTCAGACTCACAAAAATACAGAAGACACATCTCTCGCTGAAGGTAGCTTGGCAGCAGGGGTTCATCGCGGTGGCCGGGAGTGGAGGCAGGCCCAGCCTGAAGCCGAGACCATGGCCAGACCCTGAGTAGTGGAAAGGAGCCGGGCTGAGCTGAGCCAAGCCGAGCTATAGCCAATCTTCAGAGAAGAGGATCTACAGCCTCCAGCACCTCCACATCTGCCAAGACGTGAGGAATGGGGACAGGAGAGGGGCAGCTCGCACTGCAGCAGAGACTGGCCCAACCCAAAACCACAGCCATGGCCAGGCCAGGCCCCAGGGTGGCCAGGAGGAGCTGAGCCTCCAAAGCCACAGCTTGAGTCTACTTCAGAGAAGATCTAAAGCACCTGCCTGAGGGGATCTTAAAATCCCGCAAACCAGGGTCAGAGACAGTTAGTGAAACTGAAACTTTGAAAATTAATTTGGGAGAGGAAAAGCAGTTCAGCTAATCTGCCCTGGGGCAAGGAAGCAGTGGGAGAAGGGAACTGCTGGAACCTGTGGCCCCTGGCCTGCGGACTCCGCAGGGGGGCTGAATTGATTAATCAGGGCCAAGTGCTCTTGCGTTGAGCGGCCTGGATCTAGATCGTGGTCTTGGGTGGTGGTCCTGGGGTGCACTTTCAGCAAGCCAAAGCTGGGGGGACTTGCAACAACCCCCTAATAACTCCGGCAGCTGGGAAAACCCCAGCGATTTGGAACAGAGCTTTCCCCCCTGGAAGCAGTTTCACAGAGCTAAAAAAAACCAACCAATTAATTGACTGTCCAACATGAGGAAAAGGAAGCAAAATAAGAACAGCAATAAAACTCTAGAATCCTTTTTT